>OU696530.1:26608497-27858497 GCA_916048285.2 Bellardia pandia
ACCGAGATATTAAGGTTTAAAGTTTTTTTGAAAATTCCAGTATTTACCGAGATATTAAGGTTTAAAGTTTTTTTGAAAATTCCAGTATTTACCGAGATATTAAGGTTTAAAGTTTTTTTGAAAATTCCCTTGAAAAATTGATTTTTGGCCAAAAATATAGGTGATCACAGATTTTGCTTATTTTCTCAAAAAACGCAGTATTTACCGAGATATTAAGGTTTAAAGTTTTTTTGAAAATTCCCTTGAAAAATAGATTTTTGGCCAAAAATATAGGTGATCACAGATTTTGCTTATTTTCTCAAAAACGCAGTATTTACCGAGATATTAAGGTTTAAAGTTTTTTTGAAAATTCCCTTGAAAAATAGATTTTTGACCAAAAATATAGGTGATCACAGATTTTGCTTATTTTCTCAAAAAACGCAGTATTTACCGAGATATTAAGGTTTAAAGTTTTTTTGAAAATTCCCTTGAAAAATAGATTTTTGACCAAAAATATAGGTGATCACAGATTTTGCTTATTCTCTCAAAAAACGCTGTATTTACCGAGATATTAAGGTTTAAAGTTTTTTTGAAAATTCCCTTGAAAAATTGATTTTTGGCCAAAAATATAGGTGATCACAGATTGTGCTTATTTTCTCGAAAAACGCAGTATTTACCGAGATATTAAGGTTTAAAGTTTTTTTGAAAATTCCCTTGAAAAATAGATTTTTGACCAAAAATATAGGTGATCACAGATTGTGCTTATTTTCTCGAAAAACGCAGTATTTACCGAGATATTAAGGTTTAAAGTTTTTTTTGAAAATTCCCTTGAAAAATTGATTTTTGGCCAAAAATATAGGTGATCACAGATTTTGCTTATTTTCTCAAAAAACGCAGTATTTACCGAGATATTAAGGTTTAAAGTTTTTTTGAAAATTCCCTTGAAAAATAGATTTTTGGCCAAAAATATAGGTGATCACAGATTTTGCTTATTTTCTCAAAAACGCAGTATTTACCGAGATATTAAGGTTTAAAGTTTTTTTGAAAATTCCCTTGAAAAATAGATTTTTGACCAAAAATATAGGTGATCACAGATTTTGCTTATTTTCTCAAAAAACGCAGTATTTACCGAGATATTAAGGTTTAAAGTTTTTTTGAAAATTCCCTTGAAAAATAGATTTTTGACCAAAAATATAGGTGATCACAGATTTTGCTTATTCTCTCAAAAAACGCAGTATTTACCGAGATATTAAGGTTTAAAGTTTTTTTGAAAATTCCCTTGAAAAATTGATTTTTGGCCAAAAATATAGGTGATCACAGATTGTGCTTATTTTCTCGAAAAACGCAGTATTTACCGAGATATTAAGGTTTAAAGTTTTTTTGAAAATTCCCTTGAAAAATAGATTTTTGACCAAAAATATAGATGATCACAGATTGTGCTTATTTTCTCGAAAAACGCAGTATTTACCGAGATATTAAGGTTTAAAGTTTTTTTGAAAATTCCCTTGAAAAATTGATTTTTGGCCAAAAATATAGGTGATCACAGATTTTGCTTATTTTCTCGAAAAACGCAGTATTTACCGAGATATTAAGGTTTAAAGTTTTTTTGAAAATTCCCTTGAAAAATAGATTTTTGGCCCAAAATATAGGTGATCACAGATTTTGCTTATTTTCTCGAAAAACGCAGTATTTACCGAGATATTAAGGTTTAAAGTTTTTTTTGAAAATTCCCTTGAAAAATGGGTTTTTGGCCAAAAATATAGGTGATCACAGATTTTGCTTATTTTCTCAAAAAACGCAGTATTTACCGAGATATTAAGGTTTAAAGTTTTTTTGAAAATTCCCTTGAAAAATAGATTTTTGACCAAAAATATAGGTGATCACAGATTTTGCTTATTTTCTCAAAAAACGCAGTATTTACCGAGATATTAAGGTTTAAAGTTTTTTTGAAAATTCCAGTATTTACCGAGATATTAAGGTTTAAAGTTTTTTTGAAAATTCCCTTGAAAAATTGATTTTTGGCCAAAAAATATAGGTGATCACAGATTTTGCTTATTTTCTCAAAAAAAACGCAGTATTTACCGAGATATTAAGGTTTAAAGTTTTTTTGAAAATTCCCTTGAAAAATAGATTTTTGGATAAAAATATAGGTGATCACAGATTTTGCTTATTTTCTCAAAAACGCAGTATTTACCGAGATATTAAGGTTTAAAGTTTTTTTGAAAATTCCCTTGAAAAATAGATTTTTGACCAAAAATATAGGTGATCACAGATTTTGCTTATTTTCTCAAAAAACGCAGTATTTACCGAGATATTAAGGTTTAAAGTTTTTTTGAAAATTCCCTTGAAAAATAGATTTTTGACCAAAAATATAGGTGATCACAGATTTTGCTTATTCTCTCAAAAAACGCAGTATTTACCGAGATATTAAGGTTTAAAGTTTTTTTGAAAATTCCCTTGAAAAATAGATTTTTGACCAAAAATATAGGTGATCACAGATTTTGCTTATTTTCTCGAAAAACGCAGTATTTACCGAGATATTAAGGTTTAAAGTTTTTTTGAAAATTCCCTTGAAAAATAGATTTTTGGCCAAAAATATAGGTGATCACAGATTTTGCTTATTTTCTCAAAAAACGCAGTATTTACCGAGATATTAAGGTTTAAAGTTTTTTTGAAAATTCCCTTGAAAAATAGATTTTTGGCCCAAAATATAGGTGATCACAGATTTTGCTTATTTTCTCGAAAAACGCAGTATTTACCGAGATATTAAGGTTTAAAGTTTTTTTGAAAATTCCCTTGAAAAATGGGTTTTTGGCCAAAAATATAGGTGATCACAGATTTTGCTTATTTTCTCAAAAAAACGCAGTATTTACCGAGATATTAAGGTTTAAAGTTTTTTTGAAAATTCCCTTGAAAAATAGATTTTTGACCAAAAATATAGGAGATCACAGATTTTGCTTATTTTCTCAAAAAACGCAGTATTTACCGAGATATTAAGGTTTAAAGTTTTTTTGAAAATTCCAGTATTTACCGAGATATTAAGGTTTAAAGTTTTTTTGAAAATTCCCTTGAAAAATTGATTTTTGGCCAAAAATATAGGTGATCACAGATTTTGCTTATTTTCTCAAAAAACGCAGTATTTACCGAGATATTAAGGTTTAAAGTTTTTTTGAAAATTCCCTTGAAAAATAGATTTTTGGCCAAAAATATAGGTGATCACAGATTTTGCTTATTTTCTCAAAAACGCAGTATTTACCGAGATATTAAGGTTTAAAGTTTTTTTGAAAATTCCAGTATTTACCGAGATATTAAGGTTTAAATTTTTTTGAAAATTCCCTTGAAAAATTGATTTTTGGCCAAAAATATAGGTGATCACAGATTTTGCTTATTTTCTCAAAAAACGCAGTATTTACCGAGATATTAAGGTTTAAAGTTTTTTGAAAATTCCCTTGAAAAATAGATTTTTGACCAAAAATATAGGTGATCACAGATTTTGCTTATTCTCTCAAAAAACGCAGTATTTACCGAGATATTAAGGTTTAAAGTTTTTTTGAAAATTCCCTTGAAAAATAGATTTTGACCAAAAATATAGGTGATCACAGATTTTGCTTATTTTCTCAAAAAACGCAGTATTTACCGAGATATTAAGGTTTAAAGTTTTTTTGAAAATTCCCTTGAAAAATTGATTTTTGACCAAAAATTTAGGTGATCACAGATTTTGCTTATTTTCTCGAAAAACGCAGTATTTACCGAGATATTGAGGTTTAAAGTTTTTTTGAAAATTCCCTTGAAAAATTGATTTTTGACCAAAAATATAGGTGATCACATTTTTTGCTTATTTTCTCGAAAAACGCAGTATTTACCGAGATATTAAGGTTTAAAGTTTTTTTGAAAATTTCCATGGAAAATTGATTTTTGGCCAAAAATATAGGTGATCACAGATTTTGCTTATTTTCTCGAAAAACGCAGTATTTACCGAGATATTAAGGTTTAAAGTTTTTTTTGAAAATTCCCTTGAAAAATTGATTTTTGACCAAAAATATAGGTGATCACAGATTTTGCTTATTTTCTCGAAAAACGCAGTATTTACCGAGATATTAAGGTTTAAAGTTTTTTTGAAAATTCCCTTGAAAAATTGATTTTTGACCAAAAAATCACAGATTTTGCTTATTTTCTCGAAAAACGCAGTATTTACCGAGATATTAAAGTTTAAAGTTTTTTTGAAAATTCCCTTGAAAAATTGATCTTTGGCCAAAAATATAAGTGATCACAGATTTTGCCTATTTTCTCAAAAAACGCCGTATTTACCGAGATATTAAGTTTTTTTGAAAATTCCCTTGAAAAATTGATTTTTGGCCAAAAATATAAGTGATCACAGATTTTGCTTATTTTCCATGGAAAATTGATTTTTGACCAAAATTATAGGTGATCACAGATTTTGCTTATTTTCTCGAAAAACGCAGTATTTACCGAGATATTAAGTTTTTTTGAAAATTCCCTTGAAAAATAGATTTTTGGCAAAAATATACGTGATCACAGATTTTGCTTATTTTCTCGAAAAACGCAGTATTTACCGAGATATTAAGGTTTAAAGTTTTTTTGAAAATTCCCTTGAAAAATTGATTTTTGACCAAAAATATAGGTGATCACAGATTTTGCTTATTTTCTCGAAAAACGCAGTATTTACCGAGATATTAAGGTTTATTTTCTCGAAAAACGCAGTATTTACCGAGATATTAAGGTTTAAAGTTTTTTTGAAAATTCCCTTGAAAAATTCATTTTTGACCAAAAATATAGGTGATCACAGATTTTGCTTATTTTCTCGAAAAACGCAGTATTTACCGAGATATTAAGGTTTAAAGTTTTTTGACCAAAAATATAGGTGATCACAGATTTTGCTTATTTTCTCGAAAAACGCAGTATTTACCGAGATATTAAGGTTTAAAGTTTTTTTGAAAATTTCCATGGAAAATTGATTTTTGGCCAAAAATATAGGTGATCACAGATTTTGCTTATTTTCTCGAAAAACGCAGTATTTACCGAGATATTAAGGTTTAAAGTTTTTTTGAAAATTCCCTTGAAAAATTGATCTTTGGCCAAAAATATAAGTGATCACAGATTTTGCTTATTTTCTCAAAAAACGCCGTATTTACCGAGATATTAAGTTTTTTTGAAAATTCTCTTGAAAAATTGATTTTTGGCCAAAAATATAAGTGATCACAGATTTTGCTTATTTTCCATGGAAAATTGATTTTTGACCAAAATTATAGGTGATCACAGATTTTGCTTATTTTTTCAAAAAACGCAGTATTTACCGAGATATTAAGTTTTTTTGAAAATTCCCTTGAAAAATAGATTTTTGCCAAAAATATACGTGATCACAGATTTTGCTTATTTTCTCGGAAAAACTTTGTTAATATGCATCTGAGACCCAACAAAGTATATATTTTCTTGCTCCTTATGAAATTCTAAGTCGATGGCCTTCTATCCGTCTGTGTAAGACACTCACAACTTATGTAAACGAAATTTCCAAAAAATATTTCTTCAAAATAAGTGCAAATTGTGCAATTTGTTTCTGAAATATTGCTCAATAATACATAAATGCCTATAAAATTGGAATTAGAATACAAAATTCAGCAGTTTCATGCAAAACAAAATCGTAAATCGTAATCGTAAAACTTCATATAAAGTCCATTTCCAAAATTCAGTTGAATACGTATAAAACTGGTATAAATAATGTTAAACGGTTAAAATATAATATATAATCCTTATAGGTAAATAAATTCATGTACTAAATTTTATGGTAGTCGGCCTATAATTGGTCATAGCTCCCATATAAGTACCACATCCGAAAAAGCCAATTATCTTTATATACACAGATTATTTACATATATACAAAAATCATCGATCTATTTTTAACCGTATGCCCTATATAAAGCCCTCTTCCGAAAATCACTTTAATATTCATAAATCTCTTATAATAAGGGTACCAATACAAAATTTTACACGGATCATTTACATACATGTCTAAATCTAACTGCTGGATTTTGAGAATATCTGTCCATATTTGACTATGTCCCCCACATAAGGTCCACTACCGAAATCCACGTTAATACTAATATATATCTTAAATAAACCGTTATTATGTTGAAATTCGACATGAAATATCCACATATGCATGAAAATAACTGTTCCAAAATTTAAGAAGATCGGCCCATAATTTGTCATACCTGCCATATAGAACCATTTCCAAAAAACAAATAAATTCGGGTCAAAAAATTTTCTTTTCGGATTTAACCCATATTCGGTGCATATTTTATAATCATGATATAATGTATTACAAATTATATGACACCCAGTAGTTCCCGAGATATAGGCCTATATATTTTCAACTTTACGGTCCCGCCCCCTCGAAAATAGGCGTGACCGCCAACAAATTTTTTTTGCTGGCATCTCCTCTAAAAGCCCTATTTTTTTTTTTTTTAGCAAAGTCAAGATTATTATGAACATTAGACAAACTCTGTAAATTATGGTACGAATTGGTAATTAAATCAATTAAAAATTATGAAAAAAAGTCTGAATAGAAAACACAGAATATGGTCATATAACCAGTGTAGTTTTTGTATTTCTTATTACGTTTAGGTGGAGGGTATTTAAGATTCGGCACAGCCAAATATTGCACTACAACTTGTTTTCAACCAAGTTTTAATTATTTTATTTAATTATCAGATATGTGTGCTTTATAATTTATAATATGAGTTATTGAATCTGTTTAAACTTTATCTTAAAGAATGTGTTTCTCTTTTACAACAAGCCGACAACGTCGACAAGCAATTTGTGCATTATTTTATTTCCATTTCAATTTTCAAAAACTTACCAAAAATGCAATTACGCACATACATACATACATATGTATATTCCAACTTATTAATTTATGTGACAGAATAACAGTAGTCGAGCCTGCATTTTTTTCAAACAAGTTTAATTTTTAATATTATTACATATTATCAATTATAAAACATTTAACATTTCCTTTATTATATAACAACAATTTACATTTATTTATTCCTTTTATCTACACTTGATCACTGACTGCTCTTTTTATATTTCATTTAATTTTTTTATTAAAATAAACACTTCTACTTTTTATAATAAGAACAACAACAACATGTTATTTATCTCTTTATTTATATGCTTCCACTTGCTCTCCAACTTTCACACTACCTAGAACACTTTTGTTGTTGTTGTTGTTTTTTCTAAACGGACGACCAAACAAAAGAAAAACAGCGACCGGCTAAATATTACATTGAAATTTTGGCAACTTTCTTAACCTTTTCTTGCATATTTATTTAACACATTTATACATATTTTTGTATAAATCTCTTAAACTATAATTAATTTATAATTTAATGCACAAATATTTTAAAATTCGCGATTAACCAACACGCTAGATTAATTTTATTACGACAATAATCACCAAAGAACCGGTATGTTTAAAGATGTATAGGAAACTAAAGAAGAATTCAAATATCAAAGCAAATGTTAATTGTTGTTGTTGTTATATTGGCTTTACACTAAACAAAGTATAGGTTAAGGAGTACAAGTAATTGTTGTTGTTATTGAAAAAAGTGATGGCCAGTGATGGTCAAATTAGTAGTACGGTGTACTTTTTATTAGAAAAAATGTAATGGGTGTGGTATTAACACAAACGGATAATGCACAAATTACAATAGTGTACTTTTTATTAAAACACTAGCTGACAACCCCGGCTTTGCTCGGTAGTTACTAATGATTTGTATTTCATATAGAATTAAAAATTAAGACACAAAAATTTGTATCAATTTATTGCTTTAAAAGTTTCTTCAAAATTAGTTTATTATTATGAAACAATTATTAATTAAAAAACAAAAAAAATTAATTTTAAAGCTTGATGGTAAACAATGTTGTTTGTTCTTCTATTGGGGCAGAAAATTAATGAATACAATTGACCGTGGGGACAAACATTGGGATTCTATATACATTACATGTATGTACATGTAAATATACATATGTTTATTTTTGCAAAAGAAATAATATTTCATTTTTAAAAACTTTTACTAGAAGACTATTCCAAAATATTTTCTTATTCAAAAAGATTTTATATTTATTTAAAAATAAAACCATTTGTTACTATTAAAATAAAAGTATAATGTGATGGACTGTTAGTACACTGTACGCACTTTTTTAGTAGAAATGTATACATTTTTATTATAATGGTTGATGTATTAGCATTGTACTAATTTGTGTATGTACAAATTAGTATAGTGTATTTTTATTAAAATCTGAAGGTCTTCAGAATAAAGTAATAAATTTGTAATGAAATTGTTAATTTTAAAATTTAAATGCAGCTTAGAATGGGTTCACACGCTTCGAATTTTTCCTGCGACTCGAATTTATATGTATATGAAATACGTAGTGGAGAGTACGTGGTAGCTAGTGTTGCAGGTTTTGCGAAACAAAGCGACAAATTTGATATTTCTCTTTTGCATCTTCTTTTTGCTTGTATTATATTCATTTCATTTACCAGCAGTGTTGCCAGTGTTGTTTCTTTACGAATACCATGTGGATAAAATACAAATAACAAACTTTAATATAGCCCCTAGACCACAAAATAACAACTGCTGTATGCAAAAATATATTATTACACTTATTTTTAATAAATTTCCAAAACTAAAAACAAGATTCTATATGACAACACATCTAGGAATGAGCGAAATAGGAGAAATGAACAATTTAATGTTAACATGTCGCAAGAATGGTGCAACAAATGTTTCGTAATGTGAACAGACGATGAATTTAGAAGGGACACCAAAGGAAAACGTCAGCAGTGTCGCGGCGATAAATCGCAGCGTGTGAACCCTGATATTAGTATTAGTGGATAATAAAGTTATGAAATATTCTTTATAATAAATAAATTCAATTTAAAATCTTATTAAAATGCTAAAATATTCACTGGAAAAATATTTGGCTTAAGTCGGTTTCAGTTACATTTTTAAAATCACTTCTAAAATTGTATCACTAACAGAATCTTAATGTTTAAGTAAAAAATGTATATCTTCGAAAGTGCATTTCTTTCTAAGACAATATACAGTGGGTGGCTAAATTATTAGTTACACTTATTAATTAAGATTCAACCGCTTTTAATACGTATATAAATTTATTTCTTGTACCAGATGTTTTCGTATTTTAATTCTGGTAATACTGTTAAATATTTTGTGCAGTGTCAACAATGATTGGTGACATTAGAGTGCAGTTGTAGATCATTATCTGTCATTCTGCTCTGAAGTGTGAAATATGCAATTTTGATTAAAGAAAAAACACAGAAAATTCAAATTTAATGGGGAATGTTTATTATTTGAAAGAACATTCTTTGGCATTTATTTTTTGAATATTATGTCTATCAAATCTTGGCCGTTGCTACGTCGCAGATGGTCTATCCGTTGAGTCCAATTTTCGATGACTTGGTCGCCAATCGATCGGTACAAAACGTGAAATTATGTATTCACCGAAGTGTTCTCTCAATAAATCCATTGATTGATGGAAGTGACGCCATCTTGCTGAAAGCAAATGAGATCACGAGCTTTTATTTCAGGCATCAAATAGTCCGTTATCATTGCACGATAACGGTCGCCATTGACGGTTACGTTCGCACCGGCATAATTTTTAAAGCAATATGGACCGATATAAAACAAAGAATTTATATATCGTTAAAAAATTTGTTTTTTGACTTTTAAATATTGTAATTTATAAAATAATTTATAAAATATACTCTATGTATATGAATAATAGATCTTTTTCCCAGATTTTTTTTTAAATATCGAATCAAAAAATAATTTTTCCGAAATTGACCTATAGGTGGTCCATAGTAGTTTGTTATGTTATAGATGGTTGAAAAGGTGTTTGAAATACCTATTACTGGATACATCTATATACAGTGGGTGGCCAAATTATTAGTTAAACATGCAAAAGTGTTTAGTTTGAAGCCGTATAACATTTTAAAATAGTGTAAATATATCCTTTTATTTGTTCTTTTAGGTAAATTAAGTGTTTCTAATTCAATTAAAAATAAATTCCTTTGTTTTAAAAATATGTATATATTTGAGGAAAAAAAATATTACAAAATTTTTAAAAAAAAATTTTAATATTTCGTAGAACCTTCTTTGGCATCAATTACAGCTGACACCCTTTTTGGCATGCTCTGAATGCATTTTTGACCATTTTGTTTTAGTTCTTCATTGTGATGTCAGACTTTAATCAATTTAAAATAGTAGGGAACCTCGAAATGGATCACGCTTTACAACATCAGTTATGAATTTCATTACAAATTTATTACTTTTTTCTTTGAGCCCTTAATCTACATATGTATATATAAAAATTAAATGGTCCATGTGTGTAATGTCATAACGTAAGAACGGCTGGAGCGATTTGGCTGATTTTTTTTATTCGCTTCGAAATTCTCAGGAGATGGTTTGTAAAGAAAACAATAAATAATTCTCAGGAGATGGTCGACACTCGGAATTTTTTTTTGCGAGTCCAGTCAACTTTAACCCTTCATAATAAAAAAAGACCCCTAAAGTATGCTGTAAAAATTTAAATACTTTATTTGCAAATAAATAAGAATAGACAGGTTGTGAATATGTACATATATAATATCAAACACTATTAAAGCAAAGATACGGGCATGTTCTGAAATCACGGTGATTTTAAATCACGAACGATTTTAAAATCACGGGAAGAATATTTTGGTGTTCTGAAAATCACAATATTATTAATTTTTAGTAGTGATTTTGTCTAAATCACGAGCTAACAGCTTCTTTGTGCTAACTACTAAAAATATAAACAAACTAAAAAAATGGTCCGCAAAAATATAACGTCTTACTAAATTTGTAAATTTGAAGTTTTTTCTGTGTAAAATAGTTAGTTGTATTTTAAAAACAAATAAAGAACAAATGATTTTAAGTGTATGTGATAATTTTATTACAGGAGCTCAATGAAAAATTCTTAAAAAAAACTATTAAGTGATTTGAAATCATTAGGCTGTTTGATGACCGGTTTTAAATCACGAAATTTCAATAATTTTTGTGAACAGAACACCTTTTCAGTGATTTCAAATCACTTTACGAAAAAGTGATTTTCAGAACATGCCTGATAATTATAGGAAAGTTTATAGGTGCAGAAGGCATCCCCAGGATACCTATGAAACAAAGTGATCTACAATTTAATTTTAAACGCGTGCAATTTCCAGTTCGGCTTGCATTCGCCATGACGATAAACAAATCTCAAGGACGATCTTTAAAAGTGTGTGGGTTAAATCTATACTCCCAATATTTTTCCCCACGGTCAATTGTATTCATTAATTTTCTGCCCCAATAGAAGAACAAAAAACATTGTTTACCATCAAGCTTTAAAATTAATTTTTTTTTTTGTTTTTTAACTAATAATTGTTTCATAATAATAAACTAATTTTGAAGAAACTTTTAAAGCAATAAATTGATACAAATTTTTGTGTCTTAATTTTTAATTCTATATGAAATGCAAATCATTAGTAACTACCGAGCAAAGCCGGGGTTGTCAGCTAGTGTTTTAATAAAAAGTACACTATTGTAATTTGTGCATTATCCGTTTGTGTTAATACCACACCCATTACATTTTTTCTAATAAAAAGTACACCGTACTACTAATTTGACCATCACTGGCCATCACTTTTTTCAATAACAACAACAATTACTTGTACTCCTTAACCTATACTTTGTTTAGTGTAAAGCCAATATAACAACAACAACAATTAACATTTGCTTTGATATTTGAATTCTTCTTTAGTTTCCTATACATCTTTAAACATACCGGTTCTTTGGTGATTATTGTCGTAATAAAATTAATCTAGCGTGTTGGTTAATCGCGAATTTTAAAATATTTGTGCATTAAATTATAAATTAATTATAGTTTAAGAGATTTATACAAAAATATGTATAAAAAGTGTTAAATAAATATGCAAGAAAAGGTTAAGAAAGTTGCCAAAAATTAAATGTAATATTTAGCCGGTCGCTGTTTTTCTTTTCTTTGGTCGTCCGTTTAGAAAAAAACAACAACAACAACAAAAGTGTTCTAGGTAGTGTGAAAGTTGGAGAGCAAGTGGAAGCATATAAATAAAGAGATAAATAACATGTTGTTGTTGTTCTTATTATAAAAAGTAGAAGTGTTTATTTTAATAAAAAAATTAAATGAAATATAAAAAGAGCAGTCAGTGATCAAGTGTAGATAAAAGGAATAAATAAATGTAAATTGTTGTTATATAATAAAGGAAATGTTAAATGTTTTATAATTGATAATATGTAATAATATTAAAAATTAAACTTGTTTGAAAAAAATGCAGGCTCGACTACTGTTATTCTGTCACATAAATTAATAAGTTGGAATATACATATGTATGTATGTATGTGCGTAATTGCATTTTTGGTAAGTTTTTGAAAATTGAAATGGAAATAAAATAATGCACAAATTGCTTGTCGACATTGTCGGCTTATTATAAAAGAGAAACACATTCTTTACTACAAAGTTCAAACAAATTCAATAACTGCCTTATAAATTATAAAACATATGTGAAAATGGGATTTAAACAGCTACCGGTGCAAAAATTGTATGTTGCCGTGCCGACCATACATATTGTTACGAAATCGTATTTCAAATTATAGTAACGGTCGGTAACAACACACACCATGTTTACCAACATACAACATCTTTATCAACAGATGGTATGTTTGTCGATACACAACTTGGTTAGCTATAAACATAGCTGTGCAATATGGCAACATTGCGTTTTAATGACTGGCTAAATATTCTAGACACAAACATTCTAGACTTGCTGTCATGAACATTCTAATATCTTAGCTCCGAACGAGCCAGAAATTATGATTGGTGTATCAATAGACTAGCAGGGCCAATCATGTTAATAAGTTTATTGTGACTCATCGTTGAATAAATATCAAAGTGTTTTCAAACAATAATTTAAGTGTGTTCTTAAACTGTTATATAAGTGTGTAACAGACAGTGTTCATGTACAATTGTTTTTGTGTACATTTAAATAATAAAGACTATCAGTCTTATTTAGAAAAAAAATTGAATACCCGTATAACCTGCAAATTAGTAGATTTAAGATTTTCGCTTAATAAATGGTTATTAAAAGTTCTTATTCCAAAAACGCTTAGTAACTAATTAGTAATTCAAGTTCTAATAGTAAAACAGGGTTCAATAACTTTTTATCAGTAACAAATGGTTTTATTTTTAAATAAATATAAAATGTTTTTGTATAAGAAAATATTTTGGAATAGTCTTTTAGTAAATGTTTTTAAAAATTAATTATTATTTTTTTTGCAAAAATAAACATATATTTACATGTACATGTAATGTATATAGAATCCCAATGTTTTTCCCCACGGTCAATTGTATTCATTAATTTTCTGCCCAATAGAAGAACAAACAACATTTTTTACCATCAAGCTTTAAAATTAATTTTTTTTTTGTTTTTTAACTAATAATTGTTTCATAATAATAAACTAATTTTGAAGAAACTTTTAAAGCAATAAATTGATACAAATTTTTGTGTCTTAATTTTTAATTCTATATGAAATACAAATCATTAGTAACTACCGAGCAAAGCCGGGGTTGTCAGCTAGTGTTTTAATAAAAAGTACACTATTGTAATTTCTGCATTATCCGTTTGTGTTAATACCACACCCATTACATTTTTTCTAATAAAAAGTACACTGTACTACTAATTTGACCATCACTGGCCATCACTTTTTTCAATAACAACAACAATTACTTGTACTCCTTAACCTATACTTTGTTTAGTGTAAAGCCAATATAACAACAACAACAATTAACATTTGCTTTGATATTTGAATTCTTCTTTAGTTTCCTATACATCTTTAAACATACCGGTTCTTTGGTGATTATTGTCGTAATAAAATTAATCTAGCGTGTTGGTTAATCGCGAATTTTAAAATATTTGTGCATTAAATTATAAATTAATTATAGTTTAAGAGATTTATACAAAAATATGTATAAATGTGTTAAATAAATATGCAAGAAAAGGTTAAGAAAGTTGCCAAAATTTCAATGTAATATTTAGCCGGTCGCTGTTTTTCTTTTGTTTGGTCGTCCGTTTAGAAAAAACAACAACAACAACAAAAGTGTTCTAGGTAGTGTGAAAGTTGGTGAGCAAGTGGTAGCATATAAATAAGGAGATACATAACATGTTGTTGTTGTTCTTATTATAAAAAGTAGAAGTGTTTATTTTAATAAAAAAATTAAATGAAATATAAAAAGAGCAGTCAGTGATCAAGTGTAGATAAAAGGAATAAATAAATGTAAATTGTTGTTATATAATAAAGGAAATGTTAAATGTTTTATAATTGATAATATGTAATAATATTAAAAATTAAACTTGTTTGAAAAAAATGCAGGCTCGACTACTGTTATTCTGTCACATAAATTAATAAGTTGGAATATACATATGTATGTATGTACGTACTTGTATTTTTGGTAAGTTTTTGAAAATTAAATTGGAAATTAAATAATGCACAAATTGCTTGTCGACATTGTCGGCTTGTTATAAAAGAGAAATACATTCTTTAATACAAAGTTCAAACAAATTCAATAACTGCCTTATAAATTATAAAACATATGTGAAAATGGGATTTAAACAGCTACCGGTGCAAAAATTGTATGTTGCCGTGCCGACCATACATTTTGTTACGAAATCGTATTTCAAATTATAGTAACGGTCGGTATCAACACACACCATGTTTACCAACATACAACATCTTTATCAACAGATGGTATGTTTGTCGATACACAACTTGGTTAGCTATAAACATAGCTGTGCAGTATGGCAACATTGAGTTTTAATGACTGGCTAAATATTCTAGACACAAACATTCTAGACTTGCTGTCATGAACATTCTAATATCTTAGCTCCGAACGAGCCAGAAATTATGATTGGTGTATCAATAGACTAGCAGGGCCAATCATGTTAATAAGTTTATTGTGACTCATCGTTGAATAAATATCAAAGTGTTTTCAAACAGTAATTTAAGTGTGTTCTTAAACTGTGATATAAGTATGTAAAAGACAGAGTGTTCATGTACAATTGTTTTGGTGTACATTTAAATAATAAAGATTATCAGTCTTATTTAGAAAAAAAATTAATATCGGTATAACCTGCGAATTAGTAGATTTAAGATTTTCGCTTAATAAATGGTTATTAAAATTTCTTATTCCAAAAACGCTTATTAACTAATTAGTAATTTAAGTTCTAATGGTGAAACAGGGTTCAATAATTTTTTATCAGTAACAACTGGTTTAGTTTTAAATAAATATAAAATGTTTTTGAATAAGAAAATATTTTGGAATAGTCTTTTAGTAAAAGTTTTTAAAAATTAAATATTATTCTTTTTTTTTGCAAAAATAAACATATGTTCACTTGTACATGTACTGGCACACACTAAGAAAACCCAAAGAGACGAAAAAAAACTCGGTAACCTTCTTTTCATTTATTAATGTTTTCTGCACATGACTATTTTGATAAAATTTATAGAGAGAATTATTTAAACGAAATAAACCACCGTTTTTAAAAGGTGAAAATGTAACAATACGAGTATACATATAAAAACTGATAATTTTGGTAAATGGCAATGGTTTTGGCAAGCTATTTGCAGTTGTGTTTCGGACTGTTATCACTTCTTCAACTATGGATTCGCATATTTCGTTTGCTGCTTCTTATTAGACAGCACTACTTTTTAGTAAAGTTTTGGCTCAATTTAGCTCCCTTTTAGTATTCAAAAGCCGACGAAATACAAAAACATCTCAGCTCTGACTGTAATTTCATTAAGATAATTGCTCACGAATAAAATATTTCTGATTGGAATAGTTCATGTTAAGTCTTGTTTCACACGCATCAGTTTTAGCTGACCAGTTTTTGTTCAAATGTCTGTTGAGCTTGCCATTTCATTCACGCACGTGGCTGCAATTTTCATTCTCTGTACCATCAAGTTTCGTCGTTTTCATAAAAATCAACATGAAAACAATTTCGCGTAGAATAAGACAGAGAAAACAAAAAGAAATAATAATTGAAATGTGTGAAAGCGGACTTATAAACAAATAGAATTTTGCAGAAATTGCTTATTCTCATTGATAACGAATCCAGCATTATATTATTTAAAATCAAGTGTCACAATATATTTCAAAAACATAAAATTTAACAAAACAAACTTCTTAACATACAATGTATCCATGTGTTATTCTCTTTTATTAATAATCTTTTAAAATATCATTTTTATTAAAAAAATACAATACAATTTAAATTAAAAATACACCAATTTTTTAAAAATTATGATACAAAAACGTCAGCTTGATCAAAACTGATTTTAAAATTTTGTTTGATAGACCATCCTTTTCTTTTTAAAGAAAGGAATTTCCATGAAAGATAAAAACTGTTGGAAATGCAAACAGCATTCGACTTTTTAAATCCTAAATTCCACAACTCTTTGACACATATCAACCTATAATTTGGAAATCTCATGATCCTAAGTACTTTTTACGATATTGGTTCTTTGGTATAATTAATGACTTAATCCAATAAAAATAAATCCAAGAGGTTAAATCACATAATCGAGGTGGCCACATCACAGGCAGTTTTACTAGATAATACACGACTTTCAATATTCACTTTCCAAAAATGTATTGTTTGACCAACTTTGGCTATGCCGAATCTTAAATACCTGGCACCTATATATCTGTAATGTGATCTATACATACTTGAAATACCAATTATGGGCCGATCACTATAAAGTTGGTCACTATGATTTTAAATAATTGGATTATTTATGTCGAATTTCAGCCTTACGTTATTTATAAGAGGTTTATGAGCATTTAAGTTATTTCGGAAATGGGGTTAATTCAAACAAAATACCGCTATATCAACGGCCAGACATGGATAGATCATAATTAAATCTTATAAGAACCCAGGATGTAAGACTTTTTGGTTCTACGACCAATATTTGGATGTGTTACAAACGGAACGATAAACTTAATAAAGCCCCTATATTTTGGTGGTGGGTATAAAAAAGGCTAAAAAAAAACCAGAAGCCAACACAAAAATTTATAGGAAAAAAGGTAAATAAAAAAGCTAAATCTTACCTAAAAAATTCTAAACTAGCAACACTGTTGTCTATACATACATATGTACAAAATTAATTAATGCCCAATATCATAGTGACTCCATCTGGTGTTGGGTTTTCAACAGTCCATTACTGTTGAAAACCCAACCATAAACCCCAAAAATACTGAAAGCCCTACAAATAAATACGTATTACATTTAATTGTATACACCCTAAAGTAGGCTATAAAAATTGTAATTAAATAAAATTAAATTTTTAAAAAATTATTGCATACTATCTGTTTAATATTTTCAATAACAGGGATGGAAATTGTTCAACATATTATTCAATGTAATAACATTTAAATCTCAAAGTAAAAAGTTTAATTATTTTCTTATTAAAGCATTGCTCACGCAAAATGCATTCGTATAAATGTTTTAATATTTATGCAACAAAAATACCGATTGAATACTTTTGAACCACAAATTGATAATTAGTTATGAATATTTAAGAAAAGTTAAAAGAAGAAACTAAAATAAATTTCCTCCTAAAAATAATCTGTGTTTTTACTTTGATGCAACGTTAAAACTAATATGTAACTATATAATAATAACTAATTATAAATAATAATAAAGGTATAAGTATACGAAATCGTATTTGAATAGGTGACAAAAGGAGTACTTTTCATCACCACAACTAAAAATTACTTGCACGATGCTTTTGAATATGAAATAGTAACAACAAAAGTACGAACGTATTAAATTTTCCATATCCGGTTTATCATATTTCATAGTTATAGTTACATCTGTTCTTTTAACAAGTCCCATGCAAAAGTACGCAGCTCGGTGTACACTGTAGAGATTTGTAAACAAATTAAGAATTAGTTTTTAAAATTATTTAAAACCACACACAAATTATAATCCAAATTTAATTACAGTAAATTACACATGCTTACACAGCAAGTTATTTATTTATGTATTATTTATTGTATACAGTAGCTGGCTTTAGACAAAAAAAAAAAAAAATAGCAACAATTTTCATAATTTTAAAGCCTTTCAAATTTAAACAACACACACATTAAAAAATAACTGGGAAAAGTGTAGCACTTTCTAAAATGACCAAAATGTGCTCATGATACAAATATGTACATACACACATACTGATGATATACATCTCTATGGACTCATAAACAATAGTGACAAAATGAAAAGATGTACAGCCGAAAAGCGCCAAATATACATTGTTGCATTTTTATATTCTTATATACATCGTGTGTATGTAGCACATACTTTTTACTAAAAAACTCCGACCATAAGCACAGTTGAGCGTATCCTATTCATGATAAATATTTCCGGGAAATGAAAAGCATACAAACACTTATGATTGTATAAACCTACATGTAGAAACTTGCAGAAATTTGTAAATGGAAGTGTGTGGTATTCTTGGCTAAAAGTGCATGATCTGCCACAAAATCCCTAAAGTGGAGAAATTCACGCATTTCATTTACACACTCACACATACCGTGAGCGTTAAAATAAAGTCAACACTATATATTATTAAAAGAAAAGCTTAATTATATTAATATATTAATATAATATAATATTAATATTAATATAATATTAAAAATTTTATTGACTTTTGCGAAAATCACCTTTTCGATTATAAACACAATATCACGATTCACCTTGTTTTTTAATTTTTTTTAAAGTGACTAGTTATTTTAAAATTTTAAGGTGAAAATATGTAAATTTTCGTTAAAAAAGACTTCAACTTAGAGGTTACTTGCAAAGTAATAGGCTTGTAACAATGTATTCAAAAAAACTGCAATTATAAGCGTTTTAAGGGGGAAAAAACTAAGTGTGACGCTCAAGATATTTTGTGGCGATCAAGAGATTTGTTGCACGTAAACAAGAAATAATGCCAAAATCTAAAGTTTAACGAAAAGAAGATTATTATTTTACAAAAAGTAAATAAAAAAAAAACAAAAATTCTTCAAAAAACAAAAATTTTCATACAAAACTAAACATGTACATATTCTTTGATATCTGTAACAAAAATGGAAAAAAAGGAAGTAATTCTTGAAGAAACTTATACACATATGTAAATATTTGACACCAAACAATAACTCAACTTAATTTAATTTATAAATTTTCATTCGAATTCTTATTCTGAATCTGTATAAACTTCATGAAATAACAAGCGGCTTTGTTTTTTTTTCATTCTCATTCATTTTTACCAATTTCGAATTAAGTTTGTGGCAAAAACAGAATCAGTCAGTAACAATAAAAATTAAACTCAAATATACCACGATTATATCTTTCTTTTATCTTTCTTTTATATTCGTCATTACGCGCTTTATCGAGCTTTATTTTCTCTCAATCTCTCCGTGCTCTTTCAGCCGCCGTTAATTTTGTTGTTTTACTCATAAAAATTAAAAAATAAAATCAAAATTAAGCATTTTAAGCTATGAAGCAATATATTTCAAAAGTGATGCTCATGAAATGTTTGCCCATTTTGTTTTTTTTTTGTAGGCAATTTATTTCTCAAATTCACAAATTATAAAAAAAATAAGTGGAACCATGTAAACAATGATTGTCAACTTAAATTTTTTACATTTAATATATTCACTTTTAAAAAATTAGCATGACGCTCATGAAATTTTATGGTGCCCTTACCATGGTGTTCACAAAAACTACGCAAATACACACTTTTTTAATAGATTTTTTTTCGCTTTTCCACTTTTTCACTGTTGTAATAATTAAAGTTTGTAGTTTCCTTGCGTTATTTACTTTATTTAAACTTGAAATTGAAAATTAGTAATATTACTTGATTTATAAAAAAGTGACGCTCAATGCTCTTTGCAACACCAAATTCGCACTAATTAAGTTTTGCCGACTATAACAAATCAAAACACAAGACAGAAACGCAATAATTCGAAATCTGTTATTAAATGTTGCATATTTACTTTCTTCTTGATTTTATTTTGTTTACTAAAAATTCTAACGGGGGACACAAAACACCATTCTGAATAAACAAACAAACAAACATACAAATTTGAGAATTACGTTTTTTTGTTACATATTCCTCGCTGATCACTCTCACATTTTTGTTTTTGTTTTTTTTTTACCTAAAATAGTAGTGTAAAGTGCGGGGACACAAAAATTGCGTTTTTTTTTTAAATTGACCCATTTGTATGTTGTTATTTAAATAGAATTAAATATAAAGTAAACAGTGGCATTATTGTTTTTGCCATTCCAAAAGTAGTGGCAATTCTTTTAATTAACTTTTTTTGAAAATATAACGGTAAAGTGCCGTTCAATATAATTGCTAGTTTCATAAACCTAAGTAGTGAAAATATAACAATTTGTAGACAAATATCAATTGAGACTCAGGAACTCATAATATAATTAAATAGATCAGATAAATCCCTGCGTTAAATAGGTAAAATCGTTTGAAGGCATCACTGTACAAAAAAAAAAATTAAAGACAATTATACCAAAGACAATAACGTAAAAGAATTACCTCCTGCAAAACGACTATAGCTTCTTACAAAAACTGTAGTAGCTAAAATAAGAAAAGTAAGAGCAAACCCAACATCTAGTGTTAAAAAATAACTGTAAATGTTACGAATACTTCTCGAAAATATATAATCGCGAGTATGATTAGAACATCTTTGTATCAAAATGACCTACATGGTTGAGTGCCAATTAAGAAGCTTTACATCAATGAACAACCAATCAAAAAGTTTTAATTTCGAAACGAACCTCAAATTTTTTGAAATAATATTCTTTTTACCGATAAAAGTAAGTTTGAGATATTTGCAGTCTAAAACCCCCAGAAATATAACAAACCAAGAACAACAAACCTTTAGTAATTAATATGTTGTCAAGGCGGTGAAACAGTAATGGTCTGGGGTTGTATGTCGGCATCAAGGGCCGATAATCTTACATTTATAGAATATACAATGCAAAATGAAGATTATATCGATATTTTATAAAAGCATGTAGCCAGCATGTAGTCCGCAGTTTTAATCCAATTGAGCACATGTGGGAATGTCTGGACAAAAAATTAGACAAAGAAATTTTTCTTCAAGCATAACCTAAAATCAATAAAAAACCAAAACCTAAAGGCAGTAATACAGGGTGAAGGGAATAAAATTACGCCTGATTTCTCTAAAAAACTCGTTGATTCTATGTCTAAAAGATTGCCAGTTGTGATAAAGACAGAAGAATGCAAACATAATATTACATACAACATTTTACATAATTTTAATATACCTGTTTACTTTATTTTGACGCGAAAATTCTGTTACTTTCTTTTAAAATTTAATTATTTTTTTATGTTCCTTTTTTTTGTAGTTTTTTTATGAGCTACATATATTTTGCCTGAGCTACTTATGAATTATGCAATATATTTAAACAATATTTGCTGTTTAATTAAATTTACGCTCACTGTATGTGTATTTACATGACTTTTTTCTTACATGTTAATAAAAATACATAAATACACTTGCAAAAAAAAAAACAATAGCGATAACCCAGCAAATCAATATTCGAAAGAAATACAATTTTATTGAATGATGATATTGAAACTACTTTTTACTATTTTCAATATTTTGTTTACATTTTCAACAAGAATTTGTTTAAAAAAGATGTATACCACGACCACGTATACAGATTTCGATTCTTTAAACAAAATGTTTACACATATTTTTTGGAAAATATCGCTATTTAGAGAATCACGTCACGCATTATTTGTTTTAAGGCTATAATTGATCTATCTTTAATATTTCCCAAAATAAAATAATGCAGTGGTGTTAAATTGCATAATTAACAATTGACTTTAAATTAAATTATGCTTTCTGTGTGGCATGTGCCATCGTCCTGCTGAATTCACATGTCTATCGATCCATTCTACGTAAGCGCATTTCCAGCCGAACTGTCCAAAAAAATAATGTCCTAATCATTATAATCCACATAGCCCATCATACAGTGACACGTTTTGACAAAATTTGAGTTACGTAATATTCTAAAATATATACGTGAAATAAATTTTTGAAAACGTTCAGATGAGAGTAAAATATTCAAGTTTTTCATATGGATTATTCATTAATTAGCTTAAGCTATCATCAGTAATTTAGTATCAATTGCCAATGTTGGCTTGGTGACCTACACTAGAGTTTTTTTTTTCTTTTTGTAGTATGTGCATGTTTTTAGTATTGTTTTTAACAGATTATTGTCATGGGGGTATTTTAGGTTCACAAGATTAAGTAATTAAAACTAGTAAAATTACTGCAAATATGTCCTAGTTCCGAAATAAATTAATGAGACCTTTTGGAAAAAACAAGAAATAAAAACAAACTGAACTTATCTTTTGATACAAATATCATTATATAAACTTCAAACTCAATAGTTTTATTGTAGTTGAACTGTAGCCATCCAATTGTGGTGTTTCTTTTATTTAAATGATGCTTTTTTAAAATGAGAAGATATAGAAGATATTGAAAGGATTTCAATTTATGTTCCGGTCTCAGACCAGTTAGTATTGCTAAAATATCCAATTTTAATATAGTTTTGGAATGATCAGGAAGACGACTGAAGTTACGATATCACACTTTTTTTTTTTTTTTTTTTTTTTTTTTTTTTTTTTTTTTTTTTATTTAAAAAAAAAAAACTGCGAAGCTTTTTTGGCTTGTCTGCAGAAAACACCCAGAGTCTTTGGCGGGAATCGAACCCGCAACCCTCTGACTGATAGTTCGGCACATTATCGCCTAGTCTATCGGGCACTCCTGATATCACACTTAGGTCTCCTAGTTGCTGATAATGAAATTATAATAATCGCAAAATCGATCGATCCAACCCCAATTAAAGTAGGTCTGATCCTATAGTTACGGAGTTCATATTATTTTAATGGATTTTCTATATGCAGAACTGCTTCTATTGTATTGAAATTTTACACTACATTCTATAAATAAATGAAGTGCGATCTTAATATACATACATAAGTGTCTTGTGAGATTGAGAGATATATGTGGCCCAGTAACTTTATTATGTCAAAGTCAATGATTATTTTCATTGTTTTAAATAAGAATTATTTATCTAAAATATTTTGCCCTGACATTTAAACCTTTCCGTCCACTGATCCAACCATGCAAGCTAGGCTTGAAGGATTAGGTCAGCTATACAGTGAAATGTCCAAGTTATTCTGTCAATCTATCCGCATAGCCCAAATCAACTTAGCCTCCTCTATTGAAATAGGGTAGATTTTCCGACTATACTGTTGAGATCAAATCAATTATTATTTATTCTACCATCCAGTTTTTATATGTATTTTATTTCGTAAACAATGGTCTTGCACGGGATTTCAAAATTTCCTTTTGTGCAGCCGGTTTAATTACATCTGTATTTAGGCACTATATCCGTCTGGACATACCACAAAAGTGGACTTTCTTTCGCTATATAGGGACTACTTGCTCCCACAATTCTCCCATTAGAGGATGTGTGTACGTATCCATATCCTATTCAATATCCCCAATATATTTTATAAGCGGGGATGATGGAAGTAGCCCTATAAGTATAGTAGGAGTTCCTCCTATTTGGAAAATATTTTACCTCATTCAGTTCTAGCAAAAATTTCCAGTTTCTGGCTTGCGCTGGCAAGTTTTATGTTTAAAGCTTACTGATTGTTTGCAACCACAAAAGTAGTTTCTGAACTTTTATTGATTACCATTAGATTATGTATTAGTACGAAGTGTAATGTGTACTCATATCATTCGTTTATATCTGAACTTATCCAGATGGTGCGGTAAGCATATCCTACAGCTCTTATAATCACAGGTGTTCGATTTGTATTTCCTCATATCATCATATTCATGATATGATTTAGTTGTTTGATAGTGGATTTAATAATCAGGAAGTATGTAATTATTAAAATAATCTATAGCCAAAATACATAACCTGTGAGTTTCATGCACAAAAAGTTTACGCTTTAGCGTTGGGTCTACATATTTTGATATTGTTTATCTACGGCTCCTGGATTAATAGGATCACTGCAACGCAATCGAAAATTGCGTCCTCGTCCTTCACTTCGTCTAAAAGCTAAAATAGGTTTGCATCGCAAATTTTAAATATTTTCGCACCAAATTTTGGTACTAAGCTGCCACAATAACTCTCATATAGTAGAAATAGTAATATTTATACTGTGCGAAATTATCTTTAATTGGCTAAGCAATGCTCTAAGGTATAAAGTATCATACTCGTATTTCCGGATTCGTGCAACTATACTTTCATATTAGTTATATTTCTAGAAGTATTTTAACACACACATAAACATTTTTACTTAAACTATCCCAATTAGCATTTTGGCTGGAATTCAAGTGGAATTACATTTGAAATCCAGTCAAAATTCCCAAGTTCCAGTGTTGAATTACAGTTGAAACACAGTTGAATTTAATAGCGAATCCAGCAAAATTAACCATTGAATTACAGTCGAACAATTACAATGTAATTCAAGTCGAACCGAACCTGTTTACCGTTGAATTCAAGCATGGAATTTCAGACTGGAAAAAGGATGGATTTCAAATGTAATTCAAGCTTGGATTCACACTGGAATTCATAAAAAAATTGTGCTTATTGGGTATAAAACCACATAAACTCCTTAAACACATACATTTGGATATACATCTTGATATATTCATGTGAAAAGTGCAGTATGTATTGCTTGTTTTGTTTATGCGAAATAATAAAATTTACTAAATTAGTCCCCAGTTTAAGGATATTACAAATTTCCTGAATACTCAAATTTATGGTAAAAATTTACATTGACTTCAAAACGCTATTATGCTGTAAGTGAGATATACTCTTAAATTTCTTTGTACAATAAATTTAAGAATATGTTTAACACTAATGAAAATACACAGTATGTATGTATGTTTTAATAAATTTGTCATGACTAACATTACGCTGTCAGCAAACTTTTAACATAGTCCTATGCATGTAGTACAGTCGTTTCCTATAAAAAAATTTAAACACATGTGAATGGTTAACCTGACGAATAGAGTGAATAAAAAATCTATAAATTTCGTTAGACATTCTTAACAGACATCTGACATCTGTACATAAAATTGCTGCATTCTACTTTAATGCAATTGTGTGCACTCTACTGCCACAAATGCTAAATGAAAGTATACGTATGATGTTTGTTATGTAACTCTTACAGAAAATTATCAAACGCTCTATAATTTATGCAAATTTAAGTGATTTTCGAAAGCAGTCTTTGTATGGGGCAATGTCAAAATATGGAACTATGCAAACAAAATATCATTTTGAGATTTCACTTTTCATGACACTTATTATTGCAGAATATTGTATGGATACGGTTTTTCTATAGATATTTATGTACCATAAAGACATATTCCGGAAAGACATTTTCTATTATAAAAATAAAGTGTGCAAAATTACATTTTATTAACTGCATACATATATAATATTCGAGTTTCTATCAAACTATAACTGTATAAAAGAAATATTTTTTTCATTCACTTTTTATTTGAAACTTTTGTACTTTTTAATACAGTTAGTACCGTGGTACTACCACGATTCATTTGGTACAATTTCAAAATATTGCTGCATGCAAAATTGATATTATAAATATCAATAAATAAATAAGTTACTGTTTGTGTAATAATGTAAATAAAACAAGAGGATATTATTAAATTTCATGAATACTGATATATTTATGAGTACTGATATATTTATGATATCTAGAGATATGTATCTAAAAGATGGTTATCTCGAAGAAAACTTGTTGGTTGAACTACCGACCACAGGGAGTATTTTAATTCTTTTTTCACATTAGATAATGTTAAGGCTAAATCCAAAATCGAAAGCTTAAAGTTTAGTTAATCCGAATTTCAAAAACTTTAGAAGTTAACCATTAAACTTCTTCAATACATGGTGAAAATAATATATCTTGTAATTTTTGTAAAACAATCAACTGCTGCACGAATATGTATATATATGTATATTTTTTTTTATCAAGGTTAACTTTTCGTCTATTTAAACTATGACTAACTATACAAAGTCTAGTATAACGAACTATACGAGTATAATGTCAAGTCTATATTAAATCGAGTCTATCTTTAAGTCAAAAATTCGTTATATCTAGATTTACTTTTTAATATATTTTAATAAGTTTGCCATTAGGAGGCATATCATAAGTGAAAAAGTCTTCTACATGTTCTATAAATTATTCTAAATATGAAGATAATTTACAATCAACCTTTGAATACGAAACGAACTTCCTTTCTTTCCATTTCCATGTATAAAAGGTTCAAATTTCTTTGTTTCAGATATACAACCTTAAATTAAAATTGTTACTCTATCCTTCGATAACTTTATTCCTAGAGCATACATTGTTAGTTTTTCCTTTTGTCAAGAAATCAATATGAAAGCTTAATTGTCACTAGAAATCGACGATATTTTGAGACATTCTTGATAACCTGATATAATTGTCAATTTTAAAAATTTGGTCCTTCGTTATATCGAGTGTAAAATTGTTTAAAAATTCGTTATATAAGGTAATGTTAAAAATTTTCCCGAAAGTTTTATTATTATTAAATGAATATTAAACACGTTACTGTGGAGATAAAAAAAATACATTTTATTTATTTTTTATCCCTGATTAAAAGTGTTGTAGGTGAACAACTTATTTAAGTGTTGAAAGGTATTTATGATTCGGCATATTTCAATTTAAGCAACATTCTTCTAACTTGTTTAAAGTTGCAACATTAATATCATAAATATCATAAAAATTTGTCATACCACTTTGTGTACAGTCCTAAAAATAAATATATAAAACATAGAAATTGCTATTTAAAGATAAGATTAAAGCAACAAATAATGTTTTTCACTGTTGTTTATCCAGGGAGTTCTATTTTTTATAGTCTATACCCTCCACAGATGCAGTTTAATTTAGTTAGCTTACGGTTATATCGAAGAGTTTCAGAAATTGACTGAGATATAAGACTTGAAAAGAATTTTAAAATTAAAAATATTTGTTTAAATAATTTCTTGAAAGATTAAAATTTTTATTTATTTTCCAAAGAGTTAATTTTTATATATTTTCCATTTAAGTAGAAAATGTTTTTCGTGTAAATATTTTAAAACCCTAACGGCCCAATCATGAATAAAAAATCTGCGGGAGTTTTTTCCCGTTTTATTTTTTTAACATTGAATTTGAATAAGAAAAATGGGGAAAGGGAAAAAACTCCCGCGTAAATTTTATTCATGATTTGGCTGTAAAAATTGTTATATAAATGACGAAAAATGCTTCCTTGATAACAAATTAAAACTCTTTTAAAATTTATTTTGTGGCCCCGAAAAGGGCCTTTTTTAATTAAAAAACAAAAAAGAAACAATCCAGGTGTGTAAATAAAATTTACTTGGAACTGGTGTATTTAGTGACAGTCTTGGTGCCTTCACTGGCAGCGTGCTTGGCCAAATCACCGTGCAACATTAGACGGACTGCAGTTTGGATTTTCCGACTGGTGATGGTCGAACGTTTCTTGTATTGAGCCAAAAGAGATGCTTCAGCGGCAATACGTTCATTTATATACCTTAGAATCTTCCTCAAAATATCTGATATCATTAGTAAATTAACTGATAAAAAAAATAGATTATTTGTTCAGATTTATTTATATAGAATACTATTTTGAATGCATTCAACGTATTCAACCAATAGATAGATACCCACAAGTATTTCTCCTATAAACTTAACAGAATGTCATTATTTTTATGACATTTTAATTATTATTTAATTTAATTATTTTTATTATTTTAATGTCATTCGAAAACGACAACTTACATTAAATGTGCTATTTTGCTTATTATCTAAATCACACTTTTGAAATTTGTATTCAATGAAATTTTCCTCTCAAATTGTTTAACCGGGAACTGGTATTGGTATTTTTTGAAAACCTATAGATTTCTCCAACAATTGATTACTATTCCAGATCTAATGTTTTTATTTCCTAAACTTCAGACATTAAAAATCTGTATGTTTTATAATATGCAGCTTGAGTTCTTTTGTCTGGTGTTTTGTCCAATCCCTGACTATTAGTACACATCTGAGTTTACTCATTATTAGTATATTATAACTTAGTGAAAACTTTGTGGTATTTTTTCTATAGCTTTAAAAATCACCAGTATTTTCCACAAAAGTCACTTGCATTTACATCAAAAGACTAAACGACATTATAGTATATATCGCCATTTATCAATTTGTCATCAAATACCGCATAACGTATAATCTGCCTAGCATCTGTCCTATTTTCCTATTAAAGTATATTTCGATTTTCATAAACATAAGTAGCCCAAAAGAACTATCTTATAAATCAAACTTACATGATTGAGAGCCGTAGATTTTATCTAATCGGATTGCAACCACTTGGTGTAGGGTGTTTATAGTCGGGCTTGACCGAATATACTTTCTTACTTATTTTATTATAAAATGAGGATTTGAAAGCAAAATTCCAGTTTAAAAAACTCTTTAAAAAATTATCTTAAAAAGTCCACACATTTTGACTATAAATATTATGATTGCCAGTAAAGAACTAACCATAGTCAAGTCATTCTTACTGATATAATTTTGTAATACTTTAATGAATTCCTCCACACCCTTATTAATTGGCAACAGATGAAAATTTTTTATTTATAATTATATATAATGAAAATATGACAGTTAATAGCAACAAATATATATTATGTTTCTTTATCAAGGTCATTGCGAAAATAATTTTATTTCATAATATTATTGCAAATATAAATTAGACTGTGACAGCTAACGAAGAAATAATCTTATTAAATCCAATTGTGTTGTTATACATCCATTTGTTAGTGTCAAAGAATTGGTCACAATTAATGTTTGTGTAGATACTTTTTGGCATAGTAAAAGTTTTGCTTACCTCCAAACTAAGTAACTAAGTGCCATAAAACAAATAGAATGTTTATATATGTTGAAAGTGCTTTCAGGAATTATGACCAATATATTTTTTTTTTTGGTATTCAGCCATCATAAGACAGGGTTTGGGAATATAAACTAGAATAAAAAATCTTTGTTTTCAAGAAACCACATAATTTTGCAACTGTTAAAGAAAGAAATGGAAATAACAGGAAACGGATCTTAACAAAATCTAGCTGCAATTGCATGAATCTATTTCTGGCAGATTGCAATCCCTGCTATGGTTTGACATATTTCAGGAATATGCTTTAACAAAATCAGAAGCACTCCATCCACTTCAATAATTATGCCTTTTATTTATAGCTCAATTTATTACTCGTTAATTCATCAGTTTCCAGGAAAACCATTTTGTCATTTGCCATTGAATTGCCTATCCCTGGCTGTGCAGCTGTCAAAGACGTTGCTAGAGAACGATGTTACAACGTCAAAAACATGAGCTTTTTTTTTTTAATAGACGTTAGTTAAAAACAAATACAACAAAACCAACATAAACGAAAAACATACATACACACTGTGTTATTTGTTGACTGGTCAGAGCGTTGGTTGTGTGGATAAATAAAACTTAGCAACATCATTTTTACTAAAACAATCTAGAAAAGTTTTTGTTTAATGTTGTTTTGTCAAAAGTCGTGAAAAATATTGTTCTTTGCTTTCTGTCGCGTAAGCAGGTGACACCACATAAAGCTTAATTAACACCATCAAACAATAGACGAGCGAGCGCATGAGTATATATACATATGAACATAGTGGATAGACATCAGCTCTGTAACAAACAAAATCACAAGCAGAAGAAAAAACTATAACAAACATAAGGATTTGAAGTGATACATCACAGAAAAGCAAACAGATAGACATGTGACGGATACACATGGTTCACGTTTTTATTTGATAATATTTTTTTTTTCGTGTCAATTTTACACGTACCACGTTAGAGGTGTGGTAAAATCATTTGATTTTGTTGTTTCAACTTTCAGTTGTTTTTGTTTACTTTGGTTGCCACAATTCTTAAGCTAGATTTACACGATTGAAATTTTCTTCAAAATTGCTCTTCTAACACGAGTTTGAAGCATTTTGAAGAGCAATTTTGAAGAAAATTTCAATCGTGTAAATTTAGCTTTAGTGTTTGCAATGACAAAAAGTTTCCCTATCCCCTAAGATCTAGATGATAGGAATGATGGAGATTTTAAAGACTATTGAAAACACCAAACATCAGTTATATTTAGTAGAGCGTTGCAAGTTCACCAAAATTTAAATTAAGCAAGAATAATAACTGGACCAAAATTATAAATATTGCAAGAATTATAATTTAGGTTTTTGTTGCGGTGTTCAATTTAAATACGGGAATGTAAGGGATTCGATTTAAAAAAATGGGAATTGATAGTACATCCTTATAATGCTAGCAACTACAAAAGAAGAATAATTGGTTGCTGTTGCTGCTGACGTGATATTTTCAACTTGATTGTCAACTTGTCGTGTCAAAAGCGGTGAAATATCTAACATTTAAAGGGTGATTTATTTAGAGATTTTTTACAGATCACGCGACACTGGTTTCACACGTTATTCAATATTTTTGACAATACAAGACAAACCTCACACCGCAGCAACCTCTCCCAATTATTTACCAGTATTACGAAACAAAGTGTTCCGTAAGAAATGTTTCAGCAACATATGGTTAGATCATACCCCTTCGCTAATGTCACATTCTGGATCGATAAACTGACTGACAAATCGTATGATATCACACTTTCGTATTTAGGGTTACTCAAAGTCAAAAGGCTTTGTCGATAAGCCAGCTGCGATTTAAGACTTAAAAGCCAACAGTACTCCAAAAATTTGCAAAATATCGGTAGCAATAATGGTATGATAAATCAAAAATTCTGACTTCCAAATGGACCATTTACAGCATAGTCGTGGCCAACATTTGAATGCAATTATTAGGGTATACAAATTTTTCGATTTTTCTTTTGTTCCAATAAAACGAATAATTCGAATTAGAGATTTGAATTTGTTCGAATAACTCGATGACATATTTAAAATTAATCGAATTATTTGAATAATTTAAAATTTTTAAATAAAGTCAAATGACAATTTTTTCTTCATTAGGTCGTGCAAAAGATAGATACAAGGTGGCGCAAAAGTAATCCTCCTATCAGAAAATGCTATAAATTTTGCGAGGCCCCTAATGTCAGTTCTGTCAGCAATATTCCGCGTTCTGGAGCAGTATAGCGTAACATTGTTTATTAACGTGTATTTCGCATGTGTTTACTACACAAATGTCAAAACAGAACTGACATTAGGGGCCTCGCAAAATTTATAGCATTTTCTGATAGGAGGATTAATTTTACGCCACCTTGTAGTAGTATCGTCTAAAGCCGTTATTAATAATATCACTTATATATGTATGCACATTTTAATAATCCTCAATATCACTTTCAACAACATATTCAACATGGTGTTTCCTACATATTCTAGGTACGTCAATTCACTTTCAATACTTTATGTTAGGTCATCAATAATTGACTCTAAAATTTCCAAACTCTTTCACTGTTTTTTATTAAATTTTAAATATTTCCCTTTATAAATATAACTTCTTGCAGTACATTTATATATTTGCATAAGCAGATATCAGAGAAAACATTTATATTGATTGGAAAACTTTTTTAAACTATTATTTGTATTAAAAGTGATTATTATTATTTCATATTGTAGTTTTTCCCTAGACAGATTTTAAGACGTCTGTAATTCAAATTGTCATCATCAACAAATTTAATAATAATAATAATTTAATTTATATAAACAAATATCTGTTTATTAAATATGTTTTATTTTGTAAATAAAATTAAATTGAAATGGTCTTATATTATTACTTTTTATACACTCAACCAAATGTTAACTTTGTCATTCTGTTTGTAAACAAAAATCAAATATATTCTATGGCCTTATAAGATTCTAAGATGGTTTAGCGATTTTCGTCTGTCTGTTAAAGGCACGTTAGGGCTTAAAAAAAACTTTAAAATATCCCCAAACAATCCTTGGTTGCACCGAAATGTTTGATATTAAAAATGGGCAAAATCGGTTAGATAGGATCCAGGTTACAGACCAAAGTTGCAGACAACATCGATATTTTTCAGATACTTTTTCTAATTTTCTTTAAATAACAATAACAATTAAAGTTAGAATATTTAAATCGAAAATTTGTTTATATGTTTGTGATTTCGATAAGTTACTAAATTGTATTTTAGTAATTGTTATACTTTGTGGTATGCATTATAGAGTTTGTGCATTTGTTAAATGATACTCTGTACCAAAAATGAATTTTATTGCGCCAGAAAAATAGTAAAGAAAACAAAAAGCCAGGGGGGTTAATCTCTATTGCGATGTGAAAGCAAATTCGATGCGTAAGAGTATCAATTTGTACACTTATTGCATCGAATTTGCTTTCGCATCGTAATCTTACAAAAATGAAAATTCAAATATTCAATAATTTTTCTTTTTAGAATTTTATGTATAATTTTTTGATAATAGCATATTATTTGCTAACATTTCCCTCCTCGGTACATGAATTATTAAGATCATTATTACTAGTTCTCAAAGAAAGCGACAAGTATAAAACTTTATTATCTATCTTTTCCTGATACCTCTGTTTACCCTGTGATGATAATATTGTTATTGAGATATGAAATTCGCAATAAGACACAAATGCAGTAAAATATTTTATGATGATCGTCCCATAATATGTAATAGATCAAAAAAAAAAAAAATAAAACTCGTATAAACATTGTTATTGATGCAAAATGTTACACATATTTCTTTCAAGTATACCTACATCACAGTACTGATAGGTGGCGGATGTACCTATGTATAATATATACAGCCGAATATAAACTCTTACTTGCTATAATTATTAAATTATCAAACATCTTAACAACAAACGACAAATTAACACAAAAATATTCATTTGTTTTATACGATTATTCTTCATAAAATTAATCAAAGTTTTCGTTATTCGCTAAAGGTTTTTTTGAAATTCTTCGAATAATTATTCGTAAAAAAGCGTTTGATTATACGAACGATCATTATGAATGGATAGCCTAGTTATTATCTTTAAAAAGTAAATATTAGAAATGGTTCTTTAAAGTATTTTAAGAAACCTCTAAATACATTACCCTTTACATATTATTTATGGTGGGCCCTACTTTAAATTATATGGTGGTTTAAAATATTAATATTAAGACTTTCTTTAGCAGTTTAAAACTTTAGTTTAAGGTGGAGCATTTTGTATTTGCTTTTTATTAAAGATAAATAAATAACACCAAAGGAAAAACAACACAATAATAAATTATGAAATGTGTCACTACATATAGACGTTGCTACAGCAAACATACGCATTTGTAATAATTTTTTTTTACCAAGTATTTTGTTTGTTTAGTTACTTTCTAAACTTTACTCACTTATGTTGGGTATTGAATCCAATGTTATCAGAGATAATAATTTGTATTTAACTGGACTGTTGCAGTATTGCTATACTGAAAATTAAAGATTTTCACTTGGCGCTTCAATGATATGTACATAAATACCAAAATAGGTCCCAATTTACACGAAGAAATTCTGTAAGCTTAGCTGATTTGACATCAGGGTGCCGGGAATATAAGAAAAGTACACAATAGTGCTGGCAAATTCTACTACTTTCCATTACTCAATAATATTCAATACTTTTTATTTGGGTATTCAATACTACTCGATACTTTTAACGAATTTTATGAAATTGTAACGCGTAGTTTTTATCTGCAAATTGAAGTAGTTTCTTCAAAAAATAAAAATAGATCTTCAACTATTATTGATTTTGTATGTCTTTTATTATTAAATCAAAAATAAATGTAAAGCTAACTTTTAATTCAACGTTAACAACAACTTAAGAAATAATAGACAGCTTTATTTCGGCGGTTACAGATTGTTGTCTTTTTATACAGTAATGTATTTTTATGCACTATTTTACCCACTTAACTTGCTTAAAAATACAACTCAGAAAGTATTGAGTAACTACTTTTGAGTATTGAGTATCAAAAAAAAGGGAAAATCTTCGATACTCGGTACCCATTACTCAATACTTTGCCAGCACTAGTACACACTAGATTGTACTAGCAATTCTTGTTTCTCTCTTATTCGTATTACATATGTATGTGTATACAAATATGTGTATACTCTCAAATAAAAATACGAATGATTTATATTGTGTTGTGTGGAAATGTCAAAGAAATAATTGTATCAATATTTTCTACAAAAATTGTTTCCAGTAATTTGGGACTAGCTACATACATACATGCGAAATACTCAGGTATTTTTTTTTTAAATATCAAACTATTTCTGAAAACTCACTGCAATCTCCTGGATGAGATATTTCACAGTAAGACAGTTCAATTTATGTCTGCAGAAGAGCCGGACATGAATTACGCAAATCGGACTAAATCTTGTCTAGGAGCATGTGCCTTTAGCTAGACACATCAAACAGCTAACTACTGTTAGGTATGAACCGGAGTTGCCTGAAGATATTTATTGGGTAGATCAGGTATCAGCTTTCTATTAAGCACTCTGAATTTCTGTAGATTGAGCGGAGATTTTGACGAGCTGTAAATTACGCAACTTATCATGTGCAAACGATCTTGCATTAAATAATTTTGCGGTTTGAAGTCTTAGTAATGTTTTCTGTTTCATTAAGGGAACTACTGGACTTACTTGTAGAGTTGTATGCGTTTTAAAATTCCATTTATATCACAGATTGTCAGTAATTGCAACATACAAATTTAATAAAACTGTGAAAGTGGTAAATTTTTTCATTTAACTGACAATCGTTGTCATTATATTTTTATAACAATGATCTAATTTATAGGTTAAATAATGAAATATAATGAAAGCAACATGATCACAATTTCCAATTTTCGTTCTTTTAAACAGCCAGAACTAATGATGCCACAAAAATATTTGTGTTTCCTTGCTTTTATAACAGTAAACAAGAAATTTGTCTCAATGTAGATAAAACTTTAAATAAATCTGTAGTGGGTCCCCAATCAACTATTTTTCGTTTTCATAGAAGTAAACTAGAGATTTGTCCCAATGTAAATATAACTAACACCTTAAATAAAACTGTAATGCGTCCCTAATCATTGGATCCAATATAAATACTTCAAAGGTTTTAAGTAATTTAATTTTTATATACATATGTATGTACTTAAGAAATGCTCCAAAAGCTTGACTTGACACAAAACATTTTATTAAATATTTTGTTTGTACTATAACGACTATAATTACATGTCTGTAAAGTTTCATTTATATATGTACGTGTTTATATACTAAATATATCCCTTTAATATTTTCGTATTTCAAACCAATTCATTTCCGCAACAACTAGTAACGTCTAAACATTCCGCAACCGTCTAAAGTCCCACCTGTCTATCACCACAAATCACTTGCCGGCACAGAGACGCGCCTATTTTGTTAATAAGCCTACTCGCACATATCCATACATTTTCGGCAAAATGTTCCTTATAATTAAATGCCATAAAACTGACAACAAAATAAGGTCAAAAAAGGACCTTTTAAAGTTATTTGCATATTAACCCAAATACAAATGTAACCTTATAGAAACGTCCATCATATAATTAAGGCTTAAAACTAACATTTCACGCATTATGTCTATCATTTGTTATAATATTGTTTTTGGACAACCACCTCCACCATATATGAGTATGCATGTGTATTTAATTGTATGTGTGCACAGGACATAATAATATATAGAAGCATTGTTGCATGTAGTATATTTTCTTACAATGAAAATTAGACACTTTTCAAATACGTTACCACATGCATATCCTTGGTAATAAATTACATGTATGCATGATAATAATTTAGAGTAAGTGGGGTAATTGAAGAGTAGAGAAAATTATATTAATAATTAACGTTATTAATGAACATGAAACTTATAACTACCAGCCCCATTACTCTTATAGAGTCTGTTGCTACTTCGTTACCAGACATTTCTTTCAATTGATGCAACTGGAATATTTTGTCCATAAGGGCTAGACTTTATGTCCTTACGAAATCCATAAGCTTCTGTTTCCACATTGAGCGGCTAAAAAACGCCAGCTTTAAGTTTAATTATAGTAATTTGAGTTGGTTGAAGAACTATATCGTATACTTCAGTAAAATACATACATATTTAGTTCCCATTAAAAACTTCACTTAAAATTTAAATTAAAACGGTAATAAGAAATTGTCGACCAGACTACTTACAAATCTACTAGAAAAAGTACTTATTTTGGTTCGTGATGTTCAAAAAGTTATCCGTTACAAGTTTGCCACTTTTAACGCAAAAATTGTTAAAATATTTTCATATTTAAAAGTATTATAAGAATATGAAATTGTAGACTGATTACAATAAAATGTTATAGAATAAATAAAAAAAAACTAAACAAATACTCAAGGTGCGGTCACACATGGCAAATATTTGATGGAAATGACGTAACCATTAAATAAAAGTTGTTTTAATTCTTATTTGTATTTCAAAAACTTAAGGAAAAATCATCATCCCAGTTACAAATGAAGTTAAAAAATAATATAAATTTGTCGACCAGACTATTTACAAATGTACTATTGAAGTGTTTATTAAAGTAAACTTTTTGGATTATATAATTATGGACTCTTAAAGAAATATATATGTATATAAAGCAATGCTTTAATATAAAATTAGTAAAATAAAAAGTGGCGAATAAATAATGAATTCTGAAAGTCATTAAATTTAAGAATGTAAATTAAATTTTTGCTGGCTTATTAACCGCTAACAGGTAATTTTATTGAATAAATTATCTATCATCCCTTATACTCTTAAAGAAGCAACGTTACATATTTTCCCTCAACAAAAATTATCCTTTGTTCAAAAATTTTCCAAGCCATATAAAATCCACAATACATTTTCATAATTACAAAAGACAATTGATAGAGTGACGCTGATATTAATTTTTATTATTTCTTTTTTTTTAGTTGTAAGAAACAATTAAATGTCTGTGATTACTCCTGCACAGCAATTTTAATTTTAATTGCACTTAAAACTAGAGTAAAAATTTTAATTACTAGCGGTTAACGTGGATATATCAGCAACGCAGGAAAAGCACAACTTAAATTATGCAGTAGCATAACAAATGTTCTTTACAGGGTTATTATTGAAATGTATTTTAGCTTTACACACACAAGATTTTTGTCGTAAATTTTAATATACGAGTAGTTGAGTCAAATCATGAGTTTAAAAAGTTTGCATGTAATAAAACAACATATTTTAAGTTAAGCCTTCTCGTCTGATAGTGACTTTTGGAGTTGTCAGACTATCCCTGCAAAAAATTCTGGACTATGTATGTACTACTCCACAATGGACCAGGAGTACTCCAAACAGAATTCATTTGTATGAAAAAAACTAGTCCATTTAACATTACGATGTCCAGTGTTGCCAAAACATGCCAGCAAAAAATAGCCAGAATGGATTAAAAAAAACGCCAAAAACCGCTAAACGTTAAAAATTAACCAGCTGAAATTCGGCTAATAAATACTACCATGTATAAACGTTAAATCTTACATGTATGATTTAAATGCTTTAATTATATGCGGTTTTTTTTAATATATTTCAGATTTCTACAACTCAAAATTTAAAATTTGCACAAGTAATAATTATTATCCTATTATAATAGGAAACAAAAATAATGTGACTTAAATGTCTATGAAGTCCAAACCATCTTCAGAATCTGAGTTAGTATCGTAAATCTTTAAAATGAACTGCTAAAACATTTTTTATAATCATTGAACATTTTGTCCTTTGTAATCGAATTTGCTGGCATGTCACGCTGTCCCGGAACTGTTTCTTTAATAGCAATATCAGGTGATCTACTGGAGCTATTGATCCATGTTGACAAAAATATAAAGATAAAGCCCCTTCATGCCTTTGAGTTTTTAAGCAAGTAGCTTGAAATGGAATTTTATTCCTCTGGATAAATCCTCCTACGGCTGCTGTATGTTTCATGGTTTTAGTACGTGCCATCAAATCCCAAAGTTTGCACTGCATCACGCACTTGCAATACCGGCAAAAAACTTTTGAAGCATCATCAGTTTCCTGAATCCAATCTTTAAGCATTGGCTTAGTCTTCCACTCCTGTCTAAACTTTTGAACATATGTAGGTTTACCCATAGTCACTGAGATAAAACAAAAACATTAATTCTATGTACAAATGAGTGGTATTTAATTAAAACTTACATGTATTTAGTACGCTAATATAATTTGATGTTCTTTTTTACAATTTACCAAATATGTATGTACATCTTTTGTTCTCACTCACTATGGCAGTTGTAAGTTTTTTTTTGAATAAGGGGGTAAACCGTTAACGTCTGTAGTGATGTGCAATGCACTTGTAACCGAACACAAGCAAAACAAAGTAGTAAAAATACATCGCAAAATTATAGTGCTGCCCACTAGAAAAATCGCTAGAAAAACTCAGAAATAAAAAAAGTAGCTAAAAAAATAGTTCAGCCGTTTTTCACACACTTTCCTGTAATTGACAAAATAAAAACACCATATCTGGCCGAAAAACCGCTGAAATGGCAACGCTGCACGGGACTAGTCCCAAAACTACTCCTTGTAACTACTACAATTACGGTCGATAAAGCGCTAATAATTGTCTACGGAGTATTTTTTGTTGAATTCGTAATTTGCAGATGAAATACAGGCTAGAACAAATATTTATTTCTGCAATTGGAACTTATTTTCATTTCAGTTTAATGGTTAACGATTAAGAGTCCGTTGGTGTTCAAGGAAACCAAATTTGTGAAGTAGGATATTGCATTGATTATTCGTTTAAAATTTACCATTAAAATACTTTCTCAAATAGTTCCGATAAATAGGATAATAAGCTACTGGGAGATGGTACCGTCAAATGCTTTCCTGACATTGGTATCAATATTATTTTGAAAATTTGTTCAATCTTTAGAAAAATCGCCTAGTTTTAAGATCTCCTGAAATAATAATATTAGCACAACAATTGCTACATTAGTTTTATTTATTATAGTGGATGGTATTATTATATTAAAGACCTATGGTACAAAAGATTCCTAATGTTGAAAATGAGCTCTCTTTTAATTTAGAAGTTACTTTTGTGTAAAATAATTTTGTAACTCGAATGTTTGCCCTGTGTTGTACAAGGTGGCGCAAAAGTAATCCTCCTATCAGAAAATGCTATAAATTTTGCGAGGCCCCTAATGTCGCAAAATTTATAGCATTTTCTGATAGGAGGATTATTTTTGCGCCACCTTGTATGTTTGACATGTTTTTTTTTTCAGTTTGTAGATTGCACTGTAAACACAGTTACACCAAATTATGTATTTTATGTTTGTCCATATTTATGGGTCACTAGCTAAAACCCGGTGTGCTTTGCTACCCGTATCGTAATGAAATAAAAAGTTTAAAGTTAAACAAATATACCGTATTTGCCGGACGTTAAGAAGTACCCTGAATTTAGGTCAAATTTTTAGAGTAAAAAGGTGCGTCTTATCGTCCGACAAATACGGTATTTATTAAGTTATTAAAACCTACAGTTTTCCTTTTAAATTAAATCTTATTACATTATCTTATATATTAATATTAATATTGATAGCTGATATAGCTTTCCCTATATATAATTTGTCATCATATCTATGAGAGGTGCCACGACCACTATTTATAATACGCCCATTATTGTCCTAAATATTAATATAGAATAACTGTACCATATATCTTATTGTATACCATATATTTATTTTTTTTAATTATCATCATATGGGAGGTGCCACACCCCCTGTCGCTACTACTCCCATTTTTTCTGCAAATATTTAAATAAACAATGGAATTGTTCATACACAATTTGAGTACTATAGTTATTATAGTTTCCCAAGTATTTGATTCTTAAAATTAACGTTGTATGGGAGGTACCACGCCCACTTAAATTTTAGCCTATAGCTCCTTCCAGACATACAGAAATATACTGTGAAAATTTCAAGCAAATCGGTTCAGCCGTTTAGCCGTCTATAGATACCAAACTAATAATAATAAACATACATACAGATACACAATCACTTTTATATATATAGATAGATATATCATGCGACTAAATCCTAAGAAAACATTTTGCTGTACTGTATACACATTTAAAATACATGCTTGCCAAAATTAGTATCAATCATGTCAACGCGGCCTAACAACAAACATTACAAAATATTAAATAGTATTTTAATTTTTGTTCTGCTTTTTATTTTGTTGCTTCGGGGTGCTATTTGGCACTACCTAATGAAATTTCTTGTTATAAGCAGCTGGATGTTTTTAAAAGTCAGCTCCATTACCCACTAAGTGTTCAAAGACCATTATCATCATTTGTGTAGAGTTGTGTCACTACACTACTATATACCGACATACATCTATACATATTTAACCTATTAGCCCATCCTGTTCTCCACCTAATAATGTTTGCTATGCCACACAACACGCAAGTTGTGCAATTTCGTTGGTTGGGCAATATGTTGTTGCATATAAATTCAGACATACCTGCGATGTTTATATCCCTCTGGTACAAGTATTACTATGTGTAGCACACACATACATATATTATATATTTTATATACAGATGCATATATACATGTGTACTCGCATATGTATGAATGTGTCTGTATATAATTATGCTGTGCATGTTTGGTTGGGTGGGTGTGTGCGTGTGTTTTGGTGTGTATTATTTCGTAGTGTTAAATGATAGTATTTGATGTAGTGGTAATAGTAGTTGTAGTCATAGTAGGTGTTAAACAAAAATTTACATTCATGACTTTATACCGGCTGGCTTTTAGTGTAATTAAAATATCACCCGTGACAGTTACACCTGACACACATTCACAAACAAAAATCTCTGTATGCTTGCATATGTGCGTGTATATTCTCACACACACAATTGTACCTGTTTTTTTTTTATTTTTTAATAAAAAACATCCCCGCGGGAAAAACTGTCAGGGCTTTAATTTGTAGGCTTTCTAAATACATATTTACATATTCCAAAAGATTCAATAGTCATTCCACATTGTCTTTTCTCAGAAGATATTATAGCAGAACTTTAGTGCTCCTTCGAAAACAATTCGTGATTTAAATATGAATGGCTTACATATTATGACATTTTAGTAAGAGCATCTGTTAGGCATTATTAAAAAGACCGTCGATTCTTATCAAAAGTGATTTTTTAAAAGCTTTCGGATTTGATTAAAAAAAACACTTGAAATTTAAAGAAATGTATAAAATATTTATTTGGCTCTATAGTACGAAATATATAATTCAATTAGGGCATATAAAATTACCGAAATTTGCTTTTACCGGTAAACGGTAAATTTTTTAATTAAAAAACCGGTTTATCGGTAATTTACCGGTAATTCTGTTTAATTTTAAGTTTATCAGTAACGAGTAAAATAAATGCTTAAAATTGTGTAAAGAGAAATATATATTGTTATATATTAAAGTAATAAAACGTTTAATGCATTGTTCAACAAAGTTATTTAAAATAAATGTAATTATTAATAAAACAAAATAAGAATGTTAAAATATATTATATCATTAAGAGAAAATTTTAATTTTTGAATAGATCTGCGTGTGTATTAAAATATGCTCGCAATAGGCAAATGGTGTCAATTGTATTGTCATTAAGGCTGGTTCTAATTTTTGTGCAAATTAACCCTGCTGCAGAAAAAGCTCTTTCTGATTTCACACTCGTCGGCTTTACTGTCAAGAGGTGGTTGAACGCTATCGTCAGATACTTTCCACGCTTTTGTTCTTTTTCAAGGAGTGCGATTTCTTTTTTTATTACTTTTGTTAAAATCGTGGTATTGGTTACGTTGGAAATTTTATTCAATTTTATTTTATTTTATTTTGATTTTTAATGGCCAATTGTAGCCTGTCTTTCATTGTTAACTGGGTTGATTCAGGGATTTCTTCTACATCATCAGAAGACTCGTTTGAATCATTTGTCGAGTTACATTCAATTCTCATGTTCAATATAGAACGAAGCGCCACAATAGTTTGTATCAATGAAGGTTTATGTAGTTTTAACCCAATAATAAAAAAAAATATTTCTTAAAATATATTATATTATATTTAAATTTAACTTCAATTGGAATGAAATATTTATCAACAATTACCGAAATTGCCGGTATTTTTCTTTTAAATTTACCGGTAAATTCGGTAATCAATACGACCGGTAAAACCGGTTAACCGTTTACCGGTAATGTAACCCCTAAATTCAATGTTAAAGATGATTTTATGTAAATGTTGGCCGCGGCTGCATCTCAAATGTTTCATATGCTGGATCTAATTTTGAAATATTCCCATCAATACATAGGCCAGTACTTCACGAAAAAGGTCTTAAATATTAGCTTCCAGTGCGTCAATATTGCGAGTTTGTCCTTATAGATATGAGCTTGTACATAACTCCAAAAAGTAGTCTAATGGCGTTAAATTGAAAATTGACCGGCCGCAAACATAAAATAAACTGTTCACCAAACTCGCCTCCCAATTGGGCCATTGTTTCGCATGCTGTGTGGCATGTGGCACCGTCTTGTTGATACCGCAGGTCATCCAAATCCAGCTCTTCCATTTTGGACAAAAAAAGTTTATAATCATCGCACAGTAGAGCTTGCCTTTCATAGTAACGTTCCTGCCTTCCTTGTTTTTAAAAAACTTTGGCCCATACACCACACCAACAATTGCAATTTTCTTGATGTATTGTCTGTTCTTGCAATGCCTCTGGCTGCTCTTCACACTAAATATGACAACTTTGCTTGTTTACACAATTTGAACACAATTTTCCAATAAAAAAGTGCTCGATACACTTTCTTAACCGAGCATGAATTTTGATAAGAAAATTAAATGGTCTGCAAGCGTTGTTCGTTTGTAAGTCGATTCATGGTTAAATTATAGACCAGTAACAGAAAGATGTTATAGTGCATTTACACCTACGCCATAAACTAGTTATAAGTTGTTTATGGTGATAAACTAGTTTGAGAAACTTGTTTATCCATACAAATCAAAAACAGGTTTTTGAGATAAACTAGTTACAAACAACCAGTTTCTGCTCATGCAACTCTGTTTTTTCAACATTTTTCTGGCAGCGCTGGACACATTTGACATTTGCTCAAAAATAAAAAAAGTTTTCTTTAAAAAAATCAACTGTAATTGAATTTTAGTCATCCTGGATGAAAAACACAAATTAAAATTTTTTTTTTCATAACAACGCCCATATTTTTATTAAATTTTTAATATTAAAGTCAGCTGTCATAGATGAACCACTTAACTGTCAAAAATGCTGATGTAAACGGTATGGTTTATGAAAGTAGCTTATGATCATAAACTAGTTTGAAAATTACAAGTGTAAATAAATGCACTATTACACAAAAACAGCTAAGCTGCTAAAAACAGTCGTACCAAAAAGAAAGTTGCTAAAAAATCACCCGAAAAATATTCAAATATCTACTAGTCTTCTGTAGGTCTGCTATCAGCCATTTAAAATGTAGCGTGTAGACAAGGCCTACACTAGCACGACTGGGTGTCCTTGTGTCTGTAAAATATAACCTTTAAGAAGGCCTTTTTACTGTATCATTTTACCGCTGGGATATTGCAAAAAAAAAGCAGAAATTATGAGATGAAAAGTGATTTTTTTTTGAGTGTGTGTACGAAAGCTGTATAAAATTTGTGTTAATGGGTAATAATACTCGTATGTATAATTCGCATTCATTTTCATATTTCGCAACAAAAAAAAATTTACCTTTTGAATAGTATGAAGAATTTCTTTAACATTGTGCGGCTTTAATTAAATTTCACAAATTATCATGCTGCATTAATTTTGTCGTGCTTTTATTATTAAATGTATTTGTTACTTTGCTTTAACATGCAACAATTGAGTATTGTTGTCTGAGAAATATGAGAGTTTGAGCAATAGAGAAATGTGAGAAATTCTGTTGAAATTTTAAAATTAAACTTAAACTTTTTTATTGCTCGAAAGAAGAATCTTTGATATCTAAACAATTTAATTCAAATGCTGTCCTAGACTACGCTGTACGTGTTACATTCCAAGGTCCAATTTTCGACTACTCTTCTCCAAGTGGTGAATTGAAGTTGGCGAAGGCAATTTTTTCTAAATATTTTTGTATGGTTTTTATAAACCCAGTAAAACAGAACAACCTAGTTTAAAAACCATAACACAGTCAAAAGCTACATGCACTTAATTGGCATAAAAGCAAAATAATTATTATTAAGATTTTCAAGGTCATAAAGGTTGCCAATTTTTAGGGAAAAACAAAAACCATAACAAGCGCAATAATTACTATTAATAATTTTTCATAATTGTTCTGAAACTGTTTTAATTATAGAAAAGGTCAAAATTTATGAAATTAAATCTGTAATTTAAAATGAGTTAATTGAAAAAACGGCCTTAATTTGTGATCACTTAAAAATAGATTTTTCATAAAAAAATTAAAAATTTCTTAAATCCTCAATATCTTTGTAAATACTAGCTTAAGTGAGAAAATAGCCTCAATCTGTGAGGATGATCTCACAGAGGATGAAACAAATTTCGGAATTTTGTTTGACTGGATTATTTTCAGATATTAAAATAACCTAAATTTGGTCTCGATTAAAAGACGTTAACCCATGACGCACGTCGCTAAAAGTTTGAAAGAATCCAAAAAGAAGACATGCTCCATATGTCATATGCATATAAATAATTCCAGAACGGTAAATAATAAAAAGACGCTTAATATATCAAAAGAAAGCTAATGTTGTTCTTCAAAATTTATATTTTATACTTAATTGTTGTTATTTTAAGTCAAACGTTAATTGGCGCCGCATCGGCTCCGAAGTTTGGTGGTGCATTTACAAGGTTAAAATATGCATTTCTTTAGTTTTTGCAAAAATTTTGCCATTAAATAATTATTTTTGGATTTTAATGTAAAAGAATCGAAATGTGTACGTATTTATCGTGTTAAGATATGAAAGATACAAAGCGATTAAAAAATTTTAATTTATTAAGTATTCCCAGAGCCGTATCGGGTTTCCGCGTATCGTTTTATAAAATATTTTATAATATTTTGTAGAAGCTTTAGATTTTTTGCAATCTTTGCAATTGTAGGAGTTTCCAGGAATTTCTTCACGATTTTTTTTTGTATTCCGACTGAATTCTTGACAGTTTCTGTTCAAAAAAACAAATCACTAATGCCCTTATTCATAATGAAAATTTTTTGTAAAATCACACTTCAAACCGACTTTATTTTTTATGAATACGGCAGAAAAAAATTTAGTTATTTCAGATTTAAAAATAAAAAGCTTTTGTTGTGTTGTCAAACTTGTGTCAACAATTGTTTATAGAAATAAATTTAACCTTCATATCAAATATAAATAAATCCCATAAAATTTACCTTAAACTTAAAACTTTTCATTATACTCAAATTGTATTTTTCAATTAAAGCAAATTAAAGCCAATCATTTTCTCACAACTTTACGGCCATCCTTACAAAATCTACTATGAATGCAAATAAATTGCACAACTTCTTTCTCCCCATAATAAATAATATTTGCACTTGCACAGCAACTTCTGCGTTTACAAAATACTATTTATGTAAATTATTTACCCTAATTTATTTCAAAGTTAAATGTTCATAATATTTTTCCGATATTATTTTTTATATCCCTTCACCTTACTATACAAGGTACTCGTACATACACACATATATTTTGTGTTCGAAACAAACTGCATGTGCAAAGTTTAATAGAAATCAAATTAATTAAATAAATTATGATAAAGTCAACGACAACTTGGTGCATTGAAAGGAAATATTTTATAGAACTAACTTCTACTTGAAGTTGCACTGATTGTATGTAACTAGTTGCAATACAAGCAGTCTTTGCTGCATGAAATGAAACACAAAATAAATATAAAAAAAACGACTACATATTTATGAAGCTAATAAATTATATTGAACTATAAACAACTACAAGTGCTGACATACAAGCTGTATGTTCGAAATAGTACGTCTACGGGTACTAACAACAGCTGGATATGTAATTTAGGGTACAGTATGATACTTAGTTATAAAATTATATTAACTAGTAAAGATTATAATGTATGAAAGTATAAAACTCGTATGGTGGAAACGAAATTAATTTACACCTTATATTTTGTTTAAAAAAGGGAATTATTAATATTTGACTATATAAACCATTATGCTAAACATATCATCTAATTCAATGACTCTATTTTATACATTCTGTTAAATTTAAGCCACTATTGACTTTGAGGGAATTGATTGGTTGTGAATGCTTTGCATATACCTGGGACTTTATATAAGTGCAAGAAAAAGACTAGGGGTTTAAAATCGCACGTAAAAATGGCCAATTCACGTCACCAAATCGTTCATGCTGACTGTCCATTGATGTGTGCACTTTCTGGCAGGTAGCTTCATCCTTCTTGAAGTCCATATAATTTAATTCCGTTCAAAACAAATCGGTATATTTGTTTATTATTTTAGGGAATTACAGCCATATTAACTATTACTATTGCATGCCGTTAAGTTTGTTTTCTAGATCAAAATAAAAATCGTCGATCTTTAAACAGCAATACATTTGCATTTTACAATTTACGATATATATCGTGAGCGGCGGTAAGGAAATAAAAAAAATAGCAGTGAGAAAGATGAACGCGAACTCCATTTGCCATATATTGGCTTGCTGCATGTTAGCAATCAAGTGGAGTTTGCTAAAGTATAGCATGCAGTTAAACATCAAAGTCACACAATGGTTCCCAATACTAGCACAAATGTTTTCCCTCTATATAATATAACTGGTTAGTTGACAAAGGGAATATTTCATCATTAAATTACTTCAGTGATGACCAAAGGAGAATTGTTGTTTTCGTTCTCCGGATGGAGAATCCCAAGGATTCTATTGTCAGAAAAAAAAATTATGAGACATGCATTTTCAGGAAATTCGTATTCTTATTTGCTATTACTTATTTCTAGAAGATCTTTTAAAAATTATTGATATATTCGTATTTTGATTTCAAGATTATCGACGAAAGATTGTAAAACTTGAAACACTCCTTATATCAGTAAAATATTTCCATAAGCAATGCAGTAAAGATTCAACTGAAAAGCTGAGATATTACAATCCACTATTCATTTTGAAATTTAAGAAATCAAGTTTTTACATTCATCTCAGGTAAACAACCTCAGTTCTTCAACTATAGTGGGTGAACGTGAGGAAAACTGAAAACATATATCGAGGCCATTCTCAAAAACTTTTATTGCATTCCCACTTAGATACGTTTCTCTAGGGCAATACATCTAAACGATAAGCACAGCAAATGTAACAAAGAAACAAAGAATTTCAGTGAAAACCTAGCTACTTTTGGATTCAGTGTCCAAACATTTCAATGTTGCTCTTGGGAGAGTAAGTAGCTTCTTATTCAACTGAAATTAGTGCTAAATCGTTATGAATGGAAACATGTAGGTACTCGTATAATACTGGGGCCAAATTACCGCATTCGTGATCGAATGAGCTATCGTATCGAAAAATGATTTCGATATCGAAATTATGATAAAATGTACTAAATTTCTTGCTCGATATCGAATGCCATAATCTCAAATAAGAAAATTACGATCAATGTTACTCGATATCGAATGCGGTAATTTGGCCCCTGATGTACCTGCGACTGTCTATAATTGTCTTTTCCAAACATGCTTGCAAGTTTCAGGACGGCTATAAGAATTAATAGTATACGATCAATATACTTTTTTCAACAACATATTACGAGGCAGACTTGCTTTACATTTTTATACCTTAAATTGGATTTTTGTAAAGTATACCGATCGACTTGGAATCACTTTCAGATTTGATTTAACGATATCCATCTGCCTGCGTGGCTGTCTTGTTATCTATGTAAACCTTATGCGCAAAGTATAGGTCATAATTTTGAAGATATTTCGATAAAATTTAGAACGACACAAGGAGGATTGGTATTGAAATTAGTTGAAATCAGTCCATTATTTCTCCTAGCTCTCATTCAAATGTCCCTCCGAAAAAGGATTTCATCAAAGCTCTTCACAATAAAGCTTAATCATACCTACAAATTTTGTGCAGAACAGTCAATAATAGACCATAGCTCACATATAAGGCCCACTTCCGAAAATCACTTTAACAATCACAAATCAATCAGAAAATTAAACATACACTTTTATTAAAAGCGTATTATAACATTAAAAATGTATCTTTTATCCTATGTATAATAAACAATACATTTTGGCTCCCTTAAGGACCACAGGGACACATGTGTCCCTTTTAGTTTTTTTTTTAATAAAGCAATTTTTTCTTTCTTGGAAATATCGCAAAACCGAATTGCAATTTGAAGAATATTGTTAAATTAAACAACATTTTTTAATTTGAAAGAAAGAAAAAAATTTTTCTATGATTTTAAGCAGTTTAAATATCCCGTTTACGGTAAGTGCAAAACTTGCTTTTTAGCTCATAAAAAATTTTTTTTCACCCAAATATTTTATACATTTTAAAAAGCCATCATTTAACTTTGCATTAAGCTAAAAATATCAATACTTTTAGTATTAGCTTATTTTTAACGCATATTTTTCTTTTTGTGACACATATGTCCCCTGGTCGTCAAAGGGTTAACAATCAGAAATGTATTAAAAAGATTGGCATCCAAATAAAATGTGACACAAACAATTTGCATGAACACAAATATCATTTCGTCCAATTTTATGACGATGATTCCATCAATAGTCATAGCTCTCATATAAGATCCTTTCCGGAAAATCACTCTCACATTCATAAATCTTTTATAAGTGTTGATATCGAAATGAAATTTAATGCAAATAATTTGCATATACACAGAAGTGTTGTTACTAATTTAGCGCCCATTTCTAAAATACTGTTTTATTTCTCATATAACTACTTGGTGCAGGTTATTATATGGTCGGGCTTGATCGACTATACTTTCTTACTTGTTTTAACATAAAATTTAACTGAAGCCTAGTGTTAAAATTTGTTTATCACAACTCACTTTAAAACTCTATGATACCGTAGATTTTGTCGCTCGCATATAAATTATAATATATATATATATATATGTACATATATGTATATAAATTACGATTTATTTAAGCAAATATAATTTATTTTATAAAATTCAGCTTTTAAATAACTTACGAGGTATCTACTGCATATTTTTGTGACTCGTAATCACTCAATTAGAACTATGGTATACATAAATTAAAAGACAAGTGTGGGAATATTTCTCAATACGGGTTTCTTTTTTTTTTTTTTTAAGAAATACGTTAGATTGATTGTAAGTATTAATAAAAATAAATAAAATTTCCTAAGTCTATTCTTTACAATTTGTACATAGATGACTTTTCATTTCTGCCTTTTAATATTGTGCCTCTTGAAGAAGAGACGATGGAAACACTGAAAACAAAAAACTAAAAATGCTAATTATTAGTTCTTGAACTTGTTGGTTTAGTGCGATGACTTTTTGGTTCTGGACCGTTGCACATGACCACAGCAAAGTAAGAATAACAGCAATATCAACAACAAAAACAAAAACAACTATAGCAATAACAATAGCAACAAATGAACATAACAAATTGTGTGTTGTGTGTGTTCGAATATCTATGTGTACCTACCTCCTAAAGGTGCCAGGTTAATAATTACAAACAGATAGAAAAAGAAGGAGTTTAGAACAACTATAATAACAACTGAATGAAAATTAGAACAACAATTACGACAACAACTTGTTCTGCATGCGACCATACACAAATAGATATAATATGTATTTGACTATAGTGTGTTATCTAAGGGATGAAAATTTTGGTCCAATAGTACTTTTTTTAGTACCAATTAAATTAGTACAAACTATTGTCTTAAATTGTTGTTCATTTTTGTTTTAAAAAACCTATTTTGCTTATTTTCAATTTCAAATAGCCCTGATTAATTTGTTTATAATTTAATCGTATCTATCACAGACAAATAGTCGGATCGTTTCAGAATTATATGGCAAAATTATTGTACAAAAATGTACATTTTTAATATACGAAAACTAGAAAAATGCTTTTCTATCGATCATAACTAATATTTATCACATCACCCTCCTTCGCTGGTATAGCATTGAAACGCCACCGAAGCAAAATAATTAAAATAAAGGCTATAAAATCAAGCCTTAAAAATAATGCACCTACTCGCCACCAGAGACGCTGCAATTCGGCACTAAAAACAAACATAATGCGCAATTGCCGAGTTGTGTTATAAAAAGCTTTCTTCAAATTTCACCATTTTTACTTCTTCAACTATCCCCTTTCCAAAGAAAGTAACGCAATTATATATAGGCATATTAATTGCCTGAATGTTACTTCTCTTTAAAAACAATTTCGATAATATTAAGGTCTAGCGACTGTGGTGGCGGTGTCATCAAATGTGGTCACGTTTGCACAATACCCGATTTGTGCTTTGGATCGCTATCCTGGTGAAATCAAAAATCTGATATATTACCTAGGTTCTCTGTGCTTTCCAACAAATTGTCCTTCCAGAATCTGAAGGTAAATATACTTGTCCATAGTTGTTTCAAGAAATGCTAAATTCCCAGTACCAGCAGTTGACATACAGGCCCAAATCATGACACTACCGCCACCATGCTTTACTGTTGGTTTTAGGTCTTCTTTGTGGAGTTTAGTATTTCATTTTTGCCAAACATAGTTCTGTTTCACAAACTTCAATTTTAGCTCACCAGTTTTTGTTTAATTCTCTTTTGAACTTGCCATTTTATTCACACTCGTCAATTAAATTTTCGTACTTTTTTATGCAAATCAACATGCATGAGACAAAAAAACAAAAGGAAATAAGACAATTGACTAGTACCGTCAAATTTGTACCTATTTCCTATTTTCCCTTCTTATCCAAAAGTATTTGCCTTGACGAGTCAGAATTAAATTATAATATATTAATACTCGTATATATATACATATAAAATTTAGATTCATGGAGATTCCTTGCAAACATATTCTTTGGCGAAATTTTGTCTGCACAGTCTGTTTTTCGATCATTAAACGACGATCAGTTTCAACGCAACAATGTTTTTTTTTGGTCAACTTCAAATTCGGAGGCCAGTTGTGCAGCTGATAGCCTTAGATTTGCCCTTCTTTTTTTTTTAAATGCTCATCATGCTCATTGAAAATTTTATTTGGTGTCTTTCTGCCCTTGTTATTGACCCAATTTTCATGGACGACGGACTGTGGAAGCTTTAATGTTAGCCCTTTCTGCTATATATAGCTGGAAATTGTTTAAAACCAATTCTCGTTGTTCTATCGTTGTACGAGGACTCATTTGAATTATTTTAAATTGACACTTGATGTTAAAAAATCACAAGCACAAAATTCCACAGTATTTATTTATAGAAGTAGAAGAAAAGAAAAACCAATGACGCTGCATTGAGCTATCAATACAGTGGAAATTAACTGTATAAAATAAGATGTGACATGAAAAAACGAGAATTTTTTTGTTTTTCCAAGAAATTCATTGTTGAAACCATATGTCAGTAGTAATAGGTCAAAATTTACATTTCATGGTCCATTCATCGTAACCGCATTTCCAATAAAATTTTCTAAAAAAAAACCCAATCACGAATCTAGACCAGCATGTTCAGCATGAAAAGGCTCTTAGAAAAATCATTCCTCTACATAAATCAACGTGTTATTCCTGAATAAGTTCAGCGCTGGTATCAATGGTTTAAAATCCAAATCCTTTTGAAAAACACGCCATGTGGTCGTTGTGGATAGCCCTAATTTTTGAGAACAAATTCTAATCTTCTTGAACATTTCTCATGGCTGCGATATTTTTACTTGGACATGCGTTGGTGTTGACACATTTTGAAACGAGCCAAATTTATTTGAAAAATTTTATACTTTTTCAGGACTGTGGCACACGGCTACGATGTTTTCACTTGAACGTCTTGATCGAATACGTGTTCGTGTTGGCAGATTATAAGGCTAACCAGTCGACTCAGAGCAAAAGCTTTTAAGAAATTAGAATGTCTGAGAAATAATTTTTGTGAAATCCTTGTTGAAGCTTGTCTTTAGTCAGTACGCCTGATATTTCTAAAACGCAAATATAGTATCTTAACTGTTGGTACAATTAAGAAACCATCACTGATATAACTTTGAAAACGACTACCAATTTAAATACAGCTAGGGTTTATTTTCGAAGTTTATTGCTATTGTACAGCTAGTTATAATAAGGAGGGAAGAGCCAACTAACTTTAGGGCTGCTTTAAATGTATAAACATACTGAAGTTACAACAGGAATAACAGAATAATAGTAACAACAACAACTTAAGGCTATACTCAACATTATCTAATGTAACATAAATTCAAGTCCACAGACATTGTATACAAAATAACAACTAAAGGGTGTTTTTTTTAGTTGTGTAGAACTTTAAGTTCACAACACTTTTTTAACTGGCGGTCATTTTGTCAGCTGTTAAGTGATTTATGTTTAGTTTGGTTTGACTCCTCAAACAACGCTTTCAAATTGTGCAAATTTAATTTGAAAATCATGGTTCTATGTTTTTTTAGATGTAACTTTGAAATAGTATAAAACAAAGACGATTTTTTTAAATTTTCATGAAATTTACTTTATTCGAAAGATAATCTTCTGGCATTATAATTTATATATAACTTTTGGCAGATGTCTGGCTAGGACGTTGCCTAATCTGGAGGTCCAAGTTTAGATGACTTTTCCAACATTTATGGCCGTATATCGGTAATAACGCGGTAAATGTTGTCCTTCAAGTGGTCACTCTATTCGGGCTTATCTGCGTAGTCCAGCGACTTCAAACATAAATCACTTAAAAGCTGTCAGAATGGCCGGCCGTCAGTTAGAAAAGTGTTGCCAACTTGAAGTTCTATACATCTAAAAAAACACCCTGTACTTAGAGGTGTTGCCAACCCAGCACCACCACCAACGTCATCGTTATCAACTACTAAAGTAAACCCTGGTTCATGTATAGGGTGTTTTTTTACAGGTTTGTTTTTCGAAAAGAGATAAAACTGGCATTTTGTGGTCAAATCTGGCAACTCTAATGTCGTTTATGTTCAGTTTGGTTTGCCGTTTCATCATGAACAGGTTGACAAAAGAACAACGCTTGCAAATCGTGCAAATTTATTTCGAAAATAACGGTTCAGTTCGCGAAGTTTACCGCAAGCTCCGTCCATTTTATGGTCGACATAATCGTCCATCAGAGCAATTAATTCGGTTAACCATGGATCGTTTTCGCACTACGTTTACTCTATGTGATAATACGCATCCGCAGAGACGTCGAACAGTGCGCACCGAAGAAACAATTGCCGCTGTAGAGCAAAGTGTTGAAGAGGACCCGAATTAATGGAGACCGGTATAGAACCATGATAACCGACTATTTTGTTCCCGAATTGGATGGCATGAATGTGGATGAGTTGTGGTTCCAACAAGACGGCGCTACATGCCACACAGCGCACGCCACAATCGATTTATTGAAGGAAACATTCCATGAGCGCATAATTTCGCGGAATGGACCTGTCAATTGGCCACCAAGATCGTGTGATTTGACACCATTGGATTATTTTCTTTGGGGATATGTGAAGTCGCTCGTCTACGCCAACAAACCAGAAACGTTAGGGGAATTGGAAGCCAACATTCGTGGCGTTATTGCCGACATACGGCCCCATATGCTCGAAAAAGTGGTTGAAAATTGGACCTGTAGAATTGGCTTTATTTGAGCCAGCCGCGGCGGCCACATGCCTGAAATCATATTTAAACATTAATGGCAGAAAATTATCCTTCCAATAAAGCCAAATTGATGGTCATTAAAACGATTTTCTTGTGTTTTATTTCAATTCGAAGTTCTATACCTCTCAAAAAAACACCCAATACAAGTTAACCTTTTGACCTTTTGTACATCTTGTTGCTGATGTTGTACTTAGTTAGTTGTTAGCGTTGTTGTTAGATTTGTTGATTTGTGTTACTTGTATTTTATTGTGTTGTAAGGTTAGTTCTTAGTGCATTGAGTCTTTTAATACACAGGCTCTAATTGTGGCTTAAGTAAACAGTTTTGAGCTTATTATACCCTACAGTGCATGAAAGTTAGGAAATTGAACAAAATGCATTTTAAATTATAATAAACATTGTTAATATGACGTATTTGTCATGGCAGTGATGAAGAGGTCCTGTCATTTTGAAATACTACTAAGTTCTATATTTGAAACAGGTTGTTCAAGAAGAACACTATATTTAAATTCTGGAGTCTTGATTTAACTAGTGAGGCCATGTAGATAAACATACAATGTGGGATCGTACAAATCGTATTGTTATTTAATATTGCTTAACAAATCGTCACGAAAAGGCTCACTCTGCAACAACGTCTCCAAATTATTTAGCTTTATTACGAAAATCTGCATTCTGTGAGTAATGTATGAAATAAACACTGGTTTTATTGGAAAATAATTTTGATGAGCAGGCTCATATCGCAAATCGTACCTGGTCAACTGTTTTTTTTTTTTTTTTTGTTTAAGGTTATATAAACTCAAAATTCGTTATTCTCGAGATACCGGCAACATTGCTGAAAAGAGTCGTTGAGTTACCGGTAGTTATGCTAGAAATAGTAATCAAAATTGTAACTTCCCAATTGACATTTTACAGGGTAATCACGGTCAATACTTTAATGAAGTTATTGTTTATTTATTTGTCTATTAAGCCAATGGATATAATTCTTAAAGACTACTACGAAAGTATATTAATAAGTACAATTTATTTTCAAATAGTTCTAAGAGAACGCTCAACGACATCATATATATTGTTAAATTCATAATAAAATTCACATTAAAAGTAACATTATTTACAAGGAATCCGGTGCAGGAGTCTAATCGTCGATATAGACTCATTTCGATAGAATAATTTTAATTTTAATGGCTTTCGATAGCCAATCATCGATCGAGCGTAATCTTTACAAATATTATTCGATACTAGCATAGTTATCGTAATAAACAAATCAATTGCGATATCAGGTAGCAAAAATTGTGCAAAATAAAAGTTTTAATAATTTTTAAGTTTAAAATGTATTTTGTTATAGTTAAAATTGTAAGACAAGTGCAAAAATTATAAATTTGAAGAAGAAGAAAGTGGTGGGTGAATTTATGTCTCAACATCTTAAATTGGTAAAAAACTATTTGAGGCCAAGGAACAGTTACGGCAAACAGGCTATGGGAAACATTAACTGCTCGCTTAAATAAATACGCAAAGTCATGGCATAATGTCAAAACAGATAACAAATTTAACGTTAAAAAAACTGGAGTCCAGTCTAGAAATGCTTCTATCTTCTGCCGAAGAACAATTTTAACAGGCAGCTGGCATTTATGTAGCTGCTGAGTGCTAATCAGCTGTAAAAAATTCGACTCTGCTGATTATTCAAAGAATTTAAGCGATGCAGATCATTATTTTTAAACCATATGTAATGAATATTTGTTTGGAAGCCGAAAGTAATAGCGATATCAAGGAGACGACCTACGACCTAAACAAAAGAAAAACCTATATGCGTTACTAAAGCTGAAATAAAATTGAGATTAATAAAGTCTAGCATTGAATTAGCTTTTTTATGATTTTGACGATTTTCAAATGCACATAACTTGTTGAAAAAAAAATTATTTTCTGGAAATACGTGCAAAATATTTTTTAATGAAGAATATGTCTGCAAAATTTAAAGTAAATCGGATGAGGTGTTGTAAAAAAGGTGTTCGGTCTGTCATGGAATGACTTATATTGTTGTTTAGTACAATGTTGATACTTGAAGACATGAAGTCTATTATATTTATGTATTATATATTATTTTCGAAATACCTGCCAAATAGCTTGCACGATATTATGTTCGATATCGATATCGACAGCGACGATTAGACCCCAGACTTCACCATTAATTACATATATTAATCATTATTATTGTTATATTAAGCATAGTTCTTCTACTATACAAAGTAGGTAATTTTATTAATTTAAGTCTATCAAAGTATGATGAAGGGATAATATCAGGACTTCAAGGTAAACCACGTAGAAAAAAGAGTAAAAATTGGTTTTATGAATATAATAATGAGGATGCCAGATAACAGCGGCATATTCCAATATAGGTCTTAGTAAGGAAATGTAAAGTTGTTACATTACGACCCCTACACAGTACAACACATGATTTCGGGACTCAAAAAGAAGAACTTCTGCATCATTCGTTTGGTCATGTTACATCAAATAATAATTTAAAAACTAATTTGAAGTTAGTAGTTATCGTATAGGGAATTTGTCACGTTTTAGGCTCTTTTGTTTGTCATAACTCGAGAACCACTAGTCTGAATAAGCTGAAACAAATTTAAAATTAAGAATTACAATTCCTTTAATCTGTTCATACAACGTTTTGCTACATAAGCAACAGTTTCGCAATTATAAATAAATGTATGAATACTTTCACTTCATCTGCATACATAAGAATATTGCAAAAATTTTAAATCTTTAGGGAGCAGGGAGAAAAAATTTGGACTAATATGGCTGCCTTGAGGAAGACCAGAAATAACCAAAATATGTTTAAAGTATTTATTATTAAATTGTACACACTGAGTCCTATTCAAAATATCAGATATTATTCAGTTTAGTGCGTGATATAAAACTAAGAAGATCCAGTTTAATAAGAAGAAGGTTGTAATTTATTTTATTAGAGCCTTTAGTAAAGTCAAAAAAGCATCAGTTTGTTTTCCATTAAGAAAGCCTTGGTTTACGCGTGTAGTAAGATAAAGGACATTTGTTATAGTAGAGCAACCTCTCCGAAATCCATGTGATATTTTTTTTGGTTTTAATAATTTTAATAATAATGATAACAGAATAGACTATGTGTCATCAATGTTCAAAAATCTTAAGTATTACACTAAACTTAGCAATACCTATATAATTTAATAAATCAGATTTATTACCACATTGAAATAACGGAATTATGTATGAGAACCTCCAAATTCTCGGAAAGTAACCATCTGTTGAATAAAATAATTAAGGGTTTTAGCAACGATTGTGCACAATTATGTATAATGCTGCTAGGGACATTATAAGGACCATAATTATACGAAATTTGAAATTTCTTTAAACATTCCATTAAATTCACGGTGTCAAATATTAGTCTTTCTAGCAATACTAAAGATTTCGACATGCAGTTCTATTTTGAATGAAAAGATCTAAATAAATTATCTATACATATTATAAATTACTAGAAAAAACTAACAATCGAATAACACAAATATAACTGATTCCTCTATTTATTTCCAATGCATACAAATGAAACCAGTTGAACTGCAATCAAATATAGAAATTTGATAAATTAAACAAATTACAATCTTCCAAAAATTTTATCTTTTTAAAATAACTACTAATGAATGCCGCTAAAGTTAAAATCAAATTAAAACTGAAAATACCGCCTTAAGAAACTCAGCAAGACTTTCCCTACAAACTTTAAAGGTTACATATTCTTAAAATTAGAAAACATTTGTTTTAATTAAAAACCCCCCCCTTTTTAAATCTCCAAACAGTGTTTAAGCGATAAACCACATAATAAAATAAAAAAAGCTATAAACACTATTATAGATAAAAATAGAAAAAAAAAACAAAGAATGAATATTTATTTCAACGTATTGTATCCACCGTGTGCTATCAGTAAATGCACAACTTAAATGTCGCATTAAAAAACAAATTGTTTTAGGTGTGACAGACGTCACTTTACACAGACAAATGCCAAATTAATAAAACTAATTAATGCACTATAAAATCTTCTATTGTTGTTAAAAACGCCCAGGAATCACTGTTAATAATAGTCTCAAATTTCTTTTATTTTCATCTAAGAAATAAATATAAACACAGAAAAATAAACAAACAAAAAATCATGCTCCCACTCAGTCACTCATTCAATCACACTCACTCTTCTGTTCTCTCCTGCTTTATCTACCTAATGTAGGATAAATATCAAACACACACGCTCACAATACAAAGGAAAAAAAAGAATTAAAAAGGGATTGATTGGAGTCATTGAACTGTTTCAGGTGTTCAACGTTCAGACAACAATTTTCTGCAGTAACCTGGGTCACAATGAAAGGAATAATGCATTCAAACGAAAACGACCATATACTCGTACACACATATGTATATTGGTGTATTACACAGACTTACTCACACATACACATATGAACATTTGTATGTACGTTGGTGTGTGTGTGTGTGCATTAAATAAGAGTAAGAGTTCAGCTAGAAACAACATCATCATCCATTGCACCAGTTGCAACATCAGCCATAACATGCAACACTTTGCAGCAGTTGTACTGAAAAGAAAACATACTCACACTTGAATATAATCAAACCGAAAATAAAAATGTTTGTTGAAAACCACATGAAACGAAATTATGGACGATCGTTCGGACGGACGGCCACTAGAAAAATATGTAGATATAATGGGACCAACTATCTATTTTTATAATATCATCAATATTTATATACATATATAGATAGCACACTCAATTTAGTATTGGCGTTTCTTCATTCCAGGAAGAATTCAGTAGAGATCATCATCGGCTAATAAATAAAAAGATTTCAAGAAGAACTTTGTTATTCAATAGGGGCATATTGGAATATCATAAATGGTTTGAGCTTTTTTTTGTTGACATATCAGTAGTAGCTGCTTGTTCTTTGGGTGGGGGGGGGGGGGTGACATTGTACACTGTTAAGTCATCATTGGGAAGGATTTCGGTTTTAAAAATAATTCTACCATTAGCAAATGTCAACGCTTTATTTGAATAAAGATAATTTTAAGGCAATATTTTATTACGAAACCTTCTTTGCCTTTCCAAAACAAAGAGGTTTTATTTTTGTAATATATTTTTTCGAGCAAGAACATACCAGTTTTTTCCGCATTCAGAATAAACATTTTTTATTTTATTTTATTTAAAAAAAAATTCTTGTTTAAAACCCTTTAAGTTTAAATACATCACAGCTTATCATGACAAAACCATTAGATTAGGTTATTTTGAGTCTCTGGAGAACATTGTAAATTATGTGTTGTTGTTATGTCGATGGTGTAACATACTTGTGTACCATGTATACTGTCCATTTGTAATATCTAAAACGAAAGAAGAGAGAGAGGTATATCGTTCACAGAAGACAAAATTACAGTCTAAGGTATATAAAAAAATATATTATTGGTTTTAAACAACAGTATAGGCCAGAAAGTAGAGAAGGAGAAGTAGTCACTAATTGGAGCCTGTTTTTAAGTATGTACGAGTATACGCTTGAGATCCAGTTTAGGACACGTGCTAGAAAGATTTCGGTTTCATTACTCTTTTCATTATCAGAGCTTTAACCGTAGTCATTATAATGTACTATAGTGGACAAAAAGTGGAGATTATAGAAGAGGAGTATAAGTGGCAACGAATCAGAGCTCGATTTGTAACATTCGTACTGAATAAATCAATGTCCTTCAAAGATAGATTAGAAAGATCATCGAACAACGAGTACACTTATGTATATACTCGAAGAAGAACCATAGCAGGACAAATGCAAAAAAATACAGTTTCAATCTCATAATTACATCTTCTAACAAAGTCTTTAAAAGGAACTTCAATGCGTTTGTCTTATACATCAATCCTACAATGTCGAGCGATAATCGATCAGATTAGAAAGAATATTAAAATAGTGAACGTCCTTAAGTACATACTCGCTTTAACTCTAGTACAGGACATAAAATATTCAAGTTTCATTCTCCTTCTCATTATAACATTTTCTATCGTCATCATTCTTATGAAATTACACTGCGTTCGGCATATACACCAAATCAACAATGTTCAAAATCGATCACTAAATTTAAAAGCCATATGACCCTTGTAGTAGAGTACGTTGACTAATTTTAAAGCATATCTTAGGACAAATGAGCAATTTGTAAGAAGATAGATCGAAAATGGATTACAACTTTTTTAATATAATTAATAAACAGAATACACCCAGAGTTTTTGGCGGTAATCGAACACGTAACCCTCCGACTGATAGTCCGGCACACTATCGCACCCCGATAGCCTTCAATTTAATCGCGGCTAACTCAACCTGAATTTTTATTCCAATTCCTTAACAGAGATGCTACAAACAATCCTTTGTGAGATTGGAATATGAAATACATAAATCAACATTGTCAGAGGTAATAGAAAAGATCTGAGTTTCCTTGCATATCAGCGTGGTCTGATTTTACCAACTATCATGGGTCAAGTCATGACATACGCGCCAATTGAGCGATTCGCAAGAAGGGATTGAGATGGCACAGGTGACAAGTTCTCAATATCAGATTCATTAAGCATTAAGCTTAATTTCTAGATATTGCATCTGCAATATGTTTGTTTTCAATGTCCCTGCATCCTACTATTCATTTTAGTTGTACTGTTGTGTGTCTCGCCATTATATTTTGAGATGCCCGGGCACTCCGGAATTTAAAATTAGATTGACTATATAAATTGGAATATTTTTGTAAAATATACGAAAGTATCTTAGCCTGTTTTATAATTTTACCATAGCCTGAAGAGTACTACATTCATCACTAAGTCTAAGTAATTCTGATTTCAAACTCCTTAATAAAGATGCTAACCAATATTTTCTCTCCTTTTACAGGCTTCAGTGTAAATACACTAGCTGGTCCGATTTGAGGAGAAGAGATCTGAAAATCCCTCGGATACAAAGTTTGGATTAGAAATAAGGTAAAAAATATTGTATTAGTTGATAGAATGTATATCCAATATTCTTGCATATTCCGTACACTACAATTCAACCAATTCAGCAGGGTAAAAATGCCCTGGTAAGCCTTGTACTAAAATAAATCATTATATAGAGCGCCACTGACCTTAAGAGCATTAAGAGGGTTAAACAATTTGTGGTCATTAGTGGAATTCAGTTGGTCACGTTACACCAAAAACAAATGGATGGTGAAATTTTCTTTTAATCCTATTGAGCAATTGTTAAACAGGAAAAGGTGCATCAACGTTGCCGTCACCAGCCACAGCATCATCATCGTTGTACCCATCATTATGGTTTACCCCGGCACGTACAAAAAGACAACACGATTTTTAACGCACTCCTACTACTACTCGAACATTCTCCAAACGAACAGCAAAGTCTAATCTAAGAAGGAATGGTAAATGGTTAATATAGAAAACACACCGACAGACAGATCATCACGCATACACATTTCATTCCTTCATAGTTGTTATAATGGTCTTCTAATGCTACATGCTTCTCCTTCTGCTGCTGCTTTTTAAATAGTCGTCTTTGTTATCTTTTGGTTCGTGCATCCTAAAGGTTTGGCTATATTACGTTTGGATTTATTTTTAAACTTCTTTTTTTCTTCTGCTACTTTGCTGGTTTCATCATTTGAACAATTGACTAAAGGTTATTGACTTTCTATAATGATGTTATTGTTACTAGTTTTTCGATTCTGATGGTGATGATGATTTTGTTGTAGCACTTTTTTGTTTTTGTTTTTCTTTTATTTTTTTGGCAGTTAAGGTATATGATTACGGGTTTATGTTTTTCTATTTTTTATACCTAGTTTATTTTTTAAATGGCACAAAAAAAAATAAAATAAAGATGAATAAGAGGAAAATTGTATGTGACAGATTGTTGGAAAAGTATAGAAAAACAAATGTCATAACGTTGGTAACACAAACTGACAACTAATAGCGGATTTTCTGATAAACCATTTTGTATTCATATACATACAGTGCTTTCAAATGCATTTGTTTGTGCACGTTGATGTGAGTTTTGTTTGGTCGTCAATATCCCGACGATGAAGGGAATAAATCAAACATGTTGTATGCTGTTTATTGTTATTGTTAATCTAATTGAAAAATATTATTTTTGAATTGTTTGGGATTGTGGAAGGGTAATCTCTAGCTAAGAGATAACAAAATTCAATTTAAATGAATAGTTTTTGATTTCACATACATATCATAGAAATATATTGCATTCGTTGCGATGGTGGAAAGGTATTAGTTTATGTATCTTCCAAATTGATTAGCCAGTGAACTTGGCCATGGGGAGGGTATATTGGATTTGTGCTGATGTTTGTAACGCCCAGAAATATTGGTCTAACACGCACCTTAAAATATACCGATGGACTTAGAATCACTTCCTGAGTCGATTTAACGATGTCCGTCCGTCTGGCTGGCTGTCCAAGTAAAGCTTGTGCGCAGAGTACAGGTCGCAATTTTAAAGATATTTCGATAAAATTTGGTACGTAATATTTTTTCGGCCCAAGGACGGATGGGATTGAAACTGGTGGAAATCGGTCTATTATTTTACCTAGATCCCAGACAAATTCCTCCCGAAATTGGGGTTTACCGATTATAAATCTTTGAATTATGCAAGTATGCAAACAAATTCCACCACAAATGAAATGAAGGTAAATCACATCTAAAAATTTTGTCAAGATCGCTCCACAATTAGTCGTAGTCTCCATATAAGGCCAACTTCGAAAAATCACTTTAAAGAGCATAACTCTTTTAAAACTGTTGGTATCCAAATAATATTGAACACAAATATATTTCGTATATACACAAATGATGACACCAAATTTTATAATCTTCGTTCCATAATTATTTATATCGAGATAAAGTTTAACACATATAATATTTGTATTCACAGAAATCATGGCACTAAATTTTTGGATGATCGGTCCATAAGAGGTTATATAACCCATTTCTGAAAAACTGTCTTATACATATACTGGGTGTAGGGTATTTTATATGTTCGGGCTTGACTGACTATACTTTCTTACTTGTTTATATTGTATTAATATTATATTGTCTATTTCATCCACTAATAGGATTGAAAAATAACCTAGAAATTTTTATAAGATCTGCAAACGATTGAGTTGTAGTATCAATATTGGGTTCTGGTAATTGTAAGAGGAAAACAAAATTAATGACTTTCTGGAAAAAATACACAAAACATCAAGTTTGGTATCAGAATTGGGCTATTATGTCCTGTAGTTTTCAAAAAAAAAAAAAAACAGTGTTACAAGGAATTCTCTCCATTCCATAATTGGCTTTTGCATCTCCAAATATACGACGACTTGCCAAAAATACGTGCCTTTGCTTGGAGGTTCCAGAATACAATAAATACCAGTATTTGACTCATCCTTCGACCTGAGAGTTTTATTTGATATATTAAAGATATCGCTCAAGAATTAACATGGCCACATAGTCTTTGTAGGTAATGGGTTGGTTTACGTGGTAGTTCACTACGTGCGAACACTTAAGTAGAGTCGAAGGGACCCCATTTTAAAAAATGGGTACTTAAGCTTTTTTTTATTGATACCGATTCATCTAATAAATAAATCGAACTACATGATATGGTCTACAAAACAAGTTAACTTGCCTTATAATAAAATTGCAGGCTTTGAATTCGATGGTTAGGTTTATGATGTCAGTAGCTCTTTCAACTTTAATGATAGATCAGCTCAATAAATAAATAAATAAACAAAAAAAAAGAAATAAATATGCATTCTCTGATTATAGAAGGGAGGTTGTTTTGGACAGCGGAAACTATGCATTTTTAATCAGACTGAGATTTGGACCATATGCTCTCTCGAGGATAAGGAATTCGATTTAATGGATCTGTTGGGGTGGTTAAAATTCCAAAGGAAAGCTTTATTGATTATATCGACATGTTATCATGAAATCCGATATAGCCGGGATCATCTTTACACATTTGATTTTAAATCATAATAGTTTTTAATTGTTCCTTTCTTCGATAATTTAAAGATATTAGAGAGCTAATGATGTTTCCAATTATCTGTTCTGATTTTCATTGGTTAAATTTTGAGTTCTAATTTTCTGACGTTTCTATCAAGACTGTTGAGCTTCTCCAACCAATATAGCAGAGCATAAGCAGATATTCCAATTCTTATCACTTTCTTGATGTTTACAATAATTTTGAAGTCTAATTTTCTGATGTTTCCAGCAAGACCGTTGAGCTTCCCAACCCGATAGAGAAGAACGTTTACATAAAACTTATTTTTTAATATTTCATTCAATGAAGTTGAGCGAGAAAACAAAAAGTTTTTCTTTTAGAAATTGGATGCTATTTCAGTCATTGTTATGTCGAAGTTAGAATCGTTCGTGACTAAATGTTTGTGCTAAGAAGCCCATTTTGTAGCTTCTCAACCTCTGTCTTTGTCCTAATCTATCGATGAACGTGGCTTGTTGGATACTGGAATGGATATTAAAAATTGTTTAATACAGCATTTAAGAATTATTTCTTGAAAATGCAAGAACTCAGATTCAGGAGACAAATGCATATATTCTGTACTTACTCAATTTTGTATACCAATTTTTGGAGTAAAGAAACCGTTTCAGAAAGCTTTCAAGTGGTATGATTGTTAATCTTCCAGAGACGCACAAATAAGAGAAGGCATAAAATTAGTGAGCAAAAGCCATGTACTTCAATATTTAGTTAATGTACTGCGAGCTATAGATTCATAAAATATCCAAAAGAGAGGGATTTTCCACATCTAATTTAGCTTCAAATTTCTAATAATAATTTTGAAGATGCAATCAGCACTCTACATCACTTGTAAGAACTTTCAGAAGGCATCACTACACAATATTATTATTATTTAATTTCGTCTCTACCAAGATATTAGAGCTGCCCAATAATGTATTACTGCTATATATTGAAATACATATTGAGGTACTAATTAGGTACTAAAAATTTAATCAAAGTAAAATTAAAACTAAATTAATTCATTTAAAAAATTTTAACGTTTTAAACCAAAATATCAAAACCTTAATACTATTTCAACAATCTGTTAAAACCATTTGAAAACCGCATACCACAAATCCACAAAATGTTATGTTGACATATATTCTTACAAGTTTTATCCCTCTTGCCAACCGTGAAGCAAGCAGCAGCACTAGTTATGTCAAAACACTTTATAATGCAGACAGAATCACAGCAAACAGATTTCAACAACTATTTAGAAACCAAAATTAAAGCGTTTCTTAAAAAATATTCAAATATTGATATAAAGAACGAGCTACCAAGAAATTAACACCAATATCGTATATTAAAGACTTAAAGCAAATGCAAACAAACAAGAGCATTTCGAACATTTCATAGAAATAGTAAAGATACTTAAGCCACAAAATGTGCTGAAGTGAAAACTGTATTATCAAATCAAATGCATTAAAACGCACAAACACCAGATACATGACAACTGCTTTAACAACTGACAGTTATGGTTAATCGCTTCTTTAAGCACTTGCGATGACGTTGATAAAAAAGGAAAGAAGAAAGAAAAAACAATAAGTATTGAGAAACGAAGCTAATAAAGCCATCATATCACCAGCAAGGACAAATAAATACAGCAGTCAACAGTAGACGTGGTAGCAGTATCACTGACAGACACTCTACACTGAAGGGATGTTTTTTGGACTTGCAAACACATTCATCTCTGAAATTAATGCTGCAAACAAGAAAACCACAAAAAAAGAAGGAATGCATTGACACATAAATCCTTTGAGTAAACAACATACACAACAACAAAATAATCTTTGTACGCAACTATGTTTTACAAATATGGGAAAAGTGAAAATGTGTGGTAACATGATGAAGGATAGCAATTTTCTTTTACTTTTCATATTAATAGTGGCTTGGATGAGAAGGTTTATGTTAAGTAGTTTGAACATTATTATTTTATTTCCTGAGAAATAACTTTTACTCTCCCTTCAAAGTGTAACTTTTATCACAACCCTCGCATAATACTTATTTATACTGATTCTTTTACCAAAGTGTTAACGCAAACAATTGCAAGATATTTTGTAGCAAATAGAGGGTGTCGCTATTTCTCTTTTTTTTTTTTGGTGCTAATCGTCTTTGTGTCCAACATCCAGAACAATAATAATATATTTTAAAACGGCGTTGTGCATTAAATGGCACGCTTACACTTATCTAATACATATCTCAATTACTATAGCTATTTGTAACCAGATAAATATGGTTACAGACTATTAAATACAAATGTATTTAAGCATATACATACATACGAGTACATACATATAAAATGAGTTACATATAGATTTTTGAACATGGAAATGAAGAAAAATGTTTTTTTTTAATATTTATTGTTTTAATAAAATTTTCTAATTGAACTCTTTACAAGATAAACATTTTTGCTTTTAGCTTGTTGAGAAAGTTTTTTTTTCTTTATTCATTTCTGGTTCCTTTAGAAGCTTTGTTTTATTGCAATCATTGATATCGAAAATTCAAGAAATTTACTCGATTTTCTTAATACAAGCATATATGTTGTATGTATATAAAAAGTAATTGCTTAGGTTAATTCTTTGACAAATGTTATAATTACTGATTGTTCTCTAAGATCCTAAATTTATAATTTTTTATTATCTAAAAAAAGCAGAAAATAAATTCAATGTTTAGTTTATCCTGCCAAAGTATGTAATAACTTGAATCTATGAAAATTTTGAAAATTGCGTATAGTTTGTGCATTACAGATTTGCAAGAATATATTGCAATAGTGGAATATAAATAAAGCATAAAACATAAACAAACACATATGTATGTAATATATACATTGTATACAATTTGTGTATGTAAGTATATTTATTATACATACATAAGTATGCTAGTCCTGTGTATGTGTGGTAAGCGTTATTTGTAAAATATTTTGTTAAGAGCCAACATAAATAACAAGCAACAGTTTTAGCGAGTCAAATACAAATGATAACAAAAGAAATTGCAACATATTCGCTAAATGGTTGTATGAGGATTTTATTTTAGCAAGGATTTTATTTATCTCCTTTATATACATTTGTTGCTGCTTAAACATATAACTGTTGGTATTACTGGGTGTTTTGTGTACGTGGCTATGTATGTATGTATATATGTATGTGTGCTCATATTAACACTCCAGAGAGTGAGGAAAAATTAAAGAAAGGAGGATAAAATAAATACTCGTTGCAGCAAAACAAAACGGTAGGGTGGGATTTAAGAGATTTCCAAGTTCTTTGTGGCTGTTTTGGGATGTGGATTATGTGGTTGAAGTGTCTATGTGTGAAATGCATTATGGTTTTATTACTACTTCTCATTTTACTACAATTTTGCACACACAAATACATACATATAGTTGTGTGGTGGTGTGCCAGTTTAGTACTAATGTACGTTTTTTAGTACCTTTTCATAAAAAGAAACAATATTTCGGTAGTTGCTCTTTCGTAGTTGCAGAGGTATTACCTTTTAAGCAATAACATGTTTAACAAGTAAGATTGTATATTCGGCTGTACCGAATCTTATATATCCACCATTTTAGGACTCATCATTATTCAGTGTTTCTTATTCAGTTTTAGGGCAATTTTTTTAGTACCTTTTCATACAAATTTTTTGATAGACAAGTTTATACAAAATATAATTAATTTCAATGTTTTTTGATTTTATTAAATTTTAAACATTTATAATTTATGTAATTACCAATGTAGGAATTATTACAGAGCTTGTATATTTGTTCTAACCATCTTATATGTAATGCAAAAATTTATAAAACTAAATATAGTTCCCACATGTTTCCATATTCACCAGGTTATGGAAAAGACTATAAAAAGTGTTAGATGATTTCAATAAAGTTATTTATAAGAGTTTTATAGATGTTGTATGAAAGTGTACCAATTATGGACTAATATCTGCCAAATCCTGTATGCAGTAACGTGATTTCTGTGTATCTGAGACTTATTTTGGTTGAATTTCATCTCAATATTTACAAGTATTATATGGATATTATACTCGAAAGTTAACTTTATTGGCGAGCTATTGCTAATTCTAGACTGTAAGCTACAAAATCCTGTAGTATGATTTTTGTGTATTTTGTCTTTTTCGAAAAAGGTCCTTATATGGGAGATATGACCAATTATGGGCCGACCATCATAAAATTCGGTAAGACGATTTATGACGAATTTTAACTTTGTTACGTATTTATAATAGATTTATAGATTTAGTTATTTTAGTTATTTTCGGCTATGACTCTTCTCACAAAATACAGTGGTAAGAGTTTTGCATTTTACATTAATAATCTATTAATTAAATGAGAATTATTCCTCTTGCGAGTATTAATAAACAAATATTTAAAAAATATTTAATCGAAGTTGCCTTCAAGTTAAATATACAATTTATTTGAAAATATCAAAAATAAATGTAGTGTAACAATTTGTTTTCAAATAAATTGTATATTTAACTTGAAGGCAACTTCGATTAAATATTTTTTAAATATTAATAATCTATGTAAAATTTTGGGTCGGCACGGATATTTATTAGATACATATGAAGAATAATGTTTTTTCGGATGTGGTCCTTATGTGGAGCTATGACCAAATAAGGGCCGATCGTCACAAAATTCGGTATCGCGATTTTTATTTATATAAGGATTATTATTTAATATTTATAACTGATTAATTTGTATTTCACTTATTTTCGGATCTGGGTGTTTTTTTTAGATGCATATAAGTTTAAGCTGGCAAGACTTTTTTAACTGGCGGTCATTTTGTCAGCTGTGAAGTGATTTATATTTTAAGTCGCTAGTCTACGCTGATAAGCTTGAAACGATTGACCCATTGGAGGATAATATTTGCTGCCATCGGAAATTGGACAACGTCCGAGTCAGTCATATATCAGAAGTGATATTTAAATTATCTTTCGTATAAGGTAAATTTCATGTCAATTTAAAACAATAATCTTTGTTTTATTCCTTATCAAAGTTCTATACATCTAAAAAAAACACAGAACCACGATTTTCAATATAAATTTGCACAGCGTCAGCGTCACTTAAAGTTTCTTATATCTAAAAAAAACACCTTATATAAGGGGTATGATCAAATATGGACCTATCCAAATAAAATATCGTTTTGTCACTTCTTTTTATATGAAACATATTTTCGCAAAATTTTGTTTGGATATTGCCATTTTATAGACATTTATGGATCATTGAATACATTTCGCGAAGGGGTTTGTATGGAGGCTATGAGAAATCATGAACCGATTCTTACTATTTTCATTTGTGTTGGCCTTTTTATAATAGCAATAACTTGTGTAAAATTTTACGACTTTATCCCTGTTTTGGAGGTTGTCACACATTTCGATTCATAACTCCGGTTTTACTAGACCGATTTTGCTGATTTATAATAACAAACTGCTTAGGAGAATTAAAAAGCTTTATTGATTCTGGTTGTGTATTTTGGACGTTTGGATCTCAGATGACTATTTCTCAATTTTACACACGAAATGATAATCCTATATTCCCTTTCAGACCTGACGCTAAAGTACCTGGAATTTTTTATAATTTTTGGAATATGTGATCTCTACAGCGTATGAAAATATAACAAATAATTAGTTTTATAATTTTTATATCACTCGATAGATTTTCACTAATATTTTTAACTAAAACACATTTTGATTGCATGCAAAGATTTCAATTAGTTGGAATTATTAAAATTTCTATTTCTTTAGTTAATATATGTGCACTTCATTATTTGTAAACAATTAATACTTTTGTAATTAAAGATACATACTTACACTTACTATGGCTGATTTTGCTAAAACTGAAATGTGACTGAGCAATTTCGCAATAATTCAAGTAACGATAAATCAAACAGAAGAGAAATGTGAGAAGCCAATTTAAAAAACATCGATGCATGCTAGTCTAATTAAAATTTTATTAACAGAAGCAAAAATATTGTAACCGAAACCCAACCGCACAATCGATGCATCACGGTTGCGGCTATAAAAAGTACTTTTTGTTTTGATGTGTTTAGTACCATTTGAAAAATCCAAATATTGCATCACTATTATGGTCTTGCGTTACCGAGTGTTGGTATTAAAAGCTAAACAAATAAATTTTACTATTATATCCTTTCGCTTATATTGTTATTATTTTTTATTTTCTTAAACAGCAAAAAGGACTTTATATTATATTTAGCTTTATGGCACCATAGAATTATATGTTCAAGTTAAGCTAATATTTTTGCATTGACTTAGTACTATTTAAGCTGCCACCAAAAAGGGCAGCATTTAATAGCAAATGCAAATAACATGTTTCTGCCTCCCTTTTCTTCACCATCCATACTTTATTAGCAGCTTTAACTTTTAATTGAATACTTTTTAATTGCTTCTATTAGCCCGCCTGACACTGCCATAATTCCTTATTTAGCAACCCTTAATATTTGCAATTCTATTTAACAGACATACATACTTGTACATTTTAAGTTAACACAAGTTTTCTTTTGTTATTTCCATTTTTTCGTGTTAATAACAACTATTCAATCTTTTGCTAAGTACTTGTATAAATATCTAATATATGTTATAATTTTTTCAATTTCGTTGTCTTATTTAAGTGTTTACATAAATCTCTATTAATATCAATTGCCTGGTATTGGTAATAGTTTGCCATTCTGTCCTGTTCATTTGGTCGAACAAATTTCTAAGTCCTTTAGTTGGGTATTTGTGTGTGTTTTGTATTTAATTAAATTAGAAACTTTTCTTATGTTTCATTAGTCTCAATTACACAATTTTTTTGAACAGTTGTTGACAGTGGTGGTGTAAATTTGAAATCAAAAGCACACGATTACTTTCAATTGTGGTGACTTTTTAATAAAATCTGCATTAATTTAATAGTTTCTGTGTAGAAGAAAAGTAATGAAATAAATTTAATGTAAAGAAAAAAGAAATGTGTATTATTGACATAAGTATTCATGAGGTACATCTGGCCTGGAATCTAGAGTTATTTAAATTATCTAATTGATATAGGCTGCTTTATTTAGACCTTTTTTATATCCTACACCTCTATAGTGGGAAAATGTTTTACATAAATTGAGCTCAAGCTAAATAGAATTTCTCTAACAAATAAAATATTAAAAGCTAAACAATTTTTCATAAAGAAAACACAAAAACTCTTCAAAATAGTGGTGTACAACTGTAATTGCATCTTCATTTGAGGTAAAGCTTTGGGAAGAGGTAAAAGTCACTGGAAGCTAAATCAGGAGAATAAGGTGGGTGATCAAGCAACTCGTACTTTAATACGTTAATTTTGGCTGTTGTTAAAACACTCATTGTTTTTTTTTTTTTGTTGTAAAAACGTCCTGGGGTTTTCTCGAATTTTTACATTTAATTGATCCAAAATGTTGCAATAGTACTCTGAATATATTGTTTTACCCTTTTGCAGACAGTCAATTAAGAAAATACCTTTGAAGTCCCAAAAAAACCGTTGCAATAAACTTACCAGCAGATTGAATAGTTTTTGCCTTCTTTGGGCCACTTCCTCCAGCTTCAGTTCATTCCTTGGGTTGTTCTTTTGTCTCTGGAGGATAGTAGTCAACAGTTATCAAACGAGGCTTAAAATCCATTTTATTTTTCTTAAAGCAAGCTTGAGAAATTTTCTTTCTTATTCGTTTTTGGTCGACTGTTAACAATTGCGGCACCCATCTTGCAGAAAGCTTTTTCATCTTCATGGAAAATTAAATGCACTGGCTCATTTGAGATGCCCATGATATTAGCTATTTTACGCACTTTTATTCGTCGATTATTTAATACCTTTTCATACACTTTGGCTGGAATTTCTGTTGTTGTTGATTTTTTTGGACGTCCACTAAGTGGTTCATCCTCAATGCTTGTTTACGTTTAAATTCAGCAACCCAATTTTTTTGCATACGAATGAGCACTTTCACTTAACACATTCACCATATTATTATGAATTTCTTATCCCGATAAACATTTTTCGATTAAATATTTAATTTCTAATTTTTCCATTGCAAAAAAATCGCGTATGCGTATTTTTTGAACACCTGTTTCTATATGAAGCAGTTTCCAGATCGTAAAGAAATTTAATATGTGTTCAAAGCAAAGATGGAAGTTTCCAAAACACTTAACTTTTTTCTGTTTTTACCGTGCTTTCTCTTCTACGCTAAGAAGTTTCCGCACCGCCCTCGTAGAGCTAAAATAAGCAGTACATTCTTAAACTTATTGCGACCAAAGATGTGCCAAATGAGTAATTGAAACCAATACTGCAAAGTCCAATAAAATCATAATCCCAGCAATAATACGTTGATCTCTCGTATCATTTCCGCAGCAGTCTTCGCTGCACTTAATTATGTAGGTTTTGTGGAGAAAAATATTGGTCAATACCTTCAGGTGCCAGCAAGTAGACGAGACCAAGAATTTGCTCACGTGTATGAAAAACATTTAACCGCCATCCAATCACAGCAACTATGCTAGTGAACATAGTGCATAATATACATAAACAAAATCCAGGAACCCTTGGAAAATTTATTCGATGACCTCAATATGTCTTCCATACATAATATCTAAATTTATATAGCAATTTCTTTAAACATTAAACAATTACTTACCTTAGACAAATCATTAAATTCTGATTTTTCGTATATTTCTATATGTAAATGCAGTTACAAGTTAAACACGTTCTATTTGCTAAGATTTCCCTTCTCAACATGCTCAACTATTCTATAATATGAACTAAACAGCCAACTAACTAAACCTACACCTGAACATACTTAGTACTTGCCAATGTCAGTATATGAAATATATTTTTCAACTTTGACCTCTTGCTCCAATAAGAACAGAAACAACAATTGGCTTTCAGCACAACAATCGCTGTGTAACTATAAAGACCACAAGAGTCGTGTAATGCAATATATGAAATTGAGACTTTAATGACATTGTCATCTTCATTTTCCATATAGACAAGAGACGACAAGAAGACATTCAGGACATGCATAACTACCTATATATGTATGTATGTACTACATATATAGATACTTAGTTAACTAACTGGCGGCTAAGTAAGGTAAATGTCAAAACGGCCCAAAATAGTCACTTATGGTTTGGGTATCTACATGCAAGCGGAGTCTATGAATTAATGTTGCTACAATGTACTAGAAACATGGTACATGTTACTGTGATTATATACATGCATACATATTACGGCTATAATAATCTTCAGCACAAAATTGTTGTCAGGTTCTTGGCAAACCTTTAAAATTCTAGAACACACACACCTACAAGAAAAGAAATAGAATAATAAAAAACATTAATAAGAGAAATAAAGCCATATTAACATTTATATCTTACCTTAACTTTAAGGTTAGATAGCGTTAGAGTAAACTGGGTGGATTGGATTTAAATGGCTTTATGGTATGTAAAATAAATTATTGGGCAGAAGGAAAAATTTATGTGTCAAATAAAAAAAAAAAAAAAAAATATGTGTCAATAAGAACTTTCTTTTCCAATAAAAGTTTATTTAAATAATATGCAGGTTTTGACATTTTACTTGTTGACATATCGGAAGTGAAAGCTTTGTCAATTTTTAATATTGCTTGAAATTCGTAATAAAATATTATTAATTCTCTATGAAAACCTGTGATAGCTGTATCATGGTGTAACTGCACAAGATGAGTGCAGTAGCACAGTTGACTGACTTTGTTTACAATTTACTTATGTCAAAAGTAATACTTTTTAAAGTGTTTTTGATAGTATTACATTATTTTACACAAGCAAAATGCCTTGCATAATTACATCATGAGGTGTATTTTGTAGAATTCGTGATATTTATAGTCAGCATAATGCTCTTTCTGAGACCGCTATTTAAAATTTGATCAATAAATTTGAAACGACTGTCTTTTATATAATATGTCAACAATTAGGTCGTTCAAATGAAAATATCGCAGTTGTGAGAAGCAGTTGTTGAAGGATATTCGAAATTGTCAATACTTTGTCGTTCTCAACATCTGTTAAGAATATTTGAAGCCTTACAAAATACAACTAGTGCATGAGTTGAATATTGTCTATTCAGCTCATATTCGTTGAATTAAAGAACAAGCGGCTGGGTTTGTGCTTCTTTTAAAAATCCAAGAGCAAGAGAAGCCTTTGCATACTGCACGTATCACTGCCACTAATCGTATCGTACCATTTATCATTAATAATTGTCAAACCTTACTCTTAATAATTTGATATAATAATATGATAGTTTTTCATATACATTCTTTGTTTTGAAAACTGGTTGAATTGGAAGAGCCTAACTTTTGCAGTTAGAATTTTAACATTCGTACAACTGTCCCACACAATTTCGAATAGCTTGTTGGCAAAAATTGTACGAGTGCTGAGCAGTAAAACATAAAAATTTGTAAAAAATCGTGCACAAATTAATTAAAAAACACACAATTTAGCATTCAATGGTTGCAACAAAGGAAATGCTTTCAGAAAAGTTCTGTAATTATGTTATAGGATGACAGAAGCCTGTAAACAAAAGCAAGTAAGAAAGTATAGTCGGTCAAGCCTGACCATAAAATACCCTATACCCAGTATATGTGCAAAAACAGTTTTTCAGAAAATATCACTATATGGGAGCTATTTATGAGAGCGTATTATGGACCCACCATACAAAAATTTTGTGGCATGACTGAGGAATATTGTTTGTGTTCAATTTCATCTCCATTAAAAATGAGTCTTATATGGCAGCTTTGACTAATAAGACTGTGTTAGTTGAAAAACCGACAAGCGGGATATCCAGTGGGTACAGCTAAATCAAGTACGCTGAATACAATGGTGCTAACTGTTTTTTAGGTTAGCTCTAGTTTTCAAGATACTGCGTTATTAAGAAAACGGAGGAGGTTGCGCAATAAATATTCGCGTATTTCGTAAACTGTTTAGCTTATTGAATTAAAAAAATCGAAATTCATTTATTAAATTGAATAAAAAAATCAAAGTCGTTTTGGAAATAAATTTTTTCTTTGCAAAATCACAAAAATTTTGATTTGTAAAAATTCATAAAAAATTTCATAATCGAGTTATTTTTAATATACACTTATAGGAAACAAAGTGCCAAACAAAGCAAGCCCTAAAGGATTAAAATCCATCCATAATTTTTTTATATTATCCCTAAAGTTTATAAAATTTTATTAATGAGAACCAAAATGAAAGAGTTACTTAAACAAATAAATGCTAGTTACCTGTGTGTATTTTTGTGTTAAACAATTAATAATATTTATAGGGTGATTAGGCGATAGTGTGCCAGACTATTATTCAGAGGATTGCGGGTTCGATTCCTGCAAAATACTCTGGGTGTTTTCTGCAGATAAGCCAAAAGCTTCGCAGTTTGTGTTTGTTAATTATATAAAAAAACCGTTAGCACCACTGGATTCAGCGTACTTAAAATCGAGTACAATGTAATGAACCAACCGTTATGAAACTGAGCGAAATGATTTCTGTATATATGAAACTTATTTGTGTTGACATTTGGATACGTTTATAAATTAAATTTCTAAGACCTATAAAGCCCTTTTTCGGGAGGACATTTGTATGCGGCCTATGTAAAATAATGGAGCGACTTTAACCGGATTCAGTCCCAATCGTCCTTGGACCGAAAAGATATTATCTACCAAATTTTATCAAATTAGGAAATGTACTTTGCGCACAAGCTTTACATGGACAGCCAGACGGACAGACGGGCGGATGGACATCGTTAAATCGATTCAGGAAATGATTCTTAGTCTATCGGTATACTTTACGGTGGATCCTAATACTTTTGTGCGTTACAAACATCAGACAAAATCCAATATACCCTCCCCACTATGGTGGTGTGTATAAAACGCTAATATGTTATTGAAATAAACCAGGAGCCAGGACTTCAAACAGTTATGATCATAATAATAATAAGTATGCGGCGCAAATGAATAGGAATGTTGTGCAATAGTTAATACGATTCATCAAAACAAAAACAAAAATTTTTATAGTGCTAATTAATTTGAGATCCTTGTTTTAGTTTTCATATATATTAAAAAATGGGTTTCAATTAGTGGTTCAAAAGTATTGTTTTCTTATTACATACGTTGTCTCATTGATCTTATAACTTTTTAGTGGGACAAAATCAAAAGTACTATTATGTAGTAGAAGGGAAATATATTGGATTTTTCATTGACCGATAAACTTTGGAATCTGTCAGTAGCAAGTTAATGATCGCTGATAGTTACCTGGTTGTTTTTGAATTACAAATTCTGAGAATAATTAGAAAAAAGCTGTCCCTCATAATCTTTCACCTGATATGTGTTGTAAACAACTTCAATTAGGAAACTGCCTTTACCCCCACCCAATACTTACGATTATACAATGTTCATAGCAATATTTAAACAACTTTGGCTAACAAACGAAACGAAACAAAACGAAATGGAGAAAGTAAGCAAAATAACAACCAACAAGTGGCAGTTAGTAGTTGAAGTTGAAGTCAAAACGTACTCATACTTAATGTTTAAATATGTATGAATGGATTTTGTTCGTTAGGATTTTTCCATATTTTCGCGTTTACTTTCCACGCTCACCGCAGCCTGCAGCAAATATTCCTTTCATTTGCGATTACAAGGAATAGAATAACATTTTACGTATTGTATATACAGTTTGTTTGCGGTAGCTGTACTATTTGGTTTTGTATATTCCCTGTTTATTTACCTTAAAGCTTGGCATTATTTTTTTGTTTGCAACTGTCTTGTTGACATTTTGGAGAAAATGTGCAAAAAAAAAACAAAAATCTATAGGGGTTTGCATTAGGTTGTTGTCGTTGTTGTGCTCAACATCAGGTGGAGTAAAGTGAGTAAAGTTGGTTTACAATTTCATAAAACCAAAATAAAAAAACTTGCAATAAAAACACGGAAAACCACAACATACATACATACAACATAGTTTTTATTACATTTTTTTTTACAAAACTTAAGGTTATTTATACCCTTAAATATATGTATGTCGATATTGCTGTAATTCTCAAACTTATAGAAAAGTATTTGTATGTATTTACTATTTATATATGTATGTGTGTATGTATTTATAAGTAGGTAAATGGTAAACATTGAAATTGGAGTTATTGCCAAAGGATATATTTGTGTATTGAATTTCATTGTATGCTCAAACACACCTTAATGGTTTTATTTGTACCCCTGGTACTTACTACCCTGCAAATAATATTGGACGACGTGATCCATTTTAGATGATATGGACTACTCACAACATGGTCCAATGTTATGCAGTCATGGACCATGTCATAGTAAAACAAGAGTTTGTAGTTAAACGACATGGTTTCGTGTTAACACGATTGCATATTGAGTTGTTGTTGTTGTTTAAAACTAACCCTCGTGAGTACTCCATGGAGTAGTTTTGGGACTACTCCGATGGGTTATATGGTCCAATCCTAGGACATCGCAATGTTAAATGGACCACCTTTTTTTCATATATTTGGAGTAGTTTTGGAGTACTCCTACTCCTCTTTGGACTAGTCTTTACATGCATGTATGGACTAGTCGCGTTATTTGCAGGGTATGTATAGGAGTACATACATATGTACGAGTACTAATACAAATATAAGAATAAATTGAAATTGTACACAAGTTGGTTTAAAAATGAAAAACACCTCAAGAAATCAAATTTGTTGTTTCCTATACTTTATTACAGAAATTGTTTTTATTGTTAACAGTCAGTAGCTATACATGGGGTATCCAAATCTGAAGGATGTATTTATTTATAAATATTATTTAAATTATAGAATTTATGGTAAATAATAACAAAATAGAGATAGACAAAAGTCGATATGATAATAATCTTAAGGTATGGTCACACATGGCAAATATTTACTTAAGAAATCGTAACCACTTGTTTTAGCATAAATTTGTTTGACACTGTTTACTCTTACAAGAGTTTTGCAAGATCCAACAGCATCAAATGAAAGAAAACTAAATATTTGTTTTGACTTGTCTTAAATAAACAAAGTTTTTTTTTAATAAACAAACGGGCTCAAAAATATTTTATTTAGTGATTACGTCTTTTACGGCAAATATTTGCCAAGTGTGACCGTATCTTTATTGACAAAGAGATTACTTTTATGTGTGTATTTTTAAAGAACTTCTATGGTTAACGATATAATTTGATATTAAAAGTAAAGTGATATTTCCAAGGAGTATTTGAAACTAATAAGCAATGAGTTTCCAAGCAGAAATATTTGTGGTGTTTTTGGTCTCTTTTCAGCAAAAATATTAAAGATTATTTAACTCATTGTTCGACCTTTTTTGTTATTGTTTCCCTGAAGATGCTACACATTGTTGTAGCGAAATATCGGAAGAAATAAAAAATAAAAATAAAAACAATACTACCCCTTAATTTCGTAAAATAAAATATAATTGTTCAAAAATTTTAAATATAAAATCAATAATTTTCCTAGAAACTAGTCTCAAATCTAATATTTATTCATAAATATAATTCAAATAAACAAATTTTAAAATTATATAGAAAGCGACATAATTAAAGTGTTAATAGCACATATTTATTTACATAACATTATGTGAAAAATATTAAAGTAATAAAACAAAATTTTCTATGTAAATAAACTGGTAAATTTTGCTTAAAATTTTCATAAATTAAATCTCTAAAATGTAACATATTTCCTGATAAAACCACAACAACAATAAGCATAACGCTCCAAGTGTCATTTATTGATATTAAATCCATGGGGAAGCAATTATCCTAATTGTTTTGAGATGTTTATTAACTATTTTAAATTTAATAATAAATCATAAACAGATGAAATTTTTATGGGAAATCAAGGGCAATAGGAATTTCCAAGGAATACTAGGCACGACTAAATCTAACTATGAGTTAATAAAAGTATATTTTTAGATGTATAGAACTCTGAAATTAAATAAAAAAGATGATTTTTTTTAAATTGACATAAAATCTACTTTATTTGAAAGATAATATTCTGACATTATAATTTACGTACTTCGTAGTCTAGCCTGGAGCTCCAATTTCCGATGGCATTTTCCAACATTTTTGGCCAATTACCGAAGTGAAAGAGAAAGTGTTCCTCTGCGATCGAAACAAATGGTTGTCAGATGGAATATTACGCTTCCATGTCTAACCGCATATGCGTGTTTATCTGCCAATTCTCGCTTCAAACGAGTTGGCTGCCTTTGTTACAAGTTTCAACCAAATACCATGTATTATCTTAGAGCCATGTATATTTGGCTTTGGTGTCGATTTGACTGCTTGGCCGGGATTCACATACGATGGCTTATGGGTTATTGCAATCGCGATTCAGTGCAGGATCTGAACGACTTGAAGGTTATAGATTCATTGGTAAATACACTAAATACTTTTCTGAAATAATCAAAAGATAAGTGAACTGTACCTATGAAAGACATTGATGACATTTGTGATATTGTGTGATAGTTTCCCTTATCACCCTATGAGAGAGATTATAGGGATATCAGACAATAACAGTTTTATAATTTTTATTTTCCCATAAGCACGATTTAAACGTAATTTTACTGAAAAGTACATGTGAGATAAAAACCTAGTTGAAATTAAAAAAAAAACTTTAAGAACAAAATAATAATTAGTGTCGGGGAGAGGGGGGCACCTTTGAACTATGTTGATAAAATCTCAGTTTAACATTTTTTCCGACCCTTAACCGAGTTTTTCACATGGCAACCTTGTTTTCTAACAACGTTAACAACTTTTGCTAGTTTTTTTCAGTCGTCGACCGAATGTAGTTGGGTGAACAAGTTTTAGCAGTGCCATTGTAATTTTTTTTTTTTTTTTTGTAAGAGTGTAAAAAGTATTCAGTGATCGTTTTCTTTCGTGAAAGAAATTTATTGCAGTCCAAAATTCATTTCAAACAAAATTAAGTTAAGTTATTTGATATTTATGTAAAAAAAATATTTATTATAAATTTCCGTGAAATGGAATGCCAGTTCAGGTTTGAACAAAGAAAAAGGGGGCACCTTTGAACATGTTAATTTATAAACCGAAGTACCAAATATTGTTGATTCTCTCTTATTTGCTGAAAATGACGAATCCAATGCTGATCATGATGCTTTAAAGGAAAATGTAATAAAATCGCAAGGCCTTTTCCGTCTTAATAATGTAAAACTTATTTTTGATCTGAATTTTTTTTTATTTTTTAATTGTTAATTTTATGTTTTTCTTAATAAATAAATCGAATTTATTATATATATAAAAAATATAACTGCTTATGTTATCTTTGGACATAAGCGCTACAAAAAAAAATTGCCGTTCAAAACTGCCCCAGCCTAGTTCAAAGCTGCCCCGTATGGGGGCACATTTGAACACAATAACTTCATCAATTAAAAAAATAAAAAAAAATATAAATCGAACTAAAAATAAGTTACTTGTAGAATTAAGCTAAAGTTTATTTCCATATATATTAGTTAAATTATGTAAAAACTCAATAATCCAAAAATATACATTTTTATGTGGCTTGAAAGCAAAAAGTGTTCTAAGGTGTCCCCCCTCTCCCCTGTTAATTAAAATCACACTTTTGACTATTAATCCAGAGTCATTTTACTTTGTGCATTATTTAATTAGACTTTTGTATATTTACATATGTTTATGAATACGAGTACAACATTATTTTGTTCTTAAATCTGAAACAAGTTTAAAAGTTAAATTAAATATCAATAAACAAAATTATAGAAACTTCGTATAAGTATGCAGACAATATAATATTTTGAGTACTTTCATATTGTCCATGAACTTCTATCAAGTTTCTATAATTTTCTATACATATTATTAAAATGTTTCAAAAGTCATATTATTTGTAATAATTGTCAATCAATTAAAACAGTTGGTAAACTAATACATGTAAAATGCATATGAGCTCTTCAACAAAAATCAATACTCAAGTAATTATTAGCGAAAAGTACAAAGTAAAGATAAATGTTTATTTTATAAGACAACAAAAAAAAACTTGCAGTGTATATGTATGTGAATTAAACAGACATAATAGTGAAGATTCATGGTTATTTACCTTAAAAAGAAACAAAGAATAGTTAAGGTTATGAAGAAAGTTAACTAAGGCAACATCATACTGACTTGGCAAATTAAGGTAGACGCCTGAAAGTATATACAACAAAAAGTTAAACCCAGAACACAAAAACGTTTTGTAGCAATGATGAGATGAGGAAATAATTTTATGCTTATAATAGAAAAATTAAACAAAAATAATATAAATTACAGGAGGGGAATTTTAGTGTTTCTTAAATTATAAAACCTGAGGTGATTAAATTTCCATTTTCTACAACAGAAAACAAATTTAACTGTAACTGATCACCGCGTTATTTTCAACAATTTTTTTCCAAGTATTTATATGATTGCGGTAACCATAATATGTTAAAGCTATGAGTTTTATAATTGTAGCAATTATATGAATGATTATTGGTTTACGTTTTATAAAGATCAATTGTATGTCTGCAAACACTCTATTCTTTGATTTTGTGAAGCTTAAACCATAATTGGCCAGAGTTCTAGGAATATCTAAAACATTGTTGTGTATACGAGTACATATCGTTATTGAGATTAAATTTCACCAAAATCAAAGAAGAGCTGATGGATCTCAAGCAAGGGACCTGAAGAATAAAATAACAGAATAATAAAATAGTAAAATAGTAAAACTAGTTTCAATTATGTATAGAATACAATCATAGCATAGCCAGATTTGGCGATTTATCGTCATTTTGACGATTTTTTGTTTTAAAAATAGCAAATTGACGATTTGACGATTTTTTCATTTAAAGTGACGATTTTGTGAATTATTAAAATTTTCTAAATTTCTTTTGTTTTCTTCTCATTTACCCCCTGGCTCCCGATGTCGAACGATAATGTTCGCTTAGATAAGACTTAAGACACAAACTTTTTATCGTATCTATTTTTTTTACTCAATCAAGTTTGTTTATTCCACAATCAAGTTTGTGTCTTAAGTCTTATCTAAGCGAACGTTATCGTTCGACATCGTTGGCCAGGGGGTTAATATCATAGATATTAAGAACATGACATATTTCAAAAACAAAAGCAAGTAAATGTTTTTTTAATTATTAACAATTGTTAAGTGTAGGTATAATATTTTCAAATAGTATTGAGCCAGGATGGTAGAAATTACTTATTTATCTGTAAACTTAAAAAACTATTTTAAATACTGAATTCCATGAACTAAAATTTTTAAAGGCAACAATTTCTGAATTACAACGGGAAAGTTCTCCTATTTTAACAAAACGTCGAAAGAATATTCAGCCAAATAAATTTAAATAACAAAAATACGGAATTCTTTGAAAATAAGTACATGTACATATATGAAGGATGAATTGAATACTCAAAATGTTATTTAAAACTTAATAAACTAAATTGTTTTGACATTAAAATTTAACCTGAATTAATAATATATGCTAAATTCAGATATTTATTTATAAAATACTGTAAGTCTTGTTTCACACTCTTCAGTTTTAGCTGACCAGTTTTTGTTCAACTCTCCTTCATACTTTTTATCAAATCAACATGCATGAAAAAAAAACAAAAGGATATAAGAAAATTGACTAGTACCGTCAAGTTAGTACCCCTTTTGTTCTCTTTCCCTTCTCATCCAAAAAATACTTGCCTTGACGAGTCAAAATTGAAGAGAGTAAAAGCGGACTAAGATATTATAAAAATATTACACAAGTTGTGTTTAGCATTATATTTTTTGTGATTTCTTATTTAAACAGTTCAAATTTATGTATTTTGATATGTATTGTACAACTGTATATCGTCACTTAAAATGCCTAAAGACGTAACCCTCATTATCATAATTTTACAGGAGAAGCAAAAAACGTTATAAAATGAAAACTGTTTCATTACAAATCGCGATTTCTTCACATCTTGTCTTAAGATAGGGGACAAACTTATTTCTTATTTATTGCATTTTACCTTTGTGCTACAGATTTAATCAAAAAACGAATTTTAATTTTTTGAGGGAAAATTTATATGTTTTCGTTTAAATAAAAATTTCAAAATTTTACCGATTTTTTTTGACGATTTTTAAAATGACGATTTTTTTTTTCTTTTTTATCGGGATTTTGACGATTATTTCCCAAATTCATCTGGAAGCCCTGATCAAAATACTGGTATATAGGTGTTAAGTACATAAGATTCGGCACAGCCGAATATAAACTACAACTTCTTTTAGCTTTGCTTAAATGCATATTACCATCGCTTTTTTTTTTGTTACATAAATATTAAAACATTTTTGTTACCGAATTTTATGTGAACAATGATTTAATCTAAACAAATATTTTCTTGTTTGAGATTTTTACTAGAAACTAAACTCTGTGCCCATTTTTCAATGTTGCTAATATAAGAACACAACATAAACTATGCTCACTGCCAGTGATGCCAACTTTTGGAACTCAAAACGCGTAAACATTTTTGAAAAAGGGCTAAAAAGGGCTAAATTGAAAAAAATCCGTTTAAAGCCACATTCTGTCAAAATGTTTCTTTTAAAAATCAAAACAACAAACACACTTTTATAAAATAATTTATTAGAAAACAATTACTATCATGAGATACATATTTCAATTACATTTCATATTACATTTTAATAAATTAGGTACATTCGTAGATTAAGTACATAGTATTAAATAGTATACATTTAAAATTGGTCTTTACTGAGCAAAATTTCGATTTCTTTTTCATCATCATTTTCAGTCCATAAGACACTATCAATAAAATATTTAGATTTTTTATTTGTTTCATTCGAATTAATTTGTAGTTTGAACAACATACATTATCTCTTTTTAGGCCATATCGAGCAAAAAGTAATAACGGGCTAAAAGATAATTGTAAAACGTGCTAGATTTACGCGTTTTTTAGTTTAGGGCCAATTTTCTTTTTTCGCGTTTTGAGTGACTAAAATCGGGCTAAATCTAGCCCGAAAAGGGCTAAGATGGTATCACTGCTCACTGCAACGACTATGTTGCAAGATATAGTTAGGAGAACAAATATGCATATTCAAAACAAAACATAATAATTTAGTGTTTGGCTTTATTAAGCATATAAAGAATAATAAAACAACAAGAAAAATTAATAAACAAAACAAAAACACTGAAAACTGAATATTAAATACTTCATAAACAAAACAAAAGCAGCAACAATTCAAGCAACCTACGCTCGCTCGCATGTCATAAACATACCATGAACATATACAAAACCTTCTGTAAAAGAGAGGTAGAGAGATGTAAAAAATAATGGGCACCTCAAAGGCATTCATACTTGTACAATAAAGAACAGAGAACTCTATCTATGGTCACAGAAAACAAAAACAAAAAGCGAAACTACAAAATATAAAAAGAAATTAAGAATATCTAAAACAAAAACAATAACAATACGCATATAACACTGGCACCCACTACAACTGCAGCATGCAGCACATTCAAAATGTTGCACAACTACTCATTTTTTTGTGTTGTTTTGTACACATTTTGAACAGACAGTGGCATAAACCTTAAGGAGAAGATGTAAAAGAATACAACAGCTACACAGACAATAAAGAGGCTTTTATGCTTTCAATACATACAATCATAATAAACAGCAAAAAATTAATACAAAATGCTGCAACATCATGGAATATATGTATATAGCGGGCGGCTTACATCCATCCATCCCTACATACGTAAACTCTCATACAAGTATCAAGGTACAAAGTACTCAGCCAACATAATAGTTGAATACGTTTTAATATGGCTGTTGTTATTGTTTGTGTTTTGTTTTGTTTTTATTTTGATTTGTTTTCTTTTATTTTTCTTCTACTACTTTTAAACATAAAATGCATGCAACACATCATCATCATCAACAACATCACCGTCATCGTCGTCGACAACGTCAACATTATCATCAACATTGCCACATGCAAACATGTATAGAATGGTTTCAAAAAATGGAAACAGAACAGAAGAACATCAGACTATACTACAAAGAAAGGAAACAAACAGTAACAGTCAAGTTTTGTGCAGTATTTTTGAAAGTGATCTCAGAGGCGTTACATTTACTTCTACAAAATTCTTACTTGTGTAGATTTATTAATATACATACGTACACTTTAAGAAATTTGTTTGTGGGATAATAAATGAAAATGTAGTTCAAAATATTCTTGGCATATAAACAATGCCCAGCATCAGTTACATTCTGCTACTGGCAGGGCTACTGTATAAGCCACTATAACTACTGGTCAATAGTAATTAGATTTTGGCTACTTAATAGGAGTAGTAGTAAGGCCAATGGCATGTAAGCATAATTACATCTCCAGTTTAAAACGCCAATGTTTTACTTGTACGTAAATGAGCTGTCTCTATAATTTGTTGAACATATCTCATCCTTATCCAACTGGGCTGGAGCTGATGTTCACGATTTTGGGAATGCCAACCAATCCGTAGACGGAGGCTTCACTGACATTTCATGATGCATTTGCCACCGTGGATCACCGTGGATGGTTAACTTTTCGCAAATAATCCGAACTTTATAAATAGGAATGTTGTACATAAGCGTGATAATAAACGACAATAATATTATTATTATAGATTCAGAAATCTATTTAATATATGACTAATTATTTATTTTAACAAGTACAGACAAATCCCGATATAACCAACTATATGTTGTCAAGTCTATTCGTTAACTCGAAAAATTCGTTATATCGAGATTTTTGTAATATAGTTTAAATTCTTATAAATTATTCTAAATATTATTTATTTGAATAAAGATAATTTACAGAAAACTTTTTATTACGCAACAAGCTTTGTTTCTTTACTTTTCAAGTAGAAAAGGTTTATTTTTCTTTGTTTCACATGCATAACCGCAAATTAAAATTGTTACTCAATCTTTCGAGAATTTTCTTCCTGTAGCACTATTTTTTTCGGTATGATAATTTCTTTCCTGATTCTTTTAGAAATCTTACACCGTTTCTTTTTTTGCAATAAATCTACCATAGTAAGACCTTTTTGTATTTCTATGGGTTTGATTTTGAAAGCAATTCAATTAACTGATATGTTGTTTGTTTTTCCTTATATCGAGAAATCAATAAAAAAGCTCAAATTCCATTAGAGATCGACGATTTTTGCGACATATGAGTATCTAATGAAAATAACAATATTAAAAATTTATTCGTTCCACAGTGGCGCCCGTAGAGCAAACGAGGTTGCAAAAATCAAAATTTTCATGAGCGCCGACGAATTATTATGGTAATGGGTGAATATTTTACAGAAAATTGAAAAAATAAATTTAAAAAAAAAATCATTTTTTTTTATTTGTTGGGTATTAATTTAAAACATAAACCCCTAAAGAAAAAAAAAATAAAAACAATCTAAAAATGTAAAAATGTTTTTTTTAGTTACCATAAAATTAGTTTTTCTACTAATTTTAACTTGAATACCCCTTAAGTAGGCCCTACAAAGCGTAGCACCCTTTCCAAACGCTCATTTCATAGGCTGAATAGTTATCTATCATATGCTGTTTAAACTGTTCAATTATCTTATTTGGTTCAAAAGATATGATTTTTGCAACGAAAAAACTCAAATGGCGTCACTGTGCGTTCGTTCAGTATTTTGTATGTCCAACAATTTTAAAAATCATTAGTTATTAATTAGTTGTTAATAATAAGAAATATTCAATAAAATTTCTTAATTATTAATTATGTTTTAAACATATGAAAATATTAAATATTACTGGTGTGAATTTCAGAACTTTATTTTCACACGTAAAATAGGTTTATTTTAACAATAAATCATTTAAAATTTGTATACCCTTTTTTTTGAATTCAATACTACTTAAATAGCTAATTTATTTAATTATTCCATTTTGTTATGGAATTTTAGAAAAGCCATAATCGGTTCCAATCATATTACCCACATCATATTACTCCAATCATACTACATATAAAAATGTATGTTCTTCTTTTAATAATATGTGGTGTTGACTTTCTATTGACGCTCACTGTATGTCGAATTTACTTAATAAAGATTTTCTGTATACCAGGGTTTCTTTTTCTTGTATATCGAAAAGCTGCTTCGCTTAGTAAATAGTTCCTTTATTACAAGCATTTATTTCAGATTTTTTTTTTTTTTTGCATATACTTTTTTATTGTATCTTCATTTTAAATGAACTAACAATAGGTATTCAAATCCTAAAACTAAAGTTAATTAAGATAAGTCCAGCCAATGCTAGACAAAATCTAGTTTTCAAATTCGATAGGATATAATGAGCAACTTGAATTTATTCATCTGAGAGCGGTGGTGTCCCTCCTTCTCAAACGGCTATGACCGGGATGTTGTAAGATGTTTCGAGCGAGGGGATTTGGATGAGTTTCCAGCTTACCCAAATAATGGGCCACGTGTTTAGTTATTTCCCATTTGACAAGTGGAACAGCAAGATCGTTGTGTATGTTGTTGTTTTTAATATACCAAGGAGCGGTAGTTATCATTTTCTCAATATTGGAGTTGGAGACAGTGCCCCATAACTGGATACCATAGCACCAAATTGGCTTTAAGATTGAGTTGTAGAGTAGAAGCTTACAATCGAGCCGAAGGACGGAGTTTCTGCCGATGAGCCAATGAATTTGGGCTGCTTTCAGTTTCATTTCAGTCAGATTAGCATCTATATGTGGTTTCCATGTGAGGCGACGGTCCAGATGAATACCAAGATATTTCACGTGTGAGTTTTGAGGCACTATATGGTCATTAATACGAATAGGGGGACATGATTCCCTACGTAGAGTAAATGTTACGTGGGTGCATTTCTGTTCATTTATTTTTATTCCCCATTGTCTTGCCCATTTCTCTACTTGCGTTACGTGGTGCTGTAATTGAATCGAGGCATCTTTTGGATCTTTGTGAGTACTGAAAAATGCCGTATCATCAGCAAATGTTGACGTGTGAATTTCATTGTTTGTTGGCATGTCTGCTGTGTACAGCAAGTATAGAATTGGTCCTAAGATACTACCTTGAGGGACGCCAGCACCTATAGGTTGAGGACGGCTTAAATAATCACCTTCTTTAATCATAAACTGACCGGCAAGTTCTGCTTTAATTTAGATATCAGGCCTTCATGCCATACTTTGTCGAAAGCTTGAGAGACGTCAATAAAGAGTGCCGAACAGTATCTCTTTTCCTCAAAGGTTTTTTTTATGACTTGTACCAATCTATGTGTTTGTTCTATTGTACTGTGTTGACGTCTGAAGCCAAACTGGTGATTGGGAATGCAGTTGTTTTCATTCAAAATCGGAGTCAGCTTGGTTATAAGCAATTTCTCGAATAATTTGGACATAGTTGGTAATATACTTATTGGCCTATACGACTCAAGTTTGCAAGGATCTTTTCCCGGCTTAGGAATCATCTTTACTAATGCAATTTTCCAAACCGGAGGGTAGTACTCAAGCCGTAAGATGGCATTAAAAAGAAAGAGGATTAATCTTTTTGCAATGCGAGGCAGCTCAAAAATCATTTTATTGCTGATTTTATCAAACCCAGGTGCTTTTTTAACATTTAAATTATCAGATAAAGGGGGTTATCCTCTGGTTCTATTGACCAAAGTCATAGCTCGATTCGACAGAAAAAGTTTTCAAAATACAATGTATAAAACATACACTTTTGAAACTCTTACTTAATAAACTTTTTAGTGATTAGTATGTTTTTCAGGGTCTATGTTCGCATGGTATCAATGATTTGGATAGTTAATGAATATAGTTTAGGAAAACAAGAACTCTTTTCAGCCAACACTATTTGTTTGGATACCTCTTCTAAAGACCTAAGATTAATTTTTGTGAAAATTTTGCATGCCAATTTTTTTTTTTCGAAAATTCGGCTGGAAATTCGGTAATGTTGACTTATCATTGATGATATGCATATCACTGACATATTAAATCAATTAGATGTTGTCACAAGTTACAAAGCCACATTACAAATTTAACTGTTGGCTGCCTCGATGATCCAGTGATTTAATTATTATTATTTTTTGTGGGGCTATTTTTAAGATACGAAATCCGATATAGCCAGATCATATTAGAAAAATGTGAAATTATTAACAAAAGAATCGACTTCTGTATTCGTATTCGCGTTGGACGGCTTTTCGATATGAATTTGAGTGATTTTCATATAAATACTTTGTTTTATTTGAAAAACAAAGTTTTAAGCCTATAAAGAAGCCAATCACTAAATACATATTTTTATCAACTATTGAACAAAAATTACGAAAAATATTGGAGTATGTAGTTTGTCAAGTTCAGTATAAGATTTTTTTTTTGTTTATGAAAAAAAGGTGAGATTTGGAGTTCACATGTTAGAATAGTATTTATTGGGCCTTATAGCTTAAATAAATCTAGTGTTCAAATCTAGATAAAATACACTCATAAAGGAATTAAGATCTTATTTTGTGAAAAAAAAAATTAAAAACATTAACATCAACATTCAATATTGCCACCCTTACTGTATTATTTCAAATTTGACATTAACATTTAGATGGATAATAAAGATTAAATTGAGAATAAGAAAGGTATGATAAGAGCTCTATTAATAAAAGCAGCGAAGTATGTTTATGTTTAGCTAAAGATGACAATTGTTTTTAGTTTGTAACCATGCATATTTAACACAATTTTCTAAGTATAACCAGGTATTTACTATGACAATAAACCTCAAAAACAGAAACGTGAGACAGGCAGCATGTTTGAGTAAGGATTTTAACGAGTTGTGATAAACGTATTATTTGTGTGATTACACGATTAAAAGTGAAACCACTCTGCTAAATCGTGATTTTTAGATTAATAAAAGAAACATTTAGAAACATACAATTTCCATATATTTAATCATCTCAAAGAAGAAAGCTACATGTTACTATACTTTTAAAACCTTTAAAATATAAACACAGGCAACGCCTCTGTTCTAAACTGAAAAGACGCCAAAAATAAATAACAAAATCAGAGAGAATATTAAAGTCGGAGAATAAAAGCAACACAAAATGTATATGTACATTCAAAACAATCTATAGACATATAAGATACTTGGTAACCAATTCAACCGTCATATGAAAATTCAGACCAGAAAAAACAAAAGCAGAAATCCAGTAAATGTATGTATGAATCTCTACTTGGCCATATGAGCATAGTGGTTTCTGTTGTGTTTTTATTCTACATGTTTTATGTTTGTAATTTAGGTCTTTAAAAGAACTGACACATAAACACACACTTATACAAATACGAGGGTGGTATTTAAAGTTTTCTTAATTGTTAAAATTTATGGCAAGTGAAGCTTTCTTAGATTTTAAAGTTTAAACATAATCCTAAAAATATGGCGTTTTTTAGAAATTTATTTTTGAACTGCCCTCGTAGGCTCTAACCTAAAGCTAAGCAGGCAAGCAAGCAATATTGTACACCAACAACAACAAGCAACAAAATAGGCTGAAGAGCAACAAACACTTAAATTGTGTGACGACATAAACCGGCTTTTAACGCTTTTATTATTTTTATTTAGTTGCCCCTCTTCCATACCTCTTCTGTACTGGGTCGAAGTTTTTTTTTATGACGCTTTTGTTTGATATAAAATGTATCTAGATAGGTGGCTAAATGTGTGCAAGTAAGTGTGTGTGCCTGGCAATGTGTGAGTAACTATCTAAGACGGTTTATTTTAAGCACTACTACACATATTGTTGTAAGAGAAAAAATAAAATAAAACTTAAGTAAAATATAATAATAGTAGAAGTAAAAGGCAACATGACGAAGAATAAAACTAAAACAGAGGACGAAGTAGAGAAAACAAAAAGCCCTAAAAAATACGTTATATCTTTCACATAAAAGCTGCTTGAATTACTTTAACAAAATAAAGCACATAACATAACAAAAATAAAAATTTGTTATACCCTACCACGTTTCTGGATATAAATTTATTAGATTGCATTGAATTATTTGTGTGAAAGCGAATGTTGTTTTGTAGTTAGTTGTGAATTATTGTTTTATTAGATAAATAAATGGCAATCTGTTCGTTAATAAACGTTATTCTATTGAATTTGAAAAAATAAACATTAGATTTCTATTGGTAGTATTACATATTAAATTCAATATGGAAGATAAATTTATGGTTATAAATTTCACACTATTTTTTTCATAACAGCATCAAATTTATTTGGGAATCGATATTTAGGTGTTTTTCTGCTTAAGGTCCCACATGGCAAATATTTACTCTAAGAAGCGTAACCACTTGTTTTTGCACAAATTTGTTTGACGTTGTTTACTCTTAAAAGCTCCAACAGCATCAAATAAAATTAAACTAAATATTTGTTGTGTCCCGTCCTAATAAATAAACGAGTTGATTTATATTTTATTAGTGATCTTGTTGGGTTTCACAACAATGTTTATGGAGTATTGTCTCCAATTCTTGGTCTTCAAAATGATTTGTTTGTCCTGGCCGATATTTGGCTTCTGTGCCAAAATCACTACCTAACAAACCACCTCTCGAACGTTGAAACCAATGAAACACATTCAGCAAAATTAAAAAAGTATTTTAAAACTTTCCACTTATGACGTTTTATTTGCACATAATTTTACCTTTTCATAATAAAAAAAAACCTTTTTTCAATAACTAAATAAGAATAAATGACAGATATGTACCCTTTGAAATGACATATAAGTTACTAATGACAAAAACCGCGTTCAAAAAATAAGATACAGTCACACTTGGCAAATACGTACTTAAAAAAGCGTAACCACTTATTTTAGCACAAGTTTGTTTGTCGTTGTTTACTCTTACAAGAGTTTTGCAAGATCAAACGGCATCAAATAAAATAAAACTAAATATTTGTTGTGTCTTGTCCTAAATAAACGAAGCTTTTTTTTTAAATAAATAAACGAGTTCAAATATATTTTTAATTTAGTGTTTACCGCTTTTTCGGCAAATATTTGCCAAGTGTGACTGTACCTTTACGAGTTTTGGTATTAATACGGCATTTTTAAGTTATACACCCACATTATAAAACTCAAAAGTTTGTACTGCGGTTCAAAGCTATAAATATTGTAACTAGTCTTAATTATAATAGTCCTTGAATACTTGTATGTAAGGAGTAGAATATGAATTAGTTTTAAAATAAACATGTAATAAGAAATGTTTTTTGGAAAATCAATAAACTTGAACTTGGACTTGTAATTCCGCTTATATTTGTAGCGATAACTTAATGATAACGCTTGTCGAGTTGATGCAGTATTTTAGAGGTAATGGTAAGCAAACTCGCTCTTTTCATATACGTATACACATTTCTAACAAATAAAACACAAACCACATATCTAATGTTTCTGTAGATTTCATTAAATTCGTACTTTTCCAACCAATTACTTTCTAAAATCCCTCTTTCCCATTTGCTCACTAATAAAACAATAAAAACTTTACAACAAGCTAAAGTAAATAAAAGTAAGACTTCTAATGCCCCATTATTGTTATTATTGTAACGTTTAAACGCTAAGGTGGGGGAAGTACAAGCAACTAGAGATTTTTCAGTATGAAACAAAAATTGACTACAATGAAATTTTCTGAAAAAAATTATAAACTCACATAAGTAAAATCAAATAAAAGTAACACTGGAAGCAAGTAAAAAGTGTTAAAAATTAAGTATATTGCATAGACACTCACTCAACCACTATTACTACAAGTAGAGCCAGCCACCCATACCTGCACGAAAACAATACCTCAACTGTCAGTTTCATTAGATTGTATTCAGTTTTTTTTTTTTAGGTTGGGAAGAATGTCTACAACTATATATAGGAAATTTTCTTGTCAGCACTCATACACTTTTCAAGCAAAACCATTTAATATGTATATATGTATGAGTATAAGTAGCTCAAGCTCGTTTGTTGCTTTTTTCTCAACTCTGGGTTTGTTAATTTTTCTCCATTCACAGTAAATAAATAGTAGTCGGAGTAGTGTGAGTAGTATCTTTTGTACATTATTTATTTTCTATTGTTATTAAAAAAAAATTATATATATAAACAGATAAATAGTTATGCTATTGTTATATAACTACTTGGGGTTTGATATAATGTTGGTTGATGAAGTTGGTGATGCTTAGGTTATGTTTCTTTCATAATTGAGTTTGGCGTTGTGTCCGTCCAGCCATACATTCATCCCACCATCCATCTGTTTAGTTTTAAGTTGTCACGTTTGTAACTCTTTACGAACATTTTGTTTTTGTGAATAATGGGAAAATTTTTAAATTCATGTTTTGTTTTTCTATGTTTCTTTGTTACCTACTTACTGCATGCTGTTGAAGGTTATGAGAAATAGTTATGTTAAACGCATAGAATTATAGTTGTAATAAAGTAAATGAAATTTCTATATTAAAATTAAGTTTAGGAATTTTATCAAATTAATGATCACAATGGAAATCTTAGTTGATTTGCTGTTGAGATTTTCAAGAGTTATTGGTTTATGATATTTTCTTATGATTGATAATGACTGATAACTGTACATAAATATTGGGCACGGTTTTATTAACGAGTATTTATTTATTTTATAAAACTTAACGCAACTCGTTAGTATTGGAATTTCATTGTTTGTAATAAACAACTATAATTTCTAGTTAATAAAACGCATCTACATCGAAATTTTTGGAAGCACCTATTCAAATTTTTATACCCATGAACAAAAGGATGAGGGGTAGTTTGTCATTCCGTTTGCAACTCATGGAAGAACCAAAAAAATATATCCTGTTTCCTTATGAAATTCTAAGACAATGTTCGTCTGTTGAATGCAAAATTGAACTTAAAACGAAACACTTAGAACAATGAAATTGTTCTTAATCATTTATTGTTACATCGAAGTGTTTGTTATTGAAAATGGGCAACATCGGTTAAGTAGTATCTGAGTTATAGACCAAAGTTTTAGACAACCTTGATTTTTTTTTGTTATTTTCTTCAAATATAATGCAGATAATTTCATGAAATTTTGCACATTTTATTTTTAATGTAGAAAGACAATTCCTTAGCCCCTATAAGGGAAATCATAAAAAGATATTTTGTTTACACCAATCCATATTTGACCATAGCCTCATATAAAGTCCAATTCTGAGAATAACTTAAATGCTATTAAATCTCATTTACAAATAATTATCAAGTTGAAATTTGACAAAAACCTACATATATAAATCGGTGTACCGAATTTTATGGTGATCGGCATATAATAGGCCATAGTACTCACCTCTTTCGAAAAACACTTTCACACGCACATTTTCCTATAAATAACGATAACTACACGTACAAATTATTATATTGTAAAATATAATATATATGGACATAGTTCCCACTTAAGATCCAATTCTGGGAATAACTGGAATATATAAAAAAAACTCACACAGCCGATTATAAACTTTTACTTGTAGTTTTTGGATATTGCCACAATCAAAGCCAAGATATACGTTTTATTATATTAATGTGTATTAACTGTGTTAATGAAATATCTCGAATAATATCTTGAAAACTGCCCATACAATTTCAAAATATCATATTCATCAGTGTATTAAAACGTATTTCTGTTCATATATTGGTTCCCTTAGTTCCTGGCCTGAAAGCACAAACTCAAAGCTAAGGAATCACAAACAAATTATGACACTTATGTCTGTCGTCTGCTCCCAGACAGATTCCAGCCTGAAGTTCATATTTTAAGATCATATTTTTCACTCATATATTTCATCTAAATTTATAAAAACTTATAAAATAAAATATGTTAAATTGAAAATAAATTATAACCCGTGATCACTTATATTTCCATCAAAAAAAAAATTTGTTTGTATGGTATTCAAAAATAGGTTCCAGATTTTTTAATAACGGTCTAAAGTGAAAATGCAGAATAAGCTTATATATCCTATATATAGTATATCTCAACAAAAACCGTTTTTTTTAATGGAATTCTAAAATAGGCTCTAGATAGTTTTATAATCTCAAATTACTTATATATCTAACCAAAAATTGATTTTTTATGTGACATTCTAAAATAGGTTGTAGATCCTTTAATAGTGAAATAAATTTTAAACGGAGCATAAACTCTGTTCACTGATTTTTCGCGACAGCTTCAACAGAAAGTAAGTTTTGTTCAGAATTTTGATAAAAGTTTTATGATTTATATAGATATTTTTTTTATTTTAGATAAAACACTTAAAATATAACTGGACGTCGGAATCTTTATTATTTCCTAAATAAACAGACATACAATCTTTGGCATTTACTTTTTTAATATAATTTCATTCAAATGTTTACAGTGTCTACTCTCTAATTGGTCCATTTAAAAGGTAAAATTATAAATTACTCTTTTCAGTATTACTATCGGTAACTCCTGAATTAGGACTCTTTATATTGGTAACTCGTAAATAATTTATCTTATATAACCTCAAAAAAACATTGAATATCTCCTAAGTATTGACCTATTGAAACAAAATACCGATTTGTGTTTGATCTTTACATGAAATTTATTATATATTACGCCCCCATAGTGGGGAGGGATATTGGATTTGTGCTGATGTTTGTAGCGTCCATAAATATTAGTCCAACACCCACTTTAAAGTATATCAATCGACTCGGAATTATTTTCTAATGTCCGTCTGATCGGCTGTTCATGTAAAGCTGGTGCACAAAGTAAATATCGCAATTTTCAAGATTTTTGAATGAAATTTGGTACATGATATTTTTTCGGCCCAGTATTGAAATTGGTTGACATCGGTCCAATATTTCACCTAGCTCCCATACAAATGTCCTGTCGAAATAGGGGTTTATCAGTCATTAATATTTAATTTATACGTGCATCTAAACAAATTACTCTTCAAATAAGTTGTAATTGACGAAAGCTCCCATATAAATCCCACTTCCGAAAATTACTTTAAAGAACATTTCAACATTAGTAAATATGTTTCATATATGTATACACAATCAATCCAAGGCGTATACTTATATGAACAGAAGTCACACCACTAAATTTTTGGATGATCGGTACATCAGATGTTATAGCTCTCATATAGCGCCCATTTCTAAAAAACTATTTCTTTACGCATATACTGGTTGTAGGATATTTTATGGTTGGGCTTGTTCGACTAAACTTTCTCACTTATTTTTGCTAATTTTTTTATATACCATAAAGGCATATTCTGGGTAGACATTTGTATATGTAGCATTCTCGACAGAAATTTTGCAAAATTTTTGTTATATTAAAGAAAATAGAAAAATATTTTGAAAAATAACAAGATTATCTGAAATTCTTTTCTATAATTCTATTTCTACTGGGCCGATTTAATGGTTATTAGATGCTGACCGCGAAATTAGCTAATCACCAAAATTGTTTTCCAATAAAGCCACTGTTTACTTTACACAATCCTCACAGAACATTGATTTTCATAATAATAGCTGAATAATTTGGAGACGTTGTTGCGATGTGAGACTTTCCAAGATGAATTTTGTGGAAAATCAGTATCAGGTGAAATAAGCTCATGCGCTAGACTAAAATTATGCGCTAATAAGAAAATTATTGTCCAACTAGTTAATAGTTAAGCGTAAGTCAAGGCATGCTAATTATTTGAAAAAGAAATGTTGCAGAGACTTAATTTCCGCTGTGCTTTAATGTCTCTCAATTTAAAGTGTTAAACGTAAAGACTTAATCATAATTTAGCCAAAAACTGTATCTATTGCAAACATTTTATTATTTGAGCATTTGTTATCTATTTTAAAGTTAATTTTTGAGTTGTGTAAAATATAAAAATATGTGCAACAAATGGGTTAATGTGTTTCTTTTTTTAAACACAGTAATTCTTTGCTATAACAGAAGAATACTTACGAGTACATACTTATGTCCATGTAAAAGCAACTGTCTACTTTAAGTGCCATAATTGAAATTGTATATTTTACTTTCAAGTTCTATTCCTAAAGTAGGCCAATTAATAAAACAGCAGGTATCTACCACAGACGTTATTCATTTTATATAAACCATTTCAACACAAATTATAATTATTAGTGTGAAATTGGAAAGTCAATTAAAGCCAATAATGAGATTTTTCTCTTGAAGAAAACTACTTTTAAAAGAGTATTTTTTTTTTTTTTACACAATAACTTAACAATACTCAAGAACTCATGTTCAAATCATGGTGTATTTACCAGTAAGATGAGTATAGCTAACTAAAGTAAACAAAAGTACCATAAATTAATAAAAGAAACACCACCTCTTTCGTGTTGAGTATGCAACGAACTCTTAAATCTAAGTTTTTGTACAAACAAATTTTCTATTTTTATAACTATTATTTAAGAATGTTGCATGTGTGTGCGCACTGTTAGCAGTGCAGCATGACCTTATCCGAAATACAAGTCAATAAATTGTATGTGTAGTTTTCATCTACTAAACTATCAAACACCAGTAAAAAAAAGATACATTTATTTTGGTCAAAACGTAACGCTGCAAGTAAATAAATAAGTAAAGTAAACAAAAAAAAGTATATAAAATGAACCAACAAAAAATAAACCAAAAAATACATACATACGTCAAAAAAAATACTCATACTTTACAATGTTGCATCTTTAAAGTTGCCCTTGGATTAAGTAAAGCTATATATTTGTATAGTATAACTGACATGTAGAATAAGCTGAGAATTATCAAGTCAAAAAAAAAGAAGAAAAAGTGAATCTAACCACAACATTACCGGTACAGTCATTTTTAAATCTATGAAAATGTTTAAATAACTCAAAAACACACACGCTTACTCACAAACACCAAACAATGGGCAAGTTTATTTTTTTTTAACTTAAATAAACATTTCAATGTTGAGATACTTATGTTGCTGTTAACTAAAATGATCGTGCCAGGGCTGCCAGAAATTTTCAGCAAAAAATCTTAATTTCGCCAAAAAAAAACTCTTATTTTTGAGGAAAACATCTTATTTTTGGAAATAAGTAGTTTTGTTATTATAAATAATAAAAACAATTCATATTTTATTTAACACTAACCAAAAAAATAGCAACAAAAATTCATTTTCTTATACTAAATTGTACATTTTTTGAGATATTTTAGTTTAAAATTTTACAAATGGGAACAAAGAAGATTTTTTAATTGAACCTAACCTTCGTCTAGACAAAACAAGAAACCTTTTTTTTGGGGGGGGAAAAAATCTTAAAATCTTTTTTCGGTTAAAAAATCTTAAAAAATAAGGTAAAATCTTACTTCTGGCAGCGCTGGATCGTGCACTTAAATTGCTTTAATAAAAAGAGAGTATATTTTGCTTACTTAGAAATAAAAGAGCGTTTTAGATAAATATTGCTTTAGCAACATTTATTTTAGATAAATATTGCTTTAGCAACATTTATTTTAGATAAATATTGTTTTAGCAACATTTATCTAATTGTTATGTTTTCCTCTAATTATGTATATACACTAAATGTTTAGCTACATTCTTATAAGCCTCATAATTATTGCTCTAAAACCATTCGAATTTTAATTAAAGAGCTCATAGTTTGCTGTTTTTCAATTCATCTTTTTTCAACATCTTTATGCTATTACATACAATATACATACATACATATATCTTCTCTGCGGCCATAAATTTTAATTTATAAACTTTGCCTGTGTACAACCGTTCTATGCATACAATCGCATACAGATACATACATACGTTCGTTCTTTCATTCAGTCATACATTTATGTTGTGGTCTGTATTTTATATTCTGTATTTTTTTTATAGGTATATTGTTTAGAGATAAACATTACAGAGATTTAATTTTTGTAATGCTGTGATTTTAAATATGACGCCCTACAGTGTAGGATTATAGGACTAGTTCTTGTAAGATTGCTATGGAGAACGTTTGCTGTAAAGTAAATTAAATATAAGTATTTAATATCTGCATAAGCTTAAGCCGCTGCGTTGAGCTATTTTAATCGTAGTAAATAATAAATTATGAAAAGATTTTATACAAAATAAGCAAAACAGATTAATTAATGCAGCAAATTTGTTGTAGTTTTTGAGAATACGAAACTTTGTATACGATTTGCCATTGATATAGTAAAAATATTATTTTGAAATTTACTAAAACTTGACATGAATAATGCCTACGTAATTTAGATAACTGTGTTTAACGTTTTAAATCTCCAAGCATTAAAAGTTTTAGCGACTTTCAATAAAATTTTGTTTTAAAACAAGAAATAATTTTAAGTCCGGATATTGCGTGTCTTTAAGCACTTTAAAATTAACCATCACTTATGCTGTTCTGATCCCACAAATTTGTTTCGTTTAAAGCATTGCTCACATAAAATCAGTTCTCATAAATGTTTTGATATTTATTTAACCATAATTCTGTTCTTCTTTTAAAAATTTGTGTTTTTGTTTTGGTGAATAGCATTAACACATCGGTCCACCCGCTCTGCATATTTTTTCCGATAACATTTTTCTATAAAATTGTTATATATTTTTATTATTATATTTTTTTTTTATATATTTTTTTTCTATAAAATTGTTATATATTACAGTACAGTGGTGTAGAATCGACATTTTTTGGAAAAAAAATTTCCGAACGAGATAAAATGTTTAATGAGCGTAGCAAAAAAGCAATCGACTTTAACTTTTGAAGATAGACGCCACAAGCCTTCCGAGGGCGACACTATGGGTGCTCAACATACGGCACCTTTGACATGGAATTTGTTTAAGAGATTTAATTTTTATTGTTAATTCAATTTCTAAGTTTTTATTTATTTATTTTTATGATATTTTTAAGTCTTCAACCAATACTATAAATACATTGCCTTTACGCTGTTCCGAGTTTGATTCATCGTTTTAATCACAATTTCAACTTTAGTCCATATGTTCTGTAATTCTAAAACTGGAATTACAAAACGGAACAGAGTTTTGAAAACCTACATGTATTCCTTATTTACTTATATACTTAAAGTACTTTAGCATCCCAGTTAGAAATGAGGACCTTCTGAGGAAAATTGTAAAAAATTCCACATATTTCCAAGTTTATAAAGATTAGTCTGGCTGTGTAAAACACTCTCAGGTCCAAAATATACAACCAAAATTAACAATATTAAAAAAACTTAATCATTCTCCTGCATAAATGTTAAACATTGTACTCGAACCAAAATTGATTTCGTGAATATTGGTCCATATTTGACATGATAACAGTGTTCAACTCCTGCCGTTTATTATTCTTAAGGCTAATAACATAGGGCCCAGAATATTATGGAGATTTAACCTAGTTTTTTCCCAATTTTGCGTATATAGTATAATGTAAATTATTTTCTCCTTTCGCAGATTTATATTTTAATTTAATCGTAAACTGTACATCGAGACCAAAAATTAATAATACATATTAAATTTATTTATAAAATAAATTTTATGAATGAAAATTAAATTTAAACATATTTTTTTTTCAAATTTTAGATTTTTTTTGAAACTTTTGTAGAAAAGTTTGCGCATTGTTAGCTATGACATATTCCCATCTGTCTGACAACATTTGAATTTCGCGCCAAAAGAACTACTCATCTTTTGAGGCCAAGAACAAATTAAGCCAATTTCGGTTACCCTGTTCTGAAAGAAAGCGTACCCACAGACAGCGTTCTGGCTTCGATTGAAACAAATTGTAGTCGGTCAAGGTAAAGTACGGACTATAAGCCGGTTGAGGCAAAACTTTCAAACCACTGCTTTTGCAACATGTGGCCGATCTTCGCCATTATGAAATATTACGCTTTCGTGTCTGACCTCATATTCCGGTCGTTATTCTGTTTGCATTAGGTACAGATCTTCTTTAATGGTGTCTGACCTCATATTCCGGTCGTTATTCTGTTTGCATTAGCTACAGATCTTCTTTAATGGTCTAACTAGTTTTAAGCAACTAATAATAGTTTGGACTCTTCAATTCATATTGCACCCAATTTTGTTGATTTTGGATAAATCCTGCTACTAGCAAATGTGTTGAAATTGCTGCTACTCAAGCAGTGATTGCCCAATGATTCGGCAAGCTTTTGTTGTGTTTGAGAACAATGTCAATGGACCAATACTTGGTCGCCAAACTTTTCTGGCTCCTCTGGGTGATCTTTTGTTTTCCATGTCAAAATCACCACTTTTGAACCTAACAAACGATATAAGACAAATTCACTATAAGCTTTTTTAAGCAAAAAGAGGCATTTTTCAAATTCAAGCAGTAATGCAAAAACCATATGACAATTTGTTGGCATAAAATTCGTCATATTTTTATAGCGCCTAATAAAATCGGTCATATTCTGTATGCAAATAAATTGTAGTACGTATCTCTTTCATTTGTGCACTTTAAACGCTAACAGCGTAAAATTTAATCTATTTTACTTTCTAGCCATATTTAGTATAAAATACGTTCGCATTGGGATACATTAATACAAATGTAGTCATGTGCCTGTATATGTGTGTGCATTTTGACATACGTATGCATTTGGAGTATAAAATATATTTCACACTTGCACAACCGTCAAGTAGTTGCACATACACTAGCAAACATACGTAGCACATGCAGATTCACTTACAACAAAGTGTTGCCGCAGGTTGGTTTCAGGATATTATATACTAAAAGATACATGTGTGTACACATACATACATACTATGTACGAAAGCATGTATGCCCTGCAAATAATATTGGACTACGTGATCCATTTTAGATGATATGAACTACTCACAACATGGTCCAATGTAATGCAGTCATGGACCATGTCATAGTTAAACAAGAGTTTGTAGTTAAACGACATGGTTTCGTGTTAACACGATTGCATATTGAGTTGTTGTTGTTTAAATGTAACCCTCTTGAGTACTTCATGGAGTAGTTTTGGGACTACTCCGATGGGTTATATGGTCCAATCGTAGGACATCGCAATGTTAAATGGACTACCTTTTTTTCATATATTTGGAGTAGTTTTGGAGTACTCCTACTCCTCTTTGGACTAGTCTTTACATGCATGTATGGACTAGTCGCGTTATTTGCAGGGTGTGTATAAATAGAGAAGGCAAATTTAAGCTATATGACTTAAAAAATTATTTAAAAGCTTTAGTATTGCTAGACCACTTGTAGTTTATACGACTATGTATCTATATGCATATGTATCTCAACATGTTCATCTATGTTGGCTATGGAATTTTTCTCACATCACCCACTGCCTCATTATACCATATGTTGGTGTTGCAAATGCAACATTAAAAACATCATATTAATACTAAAAAATTATGGCAAGACCAACAAACTCAATACATTTATTGAGGGTATATTGAAAAGTGATGTTAGTTGGATGTTGTGAAACTATTTAAAAACTTCTAGAGTTTAGGAATAAAATCAGACATTTAGAAGATATCAAATTAGATTTAATCATCAATCAGTTGATGAGTAAGTCAGATTCCTTCGAAATCAACTTGCAACTTTTATAGCAGCGTTGCAGCATTGCAGCACCTCTGGTGGTGAGTAGCACATTATTTTTAAAGCTTGATTTATAGCCTTTATTTAATTATTTTACTACGGTGGCGTATCAATGCTATAATACCGAAGGAGAGAGCTGTGATAAATATTTGCTATGGTAGATAGAAAACTAATAATTATCACAATCTGATATTGTTTGAGTGGCAGTGGCTGGGATATTTTTACTACAGGGATTTAAATCTCGATAAATCTGGATTAATTATCCAGTCCTAATATAACCACTTTTCTAAAGATACGGATATATAGAATTTTTCAACATGAACTTTGTGAAAATCGTTCAAATATGTATTTCGATAGATGTCAATTACTTTATCAAAAATTTAAATTGCATATTGCCAAAAAGGCCGGATCTATTTCGTTAATCTCTTTACAGATTTTGAGTTTTAATGTAAGATATAGGTTTTATCTACACAAGAAGTAGTCTAGTATGATCGAGGCGACCAATGAATAGCTGAATTTCGTGAAATTATATGATCGGAAAAATTGGTTTACAATAAATTCAACGTTTTGGTGAAGGACATATTACCCTTTGGGGTGTACTTCCATCACCTTGACATTGTTAAAATCCTGGAAACTGGTTAGAGTTTGATTGTTTCGCCCCATAAACTAGCAGCTGACTAGACTCTTATCTAGAACTACGGTGACAGTTAGAAGCCCGGGGATTTGTCCCCTAACTGATAATTGGTTAAGGTATCTTCGGAATTAATATAGTGGCTGTGGCTGATACCCAAAGTTGTAAGAATGACAGTTGATTAAAAGACTGATGTTTGTTTGAGCAACAAACTTCAGTCAACCAAATTGTCTCTAGGTGCTGTTGCTGAAACAACAAAACCATTAAAAGTAGTGGTGAAAAATGTACGGCAATTGTGGTTTTCCTAGCATATTTCGTAGCTATGGAACCGACCTGGGCAGGGTTAAATAGCGGCCAATGGCTACCGCTGTAATCTCTAGTCCTTGTCAGTAGTGGTCGTTCGGTGTGATGTCGCGATTGCCGCTTTTCTAGTAATAATCGTGGATTATGCTAATTGACTAAGCTATGGATGGCAAGAATTATAAACACCAAGCTATTAAGCAAGTTGCTCGTTACTAATCTATGAAGCAGTCATGTACGAGAAATTCCAAATTATTCCTGGCAAGTTCATACAAGCATGTTCTTGCAGGTCATACTATGCGGTGGTGAGCCGAGTTTACCTGCGTATAAGTGCGCCAAGAGGTTAGGCCGAAAGGCAGGCAGTTCATCTTGAATTAACTGTTAGAAGATGCACAAACAAAAAATGATAAATAAAAAATTTACAGATTCACCATGTTCATATGGAATTTTCCAGTGAAATTGAAAACTTTGATATTGTTCCAATATGACCCTGTTATAAAACAAAGTTTTTGATAAAAAACATTTTATATCAGTATGGCACATCACACAGAATAGCATTCATAACTATTCTCGATCTTGTATAGACACATATCCGGATATTTTCAGAGCTGAAATCTGAATAAATCTCGATGAATTCAGCAGTTTTAAATCAACAACTTTTCTAAATGTAGAAGCGGGGATTATAAAGCTTTATAGCTTTCCATAAGGCTATATGTATAACCTTCTATAAGGCTTGTTTCCTTTCCTGATCGGTACAGAAAATTATCTTTCGAGCAAGAATGTTGATGTGAAATAATAATCACAAGTATCTTTATGACTCATGCAAATATGTTTGCATGGCCAGTATTTTCAGGTTTTGCAGTACTATCACTACCATCGAGTTCGGTGCCTCTAAGGCCAATTTCTGCTAAATTAACAACGCCCCAATTACTCGTTATCATAAGATATTGCTTTAATTACGTTTAGTTGTTGCACAATTTAATAAATAGAGTTATTTTTTCACACTATCAGCTCACACTCTTTATATTTATTATAAGTCTATAAGTACATAGATATATACTTTATCAACATCTATAAGAACCAGTCGTCAACCAGGCATCCAGCCAGCCTACCAACAGCAACAAAATATCAGCAGCCAAAGAATCTACTATTAAATCTATGCATATACATATGTACATATGTATGTATTTTTGTATCCTTTTAGCCATCATCTGGTTTGCCTTGCAACATTTCACTTTGCCCGTCTGTAAGTTCGTAACCATCTATGTATCATTGTGCTGGTGCTGTATATCTGTCTGTCCGCCTTTTCCCGCCATGTGGCTGTTTCCAATTGAAGTCTTAAGTTTTTGTTTTTCCAACATTTGCATTATGTTTATGGTTTTATGTAAACACATGCAAATTCATTCATTTGTTTTATTTGCCTCGACTCTGTGCCCTGCTCTGCTCTGCTCTACTCTACTCTATTCACAGAGCGAACATTCTCTGTAGCTGTCTGTTTGACTGTCTTTCTATCACACCAACTACTAACTAAGTATGCATAATACGAGTGAGTGAATGTATGCAGGAGCTGTAGTTTCTATTGCTGTTGTGCTGCTACCAGCCTGTTTTGTTGGATGACTTCAATGCCTGCCTTAACGTATGCAGTATGCACCCAGCAAGCCATATGAGTCCGAAAAGAGTCTTTTCTGATACCTTTTGCGGAGCGTTAACGCTCTTTATGAACCCAAAAAACAATCATAATTGCTTCGAAAACCTTCAGAAAAGAGGGTCATTACATTCGAAAATGGTCCGTCAGAAAGAGCTCTTAGATAATGTCAGAAAAGAGTCTTTTATGAGGGTTTTTTGGGCTCTTAAAGAGCTCTTAGATAATGCCAGAAAAGAGTATTTTATGAGTTTTTTCTTGGGCTCTGTGTAATCTTGTTTTTATCATTCATGTGTGGTACAGCTATGTTTTTTTTTTTGTTCAAATCACAAATAACAGGACAACAACGCTTTGGTACATACATAATTAATTGGAATTTCTGAGTCATACTGAGACTCAGGACAGTAACAAGCAAATTTTTCTTTCGCTCCGAAAATGTTCTTTAGTTCGACTCTTTTCTGACTCATTTTTTCGAAGCGCTCCGAAAATGTTCTTTTGTTGGACTCTTTTCTGACTCATTTTTCGGAGCGTTCCTAGAATGGTATGCTGGGCAGTACTACATACATACATATTTGTATGTTTTGGAAATTGTTGTCAAATGGCATCTTTTTCTTTTAGAATCCAACATTTGGTTTTTTTTTTCTTTATTATTTTTGTGTAGTGTTTTGTTTTTGTATGGTTACATTTATTTTTGATTTTATTTCCGTGTTTGTTTTCTGTGTGTTTTCCTAAATCTGACATCTAGAAATGTGATTTTGTGGTTGGATTTAAGATTTATTTTAAGTTCTTTTCTGTTGCTGTTGTTGTTGGCTTTTTCCTTCCCTTGTATCTGGCTTTGACTCGGTATCTGTCTCTTTGCGTTTTATTTTGACGTTTGGTGTAATCGTTTTAAGCTCAAAATGTTTGTATCTGAATGTAATTGTAATTGTTAAATCTAATTCAACTTTAAATATTATAATGAATATAAATATGTGCATAATCGTATTAACTGCAGTTTAAGCAAATTGTTAGCATTTTTTGCTGGTTTGTTCCTCTTGTGTGCCATGATACTGAATATCTTATAGGTTTTTAGTTAAGCATATTAGGATTATGTGAATTATGTTTAAAAATATGTAACTAAGGAAGATCATTATTTAATTTTATGGGAGGCTTTTAGTTCTTGTGTATTATGTATGTATTCAGTTATGTACATATATATGTCTAGCGAAATTGTTTTAGTTCTACCTACAGTTAAAATTGTATCTTCTAAGTGTCAGTGTTTGAAGGCTAAATTGGGCTAATTTAATGCAATTTCGGTGCATAGGTAAAACTATCGATAGATGTTAAAAATTTAATTTTGGTCTATTATTGCTGATATCGATAGCACTGTTATGGGGTTTCAGCAGGATGTTGCCATGTCACACAGCCATCGCAGCAAAGAATTTATTGCAAACCGAATTTCCCAATCGCATAATTTGTAGAAATTCAGTAAATCTCCTAATCTCGTATGTACAAGATAAAGTCGTGTCGGTCTTGTTTTGATTCTCCAAAAGATCGAACCCAATGTGAAAACCAAATCGATACCTTTGGTCATGGAGTTAGCAGCCACGCTAAGATTCCTTCTAGAAGGTAGGTTTCAAGGGTCGGTTGGAAATGACTATATAGTCATATATAGCTATAGCCATGAATAGAAATACTTTTTCAAAATCATTCTATAATATGATAGACATATTAGAAAATGTACTATGCCAAAAACATTTTGGATAATTGTATGTGTTTTTCCATAAAAGTTACCATGCACTCTTCCTGAGAAGTATTTGTATGCTCTCCCGTGAAAAATTTTTTTAATTTAGATTATTTAAATATACATATATATGTATGTATGTACATATTTTAAAGTGTTTACTTACATCTTCGTTTAAGTAGCAACAGCTTATGTGTGTTTACGGGTAAGTTTAGTTTCAACTTGTATATTGGACCATCATATTTTTTTGACGATATGGACAAGCCTATGGGTTGTTGGATAGTATTGTGTTTTCGTTTAAATTTTAATTGATGATTCGGAATTCGATTTGCACTTAAAATAAAGTATAACTTGTTCATGAGCATTTTCTTGAATAGCTTCGATATATTTGACAATAGGCTGATGGGTCTAAATGATTCTACTTTTGTGTGATCTTTTCCCGGCTTTGGTATCATGGTAACCAGTGAAACCTTCCGTGAATGCGTAATATAGCGTTGAAAATAAGAAGTTGAGTGCCCCGATATACTAGGCGATAGAATGCCGGACTATCAGTCAAAGGGTTGCGGGTTCGATTCTTGCTAAAGACTCTGGGTGTTTTCTGCAGATAAGCCAAAAAGCTTCGCAGTTTGTGTTTGTTAATTATTAAAAAAAAAGTATTATTGCTATTGTATAAAAGAATATCTCCGTAAACTAAAATAACCCTTAAAGTTATTTTTTTATGGATAATGTTAACTTGAGTTTGCAATTGGTCTCATACCATTCCCATTCGGATAGTGCGATTTTTTATTACTGTATACTGAAAGCATTGAAGTACACTCTTTCATTATTAGACATAGCTATAGATTCATTTTCTAAAGGTCACACATGGCAAGTCTTTACTCCAAAAATTGTACCCACTATTTTGAGCACATATTTGTTTGACCATGTTTAAGCTTGCAAATGTTTTGTAAGAGTAAACAAAATAAAACTAATCGTCTATTGTGATTTGTCTTCAGGAAAAAAAGTTTTTCAAATAAACACAATAATTATAACAAATTTGATTTAGTGGTTACGTCATTTTCGTAAAATATAGGCCCTGTGTGAAGAAACCTTTATCTATATATTTTACTTTATCAATTATTTTAATTACTTAATTATTCAAAAATAATAAACCCAATCCACAGGTATCATCAAGTTTCATTACATACTTTTTCAGCAAACTTTTAGCATAAACTTATAAAATAATTTAAGAACGTCATGCATATTTAGGTTTAATTTATGTAAGTAAATAAGTAGTTTTTAGTTTGTTGTTTGTTTGTTTAAAGATTGATGACATACATTTAAGTATGAGTGTAAATATTACTAACAAGACAAACAAGGGGTCATCGCATTAGCAAACATCTACTGACCCAAAAACAAGAAACAAAAAAAAAACACTAACTATAATTTCTCATTTAAACGCAACAAAGCATGCTATTTACTACTTTGAGATAAGTTTTTATAGTTTTTTATTCTTTTTGACAAATATGTAGATGTTAAATTAAAAATATTAGAAAAGTTTTTTGGAATTACATACATACATACATATGTATATAAAACTAGAAAAACATATGATATTTAGGGAAAAGAATAACTGTTCATATTGCTACTCATTTAATATTTTCAAATCCGTGATACGAAAGCTTTGCCAAAATATTTTATTAAGCATTTTGAAAAGAGAATCAACATTTGTGGTGGACAACATTTCGATATGATTTTTTATTTATAATTTATTCACTTATTTTAGCTTTGAAAATCAAAAATCTCTTTGAAAACCTCTTAATATATGATTGTAATTATCATATCATACATAAATATGCAGTATATGTTTGTAACAACTATTTCTATGAAGAATTATTACATTATAATACATTGCTCTCAGATTATGATAATCACAATGAAATAATCAGAGAGCAACGTATTATCCTAAAAATAATTGCAACAAATTTACCCCTATTTGTATATGATTGCTACAATCATGTGTATCACAACTGCAAAATATTATAGATGACGGAGCCATACAAATAATTACAGTCATATGCAATCATGCTGAAATGATTATGGTTAACATGTGCAACTAAAGAATTTTTAACAACTTTCAAATTGGGAAGGCCTTTTGTGGCAGCTCAGCTATTTTTATGTTACATTTTACTGTTAAACATGTTCAATTTCGTCTATAATTTAACGATGAATCGACTTACAAATGAGAAACGCTTGCAGATTACTAAATTTTATCATCAAAATTAATGCTTAATTAAGCATGAACAACAGCAAAGAAGCTGATTTCTGATTGAATATATACGTAAAGAAGCAAAATTGTCGTATTTGGTTTAAAGAGAATGCACTGTTTGGTGCGGATCATTTGATCGTACATTTAGAAAGACTACGAAGGCAGAAACGTTACTGTAAATGGACAAATTACAAATTTTTTTTTTGCCCAAAATGGAAAAGCTGAACTTGGCCAATATGTGGTTTCAACAAGACAGTGCTACATGCCATAGCGTACGCGAAAAAATTACGCATTTGGAAGGCGAGTTAGCTGAACAGTCCCAGTTTTACATTTGGGACCGCTCAATTGGCCGCTTAGATCGCCCGATTTAACGTATTTAAACAATTTATTGTGGGGCTTTGTTAAGGCTCATATCTATAGAGTCAAGCCTGCAATGGTTGACGTTAAGAAAGTTAATATTGAAGAATTAATTCGAGGGATACCGCCCGATATATTGCAGAGAGTTTACCAAAATTGGACCCAGCGACATTCATCATCATTAAACATTAAATTATATAAATTGTTCTATCGACGCAAATAAAGATTTCATAAATTTTTCTAAATTATATGTGTGTTTTTTAATCAAATTTGAAAGTCAGTAAAAAATCACTCTATATATATTTTTTTTCTTAGTGTTCTGGGTAAGAAGACCCTGACAAAATGTTTGTACTCCCTACAGCACTTAACCCCTAAAAAACCATACTTTTATAAAAAAAAACTCCTAATTGATTGTATAGTTATCTACATACCCAATAAGCACAATTTTTTTGTGAATTCCAATGTTGGAATTCCAATGTGAATCCAAGCTTGAATTACATTTGAAATCGATCCTCTGTCCAATCTGAAATTTTATGCTTGAATTCAACGGTAAACAGGTTCGGTTCGACTTGAATCACACTGTTATTCAAGGCTGGAATTACACTGTAATTGTTTGACTGTAATTCAATGGTTAATTTTGCTGGATTCGCTATTGAATTCAACTGTATTTCAAATGTAATTCAACACTGGAACTTAAATATTTTGACTGGATTTCAAATGTAATTCCACTTGAATTCCAGCCAAAATGCTTATTGGGTATTTTTAAAAACCCAATTGGAACAAGTTACATGAAACTATTGAATTTTATGGCTATTATTGAGTAAAACGCCTAATAAATATGAATTCTCACATTTCTCATATGTTGTACAAAATTTCAGCAAGATAAAATCACCGAATACAAATAGACGAATTGCAATTTAAATTTGCATTGTCAACTTTCCTTGCAGCTGCGTATAAACTTACGTGTAAATCTGTTGTAATAAAACAAGTGATTCAATACATTTCAACCAAACTAAAGAAAGAAACTGTAATTCATTTCGATAGAAACACTAAATTCCAAGATGGCTTTATTCGAAAAAATTTTTGTGTAAAATAATATGAAAATAAAAGTTGGAATATTATTTTCCTACACTAAAAAAAAAAATCAAAAAAAAAAAAAATACTCTTGTATGAAACAAAACATTACAAAAACGGTAACGAAACCCAAGGGACTAACAACTTTTAATTATGGCAAAACGACAGCCTAAAACAACAAAACCTCAAAACAAAATGTAACATGAAAACAACTTGAAATTATAGAATGCCAAGGTAGAGTAAAAGGATACAGAGATTAAAGAAGCAATTATGTAAAATAATTGGAAAGAAGTAACAAACAAACAAACATAAAACACCAACTAAATAATGTTACTTTTGACTGCACTTCAAGCATAATGAAAATTGTTTTACTTTTCTGTGGATATAGGTTATTTTCATGTTGAATGTAATGGAGAGATTAATAGCTTTATAGTTTCCAAATTTGATAGATGCATAAATATTCCAACTCTATGCAGCTGTCATATTTTGTGAGAATGAAATGTATGAATTTCATCCTTTACAAATATATGTTAGAAACTGTCAAAGTATTAGAAAATTATTAATGTACAGCAAACATTAACCAGAAAAATCAAATTTTAAAGTATAGCTGATTGGCAGTAAATTCAATATTAAAAGAATTGCTTGTAGCATTCTAGAAAATTTTCATGACATTTACGCACTTTGTACGATAAGTAATTGCAGTTGTAGTTAATTATAACCAACATATTTAGCAAAATTGTAAACCTTAATTACTCCATGCTACAAAATCTAAAAAGTACTTTCAATATTTATAGATTCATACTGAGGAAAAAGCTGTGCGACTTGTTTTAAAGTTTAGCTTATCCATGTTTCCGTTTACAGTTTTTACAGATTTTAGACATGGTCACCATATGGAAACTATGACAATGGTGCAAAAAACTTGCATTTATGCACAACCTTTTCAAATATTTGCACAAAAATATTAAATTGTACTGGTACTTGCGTTGTTTATAATTAAGTTAATATTAAACTAATGGAAAAATATTAATTTAATTGCACCCGCTAAACACTTTTTGCAAATTATCAAAAAAAACAAGTTAGAGTGCAATATTCGGCTGTTCCGAATCTTTAATACACTCCACCTAAACATAATAAGAAATAAAAAACTACACTGGTTATAGGATTGGAATACCCTTATTCTGTGTTTTCTATTCAGACTTAGTGCAAATTTTGTTAGTATTTTATACATATGTATATTGTTTGAAACACAATATTACAACCTGTTGGTCGTAAATCACTAATATGATTTTATTTTAATTACTTTGAAATTTTATCTAATTTTGACCATTTATAATTGCTGTAATTACCAATTCTCACCATAATTTACAGAGTTTGTCTGATTTTCATAATAATCTAGAGTGTAATTTAACAATTCATATAATTAAAAGAAAATTTTTCACAACAAGTTAGGAAACAGAGTATAAAGAAGAGTAAGATTATAAGGTGAGGCTTCTTTTAGTTGAATTTAATCTCAATAACTTTATTTACATGAATTATGGCCCAACTAAACCATTATAAATTATGGTGATTTCTATGTATTCTAGGCTTATTTTGGTTTACTTTCATCTCAATAGCGTTATTTACAAGAGTTATATGGTTGGTTGTTGTACTCGGAAATGGACTTAAGTGGACTGCTATGAAGTCCAGTAGGATAATTGCCATATTTTTGTATTAAAATTTCTGAACTGTATAAAAGTTGGTTCGATGTCGGTATTTATTAGACATTTTTTTGGCTTATTTGTTTGTCGGAAATGGTCTTTATATGACAGCTATGACAAATCGTGGGCCAATCTTCTTAAATTTTGGAACAATGAATTTTATGCATACGAGGATATCTCAGGTCGAATTTCAACGTAATAACGGTATATTTAAGATACATATTAGTATTAAAGTGAATTTCGGAAGTGGACCTTATATGGGGGATAGAGTTCTCAAAATCCAGCTGTTTGATTTAAACATGAATGTAAATGATCCCTGTAAAATTTTGAATCGGTACCATTATTTATAAGAGATTTATGAATGTTAAATTGATTTTCGGAAGAGGGGTTTATATGGAGGACACGGTCAAAAATTTAACGAAATTCACAAAATTTTGTGGAACAATTTTTATATATATTTAAATAATCTATATAAAGTTTTGAGTCGGTACCGATATGTATCAGATAAATATAAAGATAAATGGCTTTTTCGGATGTGGACCTTATATGGGAGCTATGACCAATTATGGCCCGACCACCATAAAATTTAGTACAACAATTTATTTACGTCAAATTTTAACCTTTTAACATTATTTATACCAGTTTTATACGTATATTTAAGTGAATTTTGGAAGTGGACTTTATATGGGGTCTATGGTCAAACATGGACCAAACTAAAAAAAAATTCGTTTTGCGATTTCTTGAAACTTATTTTTGTTGAATTTTGTATTGTATTCCATAAATGCCTATAAGCATTTTTGTATATTTGAGCACTATTTCGGCAAGATTTTTGTATGAGGGCTATGATAAATCATGGACCTATTCTTACTACTTTTCTCACATTTTCTTCTTTTATCATACAATTAAATGCTCCGATTCCAAGCAGTTTTATTTTCAAGTTTAAAAATTTTTACACGATATTTCTTCTTCTTCTTTACATTCAATGTGAACTGGTAGCTTACTTAAATTTTCGCGGAAATATCACAATACCAAATTTCCCTTTGAGGGAAATCAAAAGTTTATGTGGAACAAAAAGAACGAAAAGTTTAAGTTCCATGGACCTCAGTATCTATGCAGATAAAATTGAGAAAATGATGAATTAAGTGTCAAAAGTTACCAACACTGAGAAACCACGTGCGCCAAAATCTTATTCGCGATTCTTGGTAAGTGTTTTTCTTAGATTTGGAAAATGGAACTACCTTTAAAATCTACTTTACTCGTTGGAGGAGTGGGTTATATAAGTTTCCAATACAAAATATTAATAATTAACAGAGGACTTAAAATTAGGTAGCAAGACAACAAAAATATGGTTAACGAGGACGATCAATATATAGAAAAGAGATGTATTATCTGGAATATATTTCAAAAATTGCAAGAAAAATTTTTAAAAATATCAAATTTTTATTAAGGTTGCCTCACATTTAGATTCATAAATCTGGTTTTACTATTTTTGTGGAAATTTCGTTTAGTTAAGTTGTGTAGTTTGGACGTGAGAGTCTTTTACACAGACGGACAGACAGACAGACATGACTCAATCGACTTAGAATTTCATAAGGATCAAGAAAATATACATATATGTACTTTGTCGTCAGATGAATATTAACAAAGTTTCACGCGGAATTACAAACGTAATATACCCTCATTCACCACTCTTGCTTGTGGAGAATATAAAAACTTTTATTGTATGATCGATAATTTCCAATTATTTGATAAGACTCTTTATTGAAAAGTTTCATTAAAATCGAACACGAAACTGCAATTTGAGGGATATTTATATACTAGCCATAAACTCTAAAGCCTCTTATATTTCAATTGAAAACTTAAAAATAATATTAACTTACTGTTACATGAGTATAACAAATCTACATAAATTCATGATCTTCACTAAATTAAACATCAACTATTTGTTTCAAGTTTCTAATAAAATGGTGACGCTTACAAAAAACAAGCACCCTTCTTCAAAAACTTTACAAATAAATTGACAAACTTATGTATAACAACAACAAAAGCAACAACCCCGATTATCAATCAAAAAATAATGTAAATGCAGTATGTATATAAAAAAATTATTTATATTCTAACCAAATAAAAACTTTACAAAACTTTATATTGTTTCACAAAAAAACACACTCTCACACAAAAACCGAAGAATAACAACGATTATGCAGTTGTAAATGTTGCCAACAAAAAACAAATGTTGCTTTGGATTACTTAAACATATTGCCAGCAAGTGTTTACTTTTTGTAGAGGGTTAATTTATTTTGTTTATTTTATACAACAAGTGCTCCTGAAACATTTGTTTAGCTACATTTACCAGCACATGTTGCTATTCAATGTTGTTTTTACTGTGCTGTGTTGTGCTGTTAATGTGAATAAACTTTACTTATTATGTTTGAAAGTTCTTTTTTTATTGCTTTTTCATTTCAGTTTGGCTTTTAATAGCAAATACAAAAAAATGTGAATTCATATAAAGTTAAGGTGAAATAACAGCTACAGAATACTGTTGGCAGTGATGACGAAGTTTCATAATGTTTTAAATAATAATGATGTTAATAACAACAATAAACACATTGCTGTTAGCATAAAATAAAATGAATTTTTATCATACAAATGCACACAGTGTTTAAATGGGTCAGGTTGAAAAGTTAGTTTAAATTTATAGAATATTAAATTAATAAATTAAATATTTAACTAATTTAAACTTTGGATAGAGCTAAGATCTTGGTTGAAATCGCGCTATTACTTCATTTAACCTCGAAACAGGAGTTTATCGGTGGAATCCTGTTGAAACTGCTTGAAATCGATGCATTATTTCATCTAGCTCTACTTTTCATTATCGATCAACGGCTTAAGACTAATTGTATAGCTTAACCATTAACCTAATCTGCCTCTAGGAACTAGGACTTTTTTCATTACAAAATCACTGGCGGAAAAACTATTTCTAAAACCTTTCTTATAAATGTATATTTGTTTCATAAAGCTTCTCTACAACTTTTTTAATCTTTTATATCTTGGTAATATTTATTTTAGTTCCTTGTTATTGATTAATTTAGATTTTAGATATAATCCTTCAATATCTACAAAGGAAACAGTAACAGTTTTCCTAAAATTCCGAGGCGTATTTGAGACTACACAGCAACAGTTGGCGGAGATTTTGTTATTGTTTTTAAGAACTTATTTTGACATACCGATTGTATGCATTTTAAAAACATCTTTCAATGTCTACAAAAGGAAAAGTTCAAAACAAGTTTAAAGTTTAAATATGGCTTCATAAACTTTATCATCATTCGGCACATGCTTCATAGTAGAGTTTTTTATTAATGCACTTTAAAATCCACATCTTTCCTTTACTTTATATTTTCAATAAGTATCGAATATTTTAGAATGTGTAAACGGATATTTTATAAGGCCTAGAAAGTGAGGCCCTACCAATTTTCGAGGATATTATGGCTTAATATACTCGTATAATATTATATTTTTCCGTTGGTCATCATCATTAACATGATTATATTTTATGAAAACTCGCATATATCATTCAATCTAAATTTGCATTGTTTGCATTCTGAGACAAGCAAGAAATCAAAGAATGTTAGTAAACAAACTAATAATCATACTTCCACTATTCTTTAAAGCCTGACTTCAATGATTTCTTTTCAAGAATAGGTTCAATTCGATTCTTAAACTAAATAAAGGTGGATTCACTCCATGATGTTGGTAGACGATAAACACAATCACCCCCTCCAGTGGTTTTGTAGGTAAACAACAAGTTTTCGTTTTCAATACCGCAAGTAAGGCTTGTTTGTGCTTTCTGGAGTTAGTAAGTAATTCACGCTTGGTGATTTTTGTTATCCATTTTCATGAATTTTAAATGTTTATAAACATTGAAGCTACTCGAGATCAAAGACTTCTGTGTGAATGTCCGAGTTTATGATTTTCGCAGTGCTGAATGTAAATTTTTCATGCCATATTTTAACAGACATCAATATAAAACTTTACTTCCACTCTTCTCCATTACTCCCACTTTGGGTAAATTACAGGATTTAAAATCTGAATGCCTGTGCAGTAATGATGTGGTGACTTGTATTTGGAAACTGAGTCAAATACGACAGGTGAGAAGAGGTGTGTAGCCAGAATGTTTCTTATTCGCGTTTGCGGTATTGGTTATTACTAGGCTCCTTACAAAAAGGTCTAATATTGGCTGGTATATCACTTATTGCTACAGGACCTGTTTCACCATCAATATTAATAATTTAAAAGAAAAAATCTTTTAAAACCATTGCTAAATTTATGGCTGCAGTTATATTGTGAAGAGTTAAGGTCCTAACAGGAAGGAAGCTTATGTTGGGATACTCAAGCAACAGTTTTTCAATGAGAACTTTGTTTTTTACAATTATAAAATAAAAATGACAATGAATAGCTGTTCGCCATGACAGCACATACAGGGGCCAAGTTACCGCTTTCGTGATCGATGAGCTATCGTATCAAAAAATGATTTCGATAGCGAAATTATGATAAAATGTACTAAATTTCTTGCTCGATATCGAATGCCATAATCTCAAATAAGAAAATTACGACAAATTTTACTCGATATCGAATGCGGTAAATTGGCCCCAGATGTAGATTCTTCCATCAAAAAGTTAAATCTCGGATCGATTGGTTCTATCTAATAATGGATCAATTTCCAGTTGCAATCCCATCCATCCTTGGGTCGAAAAATATCATGTATCAAATTTTATCGAAATATCTTCAAAATTGCGACCAAGCTTTACATGAACAGCCAGCCAGCCAGACGGACGGACGGATGGACGGACATCGTTAAATCAACTCAGAAAGTGATTCTGAGCCGATCGATATACTTTAAGGTGGGTGTTGGACCAGTATTTCTGGGCGCTACAAACATTGTAGGGTATAACAATTTCTGGAAGCGGTTATAGCATATTTTTTACAAACGGGCCTGTTCAGTTATATATTTGTTAGTTTTTACAACACATTTAAATTAATTTAAGAATCCGAAATAAGAAAATATTTTCAAAATCTTTTATAAGCAGGCAAAACAAGTACAAAAAATTAGACAAATTTGATATTTTTTGGACAAAAATTGAAAAAGTTTTTAATTATAAAAACCGATCGAAAAAAACCGGATTGTCGAATAATTCGAAAATATAAAATATTTAAAACTGGCAGGTTTTTTAAATAGGAAAAATCCGGTTAAACGGTATCCGGCCGTTGAATACTCTAGTATTGACTTTCGTAACAACATAATCATGGCTCCAAATCACATAGCGCACAATATTACGCGTTCGGCATGCAAAGTCTCTTGGATTTTCAGATGCCCAAAAGCGGCAATTTTTTCAACCAACATCTTAATAGCTGTCTCAGTAGATGTTGATTAAAATTATCACAAATTTTACGAAATGTAGCTTTTAAAGGTTCACCATTTTCATAGTGAATTTTTGAGTGAAATTGAATTCATTGTAACAGTTGTCAAAGCATTCACTAAAACTTACATATTATTCCAATATACCGCTGTTGGGAAACACCGTTCCTGTTGAATTGAAATTTTTGAAACTTCTACACCATTTCCATTTGTATTTCAAAAGTTTATAGTTGTGTTACAGAAAGTTCCTTTTACATTTCACAGATTTCTAATTAAATTTCAGAATTTTTAACCAGACACTTGTGAAATAAACATATAAATTTCTGAAATATAGTTATCAATTTCTCAAATTTAGTGGAAAATATCAATTAGAAATTTTTTAAATACAATTAGAAACTTCTGACATATAATTCGATATGGTGTAGTGTTAAGCTTTTCAAAAGCCCTTTTCAAACCACCGTATTGTATTCATAGTTGCATACAATGCATAGTAACCCAACTAAAGTTGCCAACAAACAAATGCATGAAACACTGCTATACTGTTGCTGTTGTTGTTGTTGTTGTTCTTGATGTTGATGCTGCTGCTGCTGGTTGTTGGCCGTTTGATTTATATAAATGTTTGCTTAGTTAATGTTGTTGTTGCTGTTGTGCTGGTGGAGCTGCTGCTGCTGGTGTTTTTGTTGTTATTGTTGCTGTTATTTTTGTTGCCGAGGTTTTCTTTGTTGTATGAAATTTGAAAAACAAAAACACTCTTTACATATATGTATGTATACAGGCGATTGCTGCTGCTGTTGTTGCAAGTATTGTGTATCTGAAAAGTTGAAATGTATACAAATCCAAAATACAAAATAAAAAATAAAACACAACAAACTGAAAACAAAAACATTTACATCTACATTTATATATATGTATATCGACATATGTACATGTATGTACAGTTAGTGTGAGAATGAGTATCAAGCATATACAATAGATATGTGTATAGGTTTGTATCTATGTGTAAATTACACTCTTGCTGCGTTAAAGTGTATGTTGTGTTCAGCGTTGCCATTTTGGTTACTTTTAACCAAAATTGGTTACTTTTTTTTCCAATGTGTACTTGTGTACTTTTTTTCCGTTTTGGTTACTTTTTTTTAACATAAAAGTAACCATTTTTTACATTGCTTTTACTTTGACTTAATTTACACCACAATTTAAAAGTTTTTTAAAAATAAAACACTAAACACAGGATTACAAAAAAATACATGCCTGTCTCCAAACATAACAAACACAATCATTGTATTGTTGAACGAGTAAAAGGTTCTTCACAAAAACCATCTAAAAACATGCTACAAAATGCATTTTCATATTGATTTGACATCGGAACCAGTTAATTTTTCTTTTGTTTTAGAAATGAACGAACCTTAATCAACATTCATAAATTATGTTTTTACCAGAAAACAAAAAAAAAAGCTTTTTACAAATTAGCGTGCTATTTATTTTTTAATAAAGTGTTTTCTAAATAGTTAAGATTGGGTTTCTTTCGTAAAAAATGGATAAGTATGTACTTCGAATTAAAAAATAATAATATTGGTTTTAAGCACAATTTTTATTTTTGTTAGATTTTTATTTAAAAAGGCTGCTCAAAGTAAAACTAATAATGTCGAGTTATCTTCTGGAAGTGATGATGAGAATATGTATATTTTCATTCAATTTCAATAACTTTTTTAAATAATATTTTGTTGTTTAGTGACATTAATAACAGCCCGAAAAGAAAATTCCGTGTATTGTGGTTGGATGAGTTTCCGTGGCTAAGAAACAAAGATGGATGTTGTTTCTGCGCTGCCTGTGTAAAAAAATTGCAAATCACGTAAGTTATTTACGAAAGCACACTAAAAAGTGTTCATAAGCAAAATGTGGAAAATAAAAATAACATTTGCAAGTCCTCAAAAAGAAACTCTTAATAAGCAAGTGCACCAAACAGAGCTAACATTAGTAATGTTTCTTATTTCCCACAATTTGCCTTTTTTTTAATGGACATCTACCAGGCTTATTAGAGAAGCGCTGTCCCGACTGTCAAATTGCGAAACACATTAAATGTGGCAGGTAAAGCAACTTATTAACAGAAATGTTAGGAAGCAAATCTAAAGCAAATTTAATTTCCAAACTAAAAACGACAAAGTTTTCGTTAATAGTAGACGAAACAACAGACGTATCCACAAAGAAATCACTAGTTCTAGTCGTTCGCTATATGGATAAATCATCTAAGAACATTCAAGACAGATTTTTAGCCTCATCTACTTAAACTTTATCTACTAGTGTTTGGTAACAAATGTAATGAAATTAATTACATTTGGGTTTTATTAATATTGTTATTGCTGAATTAGTTTTTTCTTTCAATTGTACCTAATTATAAGACTGAACTACAAACTGAAATGCAATGGTTAATTTATATTTTACATATATATTTTTTAGCTGAAATAAAATAAAATTTTAAATATATAAAAATTTTGGTTACTTTTTTTTGCTTTTGGTTACTTTTTTTTTACATTTTGGTTACAAAATTTTTTTGGTCGTGGCAACGCTGGTTGTGTTGTGTAGAAGTATTAAAGTATAAAATGTATGAAACATATGAATCTATATGTAATATTAACGTATGTTTGTTGGTGGTGTGTTTTTATTCGTTTGTGTGTTTGAATGTGAATATGCATGCATATACAATTCCATACACATTACTGTGTGTAAATGGCAGTATCTGTGTGCGATGTGTATACCCTGCCAACATTTTTTATTGCGGAAGTGACTCAGAAGTGACGCTAAGAAGTTGAAACTCATCTTCTGCGATACCATTTTCTGATCGTAGAAGTGTCTTCCGTATTGAGAAGTGGTACCCCCCGGAAGTAACTTCCAGAGGTCACTTCAGCGTAACTTCCAGAAGTTATTTTCTTCGCCTCTCTGTTGCTTTTGATTTTTGTTTGCCTTTACAGATAATACACTCATATTGACTATGGGATAACAAATATGTAAAAACTACAACAATAACAAATCGAAACCACACTTTACCACTGACCGACCAGAGCAAAAGACAAAATAAAACTAATTTCGATGATGTCGAAATTTTTTTTTTGCATTCTTTTCATTTCATTTATAACGGGACATGTCATTTTCGGCTGGTGTTGTAAACAACAATCTTCCCAACATCGTCTGGATGACTAAAAGACGAATGCAATGTAAATTGTTATTGTTATCTTCCAATTAACGTCTGGAAGTGAGTAAGACGTAACGCCTTTGACGATGGACGATGAAAGAAACTTCCAATTGCTGGCAGGGTATGTACGAGTCTTGATGTTTTCAAAAACAAACCATGCCATTCTACGACAAACGATGACTACCACTACTACTATTAGGACTACCAACACTACAACAAATACAACTCTATACTAAAACCAACCAGAAAAGTTGAGCTGTTTGGCAACTTTATAAACATATATTGCCTCAGTCGTTTAGTAACTGTTGCATAGTACGTTGTCATATTTTTTACAACACTCGCGCTCATTCGTTCGTTCGTTTTTTCCCATACGTTCTTCGTGTATTCTAAATCTTACAGATACAAATACATAACATAAATTTGTGTGCGTTCTATAGTGACAACCACAACAATTTCTACGCTTCTTTTTTAAACAAATAAATACAAAAAAACAACAACGTTTGAAATACGTTGCTTTGCAGATATTTTTGTGGTAAACAAAATAAAACAACAACAGCATTTAGAAAAAATTCTGATAAGATAAATTGTATTAGCAGAAAAATATATCAATTTCTATATATACATATATTGGTTTAAAAAAAATTCTAAGAATTACATAGTTTGAAAAAATAACCCCATTGCGCGCCAAATTTAAAAAAATAAACTTATAAAAAAAAAAATAATAAATTCTAAAACGAGCTTTACAAATTATAAATGCTAAAAATTAAGAAAAATATTAACCTATAAAATACAAAATATAGTTCTTAAAAAATAATAAAAAGTTTTTTCTATTGCGAAAAGCTTAATTCAAGTTTATTTTGAAATAAATATTGCAAAATACATTAGTGCCAATAGTAGTTTTTTAAAAAGCTTTTGCTTAATTGAAAAAATATTAAAAAAAAAAAAAATTAAATACATAAAATTCTCAATTGCAACATTATTTTCACAACTATGTATCAACAATTATTAAACAAAATGGGTCTGCAGCAGCAAAAAATCTACTTGGTTCTGTGTATCTTAGCCATTTTAACAGGTGAGCAATCAAACTTGTGTTCATTACTACTTAAAAAACCTAAAGAGAAGCTCTTTTAGTCAAAGATTAAAAGTTCAGCTTTTAAACCGGTATTCTTTTTTTTTTTAACTAAAATGAAATCATTTTAAAAATATGTGATATTTTTAGCAAATATTTAAAATTATTTATTTTATTATGGGGTTTTGTTAACCAGTTTTATTTAAAAGCTGTAACAAAAACACAATAATATTATGATTAAAAATTTGAATTATTAATTTTCTTTAGAAATCCAATATTAGTTTGTTAGTACTTAAATATAAAATGTTTTATTAATTATTAATGTTTGTAAGAATTGAATAAGATTTTTGTAGAATTTATAAACTGGAAATTGTTTTTTTAAATTCCAATTTATTGCTGTTTATAATGCACAAATTACGTGCTACAGTTGCCAACTAGTTTTATTTCATTTCAAGATTTCAATTTATACAGAGGCGTTCGCTATGAAAGCTTTTGTAGGGACAAGTAAACATTTCTTAGGAAAAGAAAGAATGTGTAAACCTGTGGAGAATATTATTTTTTTAAATGTTTTTAGATACAAAATTTAAGTTAATTTCCTTTTAATATTAATTTAACTTTGTAAACAATAATATAAGGCTTATTAAAAAAATGTTAGTTTTTTTTTGTCACCTGCGCATTATTCAAAAGTAGTTGAAGATTTGACAGCAATATCAGGCGGGAAAATAGTACTAAAAAATAAAGGATTCAAATTTTTTTTAAATATCCTTTTGATTTTGAATTGGGCGCAGGTCATTGTTAATATTTTTAAAATCATTGAAAATATATTTATCTTCAAATGCTTGAGAAATTAAAAGAATTCCAAGTGGGCGAAGCTGATGCATATTTAGAAACTTTAAATATTTTCAGGAATATTAAAAGCCGTGTCCCGTATAAATAAACAATACTAGAATTTAATTTCAATAAACACGACTCAGAAGCTTTCTAAATGAAAAGCTTTAGACACAAAAATTTAACTTTAATCAACATAATTCAAAAACTCTACTAAAAATATATTAAAGTTAAACCCAAAATATGTGCAAATTGTAATCCACATTTTGCATTTACTTTGTGATTGAGTATTAACAATTACCAATAAACTAATTTGAGCGCAACTTTTAACAATAAAAGTTCTGCCATCAAAGTTCCGCTAAATAGTGTAAGGACTCAACATTGATTGGTGCACCCTTTCTTTAATTTCCAACAAACTTTTAAAACAATTTATGTGTTCAACTCGTTTTAGCACTCGTAGATTTGCGGCTCGCAGCAAACATTAATATTTGGCGCAAAATTCACTACTTGGTTTCAAAGCTTCGATAAAATATTGGCAACACTAGGCAGTTATTTGTGCGCAGGTCCTTTCAAATACAGACAAATTAAACGAATTAGGTGGCAACCTAGCTATAAATAAACAAAACTTAAGACTTGAAAAAAATATAAAATTCAGTACAAGAATAAGAATTTGTAGGACACCAAATATTCTATAGTTAAAAAAAACCGAATTATAAATTAATGAGAAAACTCAATTCAATAATTACAATTTATTGTGCGCAGGACCTTCCAAGTGCTAAGCAGGCAAACTAAATAAAAATTTGCTTGATCTAAATAAATAGCTCTAAATAAACAAAAAATTCAGTTTAGTTATTAGAATTAGTCTTTATAAATAATTTTATTCTATTTTCTTCGACCTTTTTAATAATTTTTATTAAATAATTTTTAAGCTTGAGGTCACTTTTTTGTTTTTTATAAAAGATTTTTATATTTTTATATATAATTAACTCAATATTTCGATTTCCTTTGGAAATCTTCTCCAGGAGTTATATTAATATTATAACAAATTTTCGAAGTGTAAAAAAAAAAAAATCAAAAAAAAATTTTTTACACAGAAAAAGTGACCTCAAGCTTAAAAATTATTTAATAAAAAATTAGTCTTTATAGGTACAATCTTCATATGCAAAAATTAATTGCTGATAATAGTCTGTATAAGAGACTCTTTTTAGAAGACAAACCAATCGAAAATCTGCAACTATATATATCTGAGCTACAAAACCGAGAAGATATAATATTTTATATTATTATTACTTACTATTTGTAAAAGTCATATTTGTATTTAGGTTTGAGAGTAATTCTAGAAAAATATTTAGCAACAAATTGATAAAAAAAATTTTTAATGTTTTTCAAAATAACATCATGAACACATACGTGTATGTATGTGAAATTTATTTCTTAAGGTCTGTTTAAATTTTAGAAATTCTTGAGAATTATGTTTGAGATCGAGTGGAAACAGAGTTTTTCATATAAAATGTAATATTAACCATATAAAACATAAAGTTATAAATAAATATTTCTTAAAATTAAAGAAATTCTCTAGTATTTTGTTCAATATAAATTAAGTTTTATATGTAACTATCATTATTATTTACATCTTTTTTATTTGATTTTTCCAACAAATATGGCCACTCTAAGTATGGTGCCTAATACATATATGTATGTAATGAATTCCTAAACTTTTTAATGAAAAAGTTTTATATTGGGTTGGTGTGCTTATTTTTGTTTAATATAAAGAAGGAAATTAAAACAATTTGATGTGAACTTTGTCCTTAGCAACATGCTATAAACAACTATTTTGGAAATCATTTAAAAAGTGACAAACATTTTTAAGCCAAAAATAGTTGCAAAAAAACTGTTTTAGAAGTTTTTTTAATATGCCTTTTTATAAAACGAAAAGATCCATTTTGAGAATAAATTTGATTTGAATTTAGGCACAAAAGTCTCTACGACGCATGCCTTAAGAAATAAAATCTACGTATATTTTTTAAATATAAGGACATTCCAGAAATCTGATAAATATTCTAAATTAAAGCTATTGATTTTATACATTATTCATTTGTGATTTTGTCAAAAAATAAAAATGGAAATTTTCTAGACTCTATAAACATATCTGTTAAAAACTAATATTTATGTATTTTTTAATGGAATGTGCTATGCTTATATTTACATATATTTTGTTACCTCATACACAAGAAATACAATTCAATTGATGTTGAAATCAAATTTTAGATTATCTTTTCCCAGCTGAAACTTAATAGCAATGTAACGAATCAGCATCTGGCTTTTATATTTGGCAACTTGATTGTTACAGCTTTTCGAATTATGTGAACAGACCGTAATTGATTTAGGTATGACTTTATGTCTGTGGAAATCAACCTTGTGCTCAAAGCTCAATACCGAAATAAACCATATTTTTTCACAATATTTGCTATTCTACTAATTAGTTTGTTATTGAAAATTAGGTAAATCGGTTAAGTAGAAAAAAAGTTATAACTCAACCTATAAGACAATTTAAAAGCAATTTGTATTTTACGCTATAATAATGTTGTGGTTGTTATAAAAACTCTACCGTCTTATTTCGCTATTTGTTGATTGTATGGCACTTCGGTATACATTACGCGAAGTTTGACATCTTACAATGTTTGTTTGTATATGATTTTATGTCTGTGGATAAAAATCTCGTGTCTAAAGTAATACACCCATACTAACGATATTTCTCCATAATATTTATTATTATTCAATAAAGTTTGGTATTCAAAATCATGCAAATCACTTCAGTAGAATCAAAGTTATAAGTCAATATATCGTCGTGGTGAATTCAAAAGGCCAAAACCAAAATTGGAGCTCCTATAACTGGAATTTATCTAATGCCGTTCAGGCAATTAGAAAAGAGATTTTGCGTACTATTACAATATGACGAATGTTCAGTATATTTCAATTTTCCTCAGAAATATTCAGTTTTTTGTCTCTCCTGCAAAAGTATGATTTTGTGATATACAGCCTATTGCATTCACCACGACGATATGAGACAACCTAAAAAATAGATTCTCATCTCGGCGGTAGTCAAAAGTTTTTCTCGGAGAAAACTTCCGGTTGTTCAGGAACTGACAATCTTTGACCAAGTGAGACTCTGGTCGTTCCGTAGCGGAAATCGACTTTTTGTGGTAATACGCTTCTCCAATATGTATAATAAGATTGTTTACTGTTTAGCTTGTTGCGGTATATAAGTTTAATATGTTTGACTTAATTGTTGTTGCATTTTTTTACGTGGTTTATGTTACAAACAACAATGACATTCAAATGTGGATTTGTGTGTGGGCATCAATGTTTAAACGTGCATATACCCTACTCCACCATAGTGGGGACGGTATCAGATTTGTGTTGATGTTTGTAACGCCCAAAAATATTAGTCTAACACCCACCTTAAAATATATCGATCGAGTCAGAATCACCCTATTATTTGATTAAACGATGTCCATGTAAACATTGTGCGTAGAGTAAATGTCGCAATATTTATGTTTCGATAAAATTTAGTACATAATATTTGTTCGACCAAAAGACGTTTGAAATTGGAAACTGGTTGAAATTGATCCATTATTCTTCATACAAATGTCCTCCTGTAATTGCGATTATAATTGATCATAACTTCCATATAAGGACCACTGCCGAAACTCACTTTAACGACGATAAGTATCTTAAAAATGTTGGATATACAGACATCTGATTTTATAATGGTCCGTCCATAATTAGTCAAAGCTAATCCTATATAATATAATAGTATCGCTTTAACATGTATACATCTGTTTATATACATTTATATTTACCACTTGAAATATTTATATGCTTAGAAGTCATGCATAACATTTTTGGATGATCGATTCATAATAGGTTGTATTTGTTGCCGATTTGCACTTACCTTGTATAGTTACACCATGATATCAGGTATATTCATGGGAACCTAAGCAAAATCAGTCTAATTCTGTTTTGTAAATATTTTGCAAATAAAATTTATTTCAAACAGCTTTACTGCTAAGTAAACGTTAAATTTTATTTCAAAACAAAATTTATTTAACCATAAAAACTGGTTAGAAATAACAATAAAAGAAATAACACTGAGAAATGTTGTTTTGAAAATACGTCTATCTGTAATTCAAATTAATAAAAGGTGTCAAATTAAAAATATGGAATGATCGATAACCATAAACATAAGTATTTTTTTGTTTTATGATTTAAAAATTAATTTTAAACTAAAAAAAAAAGAACTTCACATATGTACGTTAACAAACACTTACACAATAATCTATACTCCCCAAATTTAATTGTTTCTTGAGCTTGAATAAATCTCAAACTATTTCTTAAGTTAATAAAGAAAATATTTGTGACCCCAAAAAAAGGTAAAAAAAATTTCGTTAAAATTTATTATTTAAAAAGTTGTTCATTTCTTTTAATGGACTATCATGCCATCATAAATTTGTTGCTCATTACAAAAACTGTTTAAATAAATCTCCCACTGCGCAAGTCTAGCATACTTCATATATATACATAAATATGTATACGATGCTCTACTCACTCAACAGCAAACCTAACATGAAAAGACTCAACACTCCACACTACACACCCATATACTTACTGGTGTACACATAAATACACTGCTAAAACGTTATAAACTCGTTTCTAAATAGATTCTTCTGTTACTGTGTGGTTTTGTTGTGTTTTTTATTGTCTCTTCTTTATACTTTTTGATTGTTTTCTTAATTTTCTTGTTTGGTTATTATGTTTTGTTCATTTTCTTTGTAGTATCAACTGTGCAGTGTGTTCGAGAGTAGCCTTTTTTCCAGTTTAATTTTTAATATCTGTCTCTGTGTTTTTTAACCCGTTTTTTTATTATTTTATTGCTTGGCTTAAATTGAAAATAACGTTTTTTCTTTCTTACAATTTTTCTTTTTTACCTCATTCTTGCTTGTGCATTTGAGTTCTGGTTTGACTTTTGCTCTGTATCATGTCTTGTGTTGGTTACCTTTTCGTTTTAGTTCGTTTTGTTTTGCTGTATTTTCGAATTGAAGAAAAACGTTTTAAAGTCAGTTTTATTTATTTTTTTTTTTCAATTTTTTGCTTTAAAATATTTTTTTATTATTTGTTCTTTTCTCGTTTTATGCTTTGTATCAAAGTTCTTGTTATTGAAGTATAAAACGTGGTTTCTGTGTGTGGATGGACAAAAAAAAAAAAAAAACAAAATTAGATCATGGTTAAATGTGCTGGTTTTTAATTTCAATAAAGTAGTTTCACAACTTCTTTGATTAAGCTACAAAATTATGAAGCAAAAAAAAAAAAAAAAAAAAAAAAACAAAATAATGTTGAATTATGCTAAAACAGAAAGTATTGCAAGAATTTACTGGTATAAAGCGGCCAAAAAGTTCTTCAGTTTGTGATAAAACACAGATAAAGCACAAACCATAATAGCCTTAGGACTGAGAGGCGGGTTTTCTTTGCCAAAATATATGTATTTAGGTATGTATGTACGAACATAAAGGGTAATTTTTCGGCAGCCAGATAATTTAAATAAATAAAAGTGTTCTGGAGGATTGTGTTCATATCATGTAAATGTCGTTTATCTGGTTTATTTTCTTTTATATTCCAACCTGTGAGATTGCTCTAAGCTTTTTGATTCCCAAATTTTCTTTTTTGTTAGAACACCCTTTAGTTTTTACATAATGTTGTCTTTTGGCTAAATAGCTATTATTTTAAAGTTGTTTCTTTGCAACTGTAACAAGATTTATGAATTTTCACAAAGCGACAAAAAGTAATCAATGTACTTAGTGACAAGTTTTTTTTTATTATAAAGTAAAGTTTGTTAATCAAAGTGCTAAAAACAAAAGCGATAAAATAAACTTAAAAATAACATATAAATCAGATACTTAATGAGAAAATTCGAAGTAAAAAATTTTGCAGGATTTTTGGAAAATTTAAATCTTAATAAAAGCAAAGCATCGTATTTCTTAACTATGCACGGCTGCTTTGCATAACAATAAATACATACAACTTTTCTCAATTTTATAAGTTAAAGAAAAAGTAACGCAGTTTAACCTACTTGGATGTGAAACGTACAAAATAAAACAAATATTATTTAACAAAAAAAAATCATTCTTTTTTATTTTAGCTCTTAAAAATGTATACAGAAATTAATTAGTATTTCCTAACTATAAAAACATTGAAATTAAAATAAGTTAAAATTCCAATATTCACAATAAAATTTAGATTTGAATAATGTGTTAGATTTTCTATTTTGAATCAACTTAAAAATTCGACCAGGAATACTATCACCAGTTTTACAATTTTTACATTATTAGTTAATTTGTCAAACAATAAAGTAAACATATGGATTGAAGTCGTTAAAAAAATTTCTGCCTAACCTTCACAGCGTGTGTTAGTGGCAGTATATTTTCCGATGTCCCCAAATATGGTACAGACCTTTATGTAGTTTAAATATATCAGATATATTAATGAGTATATTTTTATTAAAAAGCAACAATATATGTAGATCCATAGATGCCGGAGATAAGCAAAAATCAAAATGTCCAAAATATACGTTTTTTACTTCAAAAAAATGTGTAGCAAATAAAAGGTATTTGAAAGGTCTTTACAGCGATATGTTTTCAAAACAGTATGGACAGTGGGCCAAATTCTATAGACATATTTTTGAAACCGAACTTAGTTTTTAGCAAAAATGTTTCAATATAGTAATCAAGATCGATAGCAGGTTTAAATTAAAAAGATATTTAAAAACTTTTATCGATAACTTTTTCTTTATATATTTTGTATCTCAGCCTATGAAATTTCCCAGATCTGCTTCTACTCCCTTAATACACCAACTGTTTTTCTACAAATACTACGCAATTTGCAGATATTATTTTAAAACTTATAATTCTCATAATTAGTTAATTTCTTCAATTTCATTAAATTACCATATTTTATACTCTTTATTTCGTGTTTGCATTTTTGCATTCATTTCATTAAATTTCATATTTTAAATTAATTCATGTATGCTCATCCAATTAGACAAATTGAAGTGATACCTGAATTTATTATTATTTTTAAAGCAGCTGTTAAAACAATTGAGTTTTTCTCTGCTTCTTTATCACCATCATATCTTCCATACATTTCTACATGTTTAAATGTATGTATATAAATGTGGTAAAGTATGTATATTAAATACCTTCAAGACATACAACAAACATACAACTAGGTATCTGCAGCAAGTCTAGTAGATGTAAGCTTGTAAAATAAATGACATAAAACGAATCATAAATGCTCTACTAAGCAAACAAGCCTTGAACCTTAAATTCAAAGCATGACTGCTATTCTATATGGTTACAGACTTAACTAGGAATAGTTATTTTGTATTCCAAAACACCAGACTAATGACTACTGCTTCTAGCAAGAATGTCATCTTTGAATCTAATTTGAAATTCCAAAACCTCTTATTACAATCTAATTTGTTCATCTCTCTGGCATCTTCACCACTAAGAGCACAGCAACAAAAACAAAAAAAAAACTGTTCTTCGTTATCTAGCTGCTGTAGCAAACTAAATATACCTAAACAATTGAGAGTAGTACAAAGAAAAATACAGACATTAGAGTTGGAAAAATATTTCTATATAATAGTACTTATTATGTCTACAGTATAAAAGGCACCTACATACATATGTATGCACATTCGACGATACAGTGTTCCTTAGTAGGTTCACATACATACTTGCAACTACACATACATACTACATACTTACGCATACATACATCAAAAGGAAAATTTAAATAATTTATAGAAAAAGCTAAAAAAAAAAATAAAAAAAATATTTATAAAATAAAGCAAAAATCAAGCTAAGAAATAAGTACTACACTATGAAATAAACACACATACAAATTATTTTAAGTACGTATAATTGTCTATATGTTTGCAAAAGTGTACCTATTAATGATATACATTAAATACGCCCTTGCATCATTATCAAAAGTGCATATAAAATGAAGAATCAGTCAGCAAAAGTACTTCAGGTTTTTTTTCTTCTCTCTCTATTTCTTTTATGAACTCAAATAAAACACTAAGGACCCGGTTTAAAGTGTTTAGATTAAACGTTATAATAAACTTTGTTCGTTATGAAAACTGAATAAATATTAAATAAAGCAACAGAAGGTTTTAGGGTGCAAGTTTAAAGCTACATATATATACACGATCGTTAGATATTACAACGTTGTCTGAAAAATGTTCAGAAAATGTCTAACAACCGTGTAAACTTAAAATTTTTGTCATCCAACGTTGTAAGAAAAAGCATATTCAGTACATTGGAAGACAAAAATATTGTCAGACATCTAACAATCGTGTAAACACACATTTTTGTCATTGTTTTAAGGCAATTGTCAAACACTTTTCATTGCCATATGTGCAAAGTTTATGCATCTGCCAATGGCAGCATTGTCATAGAAATTATTTCTAAATGCAACTCTGTATATACATTAATAAACAACTAAGTGTGCATTAATAAAATTTTTGAAAAAAGTGGAAGAACATTAAAGAATTAAATTAAAGAAAATAAAAATTGGATATATGAATCCTGTTTCATAGAGTGCAGATAAAATGGTTTCAATTGCTCTTTTTTGTTCCATGACAATATTTAAAATTTTTAAACACACACACAATGCTGCAAACCGAATTTGACAATGCCACACAACAATCTGACAACCGTGTGAACTGACAATTTCGGTTGACAGATAAATTCATTGTGTGCCATTGAAATTGTTAGTTTTCTTACAGTAGTCTAAACTGACAATTTACCTTTTGCTAAGAATTTGTCAAAGTCAGTACATTGCTAGCACATTGGTAGATCTGACAACGTTGTAATATCTGACGATCGTGTATACATAGCTTAAGAAGCTTAATAAAACTTGTCTAAAATAACAATAAAGTTGGTAATTTTTTTTACAGTTTTTTTCTATAATATCTTATATTAAAACCTATCTAGTAGAAAATTACATTTCGTTTCCAGTAGCTGCATGAATTTTTTTATTACTAAACTGTGTTGCATTACTATAGTTACACTTGATGTTTGCTATTTGTTGTAAAGTAACAAACAGCTTTTTTAAACGTGTAACATTGTTTAAGTGAGAGATCAATCTAGTAATTCAAGAGAGAAATTGTGCATTGATATATTGTTAGTATTTCATAACTATAATTACAAGTTATGATAAATAAAGAAGAATACTAGAAAAAATAGTATAACTGTTATTTGTATTTATTTTCAACAATTTACTATAAAATGGCGCGTGGTTCGTGATTTGTGATTTTTAACAAGTAAGAGTTTATATTCGTCTGTGCCTAATCTTGTATACCTATAGCCAGCACCAATATGACTATAGTGTGATTTATTGATACTTGAAACTAATTTGTGTATTGATAATGACATTTACACAAGTTATTTTATTTTTTGGGTCCCTCACATGTCACAAGCGCCATAATTCCTGTGTATTTGAGACACATTTTGGTTGAATTTCATCTCAATAACGATATGTATATAAAAAAATTGCCATAGCTTCCATATAAGATTCTTCCGGCTTCACAAAATCAAAGATTATTGTTTTTGCATACATATAATGGTTGGTTGTAAAATTTTGGTTCGATATCGATATTTATGTGTTATTTAGTCATGTTCTTGAGATTTTCGGAAGTACACTGATCTATTATGGGCCGAACACAATGATGTATAACCTATGTATGGGAGAATTTCAACTTAGTAGTGATGTTTATAAGAGATTTATGCGCATTTAAGGAATTTTCGGAAATCTCCTTTGTATGGGTGCTATGATCAATAATGGACCGATCAGCATGAAATTGGGTACGATGATTTTAATATCTATACATATATTATGCATTAATTTCGGCGAATATGAACTTGATAGTAATGTATATAATGATTTTTAGAAGTGGACTTTATATGGGGGCTATGGTCAAATATTGAGCGATAATTCTGAAATTTGATTTATTTGTAGCGAATTTTAAACATTTAAGTGATTGTGGGAAGTGGACTTTATATAACATATCACGTTCAAATATGGACCGACCTCCATAAAATTCAATTCGTCGAGTTATGTGGATTATTTGCATTGAGTTTCAACTTGATAGTGACCTTAATAAGAGATTTATGCACGTTAAAGTGATTTCTAGAAGTGGATTTTGTAGGATTTTGAACCGATGCAAAGAAAATATCGTTTTAAGATTTCACATTGCAGTAAAATTATTTTGCAGAATTTTCGATGAATACGACTTTTCTATGGACATTTATGTACTATAAAGCCATGTTCCGGGATGACATTTGTATGGGGGTTATGAGAAATCGTGCGACGATTCCTACCATTTTCAACATGACTTGTTCTTTTATAATAAAAATATAATGTGCAAAATTTCATGATATTATGTGCATTATATTTGAAGAAAATAACAAAAACTATCGAAATTGACTGAAACTGTGGTCTATAACTCGTATCCTACCGGACCGCTTTTGCCCATTTTTATTACCAAACATTTCGGTGGAACAATAAATGTTTGGTAAAAATTTATTGTTCTATATCTTTTTTTCGAAACTCTATCGTGTCTTCAACAAACAGACAGACGAACGGACATGGCTACATAGTCTTAGAATCTTATAAGGACTCTGAATATATAGACTTTTTGGTTCTATGGCCAATGTTTTGATGTGTTACAAACAGAATGACAAATTTAATCATCTTAAAAATCTTTTTGGTATAAAAGGAGACCTAATACATTATTAAAGTCCTTATTCACAAAAAATTAAAGTAGACTTCAAATGTACTTTAAGAAAATTTTGTATGAAAATTTTGTCTAAAAGCACACTTCAAACCTTTATTTTTTATAATTAAGGCAGTTAATGTTTTGTAAATATTGATGTTTTAAGTTATTTTAATTTCGGTGTATTTATAGTTATGAAACACTAATTATTTTCTTTATGCATTTTTAAGAGGTAAAATAAAAAATAATGATTTTATTTTTGTTAAATAATATTTGTTATTTTGTTGATTTCGCATACATGTAGGCTAAACTGTTCTAATTTTTCTTTAACTTACAAAATTGATTATATGTATTTTATGCAACGCAGTATTTTGTGGCAAATTTGTATCTTATCAAAATTGTTATTGACTGTTATTATTTAACCTTAAGCTCTTACTTTAAAACCGACCCTTTTGTGCAACAACACACGCTCAAAAGGAAAATCAACTTTATTTATGCATTAAAGAGTAAAAAGTAAAAATGATTTTGTTAAATTATTAAAATCGTATAATTTTCTTTCTATAATCTCCCCCTTCCCCCCTTTAAAAAATATGATATACAAAAGTAAAACAAAATGTTAACATACATTTCCTTTAGAGATTTTTTTTGCAGATTTTATTGTTATTTTATGTAAACACACATGAACATACAAATCAGAAGATTTGGTTGTGTATTTACTTTTTTGTTGTTTTTATGTTCGTTTTTGTTGTTAATACACAGGTTACCTGTAGTTTATTGTACCATTTTTGCTGATGTTATGATTCCATTATATTGTACAAACTTTACAAATAATAAAAATACTTGCACCAAATTGAGGTTTTTTTTATATGTTTTATGAAAAATATAAATAAATGTTGATCTAAGTATGTATGTATATGTATAGGTGTTTCATATAATTGCGTGATGCATTTTTAACATTTGCTCATTCACTGTATGTAGCTGACTGACTGCCTGCCAGTATTTGTAGTGTCTGTAGCACCCAGTTTGCCTGACTGACTCCATCCATGACTGACTGCCAACTTGCATCATTTGTAATTATAAATTTTTAATGCTCATCTGCATATAAACATTTATTCAGACTTATTCAGATGTACATATGTGCATATATATGTATGTATGTTTGTTTGTATGTTTATATAGTTGGATTTTTACCTTAACACATCTTTAAACTTAACGTTAAGTCTGTCTATATATATTTGTAGATTTCCTTTTTATTTAAATATGTTGCAATATTTTATATGTTTGTTGACTTGCTTGTCTGTATGTGTTAGTTGTTATGCTGGTATACGAGTATGTATAAATAAAATGTAAAAAAAAATGTTTACAAACTTTCAAGTCAGTAAAGACAAAAAACATTAACGAAAACCCAAACGAAATGTGAAAAAAAATAAAAAAAAACTTTTTTGTGTTTTATTTTATTTAACTTCGCAGACCCGGTAGAGAAAGGTGCAATGAACTAAACTGTTTTTCTATAAGTTCGAATGAATTTACAACGATGACGACGATAGTTGTACAACAAATTTTATTGAATACTACTATTCTTAACCGCAATTTGAACAACTTTTATTGTTGCTGTTGTTTTTATGCGAAAAAGCTTTTTATGCTGTAAGAATTGAATTGGTAGTATTGTGTTGATTGTTTATTTATTTATTGTATTCGAATACACTCAAAAAATATTTCCGTTGATATTTATTCAATAATGATTAATGTTATTTGGGGAGATTTTGAGGAAAAATAAAATATACTTCTTGTGTTTTTTTTAACCTACATATGTAACTATTATTTATAGTTATCTTGAAAGGGAAATGATATTTTAAACAAGTACCTACATACTAGTAATATAATGTGGTAGTAGTAAAAGTCTATAAAAAATGCTGTCATTAACAAATGTTTCCAAAGAAAATGCTATCATTAACAAAAGTTTATATAGAGTAAATTTTGTGCTTAACAAATGTCTCTATAGAAAATGTTGTCTTTAACAAATATTTCTTTAGAAAATATTGTTCAAAGCAAAATTTTCTATAGAAAATGTTGTTGTAAAAAAATGTTCCTATGGTAAATGTTGCTGTAAATAAATGTTTCTATAAAAATGTTGTTGTTAACAGATGTTTCTGTGAAAATTTTGTCATTAACAAATGTTTCATAGGAAACATTGTCGTTAACAAATATTTTTTTAAAAAATTTTGTTGATAAAAATGTTGTCGTTATTAAATATTCTTATAGAAAATATTATCGTTTACAAATGTTTCCGTATAAAACATTATCGTTAACAAATATTTCTTAAGAAAATATTGTTTTAACAAATTTTTCTATAAACAAATGTTGTTTCAAAAAGTTTTCCTAAGAAAACATTGTCGTTAACAAATGTTTCTTTTGAAAATGTTGCTGTAAGCAAATGTTTCCTTAGAAAATTATATTGCAAACAAATGTTTCTATACAAAATGTAGACGTTAAACAAATTTTCTATAACAAATTTTGTCATAAATAAAAGTTTATATAGAAAATATTTTCGCAACCAATTGCTTCTAGAGGAAATGTTGTCGTTAAGAGATGTTTATGTAGAAAATTATGTCATTACGAAATTTTTCTATGAAACATTGTTAAAAATGTGGTTTTAAAAATGTTTCTATAGAAAAATATTGTCGATAACAATTGTTTCTTTTGAAAATATTTTCGTTAACAAATGTTTGTTTTGAAAATTTTGCTCTAAAAAAGTTTCTATAGAAAATATTGTCATTAACAAATGTTTCTATAGAAAATATTTTCGTTAACAAATGTTTCTAAAGAAAATGTTATTGATAAAACTTATTTTTGCTGACCTTACAAAAATTTAAAATTAAAAAAAGAAAATATTAAATCAGTTTCATTATGATGACTTCATTAGTATTTAGTCGTTAGGCGGTCCATGTCAAAAGGAATATAATTGAAAACACTTAAAAACCAAATTATAAAATCAATAAATATTAATTGATTTATTTAAAAACGCAATTGCTTTTTTGTTCATTTTTCCAATAATAACATCTAGGAGTTAAACCTATTTCAATAAAACAATTATGGAACACAACAACAGTTCTCTCTGACCATATGTATTTAATGCAATAAATAGAATTTAAGTTGTTTTTCTATTTGTTTATAATTTTATGAATAAATATTATAATTTGTGTTGTTTAGTTTGGTTTTATTTTGTTTTTGGTTTTTGTTTTACTATGTGCTTTTTCCCCCTCTTTTTTTGTAAACCCACGAAAACAATGTTCTTTGTTTATATTAAAAATTTGTGCATAGTTTTATGCATAAATTGAGTATGCTTAAAAAAAAAGAATTAAAACAAAAATTCTTTAAGAATTAGTTTGTATAAACATATTCGTACGTATTTATGTATGTATAGATGTAAACTTCCTGCAACTCAACTCTACAGTTTACTGGCTCAACTAGTAGTAAATATTCAAATCTGTTGTTTTTTTTTTTTTTTTTGAAAGAATGAATAAATAAATGAATGAATGCGAAAAGTAGAGAAAACAAAAATTTGCTTACTACAATTAAATAACTTGATGAACTGTAAACAAAATAACGACTGAATATGAACAAAGAATTTATTATAGAATTTTAATAATAAATATGGATAGAAATTTGCACATTTTCTAAACATTTCTGCAAGGCGTTGAAGGGTGTTGAAACACAAAATTAATATGATTTAAATAGAATATTTCTGTTGGCTAACTGTTTTGAAGTTATTAGTAAAAACACATTTTAAATTACTTAATTTTTGTTTTCATAACTTATTCTGTTTTTAAAACATTGGCCTTATTATACATTCTATTCGATTGTGTTTAATCCCCATTTCCACGTCTAATTCTGTTGATGTTTTCCTAAAGTGCTTAGACCATTTTTGTGTAATATTTTGAAACAAATTATTTTCTGCAAAAAGAAAAACAAAAAAGTGTTATAAGCGGATAAAACAGAACATATATTTGGTTTATTACTTAACCTTACAAAAAAAAAACAACCAACTTCATTTTGTACAATTTCAAAAGTTGTTGACACTTGTATAGTAGTTTACTTGTGATTTTTTCTTTTATTTGTTCGCTATAAATCCAAAAACAAAAAAAAAAATATATAAAATAATGTAGCGTTGCCATTTATAACGAATTATTTAAAAGCACGTAGAGTTCGTGAGGCATGAACAGACTAGAATTAGGTTTTGGTGACAAGGTTTGACTGACTAAAAAACGAAATAAAAAAATAAACATAACATACATGTATAGTAATAGAATATGAGGTATAAACATTCAATACAGTTTGTTAACGGTAAATTTACTACAATAAAATGGCAACTTGTTGGCTATAAGTACAAAAATATAAATTTGTACAAATAAACCACAATAAAAAACTGACTTACTACATAAAAAAAAAAGAAATGCACAACAGAAAGAAAGTTTTGAAAAGAAAACGTGATTTTTTTTACTGCAATTTCCTCAGCTCTGGTTTGTGAAAGACACAAACAAGTATGACGTTTGAATTTCAATAATTTTTATTGCAAACAAAACCAAGTAACTGCTAACAATGATGAATCATGAATGAATAAATTTCATGATAGAATTTTTATAAGAAAATCGAAAATAATATGAGTCAGTTGTTAACTTTAGAAATAGAAAAAATTATAAATTACAACGTGTTTATTTAAAAAATGAGCATATATATCAACAATTTATCTTACTGTTTGGGTGTGCAGATATAAACAAAATATCTGATAAGAAAATTTTAAAATAAATTTTTAAGAGCTTTTTCAAGGCACAAGCTAAACAAACATGACATAACAGCAGTTAAGATTATACAAGTTTATAGCTTATCGAAACTGGTCAATGGTGACAATTTTTCCCTCCCAAAAACATAAACAACTGCTTTAAGAACTGCTGTGAAGAAGTGCAGGCAGCTTCAAATTGTATGATTTAAATTTCTCGGCTTAATAATGTTGATCAACATTTTTCATAGAAATATTTCTTAATTACAACATTTTCTGTTAAAACATTTGCTAACGACAAATATTTTTATATAAACTTCTGTTAACGACAAAATTTTCTATAGAAACATCTGTTAATGACAACTTCTGTTAACGATAAAATTTTCTAACGACAACATTTTGTATAGAAACTTGTTCTAACGACAACATTTTTTATACAAGCTTCTGTTAACGAACCAAATTCTATACAAACTTCTGTTAACGACATCATTTTCTAAACAAACTTCTGTTAACGACAACATTTTTTATACAAGGTTCTGTTAACGAAACCAGTTTTTATACAAACGTCTGTTAACGACATCAATTTCTATATAAACTTCTGTTAACGACAACATTTTCTATATAAACTTCTGTTAATGACAACATTTTTTATACAAGGTTCTGTTAACGAAACCAGTTTCTATACAAACTTCTGTTAACGACAACATTTTTTATAGAAGGTTCTGTTAACGAAACCAGTTTCTATACAAACTTCTGTTAACGAAACCAGTTTTTATACAAACTTCTGTTAACGCCAACATTTTCTAAACAAACTTCTGATAACGAAAACATTTTTTATAGAAATAGACACAGTTTTTTGTAGAAGACTACAGTCTTGTATAGAAAATTTCTTATGGAAACTGCTTTTCTCTATATAAAATTTTGTGTCAAAATAGCGATGACAAATAAAAATTCTAATACTGTCTAAAAAAATGTTTGCAAAAGCCGATTGTGATTCATCCAATTTATTTAATATTTTCTACAAATACTCATAATTAGAATTTATTCTTACGGCTTTTTTCGAAAATATGAGAACACTTGTACCAACACTTGTGGATATTCTCATTTAATATTCTTAATTCAAGCCAGATATCTAAATTTCAACAGATAATTGTTGATCTCTACTATTTACTGCTGACTCTGTCTGGCTCACTTAACAATAAAATTAGTCATTTTTTATACCAGGAAAATAATACAAAAAACCAAGAAAATACTGAATGGCATTTAAGAAAAAAAAACAATAATTCTCTATTTTTAAATGCCATTCAGTATTTTTTATAAGTTTGTTTGTATGTATAACATTTTACACTATAAAAAAATAATTTTCAACAAATTATCATAAATACCTTAATGTTTACAATATGACTACCAGCAGATAAATATGAGTATTTAATTTATTTTTTTTTCATATTTATCACAATTATCTTTGACGTCATCTTTAGCACATCTAAGTATGACACAGATAAGCTTTACGTTTATAGCAATAAAAACATTATAAAAATACTATTAAATACAAATATAAATTACTAGCTAAATCCCACTTTTAAATAAAGTTTATTTAGTAGTGTCTATTTTTTAAATTTATTATTTAGTTGTTTCATTCACACACAATTAGTTTTGTTGAGTATTATTTTACCCCTTTCCCCGCCACAACTTGAAATTGAATGCACTTGTAATCTCACTCGGATACTTAATAATACAATTGCAGTTTTGTTATTATAAGTATTATTATAAACTTAATAACAAACACAGATGTAAACTAAGCAGTGATACTTACTTATATTTACCACACAGATACATACTTATGTACATATGATAGTTATGTGTGACTGGATGTTGTATTATAATGTTTTGTATCATTACTCATATCATTACTCATATTACGCAATTTATCATAATTTTCTGTAACTGTTTATAAATAACATATATTTGTTTATATAGGCATATGTATAAACGTATAGTATATACTTACATATGTATAACCTAGTTTTTAAGGTTAATCACCTGCTAAAACTATTGTAGCGTAATTTAATTGCTGTTATCAAAACAAAAACAGTACACAAAAAAATAATAGTAATAATAATCACCAAATTTATTTAACCCCAATAAGCGTAAACAAAAAGTTTTATTTTTTGTTTTAATAATTGTTAACCCAGCAACTGTTTTCGAGTTGAGTTTTCACTCATAAGTAATTTTATTAAATTTACCCAGCGATCAAAATCAATATGGACGCCAATATCAATGATTATTCAAAAATTCAGTGCAAAATATATTATAAATTCCATCTACGTGAATCCTTGCATAAATCAAACAAATTACATAATTCAGAAACTCGTAGTAATAAGCTGTCAGAGCATTTGTCATCGCCTTACTTTAGATGAATAATCTCTAAATAAAGTTGATACCGAACTAATTTTCATATAACTAATCAAATTCAGGATCCCGTTTTAATTAGAGACTAGATTCTTTAAACTCCACGCTATTGTGATAAAACTGTTTAATCAATCAATACAATATACACCAAAGCAGATAAGGACAAAATAGGCAGATACTCCCCGGCATCCATTGGTTCACTCAGCGCACTATTTAGTGTGAACAACTCTCGTCGATGTTATGTTACGTTTAATATTGTCAGCGCAATTGTCTGCCATTAAATGTCTTTTTTACTCAAATATTAGAAAGAAACTTATGAACATTTACATTGACACATTTTCCCAGCACATTCTGTTGATGTTTGTTCATGGTAGCAGAAAAAGCAACCTTTCTTATTTGCATTTACAATTTCAAAACTAGAAAAATTAAATAACTTAACAAAGTGGCCTTTTACACAGTTATGAAGTTTAGCGTATTTATTATAAATCTTTACACATGATGCCGAAACTGAACCGTAAAACGATCTCATTTCACTGACACACAAATCACTCTAAAGTTGACGGAAACAACCATTCAATATTTTCCTAAATACCGGTCGCTGGAAAAATGAAGAATTCCAAATAATACACGTCAATTTTTTTCTTTATAGTATAGTGGGTTACCGCTGCCTCTCTCTAAAATACCTTCAGCGAAATAAATGGACTTATAGTTACCGATAAATGTAAATAATTAAAGTTTTGAAAATACATATTTTTTTGATTTCATAATTAAATGCATAGAAATATTCTAAAGTAAATCTGATTAATAAATTATTTAATTCAATATGAAATTGTTATATAGAATACAGTCGTTATCAAAACAATCCAAAATAACGTTAACATTTAGAAAATACTTGCTTTCGTAGAGAAGTTAAAATTCAATACAATAAATTCAATTTACAATATAAATCGAAATGAAATTGTCATTAAAAATTTTCTTACCGAAATAACTGCAAATACCGTTACCGCTAAAACAATTAAATAATACACTACCAAAGGATAGGGTATATATTACTTTGTCATTCCGTTTGTAACACATCAAAATATTGGTTGTAGAACCAAATTTATATATATTCTGGGTCCTTATAAGATTCTAAGATGACCAAGCTATGTACGAGAATTTCGAAAAAGAGACTAAGAGCAATGAAAGTTTTTCCAAATATTCTCAGTTTCACTGAAATTTTTGATATTGCAAATGGTCAGAATTTAATCAGTAGGATTCCAGTTATAGACCAAAGTATCAGACAACCTCGATATTTTGCAGATATTTTTCGCTAATAATAACTTGAAATTTTGCACACTTTAATTTTATTAACCACGGTCAACATTTACATGATATCATCTTTAAACATTAAATTATAAAGATCGTCCTATCAAGCCAAATAAAGATTTCATGCATTTGTAAAAAAATTTTGTGTTTTTTTTTAATAAATCTTCAAAAATTAGTCAATGACAAGTAATATCTTAAAATGTTACTTTGTAAGTGGTGCAAAGTCAAACAAAAGCACATGTATTGTAATTGTTGTGCTGGGTTATTTAGAGGGCAGCAAATGAACAAATGCAGCAGACTACGCCAAATTTGTTTGATTTTTTTTTTATAGTTTTACGATAAGATAACAACTCGTTATCGTTGAAAAATTGCTGTATTGGTATTAATTTTGTTATAAATATTTCAATTATAATCTAGTAAATATATATAATTGGGGTGCAACCCCAATTGTTATACCCTACACCACCATAGTGGAGAGGGTATATTGGATTTGTGCTGATGTTTGTAATGTTAATTAATATTGGTTCTAAGTCCACCTTAAAGTATACCGACTGACTAAAAAATCACTTCCTGATTTAACTATGTCCGCACACGTAAAGCTTGTGCGCAGAGTACAGGTCCCAATTTTAAAGATAATTTAATAAAATTTTCCTACATATTTAACCCTATCGTGAATAAAAATTCCATATGAAATTTGTTCCCTATTCACATTTTTCCTATTTAAATTCAATGTTAAAAAAATGAAAGGGGTGAATATTTTTTTAGCCCAAGAATGATTGGGATTGAAACTGGTGGATATTAGTCAATTATTTCACCTTGTCCCCATACAAATGTTCTGCCGAAAAAGGGTTTACCGGTCATAAATGTTTAAATTATGCAAGTCTCCAAATAAATTTCACCAGAAATGAGTGATAAATGAAGAAGCCGGATCACATCTAAAAATTTTGTGCAGGTCGGGCCATAATTGATCATACAAGGTGGCGCAAAAGTAATCCTCCTATCAGAAAATGCTATAAATTTTGCGAGGCCCCTAATGTTAGTTCTGTTTTGACATTTGTGTAGTAAACACATGCGAAATACACGTTAATAAACAATGTTACGCTACACTGCTCCAGAACGCGGAATATTGCTGACAGAACTGACATTAGGGGCCTCGCAAAATTTATAGCATTTTCTGGTAGGAGGATTACTTTTGCGCCACCTTGTAGCTCCCATATAAGACCATTTCCGAGAATCACTTTAAAGAGCATAGCTCTCTTAAAAGTATTGGTATCCAAATAAAATTTAACACAAATAAGTTTCATATATATATAAATGATGACAACTAATTTTACATTGGTCGGTGCATAATTAGTCGAACCTCCTATACATATAAGACTCTGTACGTAATTCACTCCTCCAAAAATCTTTTAAAAGTACTTAAATCGAGATAAAGTTTAACACACATAATATTTATATGCACAGAAGTCATGTCACTAAATTGTTGGATTTTATACACATACTGGGTGTAGTGTGTTATATGGTCGGGCTTGAACGACTATATTTTCTTACTTGTTGATTTTATTAAAACAGAAATTCGATAATGAAAACTAAAGTTAAGTTAAGCAAATCGTAGTTGATGAATAAAAACTGGTTTAATTTCACCATATATAATATAAACAAATCAAACATGATGCATTTCTTCTCTTTAAACAATTAAAGAGTTATTAATAAAAAAGTTTTGGTTTATATTTAATACCTGCTAAAAGTTTGAATTAGTTTAATCTAAAAAATCTCTTTATGTCAGTGATCATAATGATCTATAAGAAAGAATTTGATTAAAATTTAAATATTCTTATAGACGGACGGATATCGTTAAATCGACTCAGAAAGTGATTATAAGTCGATTTGTTTACTTTATGGCAGCTGTTTGACTAATATTTTTGTGCGTTACAAACATCAGCACAAATCCAAATACCCTCCCCACTATGGTGTTGAATTCCATCATTAAACCCTAAATGATGGTATTAAACATAGTTTGGTTGTATTTCGAAACTCAAAAACTCTAGCATTCAACTAGCTAAATTTAGCTTTCGGCAAAAACTTATTTATTTCTCATTCCTTGAGTTAAGTTGTCGGCTGAACTGTTTTAAGTATTTAAAACAAAACTCCATTATGTAACAGTTTTATCAAATAATTAAATTTTGGCGAAATTAACACGCAAATGCGTGACATGGTTTTATCTCTGTGCTAACATGAATTAATGTTTACAGAAAGCTGGCCTCAATTAAAACTTCTTTTGGTAAATAGAATTAACCTAGATAGTGAATAAACTTTTGCCGCAAAAGTAACAACTTATAATTTAACAACTTTAAGTTTTAATAAACTTAATTATATTAGAGAAAATTTTTTATTTGGCTTGAGTTAATTTTTTTAATTAATAACTTGAATTTCTAGACAAATGGCACAATGTTTATTGTCCAAGATCTACTTGTTAACATCATCTATTTAACTCACCATTTATTGAGAAATAGAATTTGGGAATTAAAAACAAAAATTGAGAAATTAATTTATCTAGATCATCAAGAAACCTCAAAAAGCCGTTAAGCCACAAATCTGATCTGTTGGCAGTTTACAAAAAAACCCTCACATAAATCAAGATAAACTACGCCCATCAAGTAAATATTTCCCACCAAGTGGTTTTGTTAATTTGGTTATGAATTTGTAAATTGTAAATTTACTTTAAGACTCTAATCTTTGTAATTTATGCATTTGACCAGACAACAACCATATGTAGAGGGAAAATACAACAGAAAAAAGAAAGCTTTTCCCAAAAAAAAAATTAGTCGTTACTTTTTTTCTCTTTTAACGTATTTAACACTAACTTACTTTTATTTATACAAACAAACATTCAAATAAATATCTATTTATGTGTGCAGACCAAAACCTAGATACAACATCTTTAAATGTGTTTTTTATAGACAATATTGTCATGTATGAGTAAATCTTAAACATAAGAGGGTTTAACGCTTGAAAAAATTTTGTTTATTATACCCACCACTAAAAAGATGGGGGGTATATTAAGTTTGTCGTTACCTTTGTAACACGTGGAAATATTGTTCGTAGAACCAAAAAATTTATACATTCTGTGTCCTTAAGACTCTAAGACGATCTAGCCATGTTCGTCCGTCTGTTTAAGGCATGCTAGAACTTCTAAAAACAAAACTTAGAGCAATGAAATTTTTATCAAACATTCTTTTGTACACTAAAATGTTTGGTATTAAAAATGGTGCGATCCGAGTTATAAACCAAAGTTTCAGACAACCTCAATATTTTTCAGATATTTTTTGCTATTTTCTTGAAATATAATGCAGATAATCTCATGAAATATTGTAAACTTTATTTTTATTATAGAGAGACAAGTATTGTTGAAAATGGCAGGAATCGGTTCACAACTTCTCATAGCCCCAACACAAAAGTATTTCTGGAATATGGCTAAATTTCTGTAGATTAACACTATCCATAAAAGAGTTAACAAAAATATGTTTCATATAAACTGAAATCTCAAACCGATATTTTGTTTGCATCGGTCCATATTTAGACATAGAAAAGCACTTATTTGCACATGAATATCTTACAAAAATCACTAACAAGTCGAAACTCAACACAAATCATTCACATACTTATACATCTTAATCGTCGGACATAATTTCATGCTGAACGGTTCATAATAGGTCATAACTCTCATTCCGAAAAACTCATTAACATACATAAACGTCCATATCGAACAGAAATTTTACATAGATAAGTTATGAGTAAATAAGAATTATACCATTGGTTGTTGTGAAAATTATTCCATAATTGGCCATAGACTCCCATGCAGCATCCACTTCCGAGAAGAGTCTATTTTGGTATTTCAAAAAACAAAAATCAGTTTCCTAGGGCTTTTTGGTATCTAATTTATTATAGGTCAAAATAGATAATTGCACGCTATAAAATTTAAACAAAGAGCAGTTCTGAAAGACAGAGATAAATAAAAAATTATCTTCCGTGTCGTGCCACCTTTGTATACTTTGTGGAATAACTCAGTATGCATAAAATTCTTGTAAATGTTGTTATTGGTATAAAACTTAAACAAAATAAACTTCAAATAAATGGAAATTACGCTACAATATTTTATGACGATCGCTCTATAATAGTTGCTAACACTCATGTAAGGGACCCTCAAAATAAAATAACCAATATAATTATCGTTACCGACACAAAATGTAACAAAAACTAGTTTCAAGTATTCATAGATCACACTACTGATATTTGGTGGAGGGTATATAAGATTCGGCATTGCCGAATATAAACTCTTACTTGTTTTTTGAAAACTATTATTTTATGTTCTTTTTTTTTGTGGATATAAAAAATACATGTCGGCATTCTATCACTTGTTTAAAATAAAAATTTACAAAAAAAAAAAAACTACCTAAAACTACAGCCACAATAAAATAAATATGTACATAAATTTATGAATCCCAGTACATACTGTGTTAGTAAATGATGGCAATTAATTAATGAAAATATACAAAAAACAGGTTAAATACGATTTTATGTATTTTTGTTTAGAAAATGAAAAATTTTATTGCCTGTGTTTCCACAATTGCTTGTGAAAAAGAAACACACTTGTTATGTTTTTAGTTTTAAAATTAGTTTTCAGTTATGTATATTTGTATATTACTTTGTATTTAGTTTGTTGTCAGAGTCAATAACCTGTAAGAGGATTTATTGAAATTGCCATTTGTCTTAATCCTTTGCTTAGACATTTAGCAGTTTATAGTTTTAATTACTTTCATTTTGTGTAGTTGGTTTTATCTCTAATCCTTAAAATGCAGAGTGGTAGAGAGTGGGCAGGTTTAGTTTTATGAAAAGTAAAGCTAGATTTACACGATTGAAATTTTCTTCAAAATTGCTCTTCAAAATGCTTCAAACTCGTGTAAACAGCAAAATTTCTGCAAAATTTATTTATTTTCAAATATTATTAACTATTAAATAGTTTTGTCCAGACCTTTAGACAAAACTTTTCCAACACTTGTTTCAATATATTTTTTAACAGTAGTTTGCAACATATGGCCGATCGTTGTCATAATGGAGCGTTGTCATGTCTGACGGTATATTCTGGGCATTCAAACGAATTAGTAGTATTTGGAAAAGATTCTCTGTGATAGTCTGGCCAGATTCCAGCTCATAATCTGGTAAAAAATAAATAGGCTCTTTTTCGGACCCAGGAAATGCAGAACATTACTTAAGCATCATGAATATTTGGCTTTGTTGTGGTTTAAGCTAGTTGGCCGGGTTTTACATATGTTCTTTTACGCTTTGGATTATGGTAATGAATCAAGTTTTCGTCACCAGTAATGATTCGGGGTAAAAATTATTTCCTTTTATAGCGTTTAAGCAGCATTACGGGCATGCCTAATTGACTTTTAAGGTCTCGGGTACCATACCCTATTTTTTTTAATGAATCTTGTTTTGCTATTTCTGCTTGAGTATATCCTAATAATTTTGCAAGCTCTTGGCTCCAATTTTTATTGAAAAGATTGAAACAATTTTTCAGTGAAATTTCTTCGATGTTCACACATGACACAGCAATTCTTATTGCTAAAAGCGCTCGCATTTTTATTTGAGAGTATACACACGAATTGTTAGTACAATCAAGTGTGTATTCGTCTTATCTTCCCCTCACAACGATGTCTAAAAGGTTAGCTTAAAGAATTGCTCCTTGTAAATTGGAACTTGTTGAGTTTGAGTAATACCTCCAATTCATATTTCAAACTTGTTTGGCTGGCCTTTGCGATCTTTGTTTTCCGTGACAAAACTACAACTTCTGATTCAGACAAACTAACTTCTGCATGTTGAAACCGATAGAACACATTCAGAACTTAACGCTTTGAAGGCAACAAATTCGATATTCTCGAATCAAAAAAAAAAATACTTTCTTATTTACACTACAATGTTCAATAACTTATCGACAATAAATGACGGATATATAACTTTCATAATAAAATTAATGACTTAAGACTTATTAAATAAATTAATGACTACTACTTTCCTTTGACTACTACAAAACTCAAAATCAATTGCAGTTTTTATTTCCACAAAATCAACAATTAATGGATAACCAGGAACTATACGTTTCAAATTGACGAACTGCTGAAATGATTTTGGATTATTGTTGAAATTTGTACAAACTATAAATTTCTATCTTCTTCTCTAACCAAATACCTTGGCTGCCCTAAACGAGGACATAAGACAAGAAATAACAAATATAAAACTTAAAATATTGATACGATAACATACGAGGTCTGATCGAAAAAATAACCGTTATTTTAAATGTTTTTCAAAAAGTATTTATTTATTCATCAATAACTATCTTGTCCCCTTCAAAGTAATCACCCTCAGATATAATACACTTATGCCAGCGTTTTTTCCAATCCTCGGCAACAACAACTCCTGTTTCGATTTGTCTTTTATCTCCTCAATCGTAGCAAAATGCTTTGCTTTCATCGGTGTCTTCAGTTTTGGGAAGAGAAAAAAAGTCAGCTCAGGCCAAGTCCGGTGAATACGGTGGTGTAGGCATGGTAACGGTTTTGTTTTTGGCCAAAAACTCACGCACAAGCATCGATGTGTGAGCTGGTGCGTTATCATGGTGCAAAATCCATGATTGGGTTTTCCACAATTCTGTGCGTTTCTGACGAATTGCTGCCCGCAAACTTCAAGGTAGTATTCCTTATTGACCGTACGACATTGTGGCAAGAATTCATGATGCACCATGCCATTGCAGACGAAGAAAACAGTGATCAAAACCTTCACATTTGACCGAACTTGACGTGCTTTTTTCGGTCTGGCTCTTCTTTTTTTCGAATAGTAAAAAATCGAAGAGCACAACAAAAAACCTTTTTATCTGTCAAAAACAAACTGACAACCCAAAATGGTTGATATTATCAACATATATAACAGACATGTGTACCAACATTACAGAAAAAAAATCCGAAACTCGAAAATACGTAACTCACGAAATTTGAAAATAACGGGGTTTTTTTTATCAGACGTCGTATCTTATAGCGCAAAAGTTCTAGTGCTGGTCACATTTTTTTAATAATTGAAATTTTTAATAAAGAAACTAAATAATTTAAGGTTTTCTTAAAATGAATTGTGCCAATCGAGCTAGTTTTTTTTTAAATAAATCACAAATAAGTGACAAAAACAATATTTAGTTAATTAAGTTTAAGCTGTCGAAAAAGGTGAAATAGTTAATTTTGATGAAAATTATCAAAATGTTTCTGCAACAAAACCATATTTAGATAATTTTTCATTAATAAAACATATACATATGTATGTAAATACAATTTTGCAAACTGTTATATACAATACTGCTAAATCGACAGCATTTTATTTATTATTATACAATATTTACAATAAAAAAACTAGGTTTCTAAAACAAATATTAATTTACATCACATACATTTATAAATAAATTCGATATTTATTTAATCATTTTAAAACAACATTTTAACTAAATCAAATTTAAAACAAAGTATAAAAGAAAATTAAACAAAGCCAGGCTAGGATGTTGTATTACATAAACATCTCTATATTTTTCCCTTACTTTCTTAATAAAATTGTCTTTTATAGCATTTATACGGGTAACAATAATCCATTATAAATATATTTATTTGTTAGCTTATTGACATTTAGATATAATGCTTTTGTTTTTTTTTTTTTTGTTTGACTGACTAAATGACTAACAGTGTGCCAGATTGCTTAGATGTCTCTATGTATTTTTTTGTGTTAGTTTGTTGGTCTTTTATTTTTACCAATTGTAATTACTGGTATTTGATGGATTAGCTTGTTAGTGTTTTCATATGTGGTAGACCCCTCGACAAATGTTGTGTGTGGATTAAAACAGAAACAAAAAAAAAAAAAAAAAAAACAAAGAAAGAAAATATATGTCATATATATTACCTACTCGTATACAAAGTATCAACTGTATTGACAATGTAGGGATACATGTACTTAACAGATGTCAACAGATACAACAATTTGATTTTATATATATAGATATATATATATATATATATAATGCATTTACAATATCTATACAAAGTCATATGTTACAAATTACTTTTATATTTTATATTCAAAACCATACATTCTACTATGTTGTATGAGATTTTCTATAGACTTTTCTAAAAACATGTTTATTATAATATTGTGAGGTGTCATTGCAGGTTGCTGCTGGTGTCACTGTAATAAAATCTATATACTAAACACATCAGAGTATAAATAGTGTCCAGCTAAATTAAACAGGAATACGTATGTGATGTATACCACATTTTTATATGGTATAATAACTAGTGATACACCAGTTCCAATCAAAAATAGACTATTATTATTTGAGCATTTAGTTTTAAATATATTTGATGTTAAATAATAGTCAGGCAAAACTTAGAAGATCATAGTAACATGTTCCTTTAACCAAATTTCAACAAGTGTCCTACCAAACATTGCCCTTATACATATAGCATATTTTCAGACTTACTTGCCATGACATGACCTATGAAGGAAATTAAGTTTTAGCAATATTTTCGTAATGAAGTGCTAAATAACACACATGTTACTGTAATTGAAAGCAATGTAGCTAGTATTCTTTATGACACATGACATAACATGGCAAATGACATAACATTACAATAAACTTGAGTTAGCATAGTAAAGCTAATTTAGCTATTTGATTAAAGATGTTATGTCACCTGTATAAACCATTACTATATGGTTTAATAAACAGATGTGTTGAAGCTTAAACGTCACAACGCACTTAAACGCAAGGTAAACATGGCTACACTCAAGAACACTCTAATGTATGATTTGCAAACAGCATAATTTTATGATCTAGCCAGGAACATACAAGCAAGTTCTGGACACATGACTGCAGCAATAAATATAAAGAGCACCTTGCTTAAGAGCTTGGGCTATCTAATCCCGGAAATCTATAGCTTAGTCCATCAACAAACCCAGCTTTCTGTGACCCATCCAAGGCGGCTTCCTTACACAACGATGGCCACCTCATTAATACATTTCCTCAGCGCATAGCCAAGTTTCACCACTACTTTCAATAGCTTAGTCATTTAGCATGACCCAGAAATCAATACCGAAAAAGCAGCAATCGCCTTGAACCAACAACCGATCCTGATCCTGTCAATGACGGCTACCAGGACCTCAACGAAAAACCACAATCCCAATACATACCCTGGGCACAGAACTTATTTCACCACTACTTTCAATGGCTCTGTTATGGTTCAGCAACAGCAACTAGGACCGAAGTTTGCTGCTTAAACAAACATCAGACTTTTAACCAACTGCCATTCTCCCTACTTTAGATATAAACCACAGCCACTACGTGCACCCGAAGGGACCTCAATCAATTATCAGTTTGGAGACAAATCCCTGGGCTTCTAACTAATCCCATAGTTCTAAATAAGACTCTAGTCAGCTGCGAGTTTAAAAGGTTTGAAACAATCACACAAGAAGACGTGCAACCTTATGACATCGGTGTCGCCATATATCTTCCCTGGGGGGAGGTTTTAATAAACAGTTGTATACTATTTATATAAACCTGTTTATATGACCTGTAGCCTCAGTCGGGGTTGGTGTGCCATTACATGCCACTGCTGCTATTATCCATGGATTTATGGCCGATCTTGTGAAGGCAGGCAGACCATATTCACTACACACTCAACTTGGGGCTCTTAAAAAAAAAATTGATTTTTTCTTCATAAATGTATTTTTAACTGTAAAATAATTTTTAAAACGTATTTTTAACAAGGTGGTCTCTTAAATGCTCTTCTCCTGTCCAAACAAGGAGTCGGGGCCGATTTTTTTATTGCTGATTCTTAAAGCAAAAAGTATGAGGAATCCAAAAAAAAAAAAATTAGCCGGAAAATTTAGGAGCTTCTGTGGAAAATCGGAAAATTTAATTTTCATGGGAAAATTTAAAGGTAAATTTCTAAGAAAAATTAGGAAAATTTTATTTTTCAATTAAAGCCTGATTCAATACCTTTCCAACGAGCTATCACTCGTTGCGATCGCTTTAGTAGTTTTTTTTTTAAACAACTTTCAATGAGGTCCCTTATGAAGAATTCTTCAATTTTGTCACAGACAGTGGTGTATACCACCACTAAACCAGTCACTATAAAAAAAAAAAATATGTAGGTACATTATTTTTTGTTGGGCAATCGATTGAGACTATTTATTTTAAAATCGGAGAGGGGTCGTCCAAAAATTTGCCAATTTTGATCGTTTTCATATGGAATTGCTCTATAATAAGGTCAAATAAACAATAATAAGAAACTATTTATAATAGAAACTAAATAACTAATTTGTGAGAATTTCTTTTCAAATAAAGTTGGTATTTATATTTTATATATTATCAAAATAGTTTAGAAAGGCTTACAAAGGCAATGTAGAAAATATTTTAATGAAATTCTAGCATCTTAACAAATAAATAATGAACAACAATTTAACATCTGCTACTGCAACTGAAATCACCAACCTGCTCTAGTATTCTTAATGACACATGCCATGCCATGTTGCAGACAGTAATGAACAGCAGGTTTTCTTGTGCAGGCCTTTGTTAGTTGACTACTTGCGGCCAAGAACTTAAATCAATATCTGACAATTTTTAATAAACAAAATAATATTAGGATGTACAATCTTCGGCTGTATAACAAATAATATTTAATGCTTTTTAATACATGGACATTGTGTTATGTTAACATTTTAAAATAATTATTGCACATAGAGAGTGCTTTTCAGTTCAACTTAATTTTTATGTAGTTTTATTTAAATTTGTATTTGAATAAAATTGTCTGCAATCAGTGTAGTCCGGTGGTTGTACATTTGACATGACAATAGTTGAGGGATCCAAAACAGCGTTAAAATACTTGACAGTCATTAAAACTAATGAACTCTCATTAGAGTGGACATGGTAACAAATAACAGCAACGACAATAACAACAAAATAAATAAATAAGTTAAATAAATAACAACAAAATCTGAATGAACAGCTGAAACAGCAACACAGCATAGTTTAACAACAAAAGTTGGCATACACAAAATGTTCAATTTCCACAGCAACATCAAAAACAACATTTACAACTTTAATTAGAAAGTTTTGTTGTAAAAAATTTCTCTTAGCGAAAACAAAGTGTTGCAAATTCGTTTAAATTATATATTTTTAGCTATTTTGCTGTGTGCTGTGCTGTTCTGTTGTCTGTCTGCTAAATGATTTTTGTAATATTTCATTTACTTTATTGTTTTAAATATTTCACTAACAAAATTAAAATTTTATTAAATTTTTATACATAACTAATGATTTTATATAATTTCTTCTTTTCATTGCAGGTAATTGTCAATTAACCATTGTTTAAAATTATGGCTATGGTAAATATTAAATATTTAAATTAATTGTGTATAATTAAGTAAAGAGATGATTGTAAAAGTGGGTGACAGAGTGGCGCTAATAAAATTAAATACGTATTTTATTATGAACAAAATTATATGAAGAAAATAGTAAAATTTTATAATAAATTTATAGTTTTTAGGGTAAAAATAATGGCTAAGGTTTGGAAATTTACACTACAAGTATCAAGTTCAACGAACACTATAACTAGTATATTACACATTACACTGGTTTCAACATTAAAGACCATTTAATAACTAAAACGAATAAAAACTTAACATAGTTATACAACAAAGTACTGCGCAATATAACCGCCTGTTAAAAATCAACATATATATTGAAATATTTTATGATCTCCTACGTTGTGATACTTAAAATAAGGAGTTGTTCAACCTATATAAAATGATTTATTAAGAGGTTTTTTTGAAATTAAAGTAGAGCGTTATAAATGTAATATAATACTTTTTAAAGATAATTGCATTCAAATATAGGCTGCTTTTTAGCAAACTTTCTAGCATAACAAATATGATCTTTCGAATTACGGCTCTTTTTAGCATTGATATTGGTATCTCACGAATTATGACTTTAACCCCAAAGTACAGTAGCTGCTCACTAGAATGATATCTCAATAAAGCAATTTTTGTTCGAAGTGTACGTAACACCTTTCTAAAAGGACATTAATTTTTGTGATTCAGCTCAATAAATTCAAGACGCTGTTTCGATGTGAGTTATTCCATCATGAATTGTTAAACAATACTAAATTAAAATTAAGATGACCAGAAAGAGATAAAAAAAAATTAATGAATCGCCTTATATTTTAGGTTCTGTTTTAAAAATATGTTATCTATATGTATATATATACGAGGCTCGTAGTATTTCCTTGAATGTTATGACGAGAGAGTTTAAAGAGCATGATAGGTATCGTACACGTTTGGCGTGCCACTTCTCGCCATGTTAAAGAATTCATTACTTAAATAACTACTCACTACATATATACATTACAATATAATCCAACTTAATATAATGAGACTTTTATTTGAAAACCGTTATGTTGCAGTTATTAAAAATAAACTAATTATAAATAAGCGTAACATATTTTTATATTACATATTTACTTTCTCATTTACGGCGTTTGTTGGAGAAGGGTACAGAAACTTATAGAAATTTAAAACTCAACCCTAATTTGGGCACACCTATTTGTTTATATTGAAATACAACAAACAATATTTTGTTAAACTTGCATATTAAAATACCAATTAACATTTCTATATTAGTTAATTCAAAAAAAAATAAAAATGTTTTACAAAATTACACAGTGCAACAAACATTGGCTCAGTGAATATATTCAAAATGGCATTAAAATAAAATAAACAAGTAGAAATGTATAGTCGGTCAAGCCCGACCATATAATACCCTACACCTAGTATACGTATAAAACAGTTTTCCAGAAATGGGCGCTGTATGGGAGATATAACCTATGGACCGATCTTCCAAAAATTTAGTGCCATGACTTCCGTGAATATAAATATTATGTATGTATGTTATACTTTATCTCGATATAAATACTTTTAAAAGATTTATGGAGCTTAAATTGACTTACGGAGAGGGTATTATATGGTGGTTTCGACTAATTATGGACCTACGGAATATATTTGCTTTCAATATTATTTAGATACCAAAATTTTTGGGGGAGCTATGCTGTTTAAAGTAATTTCGGGAGTGGGCCTTATATGGGAGCTGTGATATATTATGGAACGATCTGCACAAAATTTATAGATCTGATTTGGCTTTATTTACCACTCATTTGTGGTGAAATTTGTTTGCATAATCGCATAATTAAAAAATTTATGATCGCTAGACTTCAATTTCGGGAGGACATTTGTATGGGAGCCAGGTGGAATAATGTACCGACTTCCACCAGTTTCAATCCCTTCTGGGCCGAAAAATTTCACATACCAAATTTTATTATGTATAGACTACACGCAATACAATTATTCCAATAGAGTCAGAACTATGTACGTTTATGTTAACCTTGTATTGGGACGTTTATTGAGGAGCCAAGTATGAATTCTATTGATAGTCCTCCAAAGTCTGCCCAAATTAGTTGTATGTAAGAAGAAGTTTAAAATTATATAACTGTGACATTTTATATGGATCGATTAATAACACAGATAAGTTTCATACAAGCTAACTAAATTTTATGATCGATCGAACATATCGGTAAATGCTAATCCCGAAAATTAGTATTTAAGAACTATAATTGTTTTTATCTGTTTATCTGTTTTATGGCATACACAAATGCAAAACATTTTCACTTAACATAAATCAATTTTTAATAAGAAAGAATAAAAAAGATATAATGACAGATTCCACATTAAAGCACTAATAGAAGAGATCAGAAACATTTTAAAATTTTTAAAACGAAAATTAAAATTTTGCAAAAGTACATTGAATAAATAAAGGTGAAAAAATAAAAATTAATTTTGGATTACCAAACTCGAACGCACTATTTATAAAAAAGCTTTAAAGCTTTATAAAAAACCTTTTGCCAGATCATAACATTTTTCATACCATAATTGCTACATGATGTGGTAGTAAAAAATGATTAAGTACAGAAGGAACTAGCGACACAGTGAACAAACTACTAAAAGGCCGGTACAGTCCAGACTGAACCGACTGTCAACCGATCTTAAATACTTGTACAAATTTACTTTTGTTTCTTATTTTTTTTTTTTTTTTTATATATACTTTTTTACATATACTTTTTTATTGTATCTTCATTTTAAATGAACTAACAATAGGTATTCAAATCCTAAAACTAAAGTTTCTTATTGTGTATATTCTGGATACAATCATTCGTTGACTTAAATTATTAAACATTTAAAGGTCAACTTAAAAGTTCAATCCTTTCTAATTCATTTTATTCACTGCATTCCAAATACCATGGAATGCAGTGTTATGAAATTAACAATGAATCATTTTAGTAAGTTGAATTGTAAAAATATATGTATAAATTAATATGTTTAAATCAGTTTTCCTCCCTAATGACATACTCGTATTGTGCTGCTAAAATAAATCAAATAAATTTATTTATTTTCAACAAAAATATTATTTTACAACCACAACTTGGTTAAATGTTTTATTGCAAATAAAATATGATTCATTCACAAAAATACTGTAAAAAGCATTTTTTAAAAGCACTTATTTAACTCATTCAGAAAAAATGCTATTATGCATAATGTAATGCTCAAATTTCAATGTCGTTTCAAATTATATAAAACACAAAATTACTTTAAAAACCCCACAACAAATGGTCACATGAAATAAAAGTATTGTAGAGAAAAACAATACCAAACCAACATAATTTTATTGTGTTTTTATACATTTTTTTAAACGAATACAAACCCAGCAACCACCAACATAAATAATTTATAATTGACATTAATAATCCTACGTTATTATATTGTCTTTAAAAATTATTTAGTATTTTTTGCTGTTTTTTTTTTTAAGACATAAACTACAATCTAGCTTTGCCACACACATAAAACTAGCCTGAGAAAAATATAGAATTGGTTTTAAACATGAGTTTATAAATTTCAATTATGTCACATTATGTTTCATTTATTGACTTTTCTTTTAATTTAATTTAGGGTGCAGATTTCTTGTTTGTTCTGTATATGGGCGTCATTGAATATTATGAAAATAGTAGATGTGCCATATTTGGTAAACTTTATTACATACATACATGTACATACATATGTATGTATCAAGCTATTTTAATGGTATTGGTTCCTGTTCCTGTTTCTGCTTCTTTTTTTTATTTTAAATCTGTTACAGTGACAGCTGTCAGATTTTGATGTTTCGTTTGTGCAAATAATGTAACAAGGAAAACGAATGATACTGTTTAAGGAAATTAAACCAGAACTTTTAATGTAGTCGGCATCTTTGTTTATATCCCAGCAAAATTTTCATTTCCAAGTAGTAAGTTAAAATGCCAATATTTTGTTATTAGTACAATTTGCACAAAATCAATCAACTGATTTTTTTAAACAGGGCAATTACTTATCAGAACATACGAGGGCGGTTCGGAAACTTCTTAACCTAGAACAGAAAGCGCGGTATAAACAGAAAAAAGTTTAATGTTTTGAAAACTCCATCTGTGCTATGAACACATGTTAAATATCTTTTCGATCTGACAACTCCTTCATATAGAAACAGGTGTTAAAAAAAAAAAAAAACATCCGCAATTTTTTTACAATGTAAAAATTAGAAATTCGTGATGTCATTAAATATTTAAACAAAAAAATTAAATGTTATCGAGACAAGAAATTCATAATGATATGGTGAATTGGGTTCCTGAATTTAAACGTGGTCGTACAAGCATTGAGGATGAACCACGTAGTGGACGTCCAAAAACAGCAACAACAACAGGAATTGTCAAAGTGCATGATACCATATCATTAAAGGATCGACGAAAAAAAGTGCGTGAAATGGCAAATATCATCTGCGTCTCAAATAATCGAGTCCATTTAATTTTGCATAAAGAACTACAGATGAAAAAGCTTTCTGCAGGATGGGTGCCGCATTTGTTAACAGTTGACCAAAAACGCATAAGAATGAAAATTTCTCAAGCTTGTTTGGATTGTTGTAAGAAAAATAAAATAGATTTTAAGATTCGTTTCGTAACTGTTGATTAGACGTGGCTCCACCACTATACTGCACAGACAAAAGAACAATCCAAGCAATGGACTAAAGCTGGAGGAAGAGCCTCAAAGAAAACAAAAACAATTCAATGTGCTGGTGAGTTTATGGCAACGGGTTTTTTTTTGACTTTAGATTTGTTTTATTGATTGACTATCTGCAAAATGGTAAAACAATACTGCAACATTTTGGATCAATTAAATGTAAAAATTCAAGAAAAACGTCCTGGCTTGCAAAAAAAAAAAAAAAAAAAAACAATGAGTGTTTTAACAATGGCTAAAATCAACGAATTAAAGCACCCACGTTATTCTCCTGATTTAGTTTCCGGTGGGTTTTACCTGTTCATAAATCTAAAAAAATTCCTGCTGGCAAGCGTTTTACCTCAAATGAAGATGCGTTAGATAATCGCTATACTAAGTGTATTGAAGTTTCAGGAGAATATATTAAAAAATAAGAATTTTGTTGAACAACTAACTATGTATTCGCTTTCTGTGCTAGACTAAGAATTTGCCGGACCGCCCTCGTAAATATGTATATATAAACTAGCTATAAGTCAAGACATTAATAACTTCTGGGAACAGAACTTATTGTAACATAAGTCGTTACTGTGAAGCATTGTGCACCTAAAATCCGGTCGCACAAGTTTTTCAATATTTATGTAATAAAAAAAAGCCATTTAATACTAAAGCCTTGGTGCCGGTAGCTGTTTATGTTTCAGATTTATGTTTGTTTCATCATCCAAAATTTTTGTCGTAAAGAATGCGTAAATGTGTTCTGCTTTTCACTGCTATTTGAATATTTAATTGTTCGATAGGTTTAAAAACCAGCAGCTGCACGTATTTTTAATGCAGTATTTACACTGATGTTGAATTTATTGTCGGATAGACCCAGATTTGTCTCTATTAAACGTAGTATTTTCTATGTAAGGTCCTGGTTTCTTTTAATATAATTTTTGCTTACTTTTTATTTATGATCTGTTTTTAAACTTTTTATTGTTTTAAAATAACGTTTTAAGTAGCTACTTAATGGAAGCTTTGAACAAACAATGTTGAGTTGTGTAGACATTTTAGCAATAGTTTTATTCTAAAACAAATTTCTGCTTTCTTTTTGTTTACAATCAGTGCTTAATTAAGACGTTAAGTCCTGCAATGCCGCAAATATTCTGACTGATTTAATTGTTTCGCAAATTAACGATAGTTATGTCTTAAAAACAGATCACTACGAAATTGTAGTGACTTAAAAAAGGGCCTGTAATATGGGCGGATTTTATGTGAACAATGCTTTAAAAAATTAATGAGATTTTTTTATTTTTTTTTACACCCACTTGGGTGTACGTTAGTTGGCGTTGATCCCTGACATGGCATGTTCAAACAAAACGGTGTACTTTTTATCCACACAAATATCATTCAATTTCGTTAAAAAGATCTTTGATATCATGTCACGATATTGAGCGCCAATAACAGACATTGTGTCATTAATTTAAATTATGGTCTGGTGATGACTCCAGTTCTTCGACAATCATATGGCAAAGCAAATACGTATATTTTAAAAATTATTTAGGTCCTTAAAGTGTAAATGTATTTTAAACATTTGTTTGAACGGTGACCTCCAAAAGTTCATTATTTTTTGAGATATTGCTCAACAATAAAAAAGGCGTGGCTCTATCGTATAATTATTAAGCCAAAATTATCTGCTGTGAAAGAGTTTTCTTTTGTTTGCCAACATTTAAATTCGAATACAGGAAAATTCAAAATTCACGTCATAACTCATTATCTGACACCCCATTTTTTGTCTACTTTTTGCTAAATTATTAGTTTGCTACATTTTTAGGCAACATTTGAAGCACTTTTATACACACATACTTTTAAAATTATTACAAACAGCTGGGAATTCTTCTATTGTTGTATGAATTAACCGACTTCGCCTGAAATTCGAAAGAAGTACAGGTTTCTCGAAAAATATTCAAAACATTTTCAAAATTTAAAAGGATATGCACAAATAAATAAATAATTTTTCATAAAGTTGAGGTGGAATCCGAAAAGAGATTTCAAAAAAGATTGAATATTTAAGATCAAGTGAGAAAGTGAGCGATAGATGAACTCTAGAAATTTGTTCTGTTGTCGATTTTTGTATTTTATCTCTAATATTTTATGGGAACATTGTTCGATGGGGACTTGTTTGCAATTTTGACGATGCACCAATTTAGATGATTAACGAAGGCATCAAGTTGAAAATGTGCTCCATATTTTTAACGATTTTCCTCTAAGTACTATTTTTCAGTAATGAAAATTAATCTCTCTTGTAATGCTTAATTTTAACTAACCTCAAACTGTCAGCTTTTAAATGGTACTTTCTCTGTCCACTTTCTTAGTTGCATTAAACTTTGGAATTCACAAATTTTCTCAACAAAATTTTTTCTCATTTAAATTTCCGCTTAATTTTCATTATTAAAATCTCTACTTTCATAAAATCTCTATTATTAACAAATATTTTATGAGTGTAATTTAACTGCATTGCTGACTCACTAGCAACATAAACTTTAATTACCAATCTATGTAAGATGCTAATTAAATAGCAACGATTTGTTGTAAATTTAATGCCTTAGCATGTCATTGCTATGGCTTTTTTTACTTTTGTTGCTGGTAATTCGTGCGACTATAAATTAAAAAAAAAATAGTAAATAGTTGTTTTCGCTGCTATTTAAATTAAACCACTACCTTCAGGGACTTGTATATATAGAAGGTTGTTGTGTAGAGTAATTAAAACATGTTTTGTGGTTTGTATTTGTAACAAAATATGGCCAGCGGATAGTGGAAGTGAAAAGCGGGCAGCGAGCAATAAATGACATAAGAATAAGAAACATGCAATGGCTATTTATATTGCAATATGTAGTTAATATTTTCTAAACTCATTTACACTCATAACAATATGTTAGTGAATTCTTTATTCTTTTTTTTTAATTCAAAATTATCCATAAAATGTTTGTATATAGGAAATTATTGTTCAAATATTTGTATTAGTCATTTATAAGTATTTTTGGTTCAGTTTGTGTAGGAAATCATTAACAAATTTTTTATATTTCCATTCAATTCACGTTGAGTTTGATACAAGTGAATCACATAAATTTGCTGCTGATTTATTTGAAATCGCGTAACATTGTACATATGTTGGAGATGGATTAACACACAATTATTTGTGTATAAAATTTAATTTGAATTCAATTTAGCAGCTATACCATTAAACACTTTTTATATATGGATTTCCATTAATTAACTTGACCAAACACACTTTGTAATTGTCACTTTATTAGAATACCCCTAATAATCACAACAACGTTGCTTTAATTTATTTCCTCTTTGTTTTATAACTGGAAATAAGTACCACATCAAATAAAAATTTATTTATTTATTATATTTGATACAAACCAACCTGTCACACTATTTTAATTAGTTTCATTTAAATAACAACTCGTACCACAATCCGTTATACATATGTTATTGCATTTATAATCATTACTCTTTTTTTTTTTTTTTTTGCAAAAAATGATATTACTCATGTAAATATGTTTATCTATAAACATTTGAATACATATCAGTTATATATATTATATATTTAAAAAACATTTTCAAATATAAAAACAAATTGTATAGTTTCAGTTATTATTGGGAAGACTTCTAAAATTTTTATTTGTTATATGAAATTAGAACAATTATGAACCTTTTTTATGACTCTAGAACCGCATTTTTTAAGTCATTGTAATTCTTACTGATTCAGTTTATTTATTGTTAAATTATTTTATTGGCCTCTATGATGACCCAACCACAATTAACCAATTGTGCGTTAATTACATTTCTGGTATATATTCATATACATACATAGTTTTTTTGTTTTTTTTTTCTATGCGTCTATACATAATTTTACCCAGTTTTATATGCAAATAAAATTTTATAATTATGTGTATAATTTACATATATATACATATATAACTCTTTTTTTAATTAAATAAATATTGTAGCGGTTTTTAAAGAATTTTAATTTAATACTTTTAAAAAACAATAAATAAATAAATAATAAAATTACACACATTATAGTTATACCCTACACCACCATAGGATTTTTGCTGATGTTTGTAACAGAAATAATTATTGGTCCAACACCTACCTTAAAGTAGACCCATCGACTCAGAATCATGTTCTGAGTAGATTTAACGATATCCGTATGTCCGTCCGTCCGTCTGACTGGCTGTCTGTTCATGTGCACAGAGTACAGATCGCAATTTTGAAGTTATTTCGTTAAAATTTGTTACACGAATAAGTGCTAAATGAAGCCAAATCACATTTACAAATTTTGTGCAAATCGGTACATAATTGATTGCAGCTTTAAAGAGCATAACTCTCTTGAAAATGTTGGTATCCAAATAATATTGAACATAAATATGTTTTATATATGTATACTCGTAAATGTAAATCATTTAATACAGTTTTATTATGATAGGTCGTAGTTCTTATATAAGACCCATATCTAAAAACCACTTTAACGAACATAAATCTCTGGTATCCAAATTAAATTCAGCGCAAATAAGTTTCATCTGAACAGAAATGATGACACCTAATTTTATAACAGTCGGTAGATAATTAGTAGAAACTCCCATATTAGACTCTCCTTCAACCTCCATAAATCTTTTAAAAGTATTTATATCGAGATAAAGTTTCACCTACATAATATTGCTATGCACAGAAATCATGGCACTAAATTTTTGTATGATCGGTCTATAATAATTCTCGAATAATTCATTATGCATATACTGAGAGTAGTGTATTATATGGTCGGTCTTGACCGACTATACTTTCTTACTTGTTTTTTTTTCTGCTGCTGTAACTGTTTACAGTTTATGGTTAAAATCCTTAATATAACAACTAACATAAAAAAAAGAAATTGTAACTTTTATTTAAAATTAAAATTGTTATTTAATGCTAATTAAGGAAATCCGTTGAGTTTGCAAAAAAAGGGAGAAAAAAATATGTTTAAATGTTAATTTAATTATATTAATTGAATCAAAGGTAGGAATTTTATGTTAAAGGGAAATGTTAGAAAAACAAATTAAATCTTTTAAACAGTTATACTAAGTATACTAAGGGTGACTCATAGCCAAGCCGGAAGTAGTAGTTATAATTACAGGTGGTAATTTAAAACTAAAACATAAATAAAGCAAATTTAACCTTTAATCCTGTAAATAACAAGATTTATCATTATTACCCCAGTTAAAAATAACCTACTACATACTTATATATTTTTTAACATTGCCTCTTTAAATTAGTCCCTTCAATAATTAACAATGTTATAAATCATCTACTAAAAAGAACTACTGTGCTGTTCTGCTCTTTTGATATTTTGTTTCATGTTTTGGAAAACAGAGCAGCTATCCATTCAATACTTTTCTTTTGTGGTTTGTTTTTTTTTTTTTTTGTTTTTGCTTGACAAAATTCCTTTCACAAATATTTACATTCCCTGCACGCACTGTGGCAATTGTGTTTTACAGTGACGTTACGTTATTTTTAACATTTTAAATATTTTATATGTACAAAATATGTCAAATGCATTTACAACCGCCCTCAATATACACGGCATACAAAATAGGGTACGGTTTAAGCAATTGTAGTCATAGTGTAATACATATAGTGTATTGCAATGTGTTAAATAAATCTACACAAGACAAAAAGTCAGCAAATAAAATGAACAATTGTACAAATATATACATACATATGTATGTATATACGTAGACAACGACAATTCTGAACATACAATTTAACATTTGGTGGGAGGACAGTTAATTGAGAGAATGTTTTGTTAAATGTTTAAGATGGTAAAATAATACAAGTAAAGTTATTTTAACAGATATTGCTTTAAAACGTTACATTTATATAAGAAAAGGAATTACATTGCAATATTTTCAACACTATTATCAACATTGTTGGTTATTTAGACAACATTTAACTCAACCCTACAAAGCCTGATTTTTGACATAAAGTACGGAGTGGGGTCACTAAGGTGCCCCAGAGAAAATGGGATTTTTTGTTTATACGTATGTTAGCATACAAAAAACTAAAAATATTATTTTGAAAGTAGAAAATTATTAATTTATTAATTTTCAGTTTTTATTTTTAATTATCACATCAAAACGTAATACAACAATACAACAAAAAGTAAGTTTTAGTGAATTTATAGTTATGCAACAAAGTGTATGTAGATATTTAAGTTAATATTGACTGTTGACAACAAACGATTCCTCCAACACACTGCTGTTGTTTGGCCAGTTGAAAAAAAAAACTGTTTGTGACTTTACAGCAAATATCAAGCATAAGTGTAATTATAGTAATGCAACATAATGTATGTAGATATTCAAGTTGATATTGACTCCTGCTAATAGAAGATGTCTCCAACACACTGCTGTCGTTTGGCCAGTTAAAAAACAATCTCAGTTAGGAATTCTTAACATATGATCATAATAATTACCCTTTTCTTTGTTCTGCGCAGAATACTTAAAAGGTAAAATACAAATGCACAAACCAAAATCTAGCTTAAATGACTTTTCCCTTTAAAGTACTGCATATTTTAAAAGTCTATGTATGGTTACAATTGTTAAAATACCAACAATGCCACAGTCAAGCATTCAATACACTCATTTATTCATTCATTCATGGCCCTCCAATTAGTCATGTTGGGGAAGACAAACATTCAAACAATACAATACATTTGAACAAATCACACACTCTCACATAATAAGATTCGCAAACTGCAACAGTGGAAGGCATTAAAAGAGAAAACAATACAATGAAATACATACAAATAATTCAATACAACATAAGCTTAAAATATATACATATGCACATATATAAAACAACAACAATTGCAACAACCCAATATTATTTATATGTATTTACTTACATTCAGACATTCTTGTACAAGCACTTCCACATACACTTTCAAACAGACATGCATTCATTCGTAAATACTATTAATGTCATTAAGCTTGTTGCACTAGGGCAGTCTGTTTGTTGCAAGTATATATCCATCCACTTGCACATTCGTACTACTTTTGCTTATTTGTACATAATTTATTATTATTGTAGGGCAAAAGTAAAGTGGTACCGTGTAAACAACCATAAATGTTTTGTAGTAAATGTTTACGATTGCGTATGTATGTCGGAAGGATTTTTTTTTATAAAATTTTACAAATAAATAGTTTGCTTAAATCTACAATTGTAATTTGTACGGCCAGACAGATAGCAGCGCTAAATTATAGACAAATGTTTTTGACTGTGAGATTTAAACATGTGTTGCTAATATATATTTACTAATTTTACAAAGTATTTAATAGATTTACAAAAAACAGTTCAACAAACTTCTAATTAATTTTTTTTAATCTAAATTATTTTTATTAGTAATAATGTTTTCGGAAATTGAATAAAAAATATGAAAAATATAGCAAAAATCGAAATGAAATAAATTACATAATAAAGGAGTTTTCAAAAAGAACTTTGTTTTCTAACAGCGGCAGAAGAGGATAAATATGAAAATTTTTACTTGTTAATATATCAGTAGTAGAAGCTTTGAAAGTCGTTGTAGATTCACTGCTGGTCTTAAATTCGAAAATCCGTGATATAATTAACAAAAAAGTCTCGCCATTTTGCTGAAAACTCAATTTAAATTTTGATAATAGAATCCTCATCTATATGCGTCTTGTCTTGTTAAAACATTATTGTATGGCAAATATAATTTTAGATGAATCACATTATTTCAAAATAAATACCAATAGGTAAAAAAGGAATACTTCAATTTCTTTGAAAGGTTTTGATAATCTGCAAAAAATATTTTTAACTACATTTCATGTTTAACTATTTTGATATAACATGATTAAAAGACAAATATTGTTTTAAAAAAATTTACTCTATTTCAAATCTCTATTTCTGCAATAACTGACTAACTCATTTTTTCTCTTTTTTTCAGGTAAATTAATATATTCAATACAAAACAAGTAAGAACAAATAGTTGGTCTAGTCTCAAAAAACTCTACATTAAATATAACAATCGGTAAGAGTTCGATCTGGAGATAGTTATCCACAGATTTATGAACTATTTTTACTTATATAGCAGCCTTTGCCTATTTTAGCACTGGGAATTATCCAAAGTATCAGGATATTAAAAATATTTTAAAAAGGCAAGAGTAAGCCGTATTGTACGGCAGAATAAGAATAATCGAGTAAATAGTAAAAAAAATGTTATTTAATTTAGCAATCTTCCTTTATTTAAAAAAATTCTATTATTCGAAAATTAATTTGAATTATTTGAAATCACACATTATTCGAACGAGTTAAAATCTCTTAATGCGAACGAAAGAAAAATCGAAAAAATAAAATCAAACATTATTAGAACAATTTTTATTAAGAAGTAATAGTTGTTCTTCCATACAGATAAACAATTTCAAGTTTATTTGTATGGCAGTACAGTGGGAAAAAATCGAAACATTTTGAAAATAAATCTTGCATTGCTAACTGGATGTTCCGATTAACATGAAATTACACATAGGCCTAGCAGAGATGTATATGTACGATTTATATTTTTTTTAAGACGAAACTCACACACATTTTAAGACTGGCTCTCTAAGTATTGCAATCAGAAATCATTTTGTAAATGTTGTTGAATTTCATAAGGATCAAGAATATACTTATACAATGAGCGCCCATAAAAAGGTAAAACCTAATATTGTTTAAAAAATATTTTATGTATATTATGTATATTTTATATATTATGTATAGTTTATGTACAAATTTTAAGCAAAATAAAACGCATTAACAAAAACTAGAAAAATAAGCAAAATAAAAAAATAATTCAATTTTAACGGAAAAGTACCAGATTTTTCGCATCAAACTAAAGTAAACAGGTATATTAGATTTTGTGAAACATTTTATTTATTATTGTGTTTGTACTCCTTTTGCCTTTATTACATCTAATATTCTTGTAAACATAGAACTAACGAGTTTTTTGGGGAAATTAGGCGAAATTTTGTTTCATTCGTCATGTATTACTTCCTTTAGGTTATCCTGGCAAGAAATATTTATTTGTCCATATATTTCCTCATGTGTTCCGATTGTCCGTCAAGTGAGGAGGATGATTAAAAAGTTTTAGACAATGATTGAGTAAACACTCTTTTACAAATTTGGTTATGTTTATTGTCCTGTTGGATAATGGGGCTACATTGTTTTTTAAAATGTCGAGATAATCTTCATTATAGATTCTATAAATGCCAGATTATCGAACCCTGATGCCGCCATACAACCCCAAACCATTACTGAGTTGCCGCCGTATTCTACCTAAATGTTAATATATTTATTACAAAAGAATCGCCATATTTTTATGGGGTTTTTGACTCCAAATATCTCAAACATAGTTTCGTCGATAAAAAGAATATTATTGCAAACAATTTGAGGCTGGTTTATATTTTTTTGCGAAATTCAAACGTTTTCTTTGTTATGAAAGGTTTCTTACATGACACTTTTCAATGTAGGGGATTCTGATTAAAAGATCTTTTAATAGAACTTGCGCTTACAGGTTCCTCAGAAATTTTCAGTTATTTTTACAGTGGTAGATGTTAGGTTTACTCCTACTTCTCTTACTATAGATCTTACTTGAGTTTTTGTAAGATGATTTGATCCTTTTGCAACAATTAAATTTTTTATGGTATTGTGTTTCGTATACTTGTCCATAATTAACAGGGATGCCTTCTAACGATTTTACATATTTCAGGCAGGGATTTTCCTTTTCAATGAGAGTCTATTATGATTTTCCGGGTCTTAAGTGATGTTTGTCTTCCCATTGACAATTTTTTACTACAAACCATCACAACTTAATCTCTTTTAATGACAAATTATGAAACATGCTATTATTTTGTACGGCACTTACCACTATACTTTCAACCAAAGAAAAACTAAAAGAATTACCACCAATTTTGGAATGACAGGGTTTGTTTGCAAAAGGATTATGCCAATGTTTACTTTCTTTTGACGCATAAAAATTAGTCTATTTTAACAATAAATCAATTAAATTTGTAAACCCTTTTGTTTATTTTTTTGTGATTTTAATTCTACTTAAATAACTATGTATGTAAAAAGCAATACAATTTTCTAACATAATATCATTAATCCTTTGTTTTAATAATATGTGATGTTGACTTTATTTTGACGCTCATTGTATACTGTGTTAAGTCTCAGATTAATTATTCTCAATGTTACACACGGAATGACGAACGTACATGTATATACCCTCATTCTCACTTTTGGTAATGGAGGGTTTTAAAACATACGATTTTTTATTATGTCTTTAAAGATCTCATTACAGACATTATGCCAACATAAAAATGTGTCTAGTTTTAAATAGAATTCCAGCAAAATTCTTCTATTTCTTTTAAATTCCGAAAGCAGGAAATTTCCAACGTAATACAGTTTTATTAACCTACAATTATGTTTTGAATATGCCATATAAATCTTTTATCTGTCTCGGGCCAAATGTGGTAATAATGTGTAAAAATTTGAAAATTCAATTTTTTGGAAATTTTGCCTTGTTTTTTTATTTTTGGCAATTATTTGATTTTTTTTAATAATTGCATTGAATATAATATTTAGTATTAAATAATTAAAATATTGCTTTAAAAATATATTCAATTATAAATATCCTATTGCAAGTTTATCCGAAAACCTAATTTTATCTTATTTTCGGATTTTGTAATTTTCAAAGAGTAGTGCAGTTATTAGAAGATAAGTATTTATTAGTATTTTCTTGCACACAAGTATGTTTTGAATATGCCATTTAAATCTTTTATCTGTCTCGGGCCAAATGTGGTAATAATCTGTAAGAATTTGGAAACTCAAATTTTTGGAAATTTTGCCTTGTTTTTTATTTTTGGCAATTATTTGATTTTTTTTATTTCATTAATTATAATATTTAGTATTAAATAATTAAAATATTTCTTTAAAAATATTTTCAATTATAAATATCCTATTGCAAGTTTATCCGAAAACCTAATTTTATCTTATTAGTATTTTCTTGCTTATATCTCCTCTGTGTCATGGAAAAGAGGTAAATCAAGAGATATATGAAATAAATTTCATAATTAAGTATTTAAACAAAAAACTTAGTAATTACACGTCATAGCGGCTGAACATACTTTTACATGACCTCTACCTAACATTTGCATTACTTAGATGTAGTATAGTAATGACAGGATTAAAATCTGTTCTACAAGTACTAATTTATTAACATCTGTATGGTAATTCAAGTGGACATGAATAATTGTATCATGCCTTACAAAGAATGAGTATATTTCTCATTTATATTCAGATTTTGACACATTTAAAATTATTGCAATTTAAATCCCTGTTGATATTAAAAAAAACTGCCACAAAATTATCGAATATAGAGCAGCTTTTGGTTTACATACTATCCTTCAATGGAAGACATATTTCATATTTAAATACAATAAACCATGACTATTTCCACATTTATTTCAAATATTCCAAAACATTTATGGGCCATTTCCATAAATATTGTTGTATATTGTACATTCACTGTTGTCGAAGTCATATCATTATAATAATCCACAGAGACTGGCTGTTTTTTTTTTTTGCTGCTTTAAATACACACACTTTACATAAGTTTTCCTATATAGTGTCTGCCGTTGGAAAATACTTTAATTTTATAAAATTCAAATGTTAAAAATTTCTGGTATTTTATTTAATAACACCAGATCCACATGCCCACAAAACCATTGACACAAAACACACGTCACATGTGTGTTGTTGTTGTCTGCCAAAAATCCACACACTGCAAGACTGTATAAGCAACCAAATGAGTATCCATCCCATTGATACTTGTAGCTTAGTGGCAGGCAGTTTGTGTATACATATGTATGTAGATTGATGCAGCCAGCATTCATTGCCACAGCATGCACTCATTCGTGTGTTTTTTTTCTCTGTTGATATTGAAATTTCCTGAGTGTCTGTCAGTGGACTGGCCAACTTAATTGAATCACATACATTATTTTATTATCGTGTTTTTTCTTCTTATTTTTTTATACATTTTGCGTTTTCATTTAATTTCATTTGATTTTCTATAATTTCATTAATTTATGTCTATTAAAGATCAAAAATCAATTTCATTATTTAATTAATTATTTCGTTTGCCATAAATCATTGGGAAAAAATTAAATATCTATAAAAATATTTACAAAAATTATGGGCAATTAAGATAAATTTTGAAATCCCCTCGTCTTTGAATTCTATAATACTTGAAATATAAAGTGTGCCTTCTATCACTTGAAATATTCCATATTTAAAAACAATTGTTTAAATAATTTCAAAATGTTATTGATTTAATGTATACTTAGGAGGTTTTCGATGTTGCTCTGTTTGGAAAATTCATTTGAATTTATAGTCACAATGGCCCTAAATAAATAAACTGCTTCAGTTGTGTGGTAACTTTATACAAATTGTTTGTTTGTTTATTTTACATTTAAAATATGCATTCTTCCCACTTTGTTTTCAAATACACAAATATTGTAATTTAAGTTTTCGTTTATTTATAAATGGGAGTACATAAATTCTTTTAAATGACAATACAAATGTTTTGTGTTTGTCTTTTGTTAGTTAGTTAGTTTAAGAGTTTTTTTTAATATTTTGTTTAACAATTGTTTAAATTATGCTGTTTTGTCTTTCATATTCATGTTATTATTTTGTAGAAATAAATAAATTTTTAACATGTTGCATTTCGTTATTTCAGCTGCAAATGTTTGTAAATTTGTTACTTAAAACAGAATTTTCCTTTCAGTAAGAGAGATTTCAGAATCGAGGGAAATGTATTTAAATAATAAAAAAAAAATATTGGAATTTATAGTAAATACAATATTGACCTCAAGCTTAATAAAAATAGAATTAAGAATTTAAATAGAAAATAGAAAAAACAATTATGTAGTTAAATAATCTATGTTAACTCACCAAGTGTGTGTATAAACGATTTTGTGGGACCTCCAAATTTGTTAACCAAGTTTCAAAACAACTTGATTTGCTTAAACAATAAAAGGATTATTTTTAAACTAGGCATCTATTTATTGAAAATGAGAAAACACTTTCCTTTAACTTTTTTCAATGGTGTAGTTGTACAAAAATTATATTTTATTTAAAGAATTCAAAATGAACACTTAATTCTTTAAAGTCTAAGCAACGAATAATAAACAAAATGGCTCGAAAAAACTAACTTAATGTTAAAATAAAATTTAACGAAAATTAACTTAAAGCTAAATATATATAATAGCAGCGCTCTATATTTTGTCGTTTCTCTATATTGTTGATGGTAACATCATCTCCCAATAGGACAGAGATGGGAACACCAATACCATCCTTCAGACATGAACAATCTGTTTAAATAATATTTATTCAAATATGTTTTAAGAAATGTGTTTTATAAATGTTTGTTGTAGTAATTAAAGTCTCTAAAATGCTAAATTATCAAGTAATAATTCCTTTTATACCATTTCTTTACCTTAAAATACTGCTGCATACCCCTTGCACTACCTGGAACTAGTTTAGTAATCTTTGGCTTATAATCTGATGCATTAGTACTGATGTTTTATATTTTTCCAGCAGTTCTGTGATTTAGTATTAAGAACAACACTATTTACAATATTTGCTATTTAACTAAAGCATTGTTCACATAAAATCCGGTCTCATAAATATTTTAATAATCGTTTGAATGTTTTTGAGCTGTCACATTTACTTCAGCACAATATTTTAAATCGCTAACAAATTTTTTTAATTGTCAGTAACTATAGTTTCATTCGGGTTTAGCTTTCGTTTTGACAGGCTACAATTAGAAGAGCCATATATTTTTTCTATTACATCGATCTGCTTTCTTTAATACCAATCAATTTCTGGTTTTGAATAATAAAATAAGATAAAACTTTATTTAGGAGAGGTGACTTGGAAGTTATGTTTCACACTTTTCAGTTTTAGCTGACCAGTTTTTGTTTGATTCTCTTTCGAACTTGCCATTTCATTCGTACTTTTTTAAGCAAATCAACATGTTTGAAAAAAAAAACAAAAGGATATAAGATGATTGACTACTACCGTCAAGTTTATACCACTTTTATTCTCTTTTCCCTTCTCAACCAAAAATACTTGCCTTGACCAGTAGAATTGAAGAGTGTGAAAGCGGACTAATATAATGAAGAATGAGTTCCTACAGTCAATCTTTTATATAAATATTTAAACTTTTAGCAACTTTCTTTTTGGCATCTCTGCTGTTTTCATGTAACATGTTACTCTTAAACATGTTCAGTTTGGTCTATAATTTAACCATGAATCTACTTACAAACGAACAACGCTTGCACATTATTAATTTTATTATAAAAATTCATGCTCGGTTAAGAAAGTGCATTGTGTACTTCTTCAATTTAATGGTCAGAAGCTCACTTCTGGTTGAATGGATACGTAAGCAAGCAAAATTGTCGTATTTAGTGTGAAGAGCAGCCAGAAGCATTGCAAGAACTGCCAATGCATTCCAAAAAATGCACTACCCACCACGTATGTTCAAACTGGAATACGTTGACATTGAATTATATTACCTTTTCATAAATCATACATTTCTATAAATTGTATGTGTTTTTTAATCAAATCCAAAAGCTCCTAAAAACCACTCTTTACTTGAAGAGGTGAAATAAGGAATGTTTTTCCAAACTATGACTTCTTAAGAAATTTATTTTTTTCCGTAAAATAATAAATAAAAATGTTAGTCCGGATATCTGTTTTACAAACATTTGTACAAACGCTTCATTAATCAAAATAAAACAGTTGTTGAATTTTGTTTAAACGGTCTCGTAAAGCAACACCATTTTGATTTTCATTTGTCATTTGTAAAACACTATTAATAAAGTAAATTAGGCAAATATATGCTTATGGTGAGACTAAGGTTTGACAACCAAAATGATTTACTGGTATTTTGTTACCGTGATAAGACCAATACTAACCTATGCTGCCTTAGTATGGTCAACGAAAGTGATAACTTCGGTAATTACGAGATCTGCTGTTATAATATGCTCTGCGTATGAGTAGAAGATCAAGTTAAGATTTTAATTTATGTATTAAGTATTTGGTGCGCAATTATCTCACATTGTGCTAGATACCTTGTCATTAGGTTCAGGTCAGAAACAACAACGCACTTTAATTGGAAATGAAGCTTTCCTTTAGTATTCATCTAGGGCTGAATCGGAGTTTTTGTGATATTATGGTAAATTGTCTGTATCAGAAACCTTTATGAAGAATTTAGGGCTTATCAAATGATAATTGAAAACTAGCATCCTCTCGTATTCTTATTGTCGAAGAGCCACGAAGTTTGCTTTATTGAATGTAGTAATTTTTCTGTAAGCTGTGCTTAAGACTGGCCTATATCGTTTTATGACATACAAAACCATAAATGGTTCAAGGAAAACCCCGCGTAAAAAAACCGTGTAAAGATGACATTGATCGCATGCGAAATAGGTGTTTGGTTCCTTATCTCTAAAACCTATTGACATTAGAGAAAACAAAAATTTTTTAGGAACAACTATTCAGGTTTATAATATTAATATATGTAGGTACAATGTGTTTTATACAAGAATAGTTATTAAAAAAAAATATATGCACTCAAAGCTTAAAAGTAATGTAAAAAATGTACATATTGCAAGTTCATTTGATTGTATGCACTAAAAGGGTAATTCTCAGAAGTTTGTGCTATTTACAATTGTTCTGACCAGTAAATTTGCTTGTATACACAAAAATGGAATTCCCCTAAATTTGTGATCTGAACATATTTCACAAAAATTAAATTTAACAAAAAAAAAAAATTAAGAACAAAAGATTTTGAATCGTTCTAAATAGAATAAAATCGATTAAAAAAATTAAAATTTGTTTATTTTAAAACCGTGTTAAATCAAACCCGTGTCAAAACAGAATTAGGTGTACTTTGCGGCCCTTTGTTCCTACTAGGAACCACAGGACATAATATATATATATATACAGGCACTAAAATGACAATTTACCAATAACTCTTATTTGCATTATTAAGAGCACACCATGACAAATGACCGAATTATAGATTAAAGTCAAGCCAAATTATTACATCAGTGAAAATTGCTGTCTAAAACGGATACATTGACTTTGTTGGCAGTCAATGCATAACTGCTGTGATCTGCCTAAAAACTGATTTATTAAGACAATTCTTTCTCTAATTACACATAACTTACTTATATTTAAAACACCCACAAATTTTAGCCATAACATATAAAAAATTTATGAATACAAATTCTAACGGTTTGGGACACATTAAAAACTTCAAAAACAAAAACAAATATAAATAATAAAAAAAGAAATAACCACGTGTTTAACATTTTATGCTTAAGTTAAAAAATTACATTATGTATGTATATATGTACAACCCAACTCATTACTTTTTAAAAATTCTAAAAGTAATAGCACACAAGTCATTATAAAACTAAAAGTCAATAATAATCAATTACACGAATTTAATGTAAAGTACCCAAGCCACATATTTACGAGTAAGCAACCAGTGAAAATATGAGTGACTTGCTGACCTCAATAGACACTTACCCTCCATTAATTTCAGATAACTAACTCAGCCCTCGTGATCAAATTTTAGAATAAACCTATGCAAACACTCATATGTAATGAATTCAATAGATGATCATAAATATGCATTGTGTGTTAGTTAATTTTGAGAAAGTCCGTTAATGTGTCAAATTATTTTATTATTTTGTGTATTTAAATAATTTTCAACAGGCCACACCTTTCAAAACAAACAAAATTATTTTTATTTTGAATATATCTCTTAATTTACGCCCGTTTGAAAAAAACAATTACAAACAAAAAACTTATTTTGTAAATAAATATTTACCACAAACACGAAATGTCATTTTATGCATGACAAGTGGAATGAATATACTTATGTACATACATATGTACTATGTATACATTCTTGTCATATAAAACAAATAAAGTAAATAAAAAATTTAAGGAAAATAACAAGCAAACAAACAAATTACAAATGCAAAGCATCATTTCGTGACTCAACTAAATTTTATATTAAGTACAAATATATATGTATGTATACAAACATATATTTCATTAAAAAAAAACTCAAATACTTGTTCTGTTTTTAATACAGCAGTGATGGGCATGACATGATGATGACAACTCATGATATTTATGTTTATTATTTGCATAGGGTGTTTTGTTTAGATGTATAGAACTTCATATGCATATGTACTTGACAGCTAACAAAATAGCCGCCAGTTAAAAAAGTGTTGCAAACTTAAAGTTCTATACATCTAAAAAAAATACCCTATATTATTTTCTTACCTCTTATTGAAATACTATCAAGTCTTTTAAATATATAATCGTAATAAATTTTAGATTTTTCTGTAATTGTTGAACTTTTGTTTTTTAATATTCTGACTTAAGTTTATAATTAATTTAATTATACAATTGTTAAGTTAAATTATACTATTTCAAAATTCAAATGCATTTTCTACTGTGACAACAGCTCTGAAATCAGCAATCTTCATTGTCCAAGACCTACAATTTAAGACGATGTTACATTAAACATGTAGTCTCTGTCATCGGGTGACATACAGGTTGAATCATCAGTTCCAGTCCCACGTATAGTAGGTAGTAAAGAAAAATGTCTGTCTTAACCAAAACATTTACTTGCGAAGACACTCAAAAAAAAAAAGCAAAGTATAAACAGTGACAGATGTAGTGTCGCACCCAGCTATAGTGGGCAGTGAATAGAAATGTTAGCCTTAACCAAAGCATTTAATTGTACTAGCGAAGATATTTAAAGAAAAACTTTACAGAAATAATCATGGGCATTAGATAACGGTCAATAAAATGTCATTACAACATTATCCATGGTACAGCAAAGAACGAGTAATAATCGTTTGCAATATTTTTATTGTTTTATATTTCTACTTATGATCGTGTTTCTGTACTCCCTGTGTTGTTGGTTTAGTATTTTTTATTAAGAAAAAATTATTTCGTACAATAATGTAAATTTTTCGTAATTTTTTAGTTAAAGTATTGTAGTGGCATGGAATATTAGCAGAAGTATCATTTTATTATTGGGGATTATATGTGATATTCTCATGGCATTTGAAACAATAAATCACTAATAATGACCGCTATTCGAAACCACGTCTAAGCTAGTAGGATGTTCTTCACATCTGTCGAACGACTGCCGTATTAAGTATGTATCTCATTTCAATATAAGTTGCATCTAAGGTAAATTTTTTTTCACGAATAATAATAGATTCTTCCTAGAGTCATACGTTAACAGCTTGCAAGCAGTATCCCGATAAAAGGGTCAATCTTCAGCTCGTTTAAGAGAGAAAAATCTCTCTAGTGTAACCGAGATGTAGTTAGTTTGGTATCTCGGTATTCAGAATAGTCGTATCCTGAAATGTCTCACTAATTCTATAGATTACCACGATATATTGATGGTTCTATAGATAACCATAATATATTTTAGGGCTGCTATCCTTTTTAAACTTTAAGACTATATTTCGCTATACTTACATTAGTAATCAAAATATAGCGATATTTGACCATTGACCTTCACAGTTTAAGAGTTAATGTTGTTCGTTGTGAATAAAAATTTCAAAAAGTATAATTAACAGTATCCGAAAAATATTACTCTGGATGAGTTTTATTTAAAATTCATATAGAATTTAAGCTTATTCGAAATAATATAAAAAAAACCATATTTCCCGAAATCCGCCAGAATAAAATCGGGAGTAAATAAAAACTATGACATAATATTTCTAAATTTTTGTTCCCTCATACATTGTTAATAAAAACCAAAGATTTGTTCTAAAAATTTAAAATTTTGTTAAACAAAGTTATAAAAAAAATTTAAAAACAATTTTGGAAACGGCCATTAAGATATCAATAATTATTGACCATACTAGATAATGGGTTAACATTATGCTACGAAAATAAAATAAACACGGATATACAGTAAGAAACTGAAATTCAACTGTACCGTAATACGATATAGCGCCCACGCCATTACACCACCTGCACAGCTTTAATTCCGATTTAAATGAAGTTATTCCTTTCGTATATCATGGAAATAATATTTATATCCATCAGGACCATCTAAATTAAACTTCTTTTCATCTAAAAAGACCACATGTTTCCATTCTTCCTTCCAGGTCATGCAACCCTCAGCAAACTTGAGACGATTTTCTTTACGCAATTGGTTAAGCGGTGTTTTTTTTTAACTTTTTAAATGCTGTGCATTACGTATGACGCGTTTTACAGTCGCCAAGCTAGCGTTAGAACCAACTTTTTCTTTTATTTTTGCTGCTGAGTCCTTCGAATTGGAAGCAGATCTAACGATTGCTCGTCTTTCAGCTGACGAAGTGGCTCTAAAAGTGCCTCCTTTCATGTTTTTTCCATAGTTGGTCTCATTTCGTAAAAAATTACTCACACAATTTTGACTTCTATTAATTTTTTTGGCGATTTCATCGTGAGTAAGACCTACTTCAGCATAACACTTAATTTTGACCTTTTCAGCCTCAGATAAGGTTTTTCCTCTACCCATTTTAATTAGAAATTGTTTTTACTGCTTAAAAATTTAAAAACTTTGATAACAACTAACCATTCGCAGTTAAGTAATAGTGTAAACTAATAAAATGTGTTGTAAACCTATTCTGATGAGCCAAAAAAGTGCTTTGTTTTTGAACAAAATTTGTTAAACAGAGATTATTTAAATAACGCTTCAATATTGCCGTTCATTTTTTTGCACATATTTCAAGTAATGCATATCATCTCTCAACAAAACTAGTATATTACTTTTTTGAACAATAGTTTATGAAAGAGCTGGTAAAAAAATGTATTAAAATATTCAACCTATTCAGATGAGCGGCAGTGTATTTAAAGTAGAAATATGATTTTATTATAATATTTCTCAGAATCTTTTAATTTTTTTAAATTTCTTATTCTAGTGGTCTGAAATAGGTTAACGACCTGGGGAATATTTAATAACTTTAAAAATTGTCAAAAATGTGTTGCCTTTTTTTCCTTATTAGAACAATAATTATGTACATATTTTGATTATTTTATATTAAAATGCGAAAATAGTTACTTAATTTCTGCAAAAATTTAAAAAAATCATCATATTATTCATATTGTGGGAAAGGCCTATTGCATTTTTCCCCCTAAACAATCATAATAGATTTCAAGGAGCTTTAGGATGTAAAAATCCTCACCGTACATCTAATCAAATTTTAGGTAATTTAAGGCCCTAAAGGAATTTTAATAGATTTCAAGGAACTTGTGAATCTAAAAACCATTCCCGTATATCTAATAAAATTTTAGGTAATTTAACTCTCCAGCGGAAGTTTAATAAAAACGTCTATCTCTATTGGTGCAATATTCGTAACCATTTTCGTCTCTAAGCCATTAGTAAAAACTTAAATGGAAATGCTCAGTGAATAACTTACCCAGTATTTGCAGAATCTAATGGTGTTTTCTTTTCTGAAATAAAATGTTACACCTTTATTATGTACATTTTTATAATGTTTACCCCACATTTTAAAGATGTTGCATTTTTAATGGTCAGAATAGAACATAAAATTACAACAGTGTAACACTTTATTTTCATGTACAGCTGTTTTTGTTTTTTTTTGTTAAAAAAGAAGAAGCAGATAGCTCCCTGGTAAGATCGCTTGAAATAAGACAATGAATATTTATCAAAAAGACCAATGGCACCTTCCCGACTAATACGCAAATTCTTCTTAAACTATAAAAATTATATATGTATATAAACATACATTACATATATAAGAAGTAGGAGATATTGTCCTATGAAATTTGACATACATCAACTTCAGAGTATTCATTAATTCCTTTCTATACAAAGCCTTTCACTCACGGTTGTGGATTTCTTTCCATAATCATATAAAATATTTTATCATCATCAGATGATGAAGATGAATCCAACAAGTCATCCAAAATTTTTTCAGCACATAAAAAAGTAGTAATATTTTCCATTTTGTATATTTTTTTTTTTGTTTCTTAACACAAATACACATTCATAAACAAAACAAATGTCAGCTGCAGCAATGCCAACTTAGCCCTTTTCGGGCTAGATTTAGTCGGATTTTAGTCACTCAAAACGCGAAAAAAAAGGAAATTGGATGTGGTTTTATATGGATTTTTTTCCATTTAGCCCTTTTTTCAAAAATGTTTACGCGTTTTCAGTCTCAAAAGTTGGCATCACTGGTCAGTTGTTTTATCGTGCGGTTCTCCCCCTCCAAAAATACAGAGTGTGAAAGGTGCACCATTTTTTAAATTTATAGTGTGACATTTATAGAAAAGAACACACTACACTTTAGCAGTGTTGACATTTTTTCAGAAAAGAACACAAAAAAATTAAAAAAGATGCGAAATGGGAAAAACGTGTAACATTTTTGCCAGAAAAGAAAACGCCATAAGTTAATGTATACTTTTCCAAAATCTAAAGGTACCGTCACATTTGGAAAATATTTGCCGAAAAAGACGTAACCACTAAATAAAATATATTTGAACTCGTTTATTTGTTTAAAAAAACTTTTCTTATTTAGGGCAAAGCACAACAAATGTTTAGTTTTAATTTATTTGATGTTGTTTGTTCTTGCAAAACTCTTGTAAGAGTAAAAAACGTTAAAATAAAACTAGTGGTTACGCTTTTTGTCATTTTAAATATGTATACATACATATGTACATATGTATATACATAAGTATTTATGTAGGTAACATTAATTTTTCCGTTACTTGTCAAAAGACCAACAAAAAATACATTGATCAACAGTTGAATGTTGTATATAAATAAATATTTGTGTATTTATTTATATGATGAATAAATGTATTTTTTTATGACAAAGTGTGGAAATACCCAAGGAAGTGATGTAGGGAGAGAGAGAAAGAATCATTTGAATGATTCTGCAAATGACTGACAATTGAAACAAGCCGGCACACCCGATAAAGTAATCATAATAATAATCATCATCATTGTCGTCATCAATAACAACAACAACAAAAAACTATAGCAACAATGAGAATAGCAACAGCTATAACAAAAGGTATAACATGAGCTTAGCGAGAAAAACAGCTAAGTTCATTTAAACAGAAAAAATTAATTTAAAATATAGCATTAATAGATTTATAACATAGTTGAATTAAAAAATATTTTAACAAATTGTGAAATTTGTGAAAATAGACTTAGCATGTTTGTTTTCTAAGTAACTGCTGTTTTTTGTACATATCTTACTTTATATGTATATAAATATAAATGAAAGCAAAGTACAAAGTAATAATGTATGAGTATGTGCTGATTTATAATAATTGTTGTTGTTTCTATGTAAATATTTAGTAAAGTTGAGGCGATTGAACCATTCTTTTCTTCTTATTCCTATGATTATTTGTTGTTGTATACTAGTAGTTACTGTAAAAATGAATATCAAACATATAAGATAAAAACAATTCGAACAAAAAAATAAAATAGATTTATTTTTTTTTTCACTAAAAAATACTATAGAAACTCTAACGATGTATCAATGAATGGCAGTAACGAGGCTTGTCGCAAAAAGTACTTTATCTAATGTTTCTTGTTAAAACAAATTAAACAATGTCTGATAAAAATCTTGTTTGCTGATGAGTCAATCTCGAGCTCTTTAAGAATCTCCAACATATTCACCCCTATCGTGAATAAAAATTCCACATGAAATTTGTTCACTTTTCACATTTTTCCTATTTAAATTCAATGTTAAAAAAAAAATAAAAAGGAACAAATCTCATGTGGAATTTTTGTTCACGATAGGGGTGATTAAACAAAAACCTCAAGAAGTCTTTTCCGTTTACTCTCGTACTGTGTGTGAGTAATAAGAACAGTAATAGCAGCAACTTTAAGTGTATGTTTTGTGAGTTGTGAGCGTAAAATAAATAATAGAAGAATGGAAAAATAAGAAACGTTTGTTCGAGTATCTGTTAAATAAATATTAGAAAAGAAAATGATGCAATTGTTTAGACAGCGTTTGTGTTTATATTAACGAACAATGATGAAAACTACAGTAGAATGAAAAGTTTTTAATTTGAGAAAAAAAAACAAAAAACAAATTTAGCAGATTAAAAATATTTAGAACTCTAATCATCACAATCAATAAACTTTAAACAGCAAATGTTGGAAGTAACAAGTGTTCTAAACAAATTTTCTGAAGACAAATTATCTTAAACAAAATTTAAACACTTGTTGTTGTGAAGTATGTTTTAGTTCTAAAACCTTAAGATTCCCTATATTCAAAATGTCCTACCTAAATATTTTTAAATTAAAAACTCTACCTTTAACCCTCGCATTTATTTAAACACTTAAATTAATTTTAAATATTTTTTTCTGAATTCTCCTTTAAACAACTGCACAAAAAACTAAAAATTTTCATCAATTCCGTATGTTTATCTTCCTGCTCTTACACTAATTACACATCATGTTCATTCAATTAAAACATACTTCGTTATTTAGTAAAAACAAAAACTGAATAAACATTTTTGTAGTTCTCCAACTCCCACAGTTGATAGGAACGAACAAATAATGTATACAATACTTGTACACTCATGTTTGGTATTATTTTACAAAAAAAAAAAAAAAACTAAAAGAAAGCATTAAAAAAAAATAAAATTTAATTAATCCAATGTTATGCGTAGGTGTGTAAACTGTTATTTGGATACAAAAACTAAGAAAAAAAATATAATAAAATAGAAACAGCTACAAATGAAAAAAATAAAAAAACGTATAAAGGCCAATAACATTTAAACACAACAAAACTCTGTTTTAGATCCACCCATCATCATCGTCATACTACTCGTAGTTATAAACATGCACGCAACGCATACTCATTTTCATGTTTAACATTTTCCGCTTTTTTTTATTGAAATCTTTAAATAAACAATTGTAAAGGTTAGGGTCAATATTTATTCTAGTGGAGTGCACAAATTTTAAAGTTAGTTTTTTCTGAAATTCGTTTTTATTTCTGTTCTGTTACATATGAGTTGGTAAATAAAAATTTTTTTGTTGAAATATTAATTATTTCCTTGCACTCTACTACGTGATGAAAAAATAATTTTGTGTTGGATATGTCAATTAATGTTTAATAATAATGGTTTATTTTGGTTTACGTTTTCCTTATTGTTATATGCAGAATATCTCAGCAAAGACCTAGTCCCAATTTACACAAAGCAATTTTTTAAGCAAAGCTGTTTACCTTTTAGACATCGGGGTGCAGGGAAGATAAGACGAATACACACTTGATTATACTTGCAATTAGTGTTACTTTCTTATTCGTATTACATATGTATGTGTACACAAATGTGTGTATACTCTCAAATAAAAATACGAGCCATTCAAGCAATAAGAATTGATGTGTGCTGTGTGAACACCGAAGAAATTTCAATGAAAAAATGTATCAATCTTTTTAATAAAAATTGCTCCGTGTTAATTACGACTTACATTACATAGTAACGAGTTAAAATGCTAATAAACAGTGGGAAGCAAATATCAGTACATGTTAGTACTTTGCGCACTCGTCATTGCATAAAAATAAAACTAATAAAGAATGTTAGAAAATGTCAGTTATTTTATGTTTAATATTTAACAAAATAAATTATAAATCAAAACTAAAAGTATCAAAGTTCTAAGAAAAATTACAAACCAAACGAAAACAACCCGCATGCACCATACAAAAACTTTACAAAATGTCAGTAGTTTTAATATTAAGGCCAAAACTTGTTATTTCGTAGAACACTTTTTAAAAATTTTGGCGTGCTTTCTACTAATGGTTCAATTAATCCATTTGGAATGCTCTCTTATTCGCTTTTGCAGTTAATCGTTAGTGATCCAAATTTTTCTTTACAAATTCTTAATCGGTATAATGTTGGAATTTTTTTTGCTTGGATCATCATTCAGGGAATGATCCGTACTAATGCAATGCATTCGTAGTGCCGGCCCATACATGACCGTTGTATTCCATTTTCGATAGAATATAGGTGGTGTAAATAGTAAAGACATCAGATTTTTTTTTTACATTTATTCATTTATTGTATCTTCATTAAAAATGAACTAACAATAAGTTTTTAAAATCTTATATCTAAAAGATTTCAATTATTTGTCCAGCCAGTGCCGGACGAAAATTGTTTGACCATAATTTATTTTATTTATAAGACATCAGGTGGAGTGAAGTATTTTCTACAAGGTTTCAAAAAAACCGAGACACTTGAATGCTTCTTTTCACACTTGAAAAATGTTTTCAGTCTACCGGACATCACACTGTATTCTCATGCCTACAACATCAATAGCTTCTGATTTCATAATATGGAAGCCGTCCATAAAAACACAAGCATGTTCTGTAATGCATTTATGTGTTAACAAACAACATTGAGTCTTACGTGCATTTAAAGCGACTTTTTCCCACAACCCCATTTAGAGATTGTCACGAGATCTTGGTTAAGTGTATTATTTATGTTTTGCCTCATTGTCCTAATCTCTAACAGACTTGGTTTATAGGTCGCTCTTAGAGCATGCCCTCCCTAATCGCTAATTAAACTGTTGAAGTATAGATATTCAACAAGATGGTAATTTACGTCGAAGAACAGTGCTGATATACTATCCGGCCCATGAGAATTATTTATGTTGACATCCTCTTTCTAGTGATTCACCACCATGCCACCATGTAAAGCAGCTCCATATGATGAAGTTCCACAAACCACGCTTTATTTTTACCTTTACATGATGTCTTTGAATTCTCTGGGCAATATTGATTACCTTCAAATTTACTTTATTTTTATTATTACTCGAATAGAATAGCTACTCTTTGTAATTTGTAGAATATTGTCCCCAATAGCTCTTGACATTTTCTTCATTATATATGTATTATAATTTGATTTGTACTGCATAATTTGCAAAAAGTGTTTACATGCTATTAAATTCATATCAGGCAAATTTTTTGTTTTTGAAGTTATAAACTAAGCAAGCACATACAAATCCCACGTTAAAATATTATATTTTTATGCAAAAATATTAAATTTTTTTTTAAAATTTAAATTGAAAGCTTTTCATAGAAATTTTCTTGACTTCTTTTTCATTTCTAATTTATGTATTTGTAGTAAAATACAACATGAGATCGTTTAATAAACTTAATATTTCTTAAAATAGAGTACAATTGCAAACAATATATATTATTGTTATGAAAATATAATTATTATTTAAATTAAGAATGTAGGATATGGTTTTGCATATATGTACTATTATATATAACATTTAACACCAACACACTTAATCTTACATCTCTAATACAATTATACTTGCAGTGGTATATATGTATATGTATGTAAGACATTGTATTTTCCTATGTATATATTTTCCAGCACACTTTTAATATTATTCCAGCAGTGTTTACAATATTTTATAAACAATATTTTATTGTTTTGTTGCTGGTTTTGTATTTGATATAAATTTGTATGGCATGACGTTACACTTGATGTCGACACCATCTGTAACAATGGCATACGCAATTTAGCACACTTTTATTTCTGCTAAATAAACTTTAGATTGTATGTACATTATGTAGTGTTTTAGTATTTTATGCAAGAGTGTATGTACTGCATATACTCGTATCACAGCAAACAAATCATTGAGGCCCATAGCCACCAGTACACCAACTAGTCAATAAAACTCACCTGCTCGCTCACTGTTATTGCAACAACTAAACTGATTCATAATAAATAATGCAAATATCACAACCTATTACAAATTCTTTAGTAATAGAGTTGTTCCTTTTGTTTTTACGCTATAAATAGGAAATCTTTCTTAGTACATTTTAGTTTTTAAAATAACCTTTTTGTAGTTTTTATCTCAAATGTTTGCTGCGTTTGTTTTAGTTTCTGTTTATTTTTCTGAAGAGCTAAAATTCACATATTTTCGCATTTTTATATGTTTTCGCCATTGTTTTGTATTTGTTATGGCATGAATAGTATTCTCATTCCTGTACATACGAATATACAGAATACTACATATCTAAATATATATAAGGTAAAATTTGCTGTTTTGCAAAGATATTTGCAGCTTAAATGCTACAATATCAAATTGTAGTTTCAGTGTTTTCTAACAAATTGTTTTAATCGAAAGTTAATTGTTTGGAATAAGATATTTGTATAAGACACACAAATAGTAGAGATGAGTAGATTAATAATATAAATTAAAATATGCCCACACTTACTTTATTACTTTTGAAACTGTGTACATTTCTTAAATAAATATTCACCTAAAATCCGGTAGCAGAAATGTTTTAATATTTGTGTAGCAAAAAAAGTGATTGAATACTATTGAAGCATTAATTCATACTCATTAATTAATAAAAATCCATGTTTTTGTTTTGTTGGTTCGCTTAACTTGTTGCATAATATTATGCTGCAAATGCGCTGCATACTTATTCCAAATCGCTAAAAAAAAACGTTTCAACTTTCCTTTGACAATAGTACAATATTGTTCGCTTGGCTGCAGCTGGGGACAATTAGGCATATTTGTATATTTTTCTTTTACGTCGACCAGATTTCTTTTATATTAATTCATTGCAACTTTTATATAACGACTGGGAGCTAAAAACTATATCAAAATTTTCTGAGGTCTAAAAGTTCCCAAAACTTTTCTGCATGCATTTCTGTATATCAACAAGAACTTTGGTATCTAACTGGGGCATACACTGTGTTGCATTACTATAATTACACTTGATGTTACAAACAGTTTTTTTAAATTTTAAGTATGCGAGACCACTTCATTAATTTTAGAGAGAAATAACATTACAATACATTAACTAATGTGGCATGCAATTTTTGTGCCGACCACTGCATTAGAGTAATAATAGTTTATTGGGTTGTTTTCAATTAAAAAATCGTACACTATATTTAATATTAATATGTATTTTCTTTTATTTTTACAGGTAAAAAACATATTCATAACGATTTACTAAAACTAAACGAAGTGTAAGAAAACCTGTTCATGTGAGTTAATATAAATATAATTCTGACTTTCCACATGTCAATTGAATAAAAGAAGAAAACCAAAAGTTAATTAAATTAATCTACATACTTGAACTAAATTATATACCACATGCCTGGCTCATGCCAAGTACGATGTATAAAGCTATAGAAAATAATAAAACTAAGCCACCATAAGAAAAATATGAAAAAACAAACATGAAATAATTCCCCGGTTATAAACAATTTAAAATTCAATTAGTACAAGAGCTAGTTAACGAGTATAAGAGGGGGCTACAGCAGTAACTACTTCAAGCGAAGTACTTTTTTGTACTTACATAAAAAGCACACAATTTATGATTCATAGTAAATATTTGACCTTTTCATTATTAACTTAAACAAACAAACAAAAAATAAATAAAAAATAAACTTTACATAGACAAATAGCCCCTGAACGCTTCAAAATAGCAGAAAAAAACAAATTGCGTTACTTAAGCTTTAGAGTAAAAATTTTAGTAAGAAAAAACCATGTATTTTGCCACAAAATATTAACAAGAAGATTTATGCAAAACTTATAATTGGTTTATGAACCATTTCTTGCCATGAAAAATTAAACACACAACATCTCTTTCATTCCTGCCTTGCTACTTGACGCTTTTGTTGGATCACAACTATTTTCTAGAATTTAGTTTAACTACTGTTTCAGTTCAAAATTTTATAATGCAAGAGGCAATTAATGTTTGTAATTTTGTAATTCATTTGAAAAAGCAAAACAAAACAAATTTCAAAAATAAATAAACAAACGTATAGTTTGCATTCATTTTTTGACCCAATTTTTTATCCTGAGCGTAAGTATGCAGCACAAAAATATGGAAACAAAATCTAGTTTATTTAGCTTTGTTGTTGTTTTGCTTTTGCTAAAACTTTTTTAAGCTGGCAAAGTACAAACTAAAAACTTCTTTGTTGTTGTTAGCTGTTTAAAATTTAAAATAAATCACAATTAATATGGGGGTCTGGACATTTTTATAGATTAATTATGGCTGCTGCTACCTGTAGTTTTCCATAAATTTGCTTTAAATATAAGTTTCAGCTGGGGTTATTAATTTTTTTGTTTCTATTTTAGATTTAATAAAAAAAACATTGTTTAAAACACTTTTGCCAGCATTTTTCAAATTTGATACTTAGTTTATGAAGTTATTATTCAAGGTAATTCAGAGACTTTGGAAAGGAATTTGCTAAGCAGAGTTAATGTGGGAAATTGTTCAAGTTTATTGTTTGAGTTTACTTTTTTACTGGTTCAAAGCATTTAGTTAATTTCTGGACACATGCATTAGCTATTACTAGGGATGCCAAATTTGTCAAATACCGGTATTTGTTTTAAAAAATTCTGGGATTTTTCGGGATTAATAAATTAATTAATATTTGTGTAAAAGATCTAGTGAAGTATAATTGTTTTTTATATTTTACATTAAATCACAAATTGAAAAGGTCAGAAATGTTTGAAAATTATTGACAAAGTCACCAACAAAAATTAAAGTTTTACACAAGTTTGTTGAAGAAATGAAGGTGAAAGAATACAAATTATTTTAGGATTACCAAACCCGAACACACGATTTGTTTTACTTAAACAAATAGTTGCCATTTTAAATCCAGTTAAATTAACAGTGAAGGCATTTGACGCATTGATATGAATCTCTGCCAATGTTGCACTTTTATTTAAGGTCAAAGAGATATTAGAAAGAGATGACTCAAAACTTTTAAAATTTTTTTAAAAAAATTCCAATTACAGCCAATTTCGAACCACCGGAAATACTGGTTAAAGGATTGATGTTTGACTGTTGGCTAGCGGGCCCCGCAGTGGTGCAGAGGGTGAGAATTCTGATGAGAGAAAGTGGTGTTTCTCGAAACATTTGTAAATTCAACCAACAACCCAGGTTCGATTCCTAAGCCAAGAAAAATTATCAATAAATTTTAATAATAATTTTCATGTAACAATTCCTACCTTCAGTAAAAATAATTCAATGAAAATTAAATTTAATGAACTCGAGCCGAAATAAAAGAAATATCAAAGATTTTAAATTCCAAAATTTAAGAGTGAATTTGTTAACAATTTTGGTCACATGCGTTGATTGTGAACGATGTTTTTCGTTAGCGTCATATATTGGTAACAAAATTAAGTCAAGATTCTATTTACTTTAGATGCCTTAATATTTTTAAGAAGCATTATTAAGGTCAGCAATAAGATTCTATTGCTTGAAAAATTCTCTATCTTATTTTAAATATAATGTCGAACAATAATTTGTTTATTATTATTCAAATCACAACAGATGTTGTAGTGTCGTAGGAGTTGTACGTCGTCTTAATTTAGTAGAGAATATATAGCTTATAAAACTGGCTTTTGTGATAGTTAACTATCATTATGTTTTTTAAGTCTTATTAAAGTAATGACATATATATAACTAGTTGTACTAACTATTCGTGTCTAATAACATCAGCTTGTTAAAACGCTAAAATACTAGAGAAATATCACAGTCATCTTTAATCTTTAGAATTTTTAAATTTTATAAAATAACCATTTTAAAGTATCACTGTTCTTTATGTGTTTTACACTTTTCCTAACGACTTTATTTAAAACAAAAAGTGTTTGCAAAAAAAAAAATACCGCCATTATTTTGCAAATATCATCAACATTATGCAAAAATTCATAAATGATTATGTAAAGGTTTTCGTGTTTAAACTTTATGTACTTGAACACATACACATGCACATAAAATGCAACGCATTTCATAAACCCAGCAAGCAATTAACCAATAAAACCATTAATATTTTAATGAAATTGTTCTCATATAATGGTTATAAAGGTTATTTTGCAAATAATTTTCTTTCCAATCCCGAAAACATCCAATGAAGCATAATTGTTTTTATTAAGCTAGATTTACATGATTTAAATTTTCTTCAAATTGCTCTTCAAACTCGTTTAAACAGCAAAATTTTTTCTGTTTACACGAGTTTGAAGCATTTTCAAGAGCAAATTTAATGAAAATTTCAATCGTGTAAATCTAGATTTAGTTTCTTTTTGATATATACACAAATACGAAACATCTACACTTAACATAAATCAATTAGGATACCCATGATATTGCTTAAAATTGCCGTTTGTGCAATTGGGCCAACTTGCGAGACTTGTTTTATGAAGCCCCTATTTAGTTTTGTGCAATCTAACATTTGTGAAAAACGTCAATTTCAAAATAAATAAAATAAAATAAAATAAACTTAAAATTTTTGTGATAAAAAAGATATTTATTTTTAAAAATGCCTAAAGAAATCACACAATTATCTTTTTGGAATGTCTTTTTCTCAAATTTAAATAAAAATCAGCTATTGAGTTAAACGCACAATTGAACAACGCATGTTTACCAGCGAAAATTGTTGGGCAAATTTACGAATTATGTATGTATGTGTAAATAATTTTTCATGTAATTTTTGACAATTCATTTACGAGGGCGTAAAAAAGCACAGTTTGCGAGACTTTCAAACGGTATCATAAGGACCCTCAATAATTTTTTTAGCATTTTTAATAAAAGAAATTCTAAATCATATAACAAATTGCAAAAACAAGAGACACTGCAAAATTGTTTACAAAGTCATCAACATAAATACAAATTTTACAAAAGTATGTCGAAGAAATAAAGGTGAAAAAACTAAAATAATTTTTGTATTGCCAAACTCAAACGCACCATTTGATGTGTCTACGGTTTTTGGAATTAAAAATTTCTATCAGAAAGCTTTATTTGATTAAAAAGTTCAACAGATGACAAATGAAAAATTTGTAATAGATAAAGCTGTTTGTCGCAGTGATATGAATCTCTGCCTTTGTTGCACTTTTATTTATGCTCAAAGAGTTATCAAAAATATGCAGTCATATTAAGTGATGAACTAGCGAAATCTCTCCTTGAAAGAAACCAAGAAAGATGGATGATTTACACAACACTTTTAAATTTTTAGAAAAAACCAAAAATTTTAAATTGAACTTGATAATGAGAAAAATGTTTGTTATTAAAAATTATTAAAAAAAATTAAATAATGAATGCAACTAAAATTCGTAGAAGAACCCCAAAACATTTAATAATGTCTGTTATGATATGGAATCTATGGAATCAAAAATAAATAAAGGGTGTTTTTTTAAGACGTATAGAACTTTAAGTTGGCAACATTTTTTAACTAGCGGCCATTTTGTCAGCTGACTGGATACGACAACATGTTAAAATTTCAGCTTTGGGCTGCTAAAAATGTGATCTGGAGTTGTGATTGTGAGATTTGTTTTTAAAAATTCCCTGGAAATGAGATATTTACTACTAAATTTTGGCATATTATTCATGATATAGGTACCACATGTCACACCACCACCGAATCACTGAATTAATTCAGTTTCAAATTTCCCGATCGCACAATTTTATGAAATTCAGTTGTTTGGCTTTTTTAAATATAATATCTAGGCAAAGTCAATCGAATCGAGTACAGCCTTAAGAAATTCGTTATGTGAATAAGAAAAATGCTAGATTTTGCCAAAATAATCTTGAGAAATTTGATAAATTAATCAACATCTGTATTCGTGATCGTGCTGGACATCTGTGCAATTGAATTCATAATTGACAATCCTTAACTCTTTGCAATACTAAAACTTTTGTTTTGTTTTTTGCATAAACATTTTTTGTTGAAACCCCTTATTTTTGGTTGCAAGTTACTGGTTTCTTTAAATAAAATTTTTGTTTTATTTTTAATTACGATTTGATCTTATGATTAGTTTGTATTGTTTTATAGCATAATTTACTGTACTTTTTGGAAGCCTTAGCTTGTTCGCAATCATTGACCCCTCAGTATAGAGTTTTTAAAGAATTTGTCCACAATTTTCTTTCCGTTTAAAAACAAATCGCTTGAAAATCGCGTTTCTTCCAGGGTTTTCTAACAGTTTCTGTAGTGTGATGATTGGATTTCATGCAAACAATGTTTTATTGACGAATACATCTCATTATGGCTTCATTTAAATAATAGTATTTCTTATATGAACAAAGAAGAATTAGTAGGTTATAATTTTATGCAAAATGACATGTGAGACATGTAAAAATATGTCATGATTTGACACAACATAGAAGAGCATAACATATTTGTGCAGCATATTGTCTACAATATTCGTAACCATGCAACATTGTCCCAAAACGTTTGCTGGTTTATTATTAAAAACACATCTGTATGCATACTTAGCAACATACTAATGCTGCATTAGACAATTTGAATGTATAATTGCAATGGGTAGTAAAGTCAATTTGATGCTATTTAATATGAGCACTTGAATGAATAATGGAACCAATTACACATGCGCCACTCTTGTAGCAAGCAAAGCAACAAAAACAACAAACAGAAGAATTAAAAAAAATATATGTCTGTATATAAAAGAGCTTACGGGCATAAAAACAATAAAAAAATAAGAAGAAATTGCTGAAAGGAATTTAAATGCAAATAGACTGCCACTGAAGAATATTCATACACACTCGAATGGAGTATTTAGAACATTATAAACATTACAAAGGAATTAAGTATGATTTTTTCTACTTACTCTTCTTATTGAGATGCAAAAGGAAAAGAAATATAATTCCAATGAATGAATGAATTCGTTCATTTGCAATGAAAAATCATATGCAAAAGAATTTTTCTTACACAAAGAAATTTTAGAAATTTCGTTTGCAAATATGAACGTTTGTTCAACAAACGTAAAGGAACAATAATGATGTTAATTGCAAAACGAGTTGGAAATATATTTCTGTTGTTTTTGCTGCTTTCATTTGCTGGCTAAAAGGGTCAGTTTTCCGGTTTGCCATGGCAGGAATGTTTGAGTTTGAAAATGGGTTGGTGAAAGTGCAGCAGTTGTGGGTGGCAAGTATTTATAGCAAATATCTGTAATAACAATATCCCATGAAAATGCGTGAAAATTTCTTTAGCTGTAAATAATTTTTATAACATGGCTTTAAATCAGATTTTTATCTAATTTTTTAGTTACTAAATTTGCTTGTTTAATGCGTGTTTCTTGTTAACAGCCTTTAGCAAAAACAATTAATGTTTAAAATAAATTTTTTATAATTAAAGAAAAAACTTCTTGCTATAAAGAGAATTTCGCATAATAATTCCCAAAGTGACAGCAGGCAGTTAATGCTAGAAAATGTACTGCTTGTTAATGCATCAAAATCTATGATATATTAAATGAGTTGGTCATGTTGGCGTCAAACGTTCGCCAAATGTCAACAACAAAGTCTGAACAAAATGCACAAAACAAAGACAGATATAAAAAACGAAACGAAACCAGACAACAAAAAAGTTTGCAAAAAACATACACTACACATACACTATAGATGAAATCAGTCATGAGATTTAAACATTTGCTGTTGCAAGCTGCCACATATGGTTTTTTTTTTTTTTTTTGATGTACAACTGTCATTTGTTTGGAGTTTAGTTGACTAGTTCTATTAAATTTTTTGCTTTACTTGTTTTCTAAATACCCTACATAGGAGATATTAATTCATGGTTGTTTTGCAGCTATATGAAAAGAAGTCGTTAACTTTATATCACTTGAAATCTAAAATTTATGAAATTTATAAAAAAAAATATTTTTTCTGCTTTAAATTAAACTTAGATCTATGCTGGATGTACGCTATCTAAATGATCGACCTCGATCACGCATTATTTATTTTTTCCCTTTCATTGTGCTGATGATGCAAACTATTTTGAAGCAAATAAAACAAAAACACATTAATTGAAATGTTGATGCTGCAAACTAGAGATTTGTATACACAAGCTAAAAGCAACTAAACAAAAAAACTGATAAATAAAAACATGCCGTACATTTTATAAATCTAACAACATAACACAAGTATAATGCTCATCAATTTATTGTCATTAATTAGATTGATTGTTATTTGCACATGTCTTTTTTTCTTTTTTTTGTTGCTGCAGTTTCTGTAGATTTTCCATATGCGTAAAAATGGCCGGAAAGTGTAAAAAAATACATGGTGACAAATTTTAAATTGTACCAACTATGAGTATGTTATAAAAAAGTACTTTCGAATTTTTGGGGTAAAACTAATTAATATATTACAGAATGGTATTTTTGTCCATTTAGGGAAAGCAATGGTACTTTTGTGTATTACAAAAACCTAAAAAAAGCATTATTTTTTACAGCCTAAATATTATATGCGTGACATTTCTATTGTAATTTATAAGTAACCTTTTTAAAAATCGTTCATATATAAGTGTAAAATTTGAGCTATACTTGTTTGGTAGCTTTTGATTTGCAAATTATTTTATACAAAATAATTAAAAGAAACATATACCAATGTTGCTAAAAAGTTAGTTTTAGTCTAAACCAGGAGTGCCCAAAAGTTGCTTATGTAAGAGCAAACACCAATACATTTAAATAAAAACTAATTTTTACTCAGTATTTTTTGTTGTAAAAACCAATACATACAAAGAAACAACACACTTTTTAAACGGTATCATACGTTAACCAAAAACAAAATCTACATTGACGGTCGCAGTCACCAATATTTACCAGGGGTCAAATTACCGCATTCGATATCGAGTAAAATTTATCTTAATTTTCTTATTTGAGATTATGTCATTCGTTATCGTGCAAGAAATTTAGTACATTTTATCATAATTTCGCTATCGAAATCATTTTTCGATGCGATAGCTCATTCGATCACGAATGCGGTACTTTGGGCCCAGTACAGCATATGAAAGTGTTGTTGCTTTGCGCTTGCGTGTATAGAGTGAAGTACGACAAAAAAAAAATAAGGCAAAGTTGTTTGTGTATTTCGTATTGCTAGTGCTGAGTGCTGTAATGAGTATACAAAACACACAGCCTATAGTTAAGAGTTTTTACAAATACAAAAGAGCACCAAGAGTATAGGGCTTGGGCACTCCTGGTCTAAACTATTTTATAAGACATATTGGAATCTGGAATATTGATTAATCTTATCATGTACATAGTAATTAGGAATAAAGATTAAATTTGTAAAAGGTTTGCAGAATTAAACATTATGATACTTTTTGTTTCTTTGATTTTTTTATTTTCCTCTACACAGCGGCGTATTTTAAAGTTTCAGCATTGCTTAACTGCAAATAGTTCAATATTACTTTATCTAAAAAAACCCAAAAATATGAAAATAAACCAAGTTTAAATCCTTCCAGCTACACTCAAATATACTGTCAAGGTACTTTTTGTTTAAATCCTTTCAAAAGAAATATCCTGTCAAGGTACTTTTTGTTGAGTGCTTTATTTGCAGCATAATTTCTCTTGAGTAATTCTTAAACAGTTCGAATTATATAATTCTCTATTAAATTAAAATTTCTTTTAAATAGAATATATTGTATGGTCCAGACTAACGGACGGATAAACAAATTTCAAATAGTCAAAGATTTTTCTTCTTTTTTTATACAATTTGTAGCCCATTTGATTCTTGACATTTTTCTTTATAAAAGTATTATAAAAAGAAAAAATTATTCATTTTTACATAAATTGCATGAAAAGTGTCTAAAGTTGATAAAGACTTGTTAGTTGCTTTTATAAACTGTTTTGTAACAAAGCTTAAAATTTCTTCAGATTTCTCCAGAAACTTCACTTCGTAAATGGAAATTAAACTCTGATACTTTGGATACTTTTAATTTTAATTGAAGTATGGTCACACACCACAAATATTTACTCAAATCAATTTTTGTTTGACGATGTTCGATCTCATATATGTTTTATAAGATCAAACAGCATCGAATAAAATAACCTCAAATTTGTTTGTGTGACTTGTCCTAAAAGTAATAATTTTTTGAAATAAATTAAAGAATTCAAATTTATTTTACTTACTTAGCTATTAAATCAATTTTGTCAAATATTTAGAAACATTTTATGAATTCTCTTCAGAATTGGATATTTTGTAAATTAATGATTTCCGGTTCATCTAAGAGAACAAATCTGAAAATATTGAAATATACCATTGAGTAAGAAATAAACTTTTTTTCTTTTAGAAAAGTCACATAAAAGAAGTATAAAGATATTTTTTAGGAGTAGGTACTTTTTTCTTTTACCAGCTGTCAGTGTATGATCCGTACTAATCAATGCATTGAGTTGGAGTATGCTGTTTAATCAACCACAAATGGATGAACCCTTACTGAAGAACATGCATTGCGTTTCGGGAAAGAGTTTCCTAATTTCAGCAGAACACATTTCATTATAGTTTCGATCCAACAGAGAAATACAACCTAAATTGCTGTGATGCTCCAGCGAGTCAATAGAGTTGGATACTGCCACCGATTAGCACCTTCGCCCTGTCTCGTCGAGTAACACCAAAATAGACTACGAAAGTGAATGTTGTATTCAGTTTTCGGTTGAATATAGATGGTGTAATTAGTAAGGAGATCAGATGGTGTGAAGCGAAGCACTTGAATGCTTCTTTTGACACTTGAAAAATGTGTTTAGTCTAGAAAATATTGAACACACTGAATTCTCATGTATAAAAGATCAAGAGCTTTTGATTCCATAATATTGACACCACCCATATAAGAACAGATGAAGCAACATGACTTATCGTGGCTTTATGTGTTAATATACAACATTGAGTCTTACGTGAGTTAAAAGCAGCTCTATTCGCACAACTCCATTCAGAGATTGTCACAAGATCTTGGTTAAGTGTATTATTAATGTTTTCCTCATTGCCCCAATTTTCCAATATAAATGGCAAGTGTTGCTATTTTCTGCAAATATATAGGGCTGGAAGTTTGACTTAGAACATTATTTAGAAAGATAACAAGTAAAATAGGAGAACACTTTAATTCGTATGATAAGATCATATCTATACTAACTCGGATAGTGCTATGTATGAGAAAGCTCGATATAAATCGAGAGAAGTCATCACCGACACCAAAAGCAAAGAGTTTCGATAAAAGAGCACTATGCCAGACTCTGTCGAACGCCTCGAAAATATCCATTTTACAGCTATACTTTCGCGTTTTTTCGATACGAAGGCTAGTATATCTCCCGTACAGCGTCTCCTATGAAAGCCAACTTATGAATCGCTAATTAAATTGTTGGACTCGAGAAGAGCTTAAAATTTTACACGGCTCAAATTTATAACAATTTAGAATAATGGGTAATAGTTTTTTGATATTGAATAGACCTATTGTTAAATGCCATTTTAAGTTATCCAGAATATTGTACATATGTGTATTTATAAGACTTTCAAGCCCTTTAATCAAAAGGTAAATTTTTTTCATAATTTTAAGATGATCAAGAGTTACCTACAATTGACCAGTAAAATAATATAATTAATCACTAAGTTACTTTTTTTTAATAATGCTTCCTTTGAATACAAGTAGTTTATAGTCAAGCTAAGTCTCTCATATTAAATGCTAAAAAACAGAAAGTGCAGTTAATGATTTTTGCAAATAAGTAACTCATGCACATTAGGTTTTTGGAAAAACATATTTATACAAATTTAGTAGAAGTAAATGTGCAAAAATTCAATTATTCTATACCTTTCAAGTTTCTATACATACATGCATATATATCTGCCATGAAAAAAGTGCAAAATGTACACGCTTTCACATCCCCGTTGCATATTTAAACATTTCTCAGCATATGAGACAATAGTACGTGCATTAACATAAAAACAGAAAAATTATTGACCATTTGAAATGCATTTTCTTTTTTTTCCAATTCTTCTATAGCAGCATGTGCTTGAATGCATGTGTATGCAAATTAATTAAATACGTTTGTTTATTTCTTTTTGGTTTTTCAGTTAAAAACATTTATTTTGCAGCTTTTGTTGCGGTATTTAGTGTTTGTGTTGTGCAAGTGTTTATTTATTTTAGCCTGTTAGTCACTGAACTTTTTCGTTATAGTTTCTTTGCTATTTAGCGAAAGTTTTTTTTTGTTTGTTTGTGTGTATGCAATTTTGCTTTAAATGCACTTGTGTCTATTAAGTCTATATAGTCCCAGTTAAGCTGTTCAATTATGTTCACAGATAGTTTTCATTTCTTTTATTTATTTAAAATTAACTCTGACATTTACATACATTTGAATGACTTGTTTGCCATTTAGGTGATTTAGTAGGTGCATTATTTGGTTTGTTGTTTAACATAGACATTAAAAATTTTGTTGCACATACACAGGCAACTTTCATTTAACTCTTTCAAACATAAATACAATTTGAGAAAGTTGCATTAACTTGTGCATTTGCTAGCTCAATTTGGTGTTTGATTTAGTTTGGAAAACTTTTATTTATGACTTGTTATATGGCTTAGCTTGTCAGTAAACTAGATTGTTAACCTTTTGCTTAAAAATTCATAAATTAAGCTGGGGATTTTTGCAGTGTTAAAGACTTATGTTTCTAAAAATATTTTTTATGCAGTTAGTATAGCGGGTATTTTTAAATATATTTTATTTTTATGGCTTATAGTTGATCAGTGTCTGAAAATGGGAGTTAATAAACGAAAAATTTTTGAAATTATTTGGTTGATTAGTTTGTGAAAATTCCGCTTAAACTAGACAAATATATAAGCTAACTGTAATATAAATAGTTTATTAAACTTAACTTAATTTAAAGCCATTGCCCACATAAAAACCGATCTCATTAATATTTTAAATATTGATCAACGAAACAAGCTTTAAAAGACTTTTGTATCACAAATTTATAATCATTCATTAATATCTAAGAATAATTAAAAGAAGAAAATAAAGATCTTTTCCTCTTATGAAAATCGGTGTATCAGTAATTTATAATCATTCATTAATATCTAAGAATAAATAAAAGAAAAAAATAAAGATCATTTCCTCTTATGAAAATCGGTGTTTTTGTTTCAATGGATTGCATTAGTTGTTGCACAATACTTTAATCTATCTGCTTACTTCCTCCAAATCGGTAATATGTTTTATTTGTCAAGAACTAAAGTACTAGTCTCCTTTAGCTGTCCTTTGACAATAGCCTAAAATTGTTCAAATGATCGAAGCTAGGGCGAGGAAAAAATACGGCTGTTGAAGGACCTACGATTGAAGCTAAAATACGACTGTTGCAGGGTCTACAATTAAAGCTAGGGCGAAGACAAAATACGACTGTTGAAGGACCTACGATTGAAGCTAAAATATCACTGTTGAAGGACCTAAGATTGAAGATAAATATGACTGTTGAAGGATCTACGACTGATGCTAAAATATGACTGTTGAAGAACCTTCAATTCCAACCATAATATGACTGTTGAAGAACCTACGATAGAAGTTAAAATATAACTGTACAAGGACCTGCGATTTAAAATAAAATATCATTGTTAAAGGTTCTACGATTGAAGCTAAAATATGATTTTTTTTTTTTTTTTTTTAACACAAACTGCGAAGCTTTTGGCTTATCTGCAGAAAACACCCAGAGTCTTTGGCGGGAATCGAACCCGCAACCCTCTGACTGATAGTCTGGCACACTATCGCCTAGTCTATCGGGGCGGATTTTATGTGAGCAATGCATAATCTTCCGTTTTGACTAGCCATTTAACACTTTCTTAACCGCACATGAGTTTATCTAATGTGGATAAAATTTGTCGATGTTAAATTCATGGTCAAACAACATTAACAGAAAATTTGATACAGTCGGCTAACTGAGGCTTAAAAAATTACAAAGACAACATCGACACGTTTTCCCCACAAAGAAAAACATGATCATATTTGTGTCCGTAATTCTGCCGACATTTTGCTCTGCTGCACATAAAGCAATAACACTTCAAAACGTCGGCTTAAGTGTATTTCATATTTCTAAAGCTATTTCTGATAAAGTGATGAATGTCATGTATTAAAAATTTCTCTTGACATGCTTATTCTTAAATATTTCATAATTTCTTTTTCCACATTATGTTTTTATTATATGTTTATAATTATAATTTAATATTTTGTATTTTTCTTTCTAATATCAGAATCAACGTAATTTCCTTTTAAACAATTTTCATTTCTGGAAAACTGTAATCAAAATTAGTATTCAGAAAACTATATTCTGCAGCAATTTGGGTTAAACAAATAAATGCATTTCCATTTACTTTCTAAAAACAAAATATCTTTTTGCAACAAAATTATTGTGTTGAGTTTAACAAAAAACTTGAAAAGAAAAAAAAACTAAAAAGCAAAATGCACGTGAATTAAACAAATAAGTGATTGGTCATCAGAAAAACTCTTAAACAAAATATAAAAAAAAACACTAAAACAGCAACAGAAACAACATTAAGCGAAAATTCACTTAAAAGTTGCAGCTGCATTTGTATGTTTTGCTTCATTGTTTTTCTCTATTTTGTTCGTTGATGTTCTAGTTTCAATGTATTTCCTCACTTCTTGCAACGCGATTTTATGCCGCTCGTTTTTCTGTGTTTTTTTGATCTACGACTAGAAAAGAGTTTTCGTTTTTTTTTTAATTTTTTATACTGTTTCGTTTATTTTTTGTACTTTATTTCTGCTACAAATTCAAATGCATTCAAGCAGAAGTTTTTTGTTATGTTTTAACCATTATTTTTGTGCTATAGTATAACTGCAACACACATAACTAAAGCAACTATAAATAAATATAGAAGCAACAAAACATCAACAACATGCAAGAACAACATGAAAATTTGTTTGTAATACTGAACAGCAATAACAACAACTGCACACAAAAAATAAATATGTACAAGTATTTTGTATATTTTTTTTCTATATTTAAAAAAAATAATAGACGAGACACTAGGTTTTGTTTAAAAAACAAAAAAAAAAAAACACGAAAATCCATTCAAAAATACTTGGACACATATGAAAATGTTAAAGAAAATATACATGCAATTTGTATATCTACCGGTGTAGGATTTGGAATAATTCACATATGTAGATACAAGTATAAAAGTGTATATATACGTTTGGTCATGACAGGCTTTTCAAAGAATTTATTGTGGAAAAATGTCGTTACAAAAAACATTTTTGAAAAAGGTTTTATTAAACTCAAACATGGTTTGGTTCGTTTCGATTTAGATTTTAGAGATGGTTTAAATTTAAAAAAAAATTACTTAAATTTTTAATAATTATAAGGAAACAGCTTTACGATCAGTTCATTCCACTTGGTGTATTATTTCCGTCCACGTCGTGACATGTCATAGTTTTTTTTTCATAACCAACAATTTATTGTGCTCACATAAATTTGCTTCGTGTGGACTACTCTTGACCATGACCATGATCGAATAAGATTCGTACAATGATGTCTGCTATTAAATATCATGTTTACATTTAAAATACTAAATTTGTATACAGAATTAATACAAATTACTAAACTGTGCAAATGGGACAACTTGATGAAATTTGTGGCTCGTCAAGTTTAGTTATTTGAGTTTTTGGAACAATAGATTAGCACAGAGACAAGCTTTTACAAATTCAAGTAACAGAAGATAGACGTTAACTTATGTATATTAAAATTGGTTTAGGTTCTACCCTAGATGGAACTGCTACATAAGATTTATCGTCTGCATATTAAATGCCCTCAAGGGCACATCTTTTTTTGTATTGGGACTGAAATATTTTCCTGGCGATATTATGGCATATTTGATGATCCTATTTGGAAAGATCTGTAAGATAAATTTTAGGTAACTTTAAGCTATCTGTGTAAACTTAGGTTATCAAGGAACTAATACAGAAATACCTGACTAACGTCTTTTCCTGACCTTTTCTGGAACTTGTTACACTTTTCATTAGGAAACTATAAAATATATGATTCTCCTAATTGCCCTCAGCTTCGTCCGCTTGAAAAATATTGGGATTCTGTTAAAGAAATGTTGAAGCGGAATTTAATGGAATGGAATTTATCAAAATAAATTTTAGTTTCTTCAATTAGCTTTTCTTTGTGGCAAATTGCTTGGACTCAGATAGGTAAAACGGTTCATTACTCTGCTCAAAAGTAGATCACATTAAGTTAACGCTCAGTAAGAACGAGTTGCGAATATTAGAGGGGTTAATTACCAGATTCGTTTAGTAAGAACGGTTTGGGAATACTGAAGGGGTTAATTACCGGACAGTATGGTCTTGTATATCACCAAATTACTCTTATTAATGTTTTGGATAAGACAGTAGTGCTGGCAAATTCTACTACTTTCCCTTACTCAATAATACTCAATACTTTTCATTTAAGTACTCAATACTACTCGATACTTTTAACGGATTTTTTGAAATTGTAACGCGTAGTTTTTATCTGCAAATTGAAGTAGTTTCTTCAAAAAATAAAAATAGATCTTCAACTATTATTGGTTTTGTATGTCTTTTATTATTAAATCAAAAAACAATGTAAAGCTTAGTTTTAATTCAACGTTAACAACAACTTAAGAAATAATAGAAAGCTTTATTTCGGCGGTTACAGATTGTTGTCTTTTTATACAGTGATGTATTTTTATGCACTATTTTACCCACTCAACTTGCTTTAAAATACAATTCAGAAAGTATCGACTAACTACTTTTGAGTATTGAGTATCCAAAAAAAAGGGCAAATACTCGATACTCGGTACCCATTGCTCAATACTTTGCCAGCACTATAATACAGTGATGATCTTGATGGAACCTGTGAATGTTTTTGTAATTTCATCTAACAGGATAATTGGCTTCATACGTAGCCTAACCTGTTGTTATGATTTTTAAGGCTGCATAAAAGATTAATGATCAATAATAATAATCTTTTCTTAAATATTAATAAATTAGTATCAATGTGTGGTTTTAAATGGCTTTTTTGTTAAATAAATATTAAAAAATGTATGAACCGGATTGTAGGTGAACACGGCTTTGTATTCTGTTTTCTAAGGAGGAACTAATTTTTTGTTGTTTTTTTTTTAACAAACACAAACTTAGAAGCCTATCATCTAGTGTAGCAGGAATTGTTTCTGATTAATTCTTTATCACCTTCTAAGGTAACACGTAAGCTCTGTGATCAAGGTTACTCTTGTTGTCGTTGCCTAAATATAATTGTCGTCTTTTTTACGAGAATTGACTTTTAGGAGCTTTTAAATGTTGGGAGTTTCAATCAAACACTTTACAACATTTATTATAATATTAATAAAAATCTATTCTTTAAAGGCTGCTCTTTATAGGAATTTACATTTCGAAATGGTTTGTGGCAATTGTAAGCATATTTCGTACTTTAGTCAATACGTTTTCATGTTTTAGAAATATGAACATTAGAAAGCAGATAAGTTGATTCACTGATTCAGTTCAGAGATGGAATTTCATCTCGACTTAAACCTAAAGTCTCATAATCGAGATCACATTGTGATCACGATAAGCATTATATCTTAGATGCCAGTATATAGAGAATATTATCAAGTATCATTTATATAAGAGGTCTGGATAAAGACTTTCTAGTCTTCTGGCAATTGCATCCACTTAACACTTTTTCATAAAAAAAGAAATTCCATAATAACACTGCTTCTACATGCTCTTCATGGTTGGTCACTTTTTTACATCCATAATAACAATTCATATAATTCAAATGTCAAGACGTAAATATCTACTCCTACATATTGCATACTTTAACACACACACAAACACACCGATCAACAGACAGACAATTAAACTATTGTAGCGTTTATTATTTGTTATGTCTGTTTTGAAAAGTTGCTGATGCACACACGAATTGTTTTTTATTTTATATTTTTTTTTTTTTTTCTGTTGTTTAGATTCTATTCTTATAAAAAATTTTTATTTTTGACGAATTTAGAAATATTTTATTTACTAGAGTGTGTGAGTGTGTGTGCATGCATCTGTGTGGGCATCTCTGTGTTAGCTGGCTTATATTTAAACAAGTATTGTTTTTATTTTTGGTAACAAAACAAAACAGAAAATATGTGTATTAACAAATAAATGATTGTTATTTTAACAGGTGTCAAAAACACCTGTATTAAAAATTTATTAATATACAACAATTTATGTTGAGATCACATTTATATGAAAAAAATATGTATTTAAGTCAATGAGTTGTTAAAGATGAAATTTAAGCAATACTATTGTGTTATGTAAATAATGTTTATAATTGAAAAATTATAAAATTAGTTAAGAGAATTTGAAAGTTGTGTAAAACTATGAAATAAAGAAAATTACTTAATATCAACTAAACCATTTCGAATTTGTATTTGAGAATATTCCAAATATATTGCATAAACTTTTAATTATAATTCAGATGTTTCTAGTTATATTTTAGAAATCACAAATGGAAAATTTGAAATACAATTGAAAATTTCGGATATGCAATTAAAAATGTTTGATATAGTGGCACGACTGAGAATCATTCAGAAAAGTTTCATTTTAGAAAAGTTTCTCTGATAAAGTAATATTAAAATATAATTTTTTGATTGGTTTCTCCCATAACATAAACATACACTTTAAAACGTTTTCTTTCTGAATTATCTGTATACGGGCACATACAACTTTTATACGAATTTCCTTATCCTAAAACGTTTACTTTGCTTTAAGAAGCAATAATCACAATAAATCGCTTATAAAATTGCTGCAGAAACAAAAATTTGATACTAATTACGACTGCATTCCGTCTGCATTACCTCTAAAAAGGTTACTCATTACGAGTTCATAAACTGTTATAAAGAGTATTTTTTAGAGCTATCGGATTTAGAACAAAATAAAACATAAAATTTAGGGAAATAGGAACGATGTATATAATTCAATGTTTTAAGATGATTTCTTGTAAATGTTGACCGCGGTTACACCTCAATTTTGGCAAACTCTCTCCAACATATCGACTGATATTTCACGAATAAATTCTTTAATATTAGTTTCTAGTGCGTCAACCATTGCAGGCTTGTCGCTATAGATATAAGTCTTAACATAGCCCCACAAAATATAGTCTAAAGGCGTTAGTTAAATCGAAGGAACGATCTAATCAGCTATTGACCAACCCCAAATGTGAAATGAAGTGTTTGCCCAACTCGCCTCTCAATTGGGCCATTTGTCCCATGCTGTTTGGCATGTGTTGAAACCACATGTTAGTCAAGTTCAGCTCTTCCATTTAAGGCAAAAATTTGTTATCGGTTCACTCACAAAAATGTTTCTGCATTCGACGGCTTTGAAAAAATACGTTCCATTGATCCACAGCAAACAGTGCATTTTTGCTAAGAAATCACCCTTTGTAAGTATTTATTTCGTCAGATACGTTGAAATACTGATATTAGATCCTAATATACAGAAATAGAGTAGTTCGGGGACTCTTTCTCTTTTTTGCTTATCAACTCATGCAATAAACCTTCTCTGATGATCAGTAAAGCTAACTGATAAATTAAATGGGTTTTGTAAAACTAAACAATTTTATATTTAATTTGAATTAACATTCAACTCAGCTTTATCCGTCTTTATTAGAAAAAATTTATGAAAATGGAAAATGATACCTATTAGCAGAACTGCTTTTTAAACTGATGTTAAGTGTTTATTTATTCTAGAACGTACTCGTTTTGGTTAGCACTCATATCTAACAGGGGACAAATATGATAAATAAGCTGGAAATAACAGAAGTGCCAAGGTAACGCGCTAATCAGAAACAATAATCACAATAAATAGCTTGTCAAATTACAGAAGAGAAAAAAAGTTTATGGCATGTTTTTATAATTTGGGTAATATTTCATCTTTATGCCGACCACCGTTTTAGATTAACATTTTACCAATTTCCTGCTACTAAAGATATTTTCTGGTTTAGATTATGAAAAACTTCCATTAACCACATGCAAAAGAAGCCCATCTACATAACTTTCAGTTTTGCAAATAATTTAAACAAATACTGTTAGTATTAAAAACAAAAATATTTACACTTAAAATATTCTATTGATTTTATTATCCACAACCGTAGGATACTTTGAAGCAAAACAAAACAAGTAAGAAAGTATAGTCGGTCAAGCCCGATCATATAATATCCTAAGCCGAGTAAAAACAGGATTTCAGAAATGGAAGCAAAACATTTTCAAGAGAGTTAAGCTTCTTAAAGTGATTTTTGGAAGTGGTGCTTATACGGGAGCTATGGCCAATTATAGACCGAACTGCACAAAATTTATATCTGGGATTGGGCTTATTGTGGCGAAATTTGTTTGGATACGTGCATAAATCAAACATTTAAGAGCAATAAACCCTATTTTGGGAAGACATTTATATGTGGGCTATGTGAAATAATAGTGCGACTGGAACCAAATTCAATCTCATTAGCATTTGGTCCAAAAAAGCTTGTCGTACTAAACTTTATCGAAATATCTTTAAAATTGCAACCTATACTTAGCGCACAATGACAACCAGCCAGACGGACGGACGGTAGGATGGTCATCGTTTAGTCGAATCAGAAAGCGATTCTGAGTCGAGCGGTATACTTTGAGGTGGGTTTTAGAGTAATATTTTTTAGCATTACAAACATCAGCACAAATACAATAGAGCCCTCCAACTATGATGGTGTAGGGTATAAAAATATAAACACCATCATCTCTAAAGTTATTTTTTTTTTGCATTTTCATTTCTTTTCATTTCACAATTCAATATGATGTGATTATGAGCAAACAAGATAATCTTTGTTTTGTCGCTGCATAAATAGTGGAAAGGGACCAGAAACGAAGTATCAGGAATATTATCTGATAAATCTTATATAATATAAGATATAAGCATAACAATACATGGGGAACGAATAAAAATAACAATACGCATACATGACAAGAACAAAAATGGCAAAATGTAAAGAGAAGAAGAAAAAGAAAAGAAACCCAACAACATTCTCAAATGAATTGAATTGAAGAGATGACTATGATGATGATGATGATGATGATGATGATGATGATGATGAAAGAACGTTCATGCAATGGAACGAAAAGAAGTGCTAAGCATACTTTTTTCACATAATAAAACTGAGTACTTGTGCATAAAATATCTAGAGATTTGTGGATATTAATATATACATATATGTATGTATTTACTTACAAAAGATGTGGAAACCCTTTCAGTATCAAAATTGTGTGTGAAAGAAATTAAAAAAAAAATAAACTTTTCACTTATCATCTCATCATCAAACATTTTTTAAATGCACACTGTAGTAGTTATGTTAAGGGTAATGATATTATTTAGAATAAACTGCCAATTTTAACGTCCAAATGATAAAATTCAAGAAATTTCAAAGATTCTTTCAGCAGCCCTAATTAGGGGAAAAATATAGCCATTTTGGAAAAGGGATTTCGAGTTTTAATACAAATTACGATCTGCCAAAACTATAAACATTTTAGTCATGAAAGCTCTAATACTTTAATTGGAGAATTAATTCTTTTATTTATTGCCTGTCAAGTTATTGGAAGCTTTAATAGCCAATTGGACAATTAACTCTTTTTTATTTATTACCCGCCAAGTTTTCGATCGCCTAGGAAGGATATTTAAAGAATTGCTAATAAGAGTTTCGGTTTCTGGCTTGTGGCCAAACGTACATACTGGGATTCTCGATAAATTAAACTTTAAATACGAAGATGGTACATTTGACTCTCACTTTAAAGTTTCATGATGTGAAATCTGAAAAAGAACCAAACTGGATTAAAAAACTAAAAAATATTTGTATTATTAAAAAAATATGTTAAAATTTTTTAACCGTAGTTAAAGGTTTATCCCAGACCCACTCAATTTTAAAAGCTATAATTGATCGCCTGGGTTTTATATCATCTGGACTACCAACGTATTGGTCAATTGGTAGTAGAAAAGTGATTGATCGAAGTTAAAGATCCATAGAAACATTTTAAAATAAAGCAAATATAACACAAGCCCTTATTTCTATAATAATTTACTGTGTTCTTTAACCGTTTTGGGTTCTGACCACTGAAAGTCTCAAATTCCTCTGCTCCTGCTTCTCAACTGAAAAAAGAAATGCAATAAAGTCGCACATTAGTTACCAAGCAGAGACTGCAGTAAAGAAACTTAAAATAGGCATTTGCTTAAAAGAGGATTGTAAAAAGGGAATTTCCATTGAAATTTATACATAAATTGTGCACATTCTTATTTACAATATTCCTCAATAGTTTCGGCTGAGAAGTCATATTCGATTTACTTGAAATAGTAAACGTAATTCAATATGCACAGAGATTGCTTAAAATAAACGAAATGTATTAGAAGTTATCAGCCACAGCCTTTAATAATTTCGGCTCTGAACACTGTAAATATTAAATTCTTCAAAAAGTTGATTTAAATGTTGAAATTGTTATTGTTTTTCTTGTAACAGGGATCCTCAAAATGGAATGGCAACAAAATAGATTACTTGCTACAAAGCACAGGCTTCTTTAAAGAAATTGAGAATAGGATCACAGGAACGGAAATGATATTGCAAATTAAACACATCATCGCCTAACTGTTTTAATATTACTAACAAACGCTTAAATTTTATATTGTCAAAAACTAAATAGCAAAATATTGTTTAATTGGCCGAAGCTGCGGACAGTTAATGAAGTTCATAAATTTTTCCATTACGTCGACTTTCTTTTCTTCGATACCAATTCGATAGCATTGTTGCTTTCGAATAATGATAAAAACTAAAGCGCGCCAAAAACATATTAAAGCGTGATGACGTGTAATAAGAAGACATAATTTTATATAAATATTCGAATTCATAGTTGAAGTGATGATAATAGTGGACAAAGGTCGACTAATCAACTCAAAAGGCAAAGCTTTATGAAACTTCTACGATTGACCATTGCAAAATATAAGAGAAAATCTAAAATTTCAACGAAAAATAATCTTCAGCTATTATGGTATTTTTTAGTTTAATTATTTTGCTAATAAACAATGAAAATGCAGGCAATTACTTTGGTTAAAAATGTTCCTAATGCTAAAGTTATGGTCACACATGGCAAATATTTACGCAAAAAAAGGTAACCACTTGTTTTAGCACAAATTAGTTTGACGTTGTTTTCTTACAAGAGTTTTGCAAATCAAACAGCATTAAATAAAATAAGACTAAATATTTGTTGTGTCTTGTTCTAAATAAAACAAGTTATTTTAAATAAATAAACGAATTCAAAAATATTTTATTTATGGTTACGTCTTTTTCGGCAAATATTTGCACCTTAAGTTTTTTGGATATAAAATATTTGTGTTCAAAACTCTACTCAACTAAACCTCAGTATTGGCAATATATTTAAATAAAAAAAAAACATTTTCTGAAAAGAATAATGTTTTTGTTGTGTTTATACCCATCACACTGCCATCATCATTGTCATCATCTTCAGCATCGACATCAAGTTTATCATTGGCGGCACAAACAATTTTTTCCTTTTACCACTCGGTAAAAAATAAAAAAAGGATATGTACACGAGTATAATCTTAACAACCTTTACATTTTACTCACGCCAGAAGAAAAAAAAAAAAAACAAATCAAACGCTAAAAAATATAAACTTTCCTTGATAGTCACTCAAGCATAAACTATTTTTACTGTTCACTTTTTTCTCTCTTTTGCTCTACTGTTCGTTCTAAAACTTCTGCGAATTCAAACAACAAAAAAAAAAAAAAAAAGAAAGAAATATACACACAATAAATGGTATTGAAGATGATGACAATGATAATGTTTATATGAAATTATGTATATGTACGCGTTGTCTATATAGTACAGTATAGTATAGATACTTCAGCATACTGCTCAATAAAACTCCTTGAAGCATGCAGTAAGTGCACATTGTTTTTTTTTTATTATTTGTTTAGCTTTTTGCGTGTCTTATTCCATTTCTTCTTTGCCATATGAGGCGCTTTTGTTGTTATAGCTTTATCTACAATTGAGGTGAATCTGGTTGGGAAAAAAGGAAAATGGAAATCAGCGAATATGAAACGCGAGTTGTCTTTAAGTCAAATCATGAATTTCCTGTTAATGGCATTTTATTTGCCGCATACTGCAAAAAAAAATGATTTTTTGTTTATTTTTTTCGGAAAGTAAAGGAGAATCTGTTTTGTTGTGTGTTGGTACAAGGACGAAATGGAAGTGGCCTACTATTGAAGCACTTAGGTTTAAGATAAAATTTAGTTTGTAAAACTGTTTCTGCGCCTCGAATTCAAGCCGATTTTTAACAAATCGCCCTAGTGCTTGACCTTGTAGTTATTAAATGCTTATTAAATATGATTGATAGTTTATATTCCCATACACTCTTACGTCTAAGGAAGAACTTTTAAAATATGTACTTTGTGTAGAAATGAAGTTTTAAAATTCATAAAATTTTTTAATTATTATTAAAAAAAATATGCAAGGTTTGACAATTTAGACGAAGTATCTTCGGTGATCACCCAGCACAATTATTATTGCTTAAACCGCTCTTAATTATTTTTATTTGATAGTATAAACATATTTGTATACACATATGTATGTAATACGAGTAAAACGAATTACAAGTACAATCAAGTGTGTACTCTTTTATCTTTTAGGTGGAAGATAACCTAAAAGATAATCACATTAGCTTAAAGAATAGCTTCGTGTAAATTGGGACCATTTTGCAGAATTGCCTCATTTGGGGAGCGGATATACAATGCCACACAGTGGTTTAGAAATGTTTTATTTTATAAAGCGTGATGTATTTTGAGGTTCCTTACTTTTTACAAAAAAAAAATACAGAAAATTCAAATCTAATGGGGAATGTTTATTATCATTTGAAAGAACATTCTTTGGCATTTATTTTTTGAAGATTATGTCTATCAAATGTTGGCCGCAGATGGTCTATCCGTTGAGTCGAATTCTCGATGACTCGTTCGGGCATTTCGACTGGTAACTGGTGAATGACACGCGTCATGTTTTCCTCCAAGGCCTGAATCGAAGCGGGTTTGTCCGCATAAACCTTAGACTTTACATATTCCCACAGGAAAAAGTCTGACGGTGTGATATCACACGATCTTGGTGGCCAATCGACCGGCCCAAAAGGTGAAATTATGTGCTCACCGAAGTGTTCTCTCAATAAATCCATTGCTTGATGCGATGTGTGAGAAGAGGCGGAGTTTTGCTGAAACCAAATGTTGCCGAGATCACGATGTTCAATTTTAGGCAGCAAATAGTCGGTTATCATGGCACGATAATGGTCGCCATTGGCGGTTACGTTCGCACCGGCATCATTTTGAAAGAAATATGGACGGATGATTCCACCAGATCACAAGCCATACCAAACGGTTGTTTTTTCTGGATGTAGTGGCAGTTCTTGAATCTCTTCAGGTTGCTCTTCGTTCCAAATGAAACAATTTTGCTTGTTTACATACCCATTGAGCCAGAAATGGGCCTCATCTCTGAACAAAATTTGCCTTGACAACTTCGGATCTTCTTGGAACCTTTTAAGAGCCCATAGAGCGAAGCGATGTCGCTTGGGAAGGTCGTGTTATAATTTTTAACACTTTGTTCTATATGAAGTTATAAACTTTCCACCAATATAAATTTAGCTTGAGATATTAGGGTATGCAACAATAGAAATGACAACAACAATGTTGTGCTGTAGTTAACATTATTGTGTCATACATTACTGACACTTTCTCGCTTCGAGTTTTTCTCCACTCTCCACATAGATTACTACGTTCGTGCATGTACGAAAGCTTCAACATATGCATCTATGCCACATTTTATTTGCCATGCACATATCCAAACATAATGTACGAGTATACCACATATAGTACCTACATACATACCGTATAGATGCATTCCAGAAACGTGTCTTTTATGCAAAATTCCCTTTTTTTCAAGTAGGGTTTTAAAGTTGCAATCACATGCTGCCACATGCAAGTACTTCGCGTATGTATTTATTCTTTTAACTTATAGATATATGTTCACTAGTTTTATACCCGTATTATTAGTAGGTACAAAAAAAAATTCAGCTAATGATTTCTGTTTTAAGATAAGCATAAAAATTTCAATGAAATATACATACATATATAAGTACACAGGCTTACAAACATTGCTGGTATATCGTGGTCGATTGGCACACACTCGTACTAATAAAATTCTTTTATTTTTTTTGTAGTTTTCATATATAGAATTTTTTCTAACTAAACCTAAAGGGCTTTTGTTCTTGCTACTCAGACAGTGACACTGACTTTGGCTAGAGGCATATAAGCTGTACATATAAATCCTAAACCTTTAGGCTTAAGGCAGCATGCATCATGCAATACATTTCAATGAAATGCAGTGTTATTCTCTTGTTGTTGCTTAAAACAACCAAGCTGCTACCATGTTTGTCAATATTCTGGCGTTATAGCTTTTAGATTAAGTACTTTTATACAGGTGTATTTTGTATATTAGTTTTATTTAATAAAGCAATTGCTTTTCTGAATTTACGGAATACCCCTATTTTTTTGTCTTTGTCAGTTTCTCTTTGTTCTTTGTTTTATGTGCTTCAACACTTCGTGGAGTTTTTTGTAACCTCTTGCTTGGTATTATCGCATAATTTTTAAAGTGTCTTCAATGTCAATAAATTCCTTGGTTTCGTTTCGCTTTAGCACACATCTTCATCGGTTACGATGTGTTGAAAGAATCACTCAATCGTTGTGAAAATCTATGTTTAATCAATAGTCTGCACAATGAAATGTCTGGAAAAAGGTTTTTTTTTTGATTTTTTCTCGGTGCTGGGTTTATGGGTTTAAATTTGCTGTTGCTAAGTATGAGTGTTTGTTGCTCTTATCTTCTGGGTGAAATTTCTAGTGGAAAGCTTTAAATTTATTATTGTGGAAAATTGAGAAAATGAAAAGGTTTAAGTACTTAAAATTTAGGTTTATTTTTTAAATATATGAAATATATATATTCCTGCACTATTCCTAGTGTAAAAAAATATAGAAATTTCATATGTGTGCAAAACCACACACTTTGGGGTTATGAAGTTCTCGTTACCAAGAAGTACTTTTTTCAATTAATGCGTTTTCTGTTATAAATTGAAGTGCATAAGATTAATTTTGTTTAAATGTAGCCAACAGTTATCACTATTTTATCAATATACAGCTTATTTTATGCAGTGCACTTTTTTTGTTTTCAAAGAAAACTATTAGGAACTTAAAAAAGAAATTGGTGTCATTGAAAAGAAAAAATGTTATAGTCTAACAAACAGAAATAATTTATTGCAATAATGTACATTTTAATATATTAAAAGTAAAAAAAAAGAAAAAATGCTCGTTTTCAACGTCACAGCTTATTTTATGTAGTCAATTTCTACTGTGCCGATAGCTTAATGCAGAGTTGTTGGTTTTCCGTTGTTTTTTCGACTTTTATTAATATTTTTTGTTGAAATGTAAATCCGATTTTGTAACGTCAAGTGTCAATTTAAAATTGTTCAAATGTGTCCGCGTACTACAACGAGAATTAATTTTAAACCATTTTCTATGAGCATGATTAGCGACATATATTAAGAAAAATAAGGGCAAATCCAAGGCTATCAGCTTCACAACTGACCTTCGAAGTTGAAGCTGACCTAAGTAAACAATGTTGCATTGAAACTGTGCGTTGTTTAATGGTCGAAAAAAAACATGTTTACAGGGAATCTGTATTTTGGAATTCGTTCATCTTCGCCCATTCGGTTCAGCTGGTATGTCGTATGTCCGCTTTCACACTCTTCAACTCTGACTTTCCAAGGCATGTATTTTTGGATGAGAAGGGAAAATAGAATAAAAGGTGTACAAACTTGACGGTACTGCATTAAAAAGTACGAAAATTGAATTGACGTGTTTGAATAAAACGGCAAGTTCGAAAGAGAATTGAACAAAAACTGGTCAGCTAAATACAAAGTTTGTGAAATAGGACTATGTTTGGCAAAAACTAAATACCAAACTCAACAAAGAAAACCTAAAGCCAACAGTAAAGCATGGTTGTGGTAGTGTCATGGTTTGGGCCTGCATGTCAACTGCTGGTACTGGGAATTTAACATTTCTTAAAACAACTATGGACAAGTTTGAGTACCTTCATATTCTGGAACGACAACATGTTGGAAAGCGCCCAGGATCTCTGCGATCAGAGCAGATATGATCAGATTTTCGATTTTATCAGGATAACGATTCAAAGCGCAAATCGGCTATTGTGCAAATGTGGCTAATATATAACTGCGCACATTTGATGAAACCATCATCACAGTTGCAAGACTTTAATGTTATTTAAAATTAATGGTAAATTTTAGAAATAGGGGAAGAGAAATTTCTAACAAAAACGATTTGAAAAAAGTGCTAACTGTGTAGTCGAATATTTCGCCGAGAATTACCTAAAAACTAGACTCATATATGCTAAATCGCTTCCAATCTGTTGTAAATAATAAAGGCTACCACAACAAATATTACATCGTATAATTGCCAGTTTTAGTTTTTGAACGTGCCTGCATAAAATTAGGTGTGACATGAAAATCGATATTTTTTTTATTTTTTTTTTTTAATTTTATATATTTAAATTTAAATTTTTGCATTTTTTTTTTTAATGATACCAATTCCTTTTTTAAGTTCCTGTTAGTTTTTTTTAAGCAGCTTTGAAAACAAAAAAAAATGCTCTGCATAAAATAAGTTGCGAGCCACTGTATCTAATTGTGAATTCAATAATTAATAATAAAATTTTCTTTATTTTTTTTCTATTTGCAGGTAATTTGTCATTTCCAACTCAACAAATTCTACGAAAAAATACAATGTCATTGTCAATACAAGTAAGAAATCATTAGCAATATAAATTTCTCACAAAAGGGAAAATGTTCATAAACATTATTGTAATAAGTGTAGTGCGGATATATTAATTTACCATGTTAAATCAAGTTAACATGAATGAACAAGTAGTAATTGTAAACAAATAAAAAAGAAGTGGAAACAGCACATATACCGGAAATTAATTACATATTTTTTATAAATAAAAGATAAAGCAATCGCATTTTGCTAATATTACGTATAGATTAAAACCAAAAACAATTTTTTTTTAAATATAGTTTTATAAAATCGCTTACTAAAAACAAACAAATTGCATTAATTTAAAAACACCGACAAATAAAAAAAATTATGTGTAAAAATACAATTAAAATACTTAATCTTTGTATTTAAATAAATATAGATTACATTAAAGTAAAAATATTTTGGTTCCGCCAGCCAGTCTCTCTATGTAACACTCTTTGAATTTTTTTTTAAATTTAAGTAAGATAAAAAACTACATTTGTTTGTATTTTTTTTTTGCTCTAAAAGCTAGCACAAAAAATTAAAGTTATCATTACTATTTGTGAAAAAAAAAGATTTGTACAACAAAAATTCACACAAAAAAGTTAACAGAACAGAAATAATGGAATTGTTATAAACTGCAAAAACCTGCAAGCGTAAAAATGCAAGTTTTATGACGTTGACATACAATCGCTATTGTAATGCTTTTTTGTTTTGGTTGTTGTTAACTTTTTTGCTGCCGCTGTTGTTGTCATATGTATGTAAAGAACAGCAACAATAACAACAAATTGGAATGGAGACAACAACAGCAACAAAAAAAGTGAACATCATAACTATTTGTTAGCAATGTTTTGCAAAAATTCATAATTAACCCTTTTATGGGCAAACAGGGCTATTAAGTCGGTCAATGCTATAAACTTAAAATGCACATTTTTGTTAGTCACAGCTGAGCAGGTATGTTGAAGTACTCTTCGTACTTAATGGAACATAATGATGTTTAAAAATGCTTAATAATTAAAAAAAAAAATAGAAAATGAGCTTAAATATTATTTGAAAGTTACAAATATAGAAATGGAATGGTAGAATTTTTAGATTATATGTTTTATAAAAAAAATTATACGTTTTTCTATGCTGGTATTAACTGACTTTTCAACATCCTTTCTTAGTTTTTAATCATACATGAAATATTTTCTGTTGTTACACTCGTTTAACATTCATTACATTCACTAATAATTCACGACTTTAATTTTGTCTATTAAAGATAATAATATTAAAATTATGTTTAATCTTAGGTTTAACATAACTAATTTAACATTTTTCTACCCACGTCCATGTCTTTACTTAAGTACCTAAAAAATATCACAGTTTTTGTTTTGATTTCTTTAGTGTTAGACAATTTCATCCAAACTTTATTTATTTTTTAATTCCTGATTTGGTAGATTTTATAAGCTCCAATCATGTGTCATTTTTATAAAGACACTGGCTAGATCATGCAATTGTTTTGTGGTATGAGATATTAAAAATTTTACACGATATTCTTGTTTGTTGATTTTTTAAGTTGCCTCCTTAATAGAAGGATTTATTTGGCCTGATATATGTATATCATAGCGCCATCACCAATATACGGCTAATACCTAAAATGAGACTCGTCCAGGAAGATTACCCGACCTATACATTCATATAGGAAACTGAACTTCTCAAACTCAACTCCACCAAGATCCAAAATGATTTTTGTTTGTTACTCCACCTCAAACTTATAGGTTATATAAAAAAAACGTTAGCATGAAAACTTAACGCAATACAGTTATACTACGCCAAACATTAACTAATGCGAGTGCGTCGCGAAACCATGACCTCCTGATTACCCTTAAGAAAAAATGGCAATGATGCGCGAGTTCTTTCTCCAGCCACAGCTTAAATACGAACGATAATTTTGAATTATTTCGTTTTATAATATTTGAGTCGATTGCACAGTTTACAAAATGCTATTTCTTAAGTTTACTTGCGACTGTTTAAATACTAGAATCTTGAAAAGCGTAATTTATAAGTAGTACAAATTTAAGTTCTCTCAAACAGTGACCTATTTTTATTTATTGTGACACACTGCCCAAGCAAAGACCCCAACATAAAGTCAAACCCTGTCAAAGCCTGTCGTTTCCCCGCCAAAGCGGGTTTGTCACATTCCCCGTTCTTATCTTTATGTCTCCAATAAAACTCAAGACTGTGCAAGTGGTATAGCTTTTAATTATAATAGTTTAGATGACAGTAAATGTTCCTTGTTGAAGCACGACGTTGACAAAAGTAATGTTTCGATTTTTATTTTCATCTAAGACAGATCTCAGTTGTTTTACATATAAAATAACATTGTGCAGGATAGAGCAAACTGTTATTCCTTTCAAAGACTAATAAGCGTATTTTTTCTGATTTAATACCCATAACAGGAGAAATAATAAGAATTTGGCCATATATTCATGCAAAACAAAAATTTATTAGTGTGAGGAGTATGTTGTGATATCCATCTTAGGTATATTGCCAATGGATTTTATTTGAATTGACATTCATGTAAAATTGAAATACCTTTAATTGGGGAATCGGACTGAGGAGTGTCAAATGGCTTTTCATGGCTGTCGTCAAAACCATCTTAGGTTCATTGTCAGGGGATTCGATGACGATACAATTGACACTTAACATTTCGATAAGGCTAAACACTGGAACAACCATCCTGAATAAGAATATGTGGCATAGCGTAATACGGGTGCATACTGATGGCTTTAGAATGCTTTACGAAAGCGTAGGAGACAAATCTTCTTTCAGGATCCCCGAACACCAGGTGGTACAATGAAAAAGTCTGAGCTAATGCTTGTCTCGACGAAATCTACTTTTCGTATTCAGTCGTTCGAACAGATATCAATTGATAAAGAATATGATGAGACTTATCATTATGTAGTTTGCTAATATTTGGCTCCCTTGCTGCCTTCACTTAGACGATGAGAGACTGTAGAGAATGTTTCTTATTTACTTATTTATGTGGATTTATCTACATATATTTAGACCAGTCAATTGACTTGTTTACCCCACATTTAGATCTTTTTTCGAATGTATCATTTGAGCTGCTTGAAACGGCACCTTATAAATAGTCGATGATTAAAACCATAATTTCTTTTCATTAATAAACCTTCATTATAGTGTTTAATAATTTTTCTTAGCGTAGTATGCTGCTCAAACTTTTTTGCCATCGAACTGTTAAAGAAATGTAATTATTACCTATATTAAAATATAATGATCGATTCAGAATTACTTCATCACTTTAGCTTCACTTCAGCCTTTAGGCTGGCTGTCCATGCAAACCTTGTGCGCAGAGTACAAGTCGCAATTTTGAATATAATTCCATATAATTTGGTGCATAATATTTTTTCCCCAAGTGAAAGGACGGTTTAGTTTAAAATTGATTGAAATCGATGCATTATTTTACCTAAATGTCGTCCCAAAATAGTGGTTTATCGATTATAAATCTATGATTTATGTACGTATCGCAACAAATTTCGCCTAATCATATCTACAAATATTGTGGAGATCAATGCATTATTGACCATAGCTTTAATACCAGGTCGACTGAAAAGAGCATAACTCTCTTAAAAATGTTGGTGAGCAATTAATATTCAACACAAATACGCTGCATATACATATATACAAATCATTCGGCAAAAGTGTATGATGATCGGTCCGTAATTAGTCATAGCTCCTATATAAGAGCCCCTTCGAAAATCACTTTAACATGTATAAATATTTTAGAAGCATTTAAACCGAGATTTAACACAAACCGAAAGTCAGGCCACTAAATTTGTTGATGATCTGTTTATAAGAGGTAATAATACATCCCGTATAGCCCATTTATGAAAATCTGATTTTACACATATACTGGGTGTAGGGCATGGTTGGACTAATTTTCCCAATCCACTTTTTACAAAACTACATACATACGAGCACTTATAATGATTATAGTTGCCAAATATAATAATGTAAAATATTAACATTTTCATGGATGTTATGTCACACAAATGTATCATAGTATCACCACATTGATTGATAATATATGTACACAAGTGTACAGTCAGGAAGTCAATGGATTTGCAATTTGTCATGACATTCAGAAAAACCTCAACCAGAGTTAAAATTCTGTCCAATGTCTTCATATATACGATTTTTTACAAGCAACCCAAATAACCAATTTCTATACTCCTTAGTTAGGAGCACTTGATTCTGCCGAAGTCGTTCTATCTCTGAAATCTTTTTAATTTTGTTATACATATACTTTTTAGTTTAAAGTGTCAAAATGTCTATGAATGTTGTGATATTCTAAAAACTATTGTATGATCTCATGACCCTATGACAATTTTTAATATGTCATTATATTCATGGTTATTTGATTAATTATAACAGAATTGTTTCGTTATTACAATCTGCGGTTTTTGTTCTGATATAAAAAAATACATTAAACTGGAAATTACAATCCCTAACAATGCAGCACTTACTATTAACAACAACAACCTTTCACTTAATTAAAATTTTGTTGTTGCATTAATTTTTTAGTGGGTGTTAGCAGCAATGCTTTGCTACAATCAAGCAATAACCAATTAAAGGGTTAAATACCATAAAAGCATGTAACTGTGGTGGCAAAAAAAAAAAAAAAACAAAAACTAGTGAAAGCCTGCTCTACGTATAGTTATATACTAGTTCTGTATATCAAAACCGGACTTTAAGCATTCTTTTTGTGCTCTCTTTGCTGTTGAATGCATAAAATATACAGCACTATTCCATCATTCCTTTTATTGTTGAAAACTACATTTAAAATTCTAGTCAGACGCGCCAACATATTCCATCACATAAACTAAATACTTACATTTATACATTTGTACTGGCAGGCACACACTTAGATAGAAAATACCACAGTTGCATTTTTGCCATAACAAATCGTGACAAATAATATTAAAAAAAAAACAGAAAATGTATCCATCACACGATTGTGGCATGGTGCGTAAGTATGAGTACATACAAATGTAAAGGTAAATATAAAGTAAATTGTTTAAAGCTTTGTAGGTTCGTTCAGATGCAAACATATTGCTACTTTTGCTAAAATACTGACTTAACTCGAACATGGTTTTTTGAAACGTTTGACATTTTTCATTAATTTTTAAGTGTTTGCTTTAGTTAACAAACCCTACTTATACATTTTATTTACTTTAAATATTATCGTAATGTATTTACGAGAGCAAAGTTTTTTACTCAACTTAAAAATCGTGAATTTTGAGTTATAATGCTTTTTCCACAAATATGCTAAGTAGCATTTTTGTGCCCGGCTATGAGTTTTGTCATAAAACTTGATTTTAATGACTTTTAAGTTCTTCTTTCGCTTTTAGTTTTATTTTTTTTTATTAAACAAGCTAAAAAACAAATGTATGTACATACATAAATGGTTAATTAAGGCATGATATCAGAGATGCGATAAAGAAACTAGAACAAAAATCTGTTTAGGAAGTTTTGTGTTATTTATTCAAGGAAATTTAACAAAACCAAAAAATCTATGTCAGTATGTTACTCTTTCCCCTGTTTTTATTACTTTTTGTTTGTAATGTAAAGTAAAATGACTTTATTTTATTATTTGCTTTGATATCAAAAAATTGTCTTTTAATGAGGTTAATTAAATTTGTACCAATTGTTTTAAATTAAAAAAAAAACATATCAATTCCATCAATTTCACTATGTTAGCAGTCATGGTGGAAAAAGTTTATAAAAAAAGTAAATACAATGACTAGAAAAGGATTTTTATGTTCGACCTAATTTTGCTAACTTTTTTTTAAACTATCTTTTTTATTTGTGCAGTGTCAACGTCATTTATGTAAAGTAGAGTACAGTACGAGTATAAACAATTTATGGCTGTGTCAAGTCTGAGTACATGGTTAAAAATCAATTTGGAAATCAAATATTGCAGGCATTTTGTTAAAAGTGTTTTTGTTGAAGAATAATATGACTGTATAGAGATTTGGCTTAGGATTAGGGTAGTTGTTTAATAGTCTTTCCTCAAGTAGTGCTATGGATCTAGCTGGTTAAAAAGCTCTTAATATACTTTAAACCTCTGTGACTGACGTGGTTGTGTTCTCACAATTCCACTGACGTGGTAAACATCAGACACCATTTTCATAACCCATATTTTCCAAATGATGTTTCGTAAAATGTTTAAAACTATTTTTGTTTCTCAGTCATGATTGTAAGTTTTTATTAATATTTTTCTAATATTGTTCTAATTAAAAAGGACAATTTGTGTTAAATGCAGTTTTTGAAATAGCATTAAGTTGCAAGTGACTTTATTATGTTTGTTGGTGTCTGCTAGTTACCACGTCAGTCGCAGAAATTTTAATAGGTCAGCAAATGCAATAATACATCTGTAGATCCTTGTCAGAGAGGGTCAGTGGGTCAAACAACTTTCTTCTCCATACTATCAACATAAATCCTTGATGTAAACTCTACTAATTTCATTAGTACGCTCTAACAAAATGTCAGATTTGTTTGATGAATATTTTCAAAGAGAGCTTATTTCCCGAGAAATATTATTTTCTTATTAAAGCACGATGCACGAAGAATTTTTTTTTGTTTTGCCTACAAAATGTTGTTTACTAAAACTTAAACATGCCTTAATTTCAATGACCTTAAACAAGCCCTTACCCAGACTCGTTAATGACATATTCATTAAATCTAGATTTGAACTCCTGCACGATTTCCTAAAATCCTACCATGTGATTAGATTAATATTCATTATCAAGACTAGAGATTTTTCTTAATTACATACCAGTTGGAGCTGTACACTCCTTGTTCAGTGATGGGAAAAAACCAATCGTTTTACGCATATACTGTAAAAAGATATCAATGTAAAAAAAACTCTTCTTTTGACTGCAAAATTTTGTTGACTGAAACACGAAATTCAAGCGACTGAAAGTAATACCCTTTTGAACAAAGAACATGTCTTAATTTCAATGACCCTAAACAAGCCCTTACGGTTGTGAGTTTATATTAAAACATGTACTCTACAGGTGGCATTGTTACAAAATCATAATTTTTTAAACAATGAAATCGAATATTTATTAATTTCATCCGATTTAAAAACTATATAATAATAAATTTTAAATGATTTTGCTCAAAATTTTAAAAATTTTTAAGTAAATGTGCTGATTTTATGAAAAATTCTTAAACTTTTACTTTGTCCAGAATTTACTGTGTCAGTCAATCCATCAATCAATTCGTCACACATTCACCAAACAATTACAATCTTTTCTTATATTCTTTCATAAATAATATTTACTTTCTACTAGATTTACCCAGATTAATAATTTCCATGAAACCAAAAAAATTTCTCCAAGTATAGATTTTATTTTTCGTTAATAATGATAGACACTGGAAAATTTCAAATTAAAAACAAATAATACACTCTTACTAGTAGAAATAATTATTTGTGTATGAAATATACAAATATTCATACAGACATATGTAGCTACAATATAAATTTCTGAGTGAATATTGGTCACGTTGTTTAGTAAATGGCAGACAGTGTTCAGGCTGTATTGTAGTTAAAATAATTTGTTTCTCTCTATTATTTTTGGTTGTTTCTTTTTCTAAATTTTATAAGCCAACATACAATTTGTATCTGCACATGTATTTTTACATACACATGTATGTATGTATCTACATGTGTGTGTTTGTTTTTATGCATGTATGTAGCTGTTGATGCAGTTTAGACAGCAGAAAACATTATTGACTTTTTGTCTTTATGCATTTATGGTCATCAGAAGCCAACCATCAACGCTATTAGCCATTTCAACAATTGTGTTTATAGCTTACACATTTATATACATTTTGCTTAAAGCTACAGTTCAACTAGTGGTTATAATATAAACCCTCCATCATCATAAATAAATTTTATTCACATTCGTTTTACTTTTATACAAAATTTATGTGAACATGATTTTCTATGTCTCTATTGTCTGTACGCATGTTATGCTTGCCTGCATGCATCAAGACCGACAGGCAGACACTCATACACATATTACTGGATGGCTGCCTGACTGGCTCACTTGCATAGATTCGCTCAGTCATTTGATGATGTCCAAAATATTAGATTAAAAAAATAATAAAAATATGTATTTTTGTCTATAAAATCTGAAAATTTTTAACTCTTTTACTAACTTCATCATAATGCATTTTACATACTTTTTTTAAATGTTATCTACTGTTGTCCAGATGCGAGGGTTGTGTGCAAAGCTCATATACAAATGATAACAGAAACTAAGGTTGATACTGATCTTGATTTTATCAAGAGTTTTTCAACGAGAATTTCTGTTTTTCAAAACAAAACCAAGAATTTATAACGAAATCATTTAAATTTTTATTGTATTGAAAAATGTCAGGTTTGACAATTTTAAATGAAATGGACCTCGCTCATAGATGTAGGGTACTATATCAGAATGTTCAACCACATTTTGTTAAAATGGCGGGTCTTTTTTAGATTTTTAGTTTTAATGCTTTAATAGATTCGATTGACCCTTATTCATACAACTTACAAAATTTGTATGGAAATTTGCCTCTTATACACCTGTTGTAAGTTTTTATGAATAAGGGGGTTTATCTATAATATTGCCGAACAAAAATTAATCCCTTGGTGTCGGAGTGGCCAACTAACCGCTGAATTTCATAAAATTAAATAAAAGTTCTAACTGAAAAACCCTTTATATAGAATTTATTTCTATAAAGCGGCTAAAATTTATCCAACTCTTTAATTTACGTTTTATAAAAATTCAACATATATTAGTTTCTCTTGGGGCATTAAAAGGCTGTTATGTCAAAAATTCACTGAAAAAACGAAAGTATTGCTATCTGGTGTGTAAAAAGACTTCTATAGTGTAGCCGTAATTTATGTGAATAATGCTGAATTGAATGCTAACATTGTATAATCTATTATGAAGACATAAACGGGGCGGTGTTTATGGCCATTACAACTCACACATGTCATTGCAATGTTTTTATGTCATGTTGGGCTGTGTTATAAAGAATACTACTAATAATTTTTACTGATTTATAGTTCAATAGTATTGTTGTCAAAAACGTAAGAGAGCTCACTATTGACTCCTCAAACAACCTTCTTTATAAGTCATAATAAACACAAATGCAGATTAGGACTGTCCATAAAACATATATTTGGTTGGGATGGGTCTAATTTTGTTTTTTAATAGCTAAAACTTACTGGTAGCTATAACTGAAAAATATTGATTCAATGAGATAGAGATATTCAAAATATCATTCAAATCTTACAACTAATTTCTACTACGATCAAAATTATATGATTGACCTGAATTATTCCGGAGCTAAGTTGTAGCTAAACTATCGGACAAAATAAAGTGCGGTTTCCTCTTTTATGATTAATACATGTTTTTATTATTTTATTTTAATAATTATAAATTATATTTTTATTTCTAATTCAGTTAGAATTTTATCTAAGATTTATGTACTTCTTTGCAAAGTCGAATTTTTCTTAAGGTATGGTGACACATGGTAAATATTTACCGTGTAACCACTTGTTTGAGCACATTTTTGTTTGACGTTGTTTACAAGAGTTTTGTAAAATTAACTAGTATCAAATAAAATAAAACTAAATATTTGTTGTGTCTTGTCCTAAATAAACGAAATTTTTTTAAATAAATAACCAAGTTCAAACATATTTTATTTAGTGGTTACATCTTTTTCGGCAAATATTTGCAAAGTGTGACCGTACCTTTAGCGAACATACTTTTTAGACCGCTTTCGTTATATTTTCTTCGGTCAGTTCGAGTCGAAATATTTAAATCTAGTTTCTCCTTTATACAGGGTGGCGCAAAAGTAACCTTCCTATTAGAAACTGCTATAAATTTTGCGAGGCCCCTAATGTCAGCTGTGTTTTGACATTTGTGTAGTAAACTGACATTAGGGGCCAATCGCAAAATTTATAGCATTTTCCTGATAGGAGGATTATTTTGCGCCACCCTGTATCATCACCAGCACTTTCTGCTTCCTCGGTGGCCATATCCTCATCTTCATCGATGCCGAGACCAAGTCATGCGATAGATGCGGCAAGCATGCAATACAATTCTTATTTTAAGGTTAACAGAAAACCGCTCTGTTTTATGTCGCGGGGATTTCTTGTGCACTTCAATATATATACATACATCAGAAATATAAATGAGTGAATTTCTAAAATTGCAATATTTATGTAAATAATTCAGATACTGCAACAAATAAATAAATGAATAAATAGTAAATAATACATGTAGAAGAAAAATATCAAAGAAGAATGAAGAAGGTTGTAAAAACGCACTTTATTTTGTACGACAGTGTACTTTGAAAAAAATAAGACGCATCCAAAGCAAATCAATTTTTTAAGGGCCGGTTTAATGCCTACCAAAAAACATGTTATAAATTAATTTTATATTTACCTACACTCAAACCTAACAAAATTTTTTTAAAGCCTATTGAATAATGAATGTAAGCAAAGTAAATGCAACGTGATGAATATATATTTTTTTTTTTTATTTTTTGAAAATTGTATATAAATTTCTTTCGGAATTCTATAAAATACATTTATCTATAGTATATATTTTCATATATTTCTGGGTTACTCGTTTCTATGTTATTTAATATTTTGTGTATTTTCTTTTTTTTTTTTGGAAAGTTTAATAATTTAACTTTTACTCTTTGGTTAAATGTGTAAACCTAACAGCAGTAATATTTTATACTGCTGCACTTTCCGGCTATGATGATGTTAAGTTTTTTCTTTGTTTTCTTTTTTCATATTAAAATATGCAATAAAACACAATGCATATTCATTTTTGGGTATTTGATTTTAATCAAATAATATACAGTATTTTTTAATCTTTTTTAACAAATATTTCAAAACTGGTAAATTGAATGTTATATTACATGTTTGAAGATTATGACTTTAATAACGAGGTCTGAGGCAGAGGTGAAAGTCTGTGGTTAATTACTAAGTTATTGCTATTTATTTTTATTAATTTTAAAACACGTGCTAGGATAAAAGTGTTATTAAAAATGGTAGTTTTCTTTGTTAGTCATGTTAGAGAGATAATCTGGTAATTAGTTGAAAATAATTCCGGAAATGTGAGGAAATTATTAGTTTTAAAGAGATCTTTAATATATTTTGTGTGTATTTTTTATGAAAATAGTTAAGATTGTGGCTCAGTTTAGATGATATTAGATGTATATACATATATACTTAAAAAAATCCTGTACATTTCAGACTCATCTGCATTTTGAAAAATCTAATTTAATTTGTTTTGTTTCTTTCCCAAAAATCATTAATCCATGAACCATTTCATTTCTAACTTTTGTATTTTATATTGTGTTTTTTTTATTTAATGACATTTCTTTGCTTCTTTTGCTTTCCCTTAACACAAAAATCGATTTCAAGGGTCAGCTGCCGCCACCTTTTCCCAACACAAATAAAAACACATTTGAGGCATATTATAATTGCTCTTAAAAGTCTTGTCTTTGTTCTCTTACCCTTAATAAAATATCATAAAAATAAGTTAATTTATAACCCTTTAAGACATATTCGTAGTGTTGTAAATTTTGAAAATCTTTTTTATATTAAATACTTACGCACCAAAACGACCAGCCCTTTAATTTCGTGGCAAATAAATTTGTTAGCTAGTTAAATAACTGCCAGCCTGCTCAGCCCTCATAATCACTTGTTTCTTGGGCAATTTTTAAATGACAAAATTGTGCCTTCAAGTGGAAATAAAATTCCTGAAGGATTACCAAGATTGTAAAATATAAAACGAGGAATAAAAAAAGACTCTCCAACAAAACAAAAAACTCAATAACTTAAATTAAAAGAAACAGATTTGAAAAAATTGTTTTGATTTTGTCATAATTCTTAATAACTTTTTCACAATTAGAAATCTTCTATTTCTTAAAAAAAAACTAAAGTTTTTTTATTTCATTTTAAGCAAATTGGTTACAAAAATTAAGCCACAAAAAAATTTTAAAATTTATTGATCCCTTTTTACAACTTGACGAATTTTTTCTTGGGTTTCTTTTAAATCACAAAAAGTAATAAATTTTACTGCTTGCTTGGCTGCTTTATGGCATACAATCTCAATTAAACAATTGTCAAACTTTTTGTCCGAGTAATAATTCTGTTTCCATTTATTTAATTTTTATTTGTCTTTTTCGCATTTTTACCCTTTTAATAAATGGAGCTGGGATTTTTATTCGGCAACTTATTGAAAGTGTTGTTAATATTTACCTTTTTCTTGCTTTCGTAATGTTCTTGATGTTTTGCTAAAAACTTAAAGAGGTTTTAAAGATTCGTGTATATTTTTTAAGTGGTTTTAAATTGTGTTTTTATATACAGTAAGTGTTTAAAATTTGAGTTGTTGGATAAACTTAAGAGCACGATTAGTCAAAGATTAACTAATTGGAGATTAATAGAAAGGTTTATTTAATTGTTTAAGACTGTATGCAACTAAAAGTTAAATCGTTAAGGCATTTGCATGCTGAACTTTGAACTCTTTTTCGGAAATTTAGTTGGAAATGTGGTACCGTGAATGGTGCATGAAATTTTGGTCTATTATTGATGATATATCACTGCCATGCAGTTTTAACAGAACGAAACAATGAATTATTGCAAACCACATTTCCTGATTGCATAGTTCCACGATATTCTGCTGCTAATTGGCAATCCCGATCATGTGATTTAACACCACTAGATTATGTTTTGTAGATCTGTGAAAGTTAAAATCTATACAGAGCCAGTGGAACCGATTATCGCAAAAAATGGCATGTTTAACAAAATAGACACTTTTCCAAAATGTCATTGAATATTTTGACAACAGAATTGACATCTGTTGCGTGGTTGTGTTGGTCATCTATTTGATATAATTTTGCATTTACAATTGTCAAACCTAACATAGCACAGCACATTGCAAAGAGTTATGTGGGGTGCTGAACTTGGCCACTACAACTCATACATGTCATTGCAACGCTTTTGTGTCTTGTTGTGCTGTGTCATTAAGAATACTAGCTACTGTTTCTGATCTATAGCTTGCTATTAACTTGCAACACATCCTTCTTAACAAGTCATAATAAACATTAAACATTAAAACATTAAAAAAATATATACTCGTATTTGGTTCCAATTTTGTTCCTTAATAGCAGAAACTTGCTGGTAGTTACAACGGAAATATATTGCTCCTTTCAATGCAAAACATAAAATTAATAATTTTCATTTAAATTCTTGATTTTATTTGGTGTTCAGAGTAGTAAAAATTTTTAAATTTATTTAAAAAAAAGCTCGACTTAATAGCACAACTTTTCATAATTTTTTTAAATACCAAAACTATTAAATTTATAAAGCATTGTTCGCATAAAATTCAGACATTATAAAAACGTTTTTATATTTACCTATTTAACATGTAAGTGCGATTGTATAGTTTTGAAATTGGAAATTGGTAGACCAAATCAAATCAATATTTGTTTGGAAGCTTTAGATTTTTTGCAATCATTGAATAAGTCAATGTCAGATTTTCATAAAATTTGAGAACGAATTTCTATCAATTTAAATTTTTCATTGCTCAGTATCCGGGCAAATAATTCCAACTGCTTAAATTCTTAATTCTTATTAAGGGTTCGTTTAATATCGTTTAAAATTCTCGCAAACTGTTTTTTTTTATTTTTAGGCCCTCGTAAACGAATTGTCTAAAATTACATGAAAAATTATTTACACATTTACGCATTTGGAAGACTGTTTTATCAAAAATCACCTAACTAAATTCATTAATCACTTGCGCACTTAAAAAAATTATGTAACGAAACAAACCTCTCCTTAATTCTCAAGGGACTGTGCTACCTGTCATACCGGCCGTGCTCATGGAAATTCGGTTGGTTCTTGTCCCTATTGTGTTCACTACACATTTAATTTAACAACAAAAAATAAAGAGGAATCCTAATTAAAGAGAAATTGATGTCGATTCCCTTCTAATATCATTACCCACCCGACCTTGTTATCTATGTTTATAATTCTCAGATAACCCTATACCAACATCTTTTCAATTGGACCTTATGCTTAAAAAATAATTTATTGAAAATACAATAACAAAACATACAGCAATCGAAAATGGATCATACATAATATTTTGCTCATTTAGATGATTTTAATTCTGTTATTTTTATTTCTAACCTACCCCAGCTCATGCAAATACCTAAATTCATATTCCTTTGAAGATTGATGACATTGTGTTTCCTGCAAAAGATGGTTCAATTTGTTTTGCTGAAATAAAAACTTACAAACGCATTATACGTCGATCTATCTCTAAATTAGCTATTTTATAATTAGAAAAATGTAAATCAGGTTGATTCACAGGGGGAAGAATGTTAGGGGTTTGAATTTACTTTATATAAAAATACTTTGAATAAAAACTAAATTTGAAATATGTTATACATAGCTTCAGCAATATAATTTGTTTGTTATATTTTTCATTTATTTAAAAATAAATAAACGATCAACAACAAAAATTATATAAAAATAAATACTATTTCGTGAAAAGTGATTTTAAAATAAAAAAAACAATGTCAGTCAAACAAATAAAAAGATTGGAAAAAAGAAGTCTCAGGAAAATTCTCAGGAAAATCAAACAAATAATGAAAGTTATTTTAATGATGACATTTTACATAATTCTGATAGTTGAAGTGATATGACTGATATGATATGATATGGCTGGACAAAAGACTCGCAAACGATTAGAAATAGGACTGAAAAATGAGTCGAAAAAGATTGTTAGACGATCAAAAATACGACTAAAAAAATTAATCGAAAAATACTGGCAAACAATCAAAAATACCACTAAAAATTACTCCAAAAAGACTTGCAAATCATAAGAAAAATGAGTCACAAATGTATCGAAACTGATCAGCCAATCGCGTAATAAAAAACTCCTAAAGATAGGGCCATTTTCTCCCGAGAAAACAATAATTTATGATCAGAAAATGAGCTTATGTAAGCCTATTTTAGTCGCGCAGAGGAGTCATAAATGATTCGAATGTGATAATTTTTTTCATAAAATTCTTGCAGGGTTTTGGCTCGAAAACTTGCGTTGTTCAATTGTGCATTTAATTCAACAACTGATTTTTATATAATTTGTGTGATTTCGGAACTTAATAATGAAAAAGTGGCATTGCATAGCGAAAATATTTTGCAGCTGCAAGAACGTAAGTGAAATCTTTTAAAATCTTTTCTTCCGCCTTACGCTGATTATTTGTAAACAATCAAAAAAGAAAAGTAACATAGTGACATACAGAAAAGGATTTATGCTTATCATCATTTTTACCAAAATATTCTAGTGTTAACATATCACAAACGGTAACTTCTTCAAATAATCTGATTAATTTTGGGTTTTGGCTTTTTTTTAGGTATTTTTAAAAATAAATATCTTAACAAAAATTTTAACTTTATTTTATTTATTTTTGAATTGACCTTTCTCACTAACTGATGTTGTTAGATTGCACAAAACTTAGAAAGGCGCTTCACAAAACAAGTCTCGCAAGTTTTTCCAATTGCACAAATGGCAATTTTAAGCAATACCATGAGTACCCTTAATGATATTTATTTTTAAAATGGAAAATACGAAAGGTTTTTATAAAAAGTTCTTATTGTGTAAACGGCTTTTATGTGAACAACCTAGAATCTCATTCAACTCTACAAAATATTAAATTACTCTGACATGATTGTTAAAAAAAAAACAAATAATAATAACAATTTTGCAACAGCACAGGTGGTTAAAGCTTTTGATTTAATACTGGCAAACAAGCGACAATTAAAGGTTTTAGTTTTCCTCATCAGACATACATACATTTTCATACATAAACTTTGCAAAAGTTTCCATTACCATATTAACACTTTATATTGCATAAATAATGGCACATGTGAATTACTTTTGTGGTAATGGTAACTGTAAGTGTAACAAAATTTGCTGCAACTAAAACAATACTACTTAAAAGCTGTATTAGATACTCACCGCAAACTGAAACAGAAAATAAAATAAAATATAATAAATATTTTTGTGACACAATCTAATCATGACATACGTACATAGTAAAAAACTAAATTTAAAATATATTTTTTAGTCAATATTTTAATAAAGATTTCTGTTTTTCTATTCTATAAAAAAACAATGTTTTTATTTTAATGTTTACTTTTTAGCTACATAACCTCTACAAAAGTTTATACACATACATGCCAGCTGACTTTTATACAAAATTATCCATATTTATGGTTTGCATGTGTCATAGACATGGCTTAAAATAAAACAAATACTGGCTTTTTGGTTGCATTTTCATGTCACTTCTCATAGAAAAGTGAATGTGGTTAAGAGCCAGTATAAAGAAAAAATGCCCCAAACTGGTTGAACTGGTATGGGTGGGTAACCATCAACAACATGGTATAAACTACAACCATTATGATGATGACTATAAAACTAACATCTAGATAAAAATAATTGTTGTATACGGGAGCATAGACATACTCGTACATATGTATGTATCTAAGTCTGTTTTTTTTTTTTTTTTTGTTTTTTTGTGTATTTTTGTTTTATTGCATTGTCTGTATGTCTGTCTGTCTGTCATGTCAGTCAAACTCTTTTTGTTATTTTGTTTTCTTGTAACATTGATTGCCAACTAAATATAGAGTTGCACATACAAATTTAATTTAATTAATGTTTTACAATAAAGCTATATACTTATACAACTAAAGAGATTTCTCTTTAATTAATAAAAAATCATAGATATGTTATTAACAAATATTATGTTTAAGTAAGAGATGAAAGAATACATGAGTTAGACGATATAAGGACTGTGAGAAATCAAACTAAATAAAACTGCTCTAAACGAACAGAGAATAACTTTCTATTTTCTTTGCAAAATGTTTCTCAATTTACCGACGTACAGTGGCTCAGAATTGTTTCTCATCGGCCAAAAATCTGTAACTTTTGAACCGATTGAAATATTTTAGTAATTTTTTCTTGTAGAAAACATCTTGAATTTTTCTCCAGTTTTAATTTCATTAAAATCGGTTCGGTAGTTAATAAGAAATTTTAGAACTTTTGAGTTTTTGTAGAAATTACTATGAAAATGCGCGATTTTTGTTTTGTTGATAAAAAAAAACATTTTAATTATACCCAGAATAATTTTGCGAACAGATATCCACTTTATCAATTCTGCAACATGTTGCATTAGAACCTTTCCAATAGAACCGGGTTGTTATTGTTTATTTTCTTTTTTTATTTAAATAAGAATAAGAACAAAAAAAAAATTTAATTTTTACTTCTTCATTTGAGAATTGTTTTCCAATTGTTTGGCGTTGGAATACTTTTAAGAATCCGTTTTGTTCTCATTGGGCTAGCGTTAATAACTTTTTTAATAATATCGACATTTGTGAGTTGTTTTTGTCATTGCAACGGATATTACAAAGTTTCTTGAATATTTTCACAACCGATTTCTTCATATGTAGATATCCTTAAGTTTCCGCCTTTTGGATCTATCACTGACAACTGTAGTGAGATTTTTGTTTTTGATTATTACTATCTGAAGGCACCTGGACAGTCATTTAAACCTCTAACCAGTTTGCAAAGCTGCTATAAAATTTATATTTACTCCATTCAACTTTATTGTATCGACTTGTTAAGTTTTTGATGAAAACAGTGATTTCCAATTGTATTTCGGTACTTAAGGAAAGTACTTTTACTTTTCTTTGAACGTAATTTAAAACATCTTTCTGCTTTTTGTTTCTAAAATACTCTTCGGACAATTTTTTATAGCTGAAGTTCTACATTTTTTTTTTACAAATATTTGAAAATTCGATTGTCTCTGCTTAGATTTGTTTTAGCAACTGAGTTTGTATCCATTTTACAATCGGTTTTTGATGCATTTTACAATCAGTTGGTACCGTGTTACTATCAAGATTCATTTGATACAATTTAACCCTAGAATGGTAAACATCGCCTGTGAGGCGAAGCAATTTATTTTTTTTGCGATATTTCCTGATCGCTCACTCGTATCAAAGCGTGCTCTCGTGCCAACTCAATTGAGTGTTGTACGAGCTTGGGCACAGACGTGTTTTTATTTTCTCCGTTGCGTTGCTGAGATATAGACAAGTGTGTCGCCTGTGAGGCGAAGTTTACCAATAACGGTAATTTTTTTGAACATATTTGCTTCAGATGAACCCGGTATCAAAAAGGGCAAAAGATCGATATGTGATTTCTGTCCTCCGAAATTGAAGCGTATGAGCATATATTTCTGCGCAAAATGCAAGAAAACATACTGCTTAGAGCACAGATCACCAAACTGTTGGCAATGCGACAAAAAAAATTAGGTAAAAAAACCACAAATTTTATTTTAGTCTCAACAATTATTTTTAAGTTTTAAGCTGTGAATTAGTTTTTTATACGTTAATTAGATCTCAGGTCTAGAAAACCCAGAAGTTTTTTTTTTTTTTTAAGCTGTGTTTTTTTTTAATTTTTTTTTTTGTAAAAGTTCTTTTCAAATAATCTAAAAAAATATGTGATCTACAAATACGCCTATAAAATGTTTAAGCTATTTAAAAAATGAATTGTTTTTGTTTATTTTTGTAACCAAATATATAATAAATATGTTTTTGTTTTTGTTTTAATACATTTTGGTTTTTTCGAAGGTGAAAAGTGCGTTTTTTTTAAAAATTGCCTCACAGGCGATGTTTACCATTAAGTGCTAAAAAATATGTTTACCATTCTAGGGTTAAAAATATTGCTGCATTAAAATTGGTATTCGAGATGAAATAAATATATGATTTAATTTGCCACTTATCAAACTCCATAACGAATAATTCGTGTTTTTTGAAGCACTTAAGAGAAAAAGCGCATAATCGAACGCTTCAATAAAAGCGCTCTTTTGAAGCAGTAAATGCTCACGAATAAAATATACAAAAAATATGCGTTTTTAGTGCAGACAACGAAGAAGATTTTGAAGCGAAAAAACAAAAATGAAATTATAGCCTACAGATTTACGTATGACAACGAAAGTCAAGTACAAAACGAATATCACGCTTCTCAGTTACTACGAATTTTTCTTAAGCAAAAACATTCAGAACACTTCAGGAAAGTGCTTTATTTGCATGTTTGATTAAGTTAAAATAAGCGCTTATTGTCAGCAGAAAGTAGTCCTCCAAACCGGGAACATGTCCTACAAAAATCATGCATCCCATCAGCAGGTTTGAAGCGATTTGAGGTATTCATACATAAAACCTGCTTCTTTTGGAGCAAATTTTTTACTGGAATTAGGAAACTAGCTTTGTTTCTTTCCCTTTCCAGAGGAAAAGAAGAGGTTTTAATTTTATTTTTTTCAGATGCAATATCGCAAACTAAAATTGTTACTGTGTTCCTGGAGCACTAGTTTTTTTTAGCGTTAGCAAATACTTTATTTGGTAGCAGTATGATAATCTCGGCATGATAATTTTTCTCCTGATGATTTTAGAAGTCTTAAACCGTATACTTTTATGCAATAAATCCACTATTATCAGCTTTTTTTGTATTTCTCTGGGTTTGATTTTTAAAGCTATTCAATTTACAGAAATATTTTTTGTTTTTCCTTTTGTTGAGAAATCAATACGAAAGCTCAATTTTCATTAGAGATCACTGATTTATTGAAATCCTGATATAATTGTCAATGTTATAAATTTGGTCGTTTGTTGTATCCAGTATAAAATTGTTTAAACATTCGTTAAATAAAGAAATGCTACAAATTTTTTCTTAAGTTTTATTATTATTTATTAATATTAAATATTAAAAACGGTGGTGGTACTAAAAAGTACCTTTTATTTATATAGCTGATACAAAATCCAAAAAGCTACCCTCTGGCCCACGATAAAGTTCGCTTAGATAAGACTTAAGACACAAACTTTTTATCGTATCTATTTTTTACTCAATCAAGTTTTTTTCATTCCACAATCAAGTTTGTGTCTTAAGTCTGATCTAAGCGAACGTTATCGTTCAACATCGTGGGCCAGGGGGTGATTTTCCATTTCTGACTGAGTCATGTTTTCTTTACAAAAACACTCTCGTTTATCCTAGCAATCGGTTTTATTTAAAAAGTCTTTCTTTAGTAAGCTTTAAAATGTGTCTCAATTTAATTGCTTTCTATAGAAATTTTCTCTCAGTTGATTTAGCATTTACAATCAAATCTAAAACTAATCCACTGAATAAGAGTTCCTTATTTTAAATAATATACATACAATATTTAGGTTTTATTATTTATGATTTTTACACCTTGTCCTAACAGTTTCCTTAAAGCAAACTTATAACAAATAAATAAATAAATAAAGTATAATTCCTACATTTCAATTAAACTAAACTGCTAGATAAGCGCCTTAATTTTGTCTATGTTAACAAAATTATGTATGCATAGCAAAAATTATGTTTCGTCATTACATAAAATAACACCTGGTTTTAGTTACTAAATATTATGTTGTCAAAATCTTATAATAAAATATAGTATAGTGTTTACCCTTATACTTGCACAAGTGCTTATTTACTTACCTCTAACATGGATATTTACACACTAATATCTACATATTAACTGTAAATTTGTTAGACATGTCTATTATTTTCAAATGGAAACTTGTACATAATTACATACCGTAACAAGCAAGCAGCAACAGTAAGTAATACATAGTAAAAGATAAATTCTCATATTGAGATAAGAAAATAGCAAGACATGAAAATGTTTGCAACATTATTTTAGGGGTGTAAATATGTATCATAAATTACTTAATTAACCAGCTATTCACAAACAAAACTAACACATTCTGTAGACATCCTACATTAGGCTGACATCTACCACTAATGAATAACATCATTTAATAATTATATATGTTAGATTGCTCTGCATACCATACCACACCACACTAAATGTATTTTGTTTACGAGTTAGACTTGTGTACTCCTGGAGTATAAGAGTTAATGTCAAAATTTATATTTGACTATTTAGCAGGAGATTATTATCAGTTGTTGCACATGTTATTTAAATGGGAGGCCTTGAAAGGTCAATTCTGAATTCTTTGTATTTTTTTTTTTTGTATTTTAATAAATATTCTTAATTGTATTTAATTCCCTTCTGGGTACCTTTAACTCGATGTAGGTATTTACATAACAACCGTATACACTACAGTAGCTTCTCTTTAGAGTACTGGTAGCAAAACTTTCGTTTTTTTTAGTGATTTGATAAGCGTCCCGCAAGGAAGTCATCCTATTTTGTTTTTGCTGTTTGTAAACGACATGATTGAAGCAATCAAATACTCAAATATATTGATGTTTGCGGATGATGTGAAAATATTTTCTAATTTAAAAAATTCAGCAGATCATATTTATCTGCAGTATGATTTGGATAATTTTAGTAACTGGTGTGACCTTAATTTAATGGAATTAAACCTGAAGAAATGCAAACATATGCACTTTTCAAGAAATTATGATGCTGTCAAGTTTTACATGTTAAGTGATCATAAACTAGAGTTGGTAAACTCAATTATTGATCTTGGGATTTTGTTAGATGCAAAATTAAATTTTGTACAACATAGAACAATAACTGTTAATAGAGCTCGTGGTATTTTAGCCTATATAAAGCGATGGGCAAAAGAATTCAATGATCCCCACATCACTAAATGTTTATATACTTCTCTAGTAAGACCGATTTTAGAGTATTTCCGTTCCGTTGTATGGGAGCCGCATTATATTGATCATATTTAATCTGTTCAAAAAGAATTCCTTATTTTTTGTTTGTAGGATATATATCAAGGATATGCATCATTTCCATCATATTCATTAAGATTACGTTTCACAAATTTGCCACCATTAAAAAGCCGTAGAATAATGCTTAACATCTATTTTTTAGTAAATCTTATAAATGGAAATGTCTCCTCTGAATTTCTATTAAACAAATTATTATTTAGTGTTCCCCAACGTTCACTGCGCCTCCACAACAATCCACTTTATGTTAAAACTTGTCGAACAAATTTTGCTATGGCAGATACGTTTAGAAAATTATATTGTTGTTTTAACGAAATACTTAATCTGATAGACTGTTCTTTAAATGTAAATAGCATAAAACGTAGCATTATCTTAAATTTTAATAATTAATTGTACAAAGGTGTCAAAAAATATATACTTATATGTTTGTATGTAATTTTGTAAATGGTCTGTAAGGATTTTATCCATAGACCAAATAAATAAATAAATAAAATATGAGTTAAAAAATATTGATTTTGTATTGAGGCTAAACATAGAGCAATGATTGACCTTTTAATATGACTATATATTGCTTCATTGACTTTGCTTTAGGCTATGTCGGATAAATAAGAAATGAGTGACAAGTGATTGAAGAGATTACTCATTTTCCTAAATAAAAGTTAATGTGTTTTTTTAATGCAATGTCTGCTGCACTCACTCACTCTACAAAAGTTTCATGATTTAGATTATTCTTAGTTCTCTATAGTGATTGCTTATTTCTTCACCAGCATTAAGTTAGATCACCACTTGTCGTGTAGAAGTCGGATAGTATGAAAAGCAAATACCTTTTATCAGCATCATTTTTGCGTTACTTTAGAAGTCAGTTGTACGTACATTAGATAAAAGAATTAGCTCGTACAAGGTGCATAAGAACAAGTGTCCATGTCAAGACGAAAGTAATTCAATGTAAATTACAATTATTAAGGCCCTTTAAGTGCTTTATACAATCTAAAGCTAACATTTGTTGACCTCATTTAACTTGCTCTATAAGACTCTTCAAATTATCTTATGATCATAAAATTAAATACTGCTCTTCAATTCTAAAACACGTATACAATTTTAAGTGTTTATATTCATACTCCTCATACAATTCACTGAAACCCTGCAAAAGCCTGAAGCCATATCTTAAATAACAATTCTAATAAAATTTATTACAATTTTACTGTTAAGCAAAATAATAGCTACAAAGTGATATAAAATATACAAATTTCTTAGTAGTAAATTAACAATACAAAGCTCTATAAACTACTAAATAAAAGAGAAATATAAAAAGGAGTTGCTAAAAAACATTTTGACACTTATTTTTACTTCATCAGTTATAATAAAGAAGACTTTGTGCTAGAAATTCTGGAAAAAGTTCTTATAGTCTATTGTTTTGTTTCTATGCTTTTTATGCTCCTACAAAAACGTTTATTGAGTTTGTGTTTTCATCATTGAATTTATCTGCATTTTTTCTCTATACATCTCTATCTCTGCCAATTCACCTGTCATCTGTCAATATTGATTTAAAGTCTATGCAGTTTTTATTGTTTATAGATTTTGTGAATTGTTAATTTTTATTTCTTACTTGGTTGTTTGCTATAATTTTCTATTCTTTACAAAACTAAAAAAAGAAAAAAATATTGAAAATAAAATTCTTTTTAATTTTCGTCTACCCCTTCTAAACGCTCTTACACCAAACTTTGATTAAAAATCATTTTTATTTATGAAATTTAACTCAATAATAATAGTAACATATTTAAAAAGTTGTAGTAACCAGCGAAGTGAAAATATGAAATATACTCGTATGTTGTTCAAAGTCCGCCACTTCTGCTCCACTGAAAGTGGTACCAATCATTTTATTTGCTTGTATACAAAACTAAATACACACACCCTGGCAACTGCTTCTGCTGCTTAAGAATATATGCATGTATTATGAAATTTTTATTTTACGCTTTTTTACACTTTTTATTTAAATTTTTATTACATTTACTTTTTAGCTAGAGTTTTTGAAGTGCAATACTCCATTATACATATTTTTAAGGGTACTTGAAACCAAATCAAAGAAATTCATTTAAAAAGTTGGAGTTGCAAAAATATTTGTAGTTCTTTTTTATATTATATTTATTAAGAAAAAAATTTCCACAGGAATTTTAAGCAGAAATTTTTAAATTTACAGCAAAATAAATAGTGCTTCCATTAGAGTGGTGCAAAATTTATTTTTGATATTATATGTGATCAAGAAATATTCAAGTGCTTCGTTACTATCGTTCTAGATAGCTCTACCTATCTGAGTCCTGATAATTTGGGGATCGAATACCGATTCACTATATTAAAGAATATTGATTGTAATTGAGCAAAATTTCTCTGCTTTTAGGAATTATTTTCTATAGAAAAATTATCTGATATTGAAACACATTTTCGCTGTATTTGATACAAACTTTGCATAAAAAATTCTCTTTTTGATATTCATTTCTCTGTTTTTGACACACATTTACTATATAAAATTTCTCTCTATTTTTAACATATTTTCTATAGAAAATTTCTATGGTTTTTAAACACACTTTCTGAAGAAAACTTCTCTTTTTTTTGTAAATACATTCTCTATAGAAAATTTCTTTGTTTTTAAACACATTTTCTAGAGAAAATTTCTGTGTATTTTAAACACTTTTTCTATAGAAGATTTGTCTGTTTTTTGAACCCATTTTCTATAGAAAATTTCTCTCTTTTTAAAATACATTTTCCATAGAAAATTTCTTTGTTTGTAAACAAATTTTCTGCAGACAATTTCTTTGTTTTTAAAACATATTTTCTGTAGAAAATTTCTTCGTTTTTTCAACACACATTCTATAGAAAATTTCGTTGTATTTTAAACACATTTTCTATAGAAAATTTCTCTGTTTTTAAAATACATTTTCCATGGAAAATTTCTCTGTTTTTAAAACACATTTTCTATAGAGAATTTCTCTGTTTTTAAAATACATTTTCTATAAAAATTTCTCTGTTTTTACAACACATTTCTATAGAAAATTTCTCTGTTTTAAAACACATTTTCTGTGGGAAATTTCTCTGTTTTTAAAATACATTTTCTATAAAAATTTCTCTGTATTTTAAACACATTTTCTATAGAAAATTTCTCTGTTTTTCCAACACATTTTCTATAGAAAATTTCTCTGTTTTTAAACACATTTTATGTGGGAAATTTCTCTGTTTTTAAAATACATTTTCTATAAAAATTTCTCTGTTTTTTCAACACATTTTCTATAGAAAATTTCTCTGTATTTTAAACACATTTTCTATAGAAAATTTCTCTGTATTTTAAAAACATTTTCTATAGAAAATTTGTCGTGTTTTTAAACACATTTTCATAGAAAATTGCTTTGTTTTTGAGGCACATTTTCAATTGAAAATTTCCTACTAATTGAGATCAGTTTTCAATGGAAAATTTCTTATCCAGTGAGCTCAGTTTTCTTTAGAAAATTTCTCATCAGCTCAATTTTATACCGGAAATTTATAATCCAGTGAGTTCAGTTTTCTATAAAAAATTTGTCATTCACTTGCAAAGTTTTCTACAAAAAAGTGAAAAATTTTCAAATGCAATTTTTTTAAATTTTTAAGATATTATAAAATATCATTAGTATTTATATATTACATCACAATTCGTGTATGCTGCAATTTATGTACATAATTCCAGCACTTCATAAATTAAACTCAATTATTAAGTAATGCCAAAAATTCTGCTAAAATATTCTGTGTAAATTTTCACGCTAATTACAAAAAAAAAACATTTCCCATGAAACTTCAAACCATGCTTAAAATTAATTTAAATGCTTTCAAAATATCTACTTCCTCGCACAGCGATTCAAATATGAATTATATTATAATTAAAAGCAACACAAAGTATCATTGTTTGACTTAACAAAACTCAAACAAACTGTAATTTTACAAGCAACAATTTCAACAAATTAACAAACTGAGGTAAAATAACAGAAATAAAGACAAAGAAAACAATTATCTGGATTTGAAGTTGAACCTTTACAAAGAAAATGACAACTTTCCAATGAAAAATCAACAAAAAAGCCAAAAACATTACAAGAAAAATAAACATATTATTTAGATGAAAACACCATAGACACTGAAAATGACAAAATAGAAACAATATTGAGACAGGTGAAAAAAAATTATTAAAAAGCGGAAATATGAAAATTTTAAACATTACGTAGCACTAAAATAATTGCAAAGTTTAAACTTGAGTGGATTCAATTATATTGCATGTACATAGTTTTAGTTTTTTTAATGGTAAAAAAAATAATTTTTATGAAAAATTATAAATAATTATATTTAAGGAGTTTTTAAATAAAACGTTAACAATTAAATACATGCAATTACAAACACACACACACATCCAGTAATAAATACAATATTTATGTAACGTGTTGCAAACATTATATTTTATATGTAAAATAAAATTATTGCAATAATGAGTAAAAATAAAATTTTAATATTTTTTATATATTATTTTTCTCATTACAGGTATGTACTTTGTTGTCGGTTCGCAAAGATGATGTGAAATATTTTTAATTTGTTTTTGATTACAGTGAGTAAATATTTGTTAAAGAAAAAAAATCCCCAAGCCTTTACACACTTCAGGGTTTATTAACATCAGCTCGTGCTTTCACGTTTTATTTTTCAAACTCTTAAAATATATTGCAATTTGAACAGCTCGATGCATTGACCAAATTATTATTTATTCAACATTAACACTCCTGCTGAGCACGCCACTCATATACTCGTATATGTAGAATAGTCGACATGTGCTTTGAAAAGTCAACTTGATTATTATGTTGCTGACAAAAGGTCCTGCCAAAGGGTTAAAAATAAAAATATAAATTGTTATTTATTTACTCTTGAAGTTTAATCGCCAGTGATATGCTGAAAATACTTAAGAAAATAGGTTTCAATGCAATTCAATAATTGCAAACGATTTATATGTTACACAAGGGATATTTCAAAAGTTTGTCCAAACATAGATAAAAGTAATTTGAAATTTACTTGTGTTGTCATTAAAGAAAAACATATCAGGATTTGATCCAAGATGCAATAAAACTGCTACTAAGAAAATTTAGAGCGGATTTAGAGTAGAATACAAAACAAACACTACTGATAAGAGAAAGTTTAAATTAAATAAAGCTGAATAGGGTTAAATTAAGAAGGAGAAAATTTTAAATTAAAACTTGTTTATCAGACTAATAAAATTTTAACAAATTATTAAACTTGTTTTTTACAATATTCATTAACAATAGCTTTTGAAACAAATTCTCTACTTTGCAATGAATAAACAGATACAAACACTTCTGATTATAAACTTTAGCCATCTCTCCCTTTTCTCAAACATAAGCCAGAGACAAATAGAAATTTATTTTTCAAGGAAGAAATCACGCATAATGAGGCATGTAACTACATACCACAGGAACTTATTTTAAACAACAAACGATTGAATTACACACACCTAACTACATATTCCTAAAGAGAGGAGCTAGCATATGTATGAATAAGGCCAGAATATGGATGAGGGAAAGAAGAGTGTGTATTTTTTCGATTCCATACATTACTGTGTCTTGGCCTTGATATTTACTGCGTACCCCACTTCTGCTGCTGTTTTTATTTTTAGTGGATTAAATTTGTGGAAATTTAATTGTATTTAATTTAGCATTAATAATAAGATTGAATAGCATTAAACAAAGAGAGTAAATAATAAACATTCGAATGTATAAACTAAAACAGCAAAAGTTGTTTCTTCTTTCGTTTTTCCAGCCAACTTTAATAAAGTTCATTCATTATCCATCCGGTAAAATATGTGTGTATTTTTTGTTTTGGGAAAAGTACTACAACAATATTTTGTTTGCTTATATTTGAATGTATTTTTAGTTAGCATATTGTTATAAATCTGTTAAAAGAAGAACTTAATTAATTAAAATTGTTTAATTACATTTAAATCTACTAAAATTAAGCCATATATTAATATATTATCACAAATATAATTTTCATATCTTATTGTTCTAAGATATAATTTATATAGAAATTTTCTCTGTCTATAGAATACATTTTCTATAGAAAATTTCTCTGTTTCAAAGGAACGCTTTCTAGCGAAAATTTCTCTATCTTTAGAACACTTTTTATAGAAAATTTACTTGTTTCAGAAGCACATTTTCTATAGAAAATTTCCCTGTCTTTAGAACTCATTTTCTATAGAAAATTTCTCAGTCTATAGAATACATTTTTTTTAGAAAATTTCTCTGTTTCAGAAGCACACTTTCTATAGAAAATTTCCCTGCCTTTAGAACACATATTCTATAGGAATTTTCTCTGTCAATAGAATACATTTTATTTAGAAAATTTCTCTATTTCAAAAGCACATTTTCTATAGAAAATTTCTCTATTTCAAAGGGACATTTTCTAGAGAAAATTTTTCTATTTTCAAAACATATTTTCTAAAAAAATTTTCCTGTTTCTCTACCTTTAGAACAAATTTTCTATAGAAAATTTCTTTATTTTTAAAATACTGTTTGATAGAAAATTTCTCTGTTTCAGATGCACATTTTCTATAGAAAATTTATCTATATTTAGAACACTTTTTTATAGAAAATTTACCTATTTCGGAAGCACATTTTATATAAAAAAATTTTTCTGTCTTTGATTACATTTTCTAAAGAAAATTTTTCTGTTTCAGAAGCACATTTTCTATAGAAAATTTTTCTGTACCTCCAATAATTCTCTATAGAAAAATTTTCTGTCTTGGAGACATATTTCTAAACAAGATTTTTCTATCTTTGAGACACATTTTCTCTGATGAAAATTTCTCATCCAGTGAGATATAGTTTTCTATTAAAAATTTGTCATCAATTGTACAATTAAACTGTTAAATTAAATTTTATGATAAGCTTATTTAACATTCCACAATCATTTTATTGTTACACTTCGATTAAATTGGCCAACGAAATAACAGTAAATAAAAAATGTAGAATTTAAAGAAACTTTTCATTATTCAGTGTCATAGTAGCAAATAAGATAAAAAAGTATTCGTGATTTAAAAAGTAAATATACTTATTATCAACACATACTTATTAACAAAATTTATTTCAATAGCAAACAAAAAATTGCAATATGATATTGAAAATTTTAATACTTGAACAGCAGCTTAAGATAAAATATCCATAAACACAAAAGCGTGAGAGAGATTTCAAAAATTAATCCTGCCTTCCGTCTTAAGAGGACACAAAACTATAAATTAAAACTACCGCGAGGGTAATTTATTTTCCGTGCAACTTTCTGCTGGTCTGTTGTGAAAATACATACATACAAGTTTGCAAACATAATTACACAGCAGTACATAAGTGTGAGAAATTCATATGTAAATATTTAGTGTATGAAATAATACTAATAATGGAGAGCGAATGAAATAAGAATTAAGCAAACATGAATAATTTAATATTAATAAGCAACTGTATTCCTTCTTTAACATACTTATGCTTATAATTCGATTGCTGAAATATTCTTCTGTAAATAATATTAAATTGCCAATACTCGTATAATGTTGTACTGCAAGTTAAGCTATTTTTTTTATTTAAAAGGCAATCAAATTGAAGTTTAACTGGAATCTAAAGGTTAATACGAGAATTAATCACCAACTACAATTTAACAAAAACTAATTATTTTCAAAGTCGTTTTGATTTATTTTTGTTTTTTAAACCAATAATGATTTTTATCGGATTTGTAAACCATTTGGTTAAAAAACCGTTTTTTCATATATAGCAGCCATAACTGCAGCTGAAATTACAAATTATTTGTGGTTTTTTAAAACCAATATTAAATATAAAATAAATTTTGAAAAAAAAAAACAGTTACTGCATTACAACATAGTATTTGTGTTAACCATATAATCAATAATCAGTTTGTAACTGCATCTATTGGCCTTGTGTAATTGTAATAATAAAAACATTTTTATTTTACATAAAAAAGAAGGTTGGTTAATGTAACGGCTGGCTAGTGGATATGACTTGAAATATTACAAAGAAAAAAAAACTGGAAAAACTTGAATAAATATTAATTGAGTTTACACAACTGTATTAGAAAATAGTTAGATTTGAAGTTTACCTATTCTATCAAATGCATAAAGTCAACAAATGCTTATGAAAGAAACAACTGTTCGATGTAGCATTCATAAAGCCAGTTTAAAATATGTAGTCAAAACAAAAGATAAGTACCTATTGCAAAATTCTCAGTCAGTAATAAAACTTTTCAGCAGAAACTTTCTAACTCACAGAAACAAGTTTTCTATAGAAGACATGATTTCCATAAAATATTTCTCTATTCATAAGACATATTTTCTATAGAAACTAAAGAGGCATATTTTGTAAAGAAACTTTCTTTGTTTTTGGGGCATAATATCTCTAATAAATGTCTTTGTCTTTGAGGCATATTTTTTATAAATAATGACTCTCTGTCTTTGAGACGTATTTTCTATAGAAAATGTATTTGTCTTTGAGGAATATCTTCCATTGAAAAGTCTTTGTCTTTGAGGCATATTTTAAGACACATTTAAAGACACAAGTTTATTTTTCAAAATTACAAATGCCCTTAGCCACTTTTTTGAATCTAAACATAGTATCTAAACAAATGTTAGCTTTATAATCTAAACATGTTGACAACAACTTATATACAGTATTAAATTGAAGCAAACCATTTCCAGTACGCTTTTTCATGTTTTCTTTTTTTAAATATATAAATTTTGATTACAATCTTCATATACGACATGAAGTAAAAGGGTAGTTGTTATACGTTGTTGAAAAAACAACTGCATTTAACTCACTTACCCTCAATCTTTGGTTAACCAATCATAAGTTACTACTTCATACAACTCGAACGGATACTATGTTTGACTACGCTACCGCCGCTACCACTTCGGCTTCATGCCAACCAAGATAATAATCAACAATTTTTTTTTTGTTACCCTTAGAAGCTACCAATTTATAAAAGGCTTCAACAGTGGCAAACATGACTGATGTAAACAAATCACATCACTGGAACGTTGCTTTTATTAGGTTTTTTTACTCTATATTTTAACTTTACCGTCGTCTCTGAAAAGGAAATTTCATATTGGAAACATTTTTTTTCCTTCATCCAACCATCTAATATGATGACGATGATGAAGACGACAACACGCAAAACAAATAAAATGAAAAACTGCAAACAAAAAAATATGGTAATAACATTATATTAGGGAAAATAAAGGTTTGAGATCGTTAAACTGACTGTTTGAAAGAGGAACAATTTTTAAATTGAAGAAAAGCACCACCTTTCAACCGAAAAAATAGTAACTTAATTTGGTTGTTTTTTGGCTTTCGCTACTATGGTCTCCCGTTGATTTATGTTACAAACGAAACAAAATGGATATTTATTAACACGGCGTTACGAATAGCATACATATGAAGTAAAATTTCCAATTTCCATCTTTTTCTACATTCACTATTACATACTGGCTGACAACTTTTTTTTATTGTGTGCCATTTACTACTTTGCTGCTGTTGGCAAATTTACTTTCTCTAAATATGAAAAATGGTCTCTTTTTGAAATGACAGGATACCTTGGCTACTAGAAAGTAACCTAAATTTATACTTTTTTTATACTTTTAATTTATTATTATATTTGCACTCTTTAGAAACAAATTATTTTAATTAACGGATAGTACAAAGTTAAAACATAAAGCATTTCCAACATTTAAATATAAAAACAATAGTTTAGAGTACACTCAAAGCATTTACTCACAAAAATATTAAAAATTTTCAAAATAAAATTTCTTTGTCAAAAAAGCTAATTTGCAATAGATAAATTTTCCTGGAAAGTGATAATTTTTCTATAGAAAATTTCTCTGTGAAAGAGACTAGTTTCCTATACAAAAAATACTTGATTTCCGTAAAATATATCTCCAAAAACGATTCTAGTTTTCTATACAAAATTTCTCTTAAAAATAGTCTAGTTGTCGATATAATTTTTCCTAAAAGGAAAACAGTTTTCTATAGCAATTTTCTCCTAAAAAGATACTAGTTTCTATATAAAATTTCGCCTAAAAAGAGACTAGTTTTCTATACAAAATTTCTCATAAAAAGAGACTAGTTTTCTATACAAAAATGTTCTTAAAAAAAAAATAGTTTTCTATAAAATATTTCTATTAAAAAGAGACTAGTTCTCTATACAAAATTTTTTCTAAAAGGAAAATAGTTTTCTATAGAAAAGATCTCCTAAAAAGAGACTAGTTTTATATACAAAATTTTTCCTAAAAAGAGACTAGTTTTCTATACAAAATTTCTCTTAAAAAGAGACTAGTTTTTTCAAAATTTCTTTTAAAAGGAAAATAGTTTTTCATAGAAAATTTCTTCTAAAAAGAGACTAGTTTTCTATAGAAAATTTCTCTGTGAAACAGACTAGTTTTCCATACAAAATTTCTAATGAAATGAGAATAGTTTTCTATAGAAAATTTCTCCTAAAAAGAAACTAGTTTTCTATAAAAAATGTCTCTGTGAAAGAGACTACTATTCTTAAAGAGACTAGTTTTATTTACAAAATGTCTTTTTGAAAGGGATTACATTTTCATAGAAAATTTCTCCTTAAAAGAGACTAGTTTTTTACACAAAATTTCTGTTTGAAAGAGACTGTTTTTTTATGGAAAATTTTTCTCTATAAGAGACTAGTTTTCTATAGCCATTACTAATATTTTTTTCAAGTGTAATTTCCGCGTCCATTACAATATAGCGTGAGAATATTATATTACAAAAACCAGAAAATAAAAGCAAACCGTTATAAACAGCAACAATAGCAAAATATTTGTTATTATTCTCTGATATTAAGGAAAAAGTCCTTACTGTGATGATAGAAGAAACTGACCCTTTTTAATAGATTGTAAAAATATTTACAATATAAAGATTCCTTTGTGGCAAAATGCATGTTTTGGCTTATTTATATTTATACAGCACAAAAGTTTGCTGTTCTAAAGAATTTTTATTAGTTATTTTTCCAGTCATTTGCTGTTGTTTCTTGTTATTATTTTTCCTTTATTTTTCTATTTACTTAATATGAAAATAGTTAAAAAAAACATCATCATCATAATCATCATGGCTGTAGTGGTATATGAAATTCCTTTGTAATAGAAAATTTTTTTGTAATGTGGGAGAGGTTCTGGTCACGTGATTACCTATGAAAAAAAGAAAATAAGAGTAAAAAGCGGCAAAAAATATATAAACTGTTTAAGCTGAATAGTTAAGCTGAAACTAAAAAGGAACAATATTAAAAATGCACTACACTCCTTTGTGCTTAAAAATTCCTCACTATGTATACAATATATTCTTTTAAAAATTTAGCAATGAAATTTTATTTCCTTGTTTTTTTTTGGTCGGATACGGATATTATCCTTAGTGTTAATGCTGGCACCTGAGAGGTGTTAAATTACTGATGTATTTAAGGCCAATTTTTGTTGGTCTATTAAGATTATGTTAAAAAAATTCTGCATAAATTTCAAGCACGAAATTTTGTTAAATAAAATAAATTTGGGTGTAATTGCTTTTAATGTATGTAAATTTATTTTAAAAGTGATGAATGTATCAAATATATTTTAGATTTCATCAGCTTTGGTTATAAAATGAATGAAACAATTAATTTTATCTTGGCTTTAATTTTTGAATTTGAATTTGAAAAAAGCTTAAGGAAGGATTATATTTCTACACGCCATTAAAGACAATATTATCATTTTTCCGCTGCTTCTATTTATTTACAAACACAACAATACAGTCAAACGTCATGAACGCAAAAAAAAACTTTATAATTTATTTTATTGTTTGGCAAAAGTGTTTAACTTTATTTTTATACCCACCACCAAAAAGATGGTGGGTATAATAAGATTGTCATTTCTTTTGTAACACATCGAAGTAACGGTCGTAGGACCATATTTTTCGATATATTTCGATTTCGTCCACGAATCGCTCCGCGATTTCTCATAGCCCGATACTCATGTCTTTCCGGAATATGGCCTTATGGTACATAAATGTCTGTAGAAAGCCGTATTCATAAAAAATTTTGCAATAATAAGTTTCATGCAAAGTGCAATCTCAAAACGATATTTTGTTTGCATCGGTCTATATTCTAACATAGCCTAATATAAAGTCCGTAGTCCCCATATAAAGTCTACTTTCGAAAAGCACTTAAATACGCATAAATCGTTTATAAAAATCACTACGAAGCCGAACTTTAACACATACATATAAATCGTCGTACTAAATTTGACCGTAGCCCTAACATAAAGTCCACTTCCGAAAATCCCTTAAATGCGCATAAATCTCTCATAAACACATAAACACTACTATCATGTTAGAATTTACCACAAATAGTTCATACATATATAAATATCGTCGCTCTCAACTTTATGATGATCGATCTATAATTGACTGTAGTCCCCATATAAAGTCCATTTCCGGAAATCACTTAAATAAGCATAAATCTCTTAAAAGCATCAGCAGCAAGTTTCAATTCGACATAAATAGTTTATACATATGTAGAAATATTCATACCCAATTTTATGATGATCAATCATTTCATATTCGACCGTAGACCGCATATAAAGTTCACTTCGAAAAATCATAAATTTCGTATAAAAATCTTTATTACGTTTAAATTTAACACAAATAATTCGCATATACCTATAAATCGTTGTACAGAATTTCATGATGATTGGCCCGTAAAAGGTCATAGTTCCCTTATGAGAACTGCTTCCGAAAAGTCATTAATCCATATCGAATCGAAACTTTACACAGATTAGTTATAATTACATATGTAAAAATTATACCATTGACTTGAAAGTTGGTCCATAATTGACCAAGCTCACGTACAAGTTCCACTTCCGAGAATAACCTCAGTGTATACAGAGGTGACAATTTTGACGTTCTAAAAAGCCAAAATCAGTTTCTTAGGACTTTTAGTTACTTAAATTATTGTGTGTTAGAGTAAATCGCTTTATGTTACATGCTGCAAAAAAATAAACAAAGTGTAAATTCTTGATTATAACTGGAATATGCATAAAATTCTTATAAATATCTTTATTGTGATGGAATTCAATTAAAATAAACCTAAACTAAAAAGACGTTACGGTACAATATTTTATGAAGTTCGCCCCATAATAAGTGATGGGTATATAAGATTCGGCACAGCCGAATATAATTTCTTACTTGTTCCATTTAATTTTACATTCATTTTTTTTATTTTTTTTTCGCTAAACTTTTATGTTTATTATTTAAACAACGATTTTTTCCACACAACGAATATGTACATCTGCATGACTACGTACATATTTGATATTTCAGAAGTTCTTAAACGTTAACAATATAAGTCATAAATTATAAAGGAAAAATGCAACCACTGAGTCCTGAACAAATTTTGTATACAAAAATGGAAAAAAAAATTATAAAAAATTTCTTCTTCCGGAGGGACTATTGTAAAAAGGAATAATTTTCTATAGAAAATTTCTCTGCCAAAGAGACTAGGTTTCTATCGACAATTTCTTTATCAAAGAATCTAGTTTTCTGTTGAAAATTTCCCTATCAAAGAACCTAGTTTTTCTATAGCAAATATCTCTGTGAAAGAGACTACTTTTCTGTAGAAAACGTCTCTGTCAAAGACTCTAATTTTCTATAGAAAATTTCACTCTAAAAGAAAATAGTTTTTTTATAGAAAATTTCTGTGTGAAAGAGACTAGTTTTCTATAGAAAATTCCTATTTTTTGAATAGAAAATTTCTCTGCTATTTGGGATTGAGTACCACTTGACATATGAATTTCTATAGTGATGATTTAGTGTGAATGAATGAAGCCCTAAAAACAACTTTTGGTGCAAAAAAATATAGAATAAGTTGATTTTATTTGTAGTAAAATAATATAATATTACAATTTGTTGGTAATAAATTTGGAAATAGTTTTTTCTTCCTCAACAATAATTAAAAAACACTATGAAATAAAAAACATTTCAATATTTAGTGAATTCAGGTGTGAAATTTGTTTGTTTTATGTGTTTTTTCTGCGACAAATGTTTGAGAATTTGTATGTAAAATAAATGTTTCGCAATTTATTTGAAATTGTTTATTTTATTTAACATTTCTACAAAATTAGATGTTATTTTGTAATTTTCTAAATATGTACATATGTTAATAAATTAATTGTTTTTGAGCACAAGCATTAACCCTCAGAAATAAACATCGTCCTGTTGAACTAATTAAAATTTTATTTTCTACTGAACATATTTTTATATATTCTTATGCGCCTTTAAAGTTATATTTTTGTCGCAAAACCTATTTTATAGATCATATTTATGCGTTTAAGGGTTAATGAACACAAATTTAGTGGCTTATAAAAATAATACATTGGTTTTTATGTAGTCCATCTGTAATGTAAATAAAAGATTTTTTCATGTTAATATTTATGACTTTTTTACTCGTGGTTAGAACTTTGATAAAATTATTTCGTTGATAAAATATTAAAATAATTTTATTTAGATAATGTCAAAAGCCTTTGTTCATAACATCAACACAATTGTTTGTAATAAAATCAAAATAATTTTTTCTTTTTCAATATCTAAATTATGAATTTTTCTAATAAATTGTATTAAAATATTGTTTGAATATTTAATTCACTTTTGTTTATTTACTTTTAATATCTGTACAGATTTAAATAAATCTAATCAATAGGTATGGTTTTACAGAGAAGTTTTATATAGAAAACTAGTCCTATTCAAAGAGAAATCTTCTATAGAAAACTAGTCTCTTTCACAGAGAAATTTTCTATAGAAAAGTAGTCTCTTTCACAGAGAAATTTTTTATAGAAAACTAGTCGCTTTTTAGAAAAAGGCTTCTATAGAAAACTAGTGTTTTTTACATAAAAATTTTCTATTGTGAACTGGTCTCTTTCACATAAAAATTTTCTATAGAAAACTAGTCTCTTCGCAGATAAATTTTCTATAGAAAATTAGGCCATTTCACAAAGACGTTCTTTATAGAAAACTAGCCTCGTTCACAGAGACATATTCCATAGAAAAAGCTTCTTTCAAAGAGAAATCATTCGTAGAAAAAAATAATCTTTTACAGTGAAATTTTTTAAAGAAAGTATTTTTCATTAACCATATAATAATATCTATAGTTATTTCCACTAAGTTACCGATCACCTTTATGTAGACCTGTGTATTACATCTTTAAACTATTATATTTATTTCTTGCACTTATATTGTTATTATTAAAATACTAATTGTTCTTTTGAATTTCTTATATTTCTTTACAGGTAAATAATCAAGAAATAAATCGTCATCATTAAATAGCAACACATTGCTCTGACACTTGCTACTTTGGTTGCAAACAAACGGCAATAATAACAACAACAGCAATTATATTGTACTCCGAGAGTGAGGGGGAACTGGAATGTGTCAGACTTAAAAGCCATTTAATAGATTGAGTCTATATACAACATTAACATTAAAACAACAATGACAAGGGAAATGAATTGAAAAGGAAGTAGGAGGACATTTGACTAAATATTTATACAAGGACTTGCAATTGCAAGACGGTCTCATACCCAAGTTACACCTACACTCAACTACATAGATTTATACATACATCCACATTTAAGGACAGACACTCCAAAAGGGCACTTGAAAAGACGTTAAGTTTGTTTAGTATTTCAAAATGAAATAGCAAGAGAATGAAAATATAAAAACATAAGAAAAAATATAGAAAAAAGAATTAAAGTTCAAAAGAATTAAAGAAAAGAAAGAAAGACAGACCAGTGAATTACAATAATATGAAATGTAAGTACAGTAAAGTAAAGAAAAAAAATTTTATTTCTTATAATAAAAGCAAATGAAATTATAAAAAATTTAAAAAGCTAAAAACAAAAACAAAATACAGAGAAATGAAGTGTGTTTGTTGTTTGTATGACGGCACGCTAAGTCAACATAATTAAAGCAATCAAGTATGACTTCAAGTAGAAAGTTAGCCCTTAGACAAATTGGTCTTTAGCTTTAAAAAAAAAAAACACATACACTGCACATACAACTGAAACATACAAAAGAAAAATATAAAATGTTTAACTAAATGCCGCTGTTTTAGTATGAGATTGCGTGGTTTAAATTCTTGCATTTAAAACGTTGAACTGAAACTGCCTTCCAGGTTTTCTTTGTACGAAAAAGTGACGAACTGCTTGAATGGTAAATTTTTTCTTTTTTAATAAAAAGTTCCTGTACTTGTTGGCGAATTTTTTTTTTTTGTTTGTTATTTGAGTGTTTTTAAAATGCTAAACGGTTTCAACTTGTAAAAAAAATACCTACAAAATATTTGTGCAAGTACTCTTAAAATAATTTAAGCTTAAAACATTACAAATGTACAAGAAAATAAGAGTTACTGTTTGGTTGCCACGCAAAAAATATATACGAGTATGTATAGGTATATAAAAACAATTATAAAAGGAAATTATAACAAAGTTACTTAAAATTCAAAAACAGCTGAACAAAAAAAAAAAGTTTATAAATATTTAAATGTGGGATTTAGCATACGTTTAGGGAAGTAGGTGTTGCTAATTTATGCAATGTAAAGGGAAACAGAGAAGTAACTGGAGCGATTGCAAAATTAAGGGTTTGTTTCTGAATCTTAACGAACTGATAGGAATGGAAACACGAACTGTAATCCACGGGTTAATCAGTTCTGGTAAATTAAATTATGAGCAACTTTTATAAGAAATATTATATACGAACTTTTCTGTAAGAAAGCTTATCGAACCAGTTATCAGTAGGTATTAGAATGCTTATCGAAAACATATTTCTATAAGAAAACTTAAACTTAATCACCGAAGTTTTCTATAAGAAAACTTAATCAACGAAGTTTTCTATAAGAAAACTTAATCGATGAATTTTTCTATAAAAACCCGATGTAGTTTTCTGTAAAAAAAATGTAATTGATAAAGTTTTCTATAACAAAACTTAAAATTAATCAACGAAGTTTTCTATAAGAAAACTTAACCGACGATGTTTTCTATAAGAAAACTAATTCGACGAAGCAAAATTTAACTTAATCTAAAAAGTTTTCTTTAAGAAAAATTAATCGACGAATTTTTCTATAAGTTAATAGATGAATCTTTCTATAAGAAAACTTAATCAACGAAGTTTTCTAAAAAAAATGCATTCGAAAAAGAGAAAACTTAAACGACGCAGTTTTCTATAAAAAAATTTAATTGACAAAGTTTTCTGTAAGAAAACTTAAATTTAATCGATGAACTTTTCGAAAAGAAAACTTATTCGACGAAGATTTCAATAAAAAAATCAATCGAAAATAAGAAAACTTACGAAGTTTTCTATAAGAAAAATTAATCGCTAATTTTTTATAAGAAAACTTAAACTCAACCGACAAAGTTTTCTATACGAAAACTTATTCCATGAATTCTTCTATAAGAAAACTTGATCAACGAAAATAACAAAATTTAATCGACCAAGTTTTCTATAAAAAACTTAACCGACGAAATTTTCTATAAGAAAACTTAATCGATGAATTTTTCTATAAAAAACCGACGAAGTTTTCTATAAAAAATTTAATTGATAAAGTTTTCTATAACAAAACTTAAACTTAATCAACGAAGTTTTCTATAAGAAAACTTAACCGACGATGTTTTCTATAAGAAAACTAATTCGACGAGGCAAAATTTAACTTAATCTAAAAAGTTTTCTTTAAGAAAAATTAATCGACGAATTTTTCTATAAGTTAATAGATGAATCTTTCTATAAGAAAACTTAATCAACGAAGTTTTCTAAAAAAAATGCATTCGAAAAAGAGAAAACTTAAACGACGCAGTTTTCTATAAAAAAATTTAATTGACAAAGTTTTCTGTAAGAAAACTTAAACTTAATCGATGAACTTTTCGAAAAGAAAACTTATTCGACGAAGATTTCAATAAAAAAATCAATCGAAAATAAGAAAACTTACGAAGTTTTCTATAAGAAAAATTAATCGACTATTTTTTATAAGAAAACTTAAACTCAACCGACAAAGTTTTCTATACGAAAACTTATTCCATGAATTCTTCTATAAGAAAACTTGATCAACGAAAATAACAAAATTTAATCGACCAAATTTTCTATAAAAAACTTAATTGACGAAGTTTTCTATAAGAAACTTAATCGATGAATTTGTCTATAAGAAAACTCAATCGAAAATAAGAAAACTTATGTGAGGAAGTTTTCTATAAGAAACCTTAATCAAAGAAATTTTTTATAAGAAAAATTAAACGACAATTTTTTTTATAAGAAAACTTAAACTACGAAGTTTTTTATAAGAAAAGTCAATCAACTGAGAAAACTTCTTATGAATGCAAGACATTAATTCTTTAATCATTGGGACATTTAACTGATAATCTCGAGTCTTTCTAGATACAAATATATATAAAAAATTTTCTAAACTTTTGTACATTTAAAAACTTGTCCTTTAATCAAAAATATATTTACTTATAATGAAAAAACTTCCTCAAGCCATGACATTATTAACACCATAATTATATGAATTTGACAGCAACTTAAATTCTATTGAAAGCAAATCTTAAAAAAACCGTGTCTCACTAATTGTCCTTTTACTCCTTTAATAATTTTAGTTTAAAACAACAACAATATTTTTTAGTTTTATAACAACTTTGCTCCTTATTACAACTTTTTCTTAATTATCTTATAATCACTTCATATTGTTTGTCTACTTCTCAAACCCTGTTCAGTTTGCCTAACCCGCTGCAGGTGTTTCAAATTTTTTTATAATCAAATTTTCATGACTCGTTTTTTTTAATTTATTTAAAAAATTCTTTAATTTACAAAATAAACAACGTTTAAAACTGAAATTTACAGACTGGTTGTTTTAGGGTTTGTTTTTTGGTTTTTTTTTTTTGAAAAACTAACAAAACAAAATCTAAAATATTTTTTTTTTATTTATTTTAATTTCCTGCTTTAATGTTGCAGTGTTTAATGAAATAAAGGGCATTAGAATTCAAAGGAAACCATTGAAGTGTAATAACAATCACGTATTTAACAAGAATTACAAAGAAAATAAAAATATTTTGTAGCTTTTTCATCATACGTCTCGTACTTCAGAAGCAAAATGCAAATTCAAATCAAATAACTTCACACTGCTCAATATTTCTTTTTGATATATTTACAAAATATATTGGCAAACAATAAACTGTGGCTGTATAAGAAGGAGAACAACTCATGTTACTACAATATGCAAAAAAAAAAACAACGAAAAAATTAAAAAAAATTATTTGTGTATAGAATTTTGAAAGCAAATAAAATTTATAAAATATATGTATGTATGCATGTGTAAAAACATCATGAAAGCATGTGCCGAAATACAAACAACTTCCGTAAAATTGAAGGCAAATTTTTAGTGTTTTTTTGATATATGTTAAGTGCAAAAGTGGTAAATATTGGATAAGTGAAACAAACATTACTTTGAAAATCTTTTTTATAAGAATATTTTCTATAGAAAGTCTTGTATTTTCGCTATGTAAGGATGTTACCTTAACCCTCATCCAATATAAAGAAAGTGTGAGCAGATAAACATTTCTTCAAATGCATTAACAGTAAAAATAAATACACAAATTTGTTTGCTTATTTTGCCGCAAAGCAAATAAATTAAACTCTAGAGATTTCATAATGCAAACAAAATACACCGACACTTCTTACATATTTTGCCAAGTGCAAAAATGAAAAACAAATGAATTTTTTATATCAAGTAATAAAATTGATATGCTTCAAATAAAATCATAAAACAATTTATTAAACGAAAAGGGTTGCTCTTTACAAAGACCTAGTAAAAAATAACCACCATATCCATAAGTGTTTACCACCAATATCTGCTGCAATCAAAAGAAATTTTCAATTATTTCCTTTACTCTCGAAACTCTAAATTATTAAGAACTCTATATTTATTTTATTATTTGCCAATTGCAATTTATTATTATTAAACCCATAATTTGCTTTAATAGTTTCTAGGCATTTAATTTTAATTTATGTATGTTGCTCAGTGCAAAGAAAAATACCCTTAATTATGCAAAAAGGTCTATCTATACAGAGTATATGGCGGTTTTTCTGCTTTTTTTATAGATCAAGGGTTTGTTTTTCAAACCATAAAGTATATAGTATATGTTAAATATTTTATTTGCAGCAGTTCTAGTAATAACAGAAGCAGAAGCAGCAGCACAAATTAAATAAAATTGCCTAAAGGCTATTGCATATAGAAAAAAAAACACACATAAATACTTACTTCACTTAAATGTGGTTAAATGGTAAAGAGTATTGTTCATATTTTATTACGTTTTTTATTTGAAGCCAAGGAGTCAAGTGACAAAAAAATTGGGAATGTCGCACCCTTCTCTTCGTTTTTTTTTTGTAGCAAGCAATTTGATCATTCTAAAAACCGTTTGAAAGAGAAATAAATATTTTGGTAGGGTGATACTTTGATTTATACTTAACAAAGGCATATGCAATTAGACAGCAGGGCTGGAAATTTTAATTCTTTAGCACTTTTTACCCAACTTTATCTAGTATATAACAGGCTTATTTCTTAATACTGAAATAACTTTTTCGTTAGCTTGCTAATAGAAAGAAACCTGTTCTGGGGTTTTTTTTAACTCAAATTTTGCATGGACAAAGACTTGAATAAACATTCTTATCGAAAACTTAGTCAATTAAATTTGCTTATAAAAAACTTCCTCGATTACGTTTTCATATAGAAAATATCCCCGATTAAGTTTTTTATAGAAAAATTCCGCGATTAAGTTTTCTTATAGAAAACATTCTCGATTAAGCGTTTTTTATAAGAAACTTCCACAATTAAGTATTCTTTTAAAGAACCTCCTCTACTTAGTTTTCTTATAGAAAACTTCCTGGGCTAAGTTTTTATATAGAAAACATCCTGGATTAAGATTTTTTATAGAAAACATCGTCCACTACGTTGTTTTTATAGGAAACTTCCTCGAGTCAGTCTTCTTATAGAAAACTTCCTGGATTAAGTATTCATATAGAAAACTTTTTCAACTAAGTCTTCTTGTAGAAAACTTCCTTGATTATATTTTCTTATAGAAAAATTCCTCAATTAAGTTTTCATATAAGAAAACTTCCTCGATTACGTTTTCATATAGAAAATATCCCCGATTAAGTTTTTTATAAAAAAATTCCGCGATTAAATTTTCTTATAGAAAACATTCTCGATTAAGTGTTTTTTATAGGAAACTTCTACAATTAAGAATTCTTTTAAAGAACTTCCTCTACTTAGTTTTCTTATAGAAAACTGACTGGGCTAAGTTTTTATATAGAAAACATCCTCGATGAAGTTTTTTTATAGAAAACATCCTCGATGAAGTTTTTTATAGAAAACATCGTCCATTACGTTTTTTTATAGGAAACTTCCTCGATTAAGTTTTCTTGTGGGAACCTACCCACTTGTAGATTCCTCGATAGAATTTTCTTAGAGAAAACGTACTTCTCGATATAATCAGGTATGTGATGAAAATCGTTCGACTTGAAAAGTAAATCGCCTTTCCAAATCGTTAACTATGTGACAGATTTCGATCGATTTCATTTTCCACTTTTGTTTCATTTCCAATTGTCTTCAATAAATACGACTTTGCGAAAAATTATAATACAACCCTGAACTGTGTTTTTGTGAATTACATTTGAAAATATTAATAATTAAAATAAACAAAATGTTTGATGCTGTAGCAGTTTATTTACTTCTGACTGAAAATAATTCCAACGATTAAGCCGAATATGTGCGTAAGAAACGCTTCCGAGATAAATCAGAGCCCTTAAATTTACGCGAGGAAATGTATATGTAGTAATAAAAAATGTTTATATGTTTTATTTATGTATATGTACACATTTAATCTTTAGATTCATGGAAGGTTTTATAATGGTTTTTGATAAAATTGGAAATAGGTCGACAGGCTCATCTATTTCTTAAGGCAGCTGCCTTAAGATTTTTTGCAGAAGGAAGTTTTCAACGATCTGTTGGAAATGATGTAAATATTGGCATGCATCGCACTACTTTTTCAAAATGTTTTTTGAAAATGTTGTGCCTGTTGCAAAGCAAATGTTCTTTGGAATAGATAAAGGGGTCTGTTTGAAAATCCATCACTGCACTGCATTTGATGCGCAGTACGTTTGGAAAAGCAAAAGGTTGCATCACTGCAAATGCAAATAACCATCACAGAAGTGGCTGATGCAATAAATGAGCATCGGCATCAGCTAGTTTGCATCAGCATTGCAAACTAATCACATATGCGCATCAAATCCGATGCAGTGATGCATTTCCGAAAAGGCCCAAGCTTTACACTACCGAAGCAGACTCAAGGACATCTAAAACAATTTTTTTCCCGTGAATTCAATCAAGACATCTTCTTAAGAATTATTCTTATGCTTTCCCTTACATACAAATAAAAATTAATTTTAAATATAAATTTTTTAATTTTTAATAAATTTAAATTACATTTCCTAAATATTCGTCAAAATTAAAAACGTCAATTTGAAAAGTAATTTAAGCTGACTTTATCGAAACGCCTCACATGTCAAAATATACTTTTTTTACGAAACAAAATAGAATATGAAATCGTTACAGCAAATCGACAGGTTGTCACACATCACATCTTTTAACGATTTCGAATCACTTTAATGACGAAAATGATTTTCATCACATACCTGAATATTTCTAATATTGAGCCAAATACAACATCTGTCTATGACTAAAGTTTTCCAAATCTATATTATCCACCTCTGACCTATTAATTTATATGCATGTGACAATGTATGTATGTATATGACATTGCTCACACTTTAAATGTCATAAATGAAAATTATTACATCTTGCTGTGTGCAAAAAATGCAAATGCCCCTTCAATAATAACAATAAATATTTTAATAGAGTTTTTTTGCATTTTAAATATTTATTAATGTTATTATTTCAGTTATTTTGCTTTTTTCTCAATTCAACCACTTTCATGTTGGTAATTATGAATATTTATTGACATTTGAAATGTAATAGACATGCATATGAGTGAATACTCGTTTGGGCAATTAATACAAGAGAGTGGGGCAAAAAGGGTTAGATATTAAAACCAAAAAGGACCAAGTGTTAAAAAAATATAATATTAAATGAGTTTTTTTTTAAAAACCATTCTTTATAAAGCCCAATGGCAATGAGTTTTAAGTGAAATTTATGAATAACATTGGCATACATGTATATGTAGAGATTTTATTCAACAGAAATACATATGTACATATGTATATTACAAATTGTTTATTATATAATTTTTTTTATAAACTTTAAACAAATTTACATTTAAATTCTCCTCAACCAAATTAGGTCAGCTAAACTCAAGATTTTGTTATACATATTACATAACATATATGTATATTGTACATTGTACATAACATATAAAAAAATATTTTTCTTGAACATAATTACATATATAGGTATTACAAAAGAAAATATTTTTGCATTTCGCATTAAAAGGATTTTCATCAAAAACAACATGTAACGTTCAGATGTAAAACACAAGAAAATCATTAATGTTTTCTTACCGTTCTTTTTTGCTTTACAAATTTCATATCATCATAAAAAACTTAATACTTTATACAAATTTATATGTTTCTTATTACTTTCCTACATGAAATTCCTACAAATTTATGGCTAAAGAAAATCCCTTAATGAACAGCTTTGGGAATATAAACAAAAACAATTTTAAGAAAATAAAGAAACAACAGGAAAATCCTAGATTATGCATTCATACGTAAAAACAACAATTGCAAGACATTTTTCAACACATACACACTTACATTGTTCAACATTATTAAAAGTGAACATAAACCAACCCGGGAAATTAATGATGTTGATGGAGAAAAAAATCATTATACGAGTAAATGGAGGCCTTATTAACAAACTAAATTAACTCACTATGCGATTTTTTTAGATTTTCATATAAAATCTTTTTGTTAAACTTCTTTCTTTTTACATTCAAAAGAAAATTATTTAAAAATATTTATTGATAGCCAAACTTAAATATGAAGTTATACATACAGTGCTGGTAAATAAAATAGCACCATGATTAAACATATTATTTCACTGCACTTAAAATTTGTAAAATTATTTAATAATTTTTTTTTTGGCAATACTGCATATAGTATATCGTTGGTCTCGTGTAGAAAGGCCCTAAATCGATATTTTTTCGAAATTTATATTTTTTTGCGATTCCAATGCATTTAACTCAAATACACCTCCTCACAAAAATTTATTGCAATAGTGTAAAAAATAACGCTTTTATAAGCAGTTGTACAAAAAAAATTACATGTTGAATATTACAGTTTCTATTATGTTTTTACCTTCTCCTGTAAAGTTTCAAATATGCGAGTTAGGGCCTTTCTACATGAGATCATCGATATATTGTACTCTCTCTCTCTCTGAGATAATGATTATTTCTCTTTAAATGCAAACTCTTATTTTACTATAAAGCATTTTTAAGAATAACACATAAAATTTAACAGTAAAAAAAAAACGAAAAAGAAGGTCTGACTAAGAGTCATCCCTAAATACTTAAATACCGTTAACGCTGATATCACATCCCTAAACAAAAGCGGCAACGTTATGTCAAAACGATAAAAACAGGGTTATCAAACCAATAATTAAAACGGGACATTGCTGTTTTATTTTTCTTTTCTTTTTTTATTTTGTTTTCTCTTGCAACTAACTTCACTGTGAAACGCCTTGTCAAAATCGGATTTTCCCATTTCTTCATACAAAATGTGTGAGCATGAGAAATTTTGACAGTTAGTCAGATCTTTTTTTTGTGAATTTTCGTTTTCAGCAAATATTTTGCAGTTATTCGGGATCAGTGTATAAAAACCAGCTTTTGAAAAGAATTAATATCATTTTAAAATATTAAAAACAATAAGAATGTGCGTGGAAAGCACTGCACTGAGGAGAAAAGAAAAATTATTTCTGAGGAAAAAACCTATGCCGAAATTGATCAACTTCTTAATTGCTCAAACAAAATGATTAGAAATTCAATTATTTATACAAAAAAAGTTGAAACTCGAGGAAGAAAACCTGCAATGGCCCCTTTACTTGTAAAAATATTGGTTCGTCAGAGCAAAAAGGATCCTTTCAAACCAGCAACAGAACTAAAAAAGGATCTACAAATTAAAGGTTGTGTAGAAACCATCCGAAATCGTCTGCCAATCATAGCAACTGTATCAGCCGCATATTTTTGCTTACCAAACAACTCTTGGGAGCAATTAAATAGCAAAAACAACCTATCTGCTAATATAAAAGTCATTCAACGATTCTTTTCCAATTCAAATAAACTGACCCAAATTTGAGACCAACATCACTAATGAATTGAATAATATTGACTGCTAATTGAAACCACATATTTCTTTAAATATGTTTTCAATATTTTTGTTGAGTTTTATTTTTTTTTTTACTCTCATTTTTCACCTTTTCTTCCACAATTATTTTCTCAGTATTTGCAGTTTCTCTCAAATCAATTTAAATTCAAATTTTATTAAATTATACCAACAAATTTTCCACACTTCACTAGAAATTTATTTATGAAAATGTTTGTACTGTGTCTGTAGCGAGAAAACCCAAACTTTTTATAAAAAGCAAAAACAAAAAAAAATTGATGTGCAAAAATATTAGTCTGTTAGTGACAGGCAATCATAGCGATAAACAAACCAGATGTCAATGGAAAATTAATTGATTAATTTTCCAGATACATATATATGTACATATGTATTTATATGTACATATTATATGTATACACGTACACATTTCATGACATTTTTGTGTTCTAGGTTCACATGTTAAAATGACAACAACTATTACAACAAATATATAGATATGTATACTTCCTCTTTTAAGTGAAATATTGTCTTTTAGAATAAAATAATGCTAATAATGATTGTTAGTGAAACAACCACAACTTGCTAATGACGCTTTCCCAGGCGGAAATCTTTTTCATTGATACAGCCTTGCGAATATTCAAGAAATTTTATCTGTTTCTAAGTCTACAGTCTTGAAGGTATCAAGGTTCTAAACTCGAAAGTAATTATTTCAAAATATATTCCCGATTGTATGACACTGACCCAATATAGACAGCATTTTGTTGTGTTAGGATTTCTCAAGATAAAACATATTTTTTAATGCGGAGGTATTACGAATAGAGTTAAAAAACCGACTTTTTGGAAAACCGAAAAATTACATTTTCTAAAAAACTAAAAATCGGTTATCCAGTTATTCATTATATGCGGTGATATTTAAGTTTTTCTCTATTTTTTGTCTATATTCGTGATATATTTTTACATATAATGAAAAACAAACCAAAAATACTTAATAAGTTATATTAATCAAAACAATTTTTAATTAATAATAAAGCTGTTTACAAAAGTAACAAATTAAGTTGTGACAAAGGGTGTGTGGCAAGTATGTATTTTCAAAATAAAGTCTTTGGAGATCACAAATTATTTCTAGTCTTAAAAAAATTGCATTATATAAGAAGAAAAATAATACACATCTTAAATATGTCGTAATCAGTTGGAATCGGTATTAGAACCGAAAACTTTTTATTTTCACAAACGTGCTCTCTTCAGTTATATTTGTTAGTTTTTAAAGCATATTTTTAAACAATGTATAAAAAGCAGCCAATACAAGTAAACAAATATATATATTTGTTTTTATTTGACAAATTTTAAAAAAGTTCTTAATTATAAAAACCGGTTAGACAATTCAAAAAAACCGGGTTGTCAATTAATTTGAAAATTTGAAATATTCGAAACAGGTCAGTTTTTGAAATAGAAAAAATCCGGTTAACCGATATTCAGTTTTCAATTAGGGATCTTTGATGGAATAATTCTTAAATATATTAAATTATTTTTGCTAGAAGTTATTATTTAGTCCCAATTTACACGAAGCAATTTTAATCGAAAATATACCCTTCTCTACCATGCCTTCTGTCAGGCATCTATGAGTAGCAAGTAGGCTAGGCCATGCCGTGACGTGAACGTGTCTGCAAAACAAGGCCTTTAGTCCCGAAGCAATTTTTATTGAAGAGATTGATGGAATTTTTTTCCTGAAATTTTTTCGGTGTTCACACAGCACAATGCTTATTGTATAAATCGCTAGTATTTTTATTTGAGAGAATACACATATGTAATACGAAAGATAGTAACACGAATTGCTACTACATACAATGAAGTGTGTACTCGTCTTATTTTCCCCTCATCATAATGTCAGCTTAGCTTAAAGAATTGCTTCGTGTAAATTGGGACTCATTGTTCTTGAACTGATATTTTTGACCAGCATCATCACCCTAAGCATAAGTTTAGCTGTAAATTAGCAATACTTTTTAAACAAGAACTTTAGTTTTCAAACGAAAATAAAACAACTAATTTATATAAAAATCATTTAAACTTGTATTAAACTTATTGGACAGAGGAAGATTTGGCAAGTATCAAAATTTCCAATTACATGTTGGCAAAAGTTCAAAACTATTTCGGGAATCATGTCACGGCTATTGAACTATAAGACTGCAATCGATTCCATAGACTCTATTTTCAACATAACAACACATAATAAAATCCAGTGATGTTGTTAAATCGCATGATTGAGTCGGCCAATTAACAGCTGAATATCGTGAAATTATGCAATCGATAAATTTGGTTTTCAATAGTTTTTTTTTTCGAAAACTGTGTGACATGTGGCAGATTCATGTTGCAACCACATGTCAGTGGTGACCATATGATCAATGCAAGCTCTTGGATTTTAGGAAGCTTAAATGAAAATCCCTTTAGAACATCAGCATTCCGTTGTTACTAATACTGAATTTTCTAAGTCCTTGTTACAATATATTACAATCCTTTCATGTAACTAGTTATTTTAGTGAATATATTAAAGTGTAAATTCAAAATTCCCTTGTAAATTAATTTAAAAAAATTTTGAACATTTTCCATTATAGTTTTTTTTCCAATTAAGACTCTCCCATTACATCTGAATACTCTAGTAAATAATACAAGTTTCAAATTTCCTGATTATATCAATAAATCTTAAAATTTCCTCAACCATATCCTGTTTGTTGCTAATAAATTTTGTTTGAACAAAAACAGAAAATTAAATAAAGATACGTTTCTGTTGTTTTCGTTGAGCTTTTGTTTAAGCAAAATTAAACTTGCAGCAAACATTAAATTTAATTACAATTTACTTAGGCAAACGTTTATGTAAAATATATGTATGCCCAGCAGTTTGTGTGTTGACTGCTAAAGTAGTGAATGTATCCATTTTAGTAGGTAATTCTTACGAGTTTGTAATTACATTTATTCTCTGTAATGCAGAGAGAAATCCAAATAATACTTTATAAATTACCGGTAATATAGCGTGTGGTTTACTGTCCCTTTATTGTTCCTAAGTAATTTAGAGAGTAGTCTCTTGAATCTGTATTTTTGTACTTCATTTTGCGCATAAGCAATCTATTGGAGATTTAATTTGCCACTAAGAGTCCTTTTATAATAAGGATTTAAAAAACTAGTCATATAGCTAATTCTAAGCAATAGTTACTCCAATGATAGATAATATCAGTAGTTTGGAACACTTAGCCCAGCACTGCTGTACTGAACTCTTGGTGTAAATGGGTACAAGTAAAATGTAAATATGTAATAGTATACTTTATGTAAACTTTTGTTACCAAAGGCACACATGTGCAAATATATTGAGGATACACCAAGATAAACATTTACAAAACTAGTAAACGCCCACACTCACTGGATACATATATAGGTACAAACACTATTACTTACACTTACACGTTCCTATAAATGATATTAAAACACTTTAAGTAGGTTGGTGTTGTGTGTTGACGGGAGTGATAATAGTAGTGTTGTCTAGTGGCGTTGGAGTCAGTGATGGTGGTCGTCTTTTGTTTTATGAAAACTTGAAAAAAAAACCTAGACTTACGAGATAAAATGATTTTCTTGTTTAAACATCTTGGTAGAGCAGTTAAAGTAAACATGTCGTTTCTGGTTTTCGGGTTAAATAAATGCAACAAGTTTTACTTTTATACTCTTACTTTAGTCATGACTTTGATCTTTATATACGTACATACTTGTACAAGGTTTCGTATAGTGTGTTATTGTAACACTCCTATGATAAAGCCAAAAACAAAAAGTTACAACAATTTTGTTTAAGCTTTAGATAAAGAAAATTTTCAAATTGTTTTAAATGTGGGTGTTCGTTTGGCTATTGCAATTGTAGGCCTATAAGTTTGTTTAATTTTAAATTCTTTAACTTTGACTCCCACATCTATGGGAGTCAAACTTTTATAAACTCTTAGAATCATTTACTTAACCCTTCTACTTACAAATGTGTTGATTTTCACATTCGTAACGTATGAGTCTAGCCAGACCCACTTAGTTTTTCATGTTCGAAAAAAAAACAAATTTTTTTAATTAAATGTGAATAGTAATTTTTAAATAAATTATGAATAAATATTTGTTGTACCTATATTATTATTATTTATTATATACACCTTAACATATTTTGAACTACCAAAGTAGTTAAAAAAATATTATATTATTTATTTTTTTTATAATAAAAATAAGGTTTAAAAAATAAAAAAAATTAGCTTTGTTGGTTTCCTGACCAACTAAAATATGAATAATATATTTTAGAATATTGCTGACATGTTGGAGTTGTACAATTTGAACAAATAAAAAAACGTGTTTTCGGTAAATTGTTTCATCAAATATCAACTTCTTTGCAAATACAATATGCAGCCAGTGTTAAGACCAACATATCAAACATATTGCAAAAGAAAGCAAAAGTCCATCTTTTTGTAAATGGTTTTGTTATAAAATGCGAAACCATTTGATCCATGCAGTCAACTCTGCATTTATTTGCGTTATGAAACAGTTGAAAGTAAATTGACACATTTATTCTTTTTTGGCACATAGCTGCAAATTGAAATCAAATCTTCATGGAATCCAAATAATGATGAGAGAATAGAGCTGGAAGATTGCTTTTTCATTTCTTTAGGAATACAGAATTTGTTAGATCGGATTGTACCAACGAATGCAAGCCCAAGTTTGGTAAGACGCCTTACACCTTCTAATGTTGTGGAAAATTATTACCGACAATTGTGCACCCACTATTAAAGTACGGCTTCGAAAGTTGAAGCATAACATTTTCGCCTTGATTTACTTCTAGGTCTTATTCTTCTAGTCGACCTGTGTATAATTTTGCTTGCAATGGGTATTTTGTTTTTGAATCACAAGCCCACCATATCTATACCCTACACCACCACAGTGTGAAGGGTATATTGAATTTGTACTGATGTTTATAACGCCCGGAAATATTGATCCAACATCCAGCTTAAAGTATACCGATCGACTCAGAATCACTTCCTGAGTGGATTTAACGATGTACGTCCGTCCGTCTGGCTGTCCATGTAAAGCTTGTGCGCAGAGTACAGGTCGCAATTTTGGATATATTTCGATAAAAAAAATGGTGCGTGATATTTTTTCTACCCAAGAATGGATGGGTTTAAAACTGGTAGAAATCGCTATCATATTTAACCTGGCCCCCATACAAATGCCCTCCCAAAATTGGGGCTTGCCGATCATAAATGTTTGAATTATGCAAGTATCCAGACAAATTTTATCACAAATGAGTGGTAAATGAAGCCAAATTACATTTACAAATTTTGTGCAGATCGGTCCATAATTAGTCGTAGCTCCCATATAAGGCCCACTTTCGAAAATCACGTTAACGATCATAAATTTCTTAAAAATATTGGTAATCACATACAATTCGACAAAAATAAGTTTCTTATATACAGAAATAATGACACCTAATTTTGTAATGGCCGGTCCATAATTAGTCGAAACTCCCATATAAGACCCTCTCCGTATTTCAGTTTAACCTCCATAAATCTTTTAAAAGTATTTATATCGAAATAAAGTTTAACACAAAACTGTTTTATGCATATACTGGGTGTAGGGTATTATATGGTCGGGCATGACCGACTATACTTTCTAACTTGTTTTTCATGCTTATTCCATTTTGTTCCATCTTTACCATAGAAATATTCATCAGCAGAGTTTGATTGACCAGTTTGTCCATGTACATCTTCTTCGTCGTCCTCAGTATCAGAATATTAATTTGGTTCTATGGCCAAATTATTTTCAATGTCGGATGCATCGTTTATGTTTATCTGCGAACGGTTCAGTTTCATCACCTTCCTCAGCAGCTCTTTCATGTTCCAATTCATTAGCCAATGCCTCCCTTACTCGCAAAACAGCAAGAAATATAAAAAAAACAGCATTTACAATACAAAATATATATAGGTCTCACCAGACCCATGTGTTACAAATGTGATGTGTGCAGTAAAATATTTGAATAAGTGTCCTATATCCTTTCCAGAATTTCTTTTTTAAATATTTATAGCGAACTAAATTGTAGAAGGGTACCTGAAATTTCAAGTCTCTAACTATGTGTTAAATATATTATAATAAAATTAATATATAACACCTATCGGAGGGTTAAAAATAACACTTTAATTAAATGAAAACATTGCTGTTAAGGTCTTTAAACCTTAAAGTTAGTCAAGTAGATATATTTTAGTCTATTTTTCACTTAAACATATTTATTTGTTTCTTATATTCGTTTTTAGCAATTATTTGTCTAAACTTTGCCTTATTTATTTAATTATTTATGCAATTTATTTACAACACAATAAGTACTTTTATATTTTGTTAATAAATATTAAATAGCAATGAAAATTATTGGAATAATAGCCCTAATATTTGACAAATTATTTTGTTCTAATTATGCTTAAAATCGAATTTATGACCGAGTTTTAAGTGTATCAAAAAAAGGTACAATTGTTCCATGTTTGCCAAACCTGGTTGGCAGCTGCGTAGAAGTAGAAGTGACATTGGTGGTAAAAGTACAATTTATAGTCTTGTACAGTATTGAGAAATAACAGTATATTACAATGTGATAAAAGTTCTTACATTTCTAAACATATCTTGAGTGAATCCTGTCATTCTATAGGATGGCTGACCTTAATTTTTCAATTTAGTTTAATTTTTTGTCTTTATTAAATATATTCTTTTGTTTTCACTTATCCTTTCACTCATACTCTAACAACAAAAATGTTGCTTATTTTAAACTATAATTTTAAACATCTTTATTCCTTTAAAAATGCAACAATTTTTAATTAAGCAAACAAATGTGAATGTCCTACATTTAATCTATGATTAGCATTAAGTTCCCACAGGAAATATATGAATAATTTTTTATAGATTCCTTTACCTTAATTTACTCATTTGTTTAAACCTTACTATTTGTAAGGCTGTCTGTTTTTCATCACACCTGGGTGTTATTAAATATGACAGCGTTTGTCAGCTAGTTTTTTTCTTATTTTTTTTATATGTATATATTTCCCTTTATTTTAATTAAAAAATATACTTACATATTTATATATTTAATGTTATGACCACATAATGTGTAAAGCGCCATCAGACTAAAAGAAAACATTTATTTTAATAAATGCAAAATACATGATAAGCAGGCGTCAACATGACAATAAATGTTTAAAATATACACTTAGTCCTTTTTAGCTAGAAGAGAGAAACAATAACCAGTAAATAAAAGAAACGTGTCATCAAACGACTGACACACCTTAAACACATAACAAAATTGCGGACCAAGTAAGGAGACTATATAAGTATACTCGTACATGCATACATACTAATGTATGTAATAAATAGATGAAGCAAAAAGGCCGTTTTACATGAAACAAAAAAATAACTATGAATAAAGTGCGTGAATAAAATAGGTGCAACCTTATTAGTAATAAAATAAAAGCAAAAACAAATGCAGCAACATTATAAATAAACCCAACTAAACCTCAGCATGCCAACAAATTATACATACAATAGCATTTTTTTTGTGGCATGCCTCTACCTAGCTTTTGTTTATGTTTTATTTTATTTTTCATTTAAGGTGCAATTTTAATTAAACTTGCTAACAAGAAGGTCTTCCTTTTTTTAGTTTTTTTTCTGTTGTTGTTTCTTAATTATCATGCCACATAAAGCAGGCCTCGGTTTAACTAAAAATAAAACAAATCATAATTATTATTACGGACTGTAAAATCTGCAAAGAAAAACAAATACTAACAAGGTTTATTTCATTTCAACATGTTGATGTTGGCTCATTCTTGCTTCATTTACATTTTGACAGATTGATCTCCATTGCCGTTTTCTGCTTTATTGTAACAAAATGTCTAGAAGGTGGATAATGATAAATTAACCCTCACTTTAATATTGGTTTGTATTTTAATGTTTTGCTAGGGGGGGGGCGTGTAGGAGTTGTTGTGGATAATATCATAATTTTTTGTTTTGTATCTACTTTGATTTGTAAATTTTCTTCTGCTGCTGAGAGTTAATTAATTATGTAAGAAAGCCAATTCATACTAAAAAGCAAGAAAGGGAATTAGTTCAAAGCACACTGAGAAAAAACTTGTTAAAGAATGTAACATTTGTTGGATTGCGTCATATTTTGGTGGACAAATAATGGAGCGCTTTTCACAAATTTCAATAGACTTCATAGTATCAATCATAGACAGCCATTCAGTGGGATAAACGGACATCGGTAAATAAACTCAGAAATATTAAATTCATCATCATTATATTTAAGCTTTAGTTAAGTACCAGCATGCTTATCCCATTTTACTCAACTTTGGCCCGTTTTACTAAAAATCTGCTGTTATTTTTGACTAATTTCAAGGCAAAGATGTTGAAATTTCATCAGTTTTAAATACCAACGAAGAATGCCTATTGTCTACCTCATATTTCGTTAAGTGTAAATAAAATTCCCAGTTGTTCATATTTGATGAAAAACTTTATAGATTCAAGGAAGAAAATTTTATAAAAAATTCATATCAGAAACTTAACACAAAAAAGACACTTATTCTTAATTAAAAATATGTGCTAATAACAATCTGCACATAAATAATTTAAAATAAAAGTTACAAAAATTTACAAATTTTACAATTTCACTTTTAAATTTTCTGCTAACCGAAAAATCTTAATAATAATTCTATTTACATTACTTTTAACTTGAACTAAAGCACAAGCAAGAAAATTTCATCCGTTTTGTAACACATAAATTTAACACCCATTTGTTTGAATGTGTTTGCACAAAAACCCCTTAAAAAACTACTCCTAAATACAAAGATTCCAGGGAGTCAAAAAGAAATTAAATAAAATAAAACAACAAGAAAATTATAATAAATACTAAGCATGGTTGTTTTACATATAATATACTTTTCCTTAAACCCATTTTATTTGAGATAACAATTTTCACTTGAAGCTAGTGAAAATGTATGTATTCACTAATTGAAGAATTAATATATAGATTTCCATAAAACCCAACAATCATCTAAAAAAAGAGAAGGGAAAATTAAAATATTTTGAGGAAAAAATAATATACTCGTATTTGCTCTAAATTTCCTCAAGCGAAAATTAGGGAGGTTTGTGTCAATTGTGTCAATATCTCGAAAATTGACAAATTGTAACCGAAAACTGAAAATGTTTAAAGAATTTATTCCAAATTTCGTAAACGATCTGAGTTCGGGGCAAAAAGTGGTTTTAGCCATTAGTTAAAAACGCTTTCGATGCGGCTATGGTGAAAGCATGGAAACTGCATTGCTTTTGTTGCAAATGTGAAAAAACCCCAAATGTCTCAATTCGATTTTAGAGTGGAAGTATGCGAGAAGATAAGGATGAAGTTTAATAGGCAAAATGCAGGTAAGATTCTGATTTCCGGAGTACAAATGGAAGTTAGATATGATCGTGTCGATCATTTATCCGGAGGCTCCCAGTCGTCGCTGCCGGCAGTGCAGAGTACATCCGTACTCCGGTAAAACAGAGTACGGATGCTTGAAGTGTCAGACGAATTTGCACTCAGCATCATGTTTCCTGGATTAACATAGAAGTGTCGCACCAAATAAATCTAAAATTGCAAAGTCTAAATAACCTCTAATTTTCTTTAAATAAATTTAAAAAATATAAATTCGACCAACTCTTTGGAGTACTTCCTTGTAGAGCACCCAAAGTAAACGACAAAAATGTATTTTAATTTTGTCCTGACGGATCAGCCAAAATTCCGTCAGCTGCGTAAATACCGCCTGCCCAAGAGGCAATTCGGACGAAGGAATTTCATTCGATCAAAGAAGGACCGCAGCCCATAATTTTAGAACTCATTATGGACGGTTGGGTATTTAAATACCCATTTTCACTTTTTATCGTGTGTTGACAAACCGCTTTTATTTATTTCACATTACAAATGCGGCACCTAAGGCTATATAGGATGTGCAGGTTTTTTTCATTTCTCGCATTATCCTTTATTTGACAAACTTATTTCTGATAATTTTCTGACAAACAAACAAACGCAATTTTTCCAATTCTCAAACTAAAGGTAAAAATTAAAAATTGTTTTTTTTTTTTTAATTTTTCCAACATTAATCAATCTCTAGTATTGAATAAAAAAGCAACTTGCAGTTATTATCTCTTATCAGGACAACGCAGGAATTTTTTTACTACTTTAACTTTTTGGGGTATTTAAATACCTAGTCGACTAACATCAGTTAATTTTAATCAAATTCTTTTATTCAAAATAAAACAAGTTCATTTGTATTAGTTGCGTAACCAGTCACAGAGTGTGTAAAAGTTCTCCAGTAATCCATTCCTACAAAACCATGATAAAGTTTCAGGTCTCTTTGACATGAAGTGTTTGAACTAGAACATTCTTCCCGAGTAACAATTAATGTCCCACTACTTCTTAGGCAATTGTTTTAATTTCCCTAAATAGTGTAAATATAAAAACAATAAACAAAACTATTAGCCTTATATTTATTACAACATTAAAATAATATTTACTCAAAAAGCGTAACCTCTTATTTTAACACAAATTTGTTTGACGATGTTTACTCTTACAAGAGTTTTACAAGATCAAACAGCATCAAATAAAATAAAACTAAATATTTGTTGTACTTTGGCCTAAATAAGAAAAGTTTTTTTTTTAATAAATAAACGAGTTCAAATATATTTTATTTAGCGGTTACGTCTTTTTCGACAAATATTTGCCAAGTGTTGTTAAATTGTTAAAAATGTATTTCGTTAGAAACATTAATATTTTCGTGGTTATCTTGGATTTAGTGGCATAACTTTTTTTCTACTAAACTGATTTGAATACTTTTCAATTTAAAACTGCATAGGATAATGATAAACGTTGTAGTGCAATATGGATAACTTAGGTATTAAAGTTTGGACACTGGAGTATTTTACACACACGACCAGAAACATAATTTAAGAAAGCAAACGTTCTAACATTGTCTTCTAGAAAAAATCTGTCTTATTAATCATATTATTAGTAAAAGTTTTGTTTGATATTTATGCATACCATATAATTACTCATACTAATTTCTTGAAATTTCTTTTTTTCTTTCAGGTAAATTTCTTTTAATTAAAAATATAAAGAGCTAACAATTTGTAAGTATTTTTAATCGCAACAAACATAATTTAATTTTGCAGTGTTAACAAACAGTTTGTCAAATAAATGTTTTCAAAACCAAAAAAAATAAAAATCTGTAATTTTCTTTTCATATCAAATCGTAACTACAAATTTTAATACCGTTGCTTAGCTTTTTTGTGACAATAAAACTAAAACAATTCTGAAAATATGTTTATGCATTACAATAAAAACAACAACAAAATAATTATACCTGCTTTAAATGGTGTCAAAAAATGTTTTCAAAATAATGCAAAATAAAAAAGACCAGTTAAGGTACGGTCACAATTGTCAAATATTTACTCAAAAAAACGTAACCAATTATTTTAGCACAAATTTGTTTGGCGTTTTTTACGCTTACAAGAGTTTTCCAAGATCAAACAACATCAAATAAAATAAAACTAAATATTTGCTATGTCTTGTCCTAAATAAACGAAGTTTTTTAAATATATAAACGAGTTCAAATATATTTGATATAGTGGTTTTGTAGGTTTCGGCAAATATTTACTTTACTTTTTTTATTTAATTGGAGCATTTGTTTTTAAGGACGGTATTGTTTATAAAAGGTTTATGATTAGCGTTTATTCATAAAATACTTAATTTACATGTAACAAGTGACTGCGAAATTTAATTTAAAAAATGCTAGAAAAAAAATAAGTAAGCAAAAATATTTCTCAATTGGTGTATTTCAATTATTCTAGAAGAAAATCCCACAAAGAAATTGCTGAAATGTTCTATCATAACCTCTGGACAGTTAACATCATTAACCGTGCGGAAAAGCAAGGAAGACTTGAACCAAAACATTCACCAGGCAAACAAAAAAAAAGTAAAATACTTCAAATTATCGAAGATAAGCCACACGAAATAGCTCTTGAAATTTATAATGACTTTGAAGTAAATGTCTCACATGAGACCGTTTGAAACGTGCTGCAAAAATATAAATATTCCTGCAAAGCTGCTGGATAAAAACCTCTGCTCTCTGCACAAAACATTGAAAAGAGTTATAAACTTGCTATTCTTTTCTTCGGGGTACTGGGATGAAGTAATTTTTTGTGATGAAACTAAGCTGATGTTTTACTAAAATGATGGACTCAAAAAAGTTTGGCGCCAGCCTCTAACGGCCCTAGAAAATAAAAATATAATACCAACAGTACAGTTTGGAAAATTATCTGTTATGGTATGGGGTTGTATAATATACTAGATATTAGATGATGTAATGACGAAAGAAGTTTATATTGATATTTTGAAGAATGAATTATGAGTCAGTGTTCCCAAATTTGATTTTATTGACAGAGAATACCCGGAAAAGCTTAACACACATTTTTTAATTTTCAAATTTATAAAGCATGAGTTTTATCCTGACCCACTTAGTTTGTCATGTATGTATTTAATACCACAAAAAAAAAACAATTTTTTTAATTAAATATGAATAATATATGTACTATAATTTTTACATAAATTATGAATAAATATTCATATTTTAAAAGGGGAATCACAACTTTTATTTTCATCAACACAAACATAAAGCAGAGGTGGTGAAAAATTTGACGACAATTCTAATAAATCTTGTAGGTACCTTATTAATTAACTAGATGGAGTTATTTGTTAGTATGTTTAGTGGTTTTTCCCAATGAACCTAAACAAATCTTGGTTAATAGATATAAATAAATAATAATAGATAACCGGACAAAAAAAAAAATAAAAACAGCAAGAAAAATATAAAAACCCCAACCAACCAACCTCATGTGTTACAAATGTGATGTGTGCAGTAAAATATTCGAATAAGTGTCCTTTTTTTTTAAATATTTATAGCGAACTAAATTGTAGAAGGGTACCTGAAATATCAAGTCTCTAAGTGCGAAATATATTTAGCCAATTCACAATGTGTGATATTCTGTCCTATTTGTCCTATTGTCTAAAAATTTATGACTGTCATAAAAATGTTGTTGGTATTTCATATTTAAAAATATAATATGACAATACAACATTGAAACTCATGTTTTTTTGATATGCTATTTCAGTGATGACAGACTCACATTTGAACTTTGTGTGTTGATTCTGCCATAATTGTATCTATTGCATATTTTTCACACAATTCCTCCATAATTTTTTCTTTTTCTGTTTTGCTGGCCATTTTTTATTTTAATAATTGTGCCCTTAAAATATTTTTATTTATATTTGACGTTTGATGTTTATTGAATGTGTGTATTCAGTAATGACGTTTATGAAAATAAATAATATACGACAGGCCGTTCACAACAGTGCTATTTGGCCTTAAATAGTATTTTATGACTTAGGACTTTAGAACACATTGTGAATTGGCTAATTATAATAATATTTCAAATTGAAAAAGATCTGACCAATTTTAAATTTTATCAAGACAACGACCCTTAGCGCAAATCGTAGCTCTCTAGAACATGGTTACGATATAAATGCAGAATTGTTATTGATACTCTAGCTTAAAGTCCAGCTTTGAACCCCAATGAATATTTGTGGGTCTACCTAAAGGAAAAGGTTGAGATCTTCAAAAAATAAAGCAGAATTAAAAAGATTTGTAAAAGAGGAGTCGCAGTAAATACCTCAAGAATATGATATATCCCAGCTTATTCATTTCATGCCTAGACGTTTCAAGCAGTAATTGACGCTCCAGGAGGTCACACAAAATAGTAGCACCAATACGGGCAAAGTTCGGTATTAAGTAGACAATTCACTGAATGTGCTATAATTTTAAAAACATTTATTTAAAACTCCAAAAACTAAAATTTTTTTTTTACGATTAAATTTTTTTTTATTGATAATATAATATAAAGTTATAAACACAAGTAAAACGGTAAATAAAAATAGTGCTTCTTTTAAATTATTTTTACTTTTTCCAATATTGAAAATATTTATTTGACACACTGTAAATTTCGTTCGCTTAAATGTTTTAATATTTATGTAACAAAAATAAGAAATTGAATACTTTTGAAACACTAATTAATAGTCAGTTGTTACTAATTAGGAAAAGCTAAAACATAAACTAACCCCCTGTCCCACGATGTCGAACGATAACGTTCGCTTGGGTAAGACTTAAGACACAAACTTTTTATCGTATCTATTTTTACTCAATTAAGTTTGTTTATTCCACAATCAAGTTTGTGTCTTAAGTCTTATCTAAGCGAACGTTATCGTTCGACATCGACGGCCAGGGGGTAAAATCAAAATCCTTTTATAGAAATCACAGTTTTGTTGGATCTCTTTAAAAACACTTCGATCAACAAGCTTTAAATGCTTATTCGAAATTGTTGAACAAAATAGATGGAAAAGTCTTATGCCAATTTACGCTTTCTTTGCGATAACTTTTGTCATAAATTTATACTTCAAACTGCTTCTCTTCCCCATAACATAAGTTATTTATTTTTTAATTTAATTTTTAATGAAACATGATTAAAACTATTTACTTTTTCCACTATTTATTCATACTCTTATCATAATTAGTTATGTAAACACCCATATTTTCACAATTGTTTTTCGTTGAAAACAAAAAAAAGTTAAGTCTAAATAATTCTTATTTATGTTTGTATTTTTTCTGTTAGTAAGAAAAACTTTAATAATTTCACTTGAATGCCTACTTTCAAGAAACACAAACCAAAAAATTAAAATAAAAAAGAGAGGAAATGTTGGTTTTTGTTAACAAAAATATTAACAACTTACTGCTAACTATTCTTGGTTAGAGTAAATGTGAATTTTAGGCATGATATACTGCAGACTATTCGAATAGGAGAGTTGTGTTGTTAAAGATTTCAGCATATATGCATATGCAGTTTATAAGCGTTACCACTTTTTTTTAGCACAAATTTGTTTGACGTTGTTTACTCTTACAAGAGTTCTGCAAGATCAAACAGCATCAAAGAAATTAAATATTAAATATTTGTTGTGCTTTGGCCTAAATAGGAAAAGTTTTTTTTAAATAAATAAACGAGTTCGAATACATGTTATTTAATGGTTACGTGTTTTTCGGCAAATATTTGCCAAGTGTGACCGTACCTTTACTCTCTACAACATTATTCTAAGAAACTGTAGCAATTGTTGAAAATGTTTGTCTTTAAAAATTTCAATAATTTTGGAGTAGTTTTGGATTTAGTTTTATAACTATATTTCAACTAAACCGATTTTAGAACTTTTCATTGGCCTATTTCATAGGATTATGTTAAACATTGTAGTTGAATATTGATAATTTAGGTTTTATAGTTTGGACATTTGAGTATTTTACACACACACATATGTACCTCAAAGACTTTGCTGTCTTGTAAATATTGCTTTCAATATTTTTCATTAAAAAGTGCCACAACAAGTGTTTGGCTTCTAACCTTTTTCAGTTTATACTGAGTGTTAAGTTTTAAACCCGGGGAAGATGTCTGTGTTAAGTTAAATGCTTCAAGTAGAAGATAGTAAGAGAAAATATACATAAACACTCATACTTTACGAATGTAAGGAAATTGTATTGTAATTATATATGTATATGAAACGTTTCATATTAAAATACATTAAACAACATTGCAAACATTTGCTAAATTTCCCTCTTACTTTGTTTAAACTGCAAATGAAATTCCCCCTATATTAAAACAGTTTTTTAAAGTACATTATGAAACAAACGGAAGTAAGTAGTTATTGAAGAAAGTGGAACTCTTAGTTGTTGTCATTTTCTATTTCATACATTCTGAACACTTGTATACCGACTTACACTCTCACTCACTTCCACATTAAGAATAATAAGTAAAAATGTATACATTTGTATACAAATTTATTGTGTAAAGTGTTGTTTAAAGAGCATATTTTTATTCGCATCTGTATGTCTTAATGTCCGTCTGACTAACTATTTGTTTAAATATTACGAGTGTGGAAATGTGAGTGTACAAATAGTATATTTATGTTTGTAATAAAATACATATGTATGTTTGATTGCCAAAGTTTTTAGAAACAACCCAGCATTTCTGTTCGTAACTAGTGATCACTATAGACAAAAGTTACAGAATTAGCTCCTCGACTTCACATTATATAAAGGCAATTGACAACCTTCTGTTGGCAACAACAAATACTTTATAATCAGGTAGTGCAAAAGAAAAGTTTAAAATGATTACACCCTAGATTACTTAGAGACACTAAAGTGCCAACTGACTGCGCAAAATTTCCCGATATATATACATATATAGTAAAAAGAAACAGTTCACTTTATATATGTTTTATGTTTTACACAAGGCACATATGTGTTAACAACATATATACTGGAGGCAGTCAAATACTTACACTTTACTGAAATTAACTGCCTAAAAGAGATACATTGACATTTTTAGTAATCTGCTAAGAAAGTACATTTATACAATTTTAAAGTTTTTCTTTTGCTTTTTTCCTCCACTTTTCATTTCTGTTTATGGAACACTTTACTAATTCATGGCTGACTGCTTCTCAAGTTCGTTCGTGTTTTATTGTTAGGCAAAAATATAGAATTAAAGAAAAAATGTGAGACAAAAGATTACAAATATTATATATATACCCCCTTATTCATAAAAACTTACAACAGGTTTATAAAACAAATTTCCATACAAAATTTGCTTTATAAACCTGTTGTAAGTTTTATGAATAAGGGCCATAATATATACATAACTTTCTTTTTATAAAATTAAATTACTTTTTTTAAGATGTGCTATTTAGTTTATTAATAAAATTTAAAAAACAAAATATTCACCTAAATTTATTATGATATTCTTAAAAATGCAAATATAATAAAATATTTTAAAATTTTAACAACTAAGAAAGTATAGTCGCTCAAGCCTTACTATATAATACATTACACCCAGTATATAAAAACCATTTTTCAGAAATGAGCGCTATATGAGAACAATGTCATATTATGGGCCGTGGCATGACTTCTGTGCATATGAATATGTCTCGGTTAAATTTTATCTAGATATAAACACGTTTAAAGATATAAACATGTTAAAGTGATTTTCGAAGTCAGATTTAATATCGTATGCATCATAATGTAACTAAAATGTGTACAAAAAGTCGTGCTTGCTAGATCCAACCTGCAGCTGTGAGATATCTCAGTAGGTCATTGAGTTTTGACCCGGCTACCTCACCAAGGTTGTTCAGTGTATAGTTTCCCATGTATTTATGTCTCTTGACACTCACGGCTGGGCATTCGCAGAGAAGGTGGAAAATCGTTTCCTCTTTTTTCATATCCTTACAACTACGATAATGGTCGTTAAAAGGGAGTCCCAGGCGATTGGTGTGCTTGCCTAACGTCCAGTGTCCCGTTAATACTGCCACCAACCTTGATACATCCTTTATATTCAGGTTTATCAGTTGCATAGTACGTTTCTTGTTAAAAGATAGCTACATCAACTTGGCTACCCTACATTACGCCATCTATAATCGGCCTTTGTAAGAAAATGCTTAAATAAAATATTTATGATATTTGATATAATAGGCCAATTTCAATCCCAACCGTCCTTGGGCCGAAAAAATATCTTGTACCAAATTTTATTGCAATATCTTCAAAATTACGAACTTTACTTTGCGCACAAGTTTTATATGTACGAGTACAACCAGCCAGACGAAAGGATGACCGAACATCGTTAAAACCCAGGAGGTGATTCTGAGTCGATGGGTATCCTTAAAGCACAAATCCAGTGTACCCTCCCCACTATGGTAAACTAAAGTTTTGAATTGATCTGCATTAAACTTTTAATATCAACAAAGAAAGAATTGATGATTCAAAAGCTGTTTTGCTGATATATCAAATTAAAAAGAATTTAAAGTTCATTCTACAGCCATTCTATTGTTCTTTACTCTAAGGTACAGCTTATAAAGAAATCGTTGTAAGAAACTCGTAGCTTTTAAGCAAGTACGCAGTAGTGACACGTATATTATTAGGTAGAATCTGGGTAGATATATCTCTACTCGTCATATCCATTTCATATCCATATTAAACCATTCTTGTCTAGTCTTCTTGCAAGTGAGCCCTCTCTGCTATAATTCTTGGGCAATGAGATAATGTGCGAAATTTGTTGTTTACAGCTCAACATTAATATTGAATTCATTAAAACTTAAAGTGTTCGCCAGTATTCGCAAATGCATAAGTCCTGGAGATTACTTTAATGTCCCCGGGTCTAGGAGAACACAAAATGCCTTGATAGTCACATTTTCAAGGGATATCTATAAGGAAGCTGGACAGTCTTTGATATTTAAATTGGTTCACGATCAAAACATATGGTCGAAAAAGTAATAAATATTACAACCGACCATTTGATGTTGTCTTGATTCGTCAGAGAATATTTAAATGGCATCCTCCGCAAGATGAAATCAATTGTCTTAGTCAGATCTATTTGTAATATTCGTCATAAACAGTTTCAGGTATTGTGTATTTAAGACGAAGATCGTAGCAGAAACATCTAATTTAACTATATATTTTGACATCAAAGGAAGTTTAATAATGATTTTAATAATGATTATTAAACTTCCTTTCTTTTCACACCTTCCATACAGTGGACAATATTATCCAAGGCATCGTACTTCTCACAATTCTTGCGACACTGGGCGGATTTCTTTTACATCACTTGACAGATTTGTCAAAAATATTTTTCAGAAGAATAGATTGCTTTATGCCTTCAACTTACTGGATTGTTTAAAGGGCGAAGGGTATCCTGTTCTTGGAACATCAAGACGAAAGTGAATGTTGTTTATGTTAAGTTTCCTACTCATTAGATCCTTATATAATTGGTTTATTCAGTTGAACTTTATTTTACATTCATCATTCCAAATTATTGCAATATGATGAAGTAGTGTCTAAAGGTATGCAATACATGTTTTAATTACCAACTCTTTTAATTCTACTTTAATAAAAAGTGTTACTAGAAATCATGTATACAAACTTTTACTGAATCACTCAAGTATTTGGTATAGAATTTCACAAAAGCTATATTTCTAGTAACAACGCAGTTTAAAATTTTAAATCTAATCTCATTTCGCAATCTCCAAATTGGCAAATTTTCTTTGTCCTCTACTTATAACAGCTAAAATGATTGTATAAAAAAAAGTATGTATGACTAAATAATAAAATTTTAAAATTAATTTAAACACTGTAATAATCTTTATAATCTAGAATTATACAGTTTATTATGTTCGCACAAACATTAAAAATAATTATATATTATTTTTATGAAAAAGAAAGACACAAATTTTAATTATAATGCCAACTCCATTAGTTTTTTCCTAGTAAAACACTTTTATTGGTGCGAATTTTTTTGGAGTAAAACATTTGCAAAATTTTATTTTTCCTTATCAAAAATCTTGCAAAAATTATTTTTTAACAACTTAAAATAAAAAATTTAATTACAAGGAAACCAAATAACCACTAAGAACAAATACCTGGAAAAAGTGACTAATAGCAGTTGGAATTTACAGTGTTAAAAGTTTTGATAAAATAAAATTTAATAATTTAAAAAGCTAATCTCAAAACTTATTTGTAAGGCACATAATATATTACTCATACATCTAGTTATTAAATTAAGTTTTACATTGATTTTCATTACTAATTTGAATAGTTGTCATTTCTATACACTAATGCTTATGACACATAACATTTCGCAGTGCAACTAATTTATAAATTTATTAATTAAAAAACATTGTCTATTAATGAATGTAAACATTCGTTGACTATTATATTATTATCAATATTTAACACGTGCAATATGTCAAATAAAATACAAAATTAATTTTTAATTATGTAATACGAACATATGTAATTTAAATATTATACTATATTATATTAATGTTGACTCAATACGAGGTGAACATTATAAATAGATAAATAAATCTATATACATGTGTACGTACATATGTAAATACATACATACATATGTATGTAGATTGTACATATGTATGGCTGTGGTTAATAATTACTATTGTAAAATAGATGCAATGCACAGGTAACCAAAGATTTATTTTAAAATTGTGCAATCGAATGTAATAGATATCGGGTAATCGAATATAGGTTACGGAAATACATTAATGTGTGTCTAATATAAAATTTCAAATAGTTTTTTTTTTTAAAGAAAACTAACACTCAGGCAATTAATATGCCTATATATAATTGCGTTACTTTCCTTGGAAACGGGATAGATTGAAGAAGTAAAAGGTAGAAGAAAGCAACTCATGGTTAATGATCAAATGCGCTAACCAATTAAGCTATAGCAAATAAGAAAGACAAGTTGCAGTGGGAAAAATTTAAGTAAGCCGTTAGATAGTACGGTAACAATTATATCTCTGTTATGACCTGATTTCTGCGATTCCAATCCATAGCAAATTTTAAATAATGGCAGATTGTGAAATAGAGTCACATTTTTACGAAAGAGTGTAATGCTCGCACAAACGTTTCTGCATTGAGTGTTTTATATAAATATTTATCATATTTTAAACGATATTATAAACGATTGATCATCAAAGTGAATGATAATAACAGAGTTGTGGATTACTACTAAAACTAGTATCATTCCTAAACCCAGTAATACTTTTCAAAAGTTTCGCCATAAATTTATAAACCACAATTCTTCCCAACAAGTTCAATATCACTATATCAGAAGCAGCCATAAACAAATATAAAAATTTCATTTTAAATGTTTGACATATAAATGATATTTATAATTTTATTTTCTGCGGTCAAACATAATTTTTAATATTTTTACACAAAGCATAAAAAAGCAGCATATGTATGTTTGCTCACTCAATTTAATTTAATAAACGTTTTTCCAATTGCGTAATCTTTTTATAGTTAATTAATATTAAATTAATTTAATAGAAATACACAAACATTAAATATAATCAAAAATGTACAGTAATTTATTAGAGACAGTTTAAGTTTGCCAGGTAGATTAACATATTAAAATGATATATTTGTGTCAAATTGAAACCACTAAAAACTGTAAACTAAAACATGAATTTTACAACAAACCCCAACACTGCCCTTTTTTTCATTTCTTAATAATGTTTTCTATTAGATTGAATATATATACACAGTTTCAAAGTTTTCCAACTCTTGTAAATCTGTCACTTACCAATTATTTTCTAATATCAATTTAAATGTAATATTGTTACACAAAAAAAAAAATAAGTTGCAAAAAATGTGTCTGAATTATTTAATATATTTATCCCTACATGCTTTTTGACAATATCTGCTTATTTTAGTTTAGTATTACTTGTATTTTACTTCTAAACTGTCAAAATCACTATGAAACTTTTTTTGTTTTTATCCTACTATTTTTGCTATTGTAGATTCTATGGAAAACTTTACTTAACAACATATTCTATACTTGTTTTTTGTTGAAGAACCATTTAGAAATGCACTGGGATTTGTATGGAGACGTTCAGAAAAAGAACATACATATAAACGTTAGCAGTATGTCTATTAGATAAGGGTATTCATCATTGGATTTAATGTGCCAGAATCTCAAGAAGAATTTTGTTGGTTTTTAACAGGTTTTTCAATAAAAAAAAAATAAAAATTAACACAGAATTGTTTTGTTGAGCGTTAGGGAACAGTTCTAGTTTTATCACTTCCACTGTGACCCAGTTTAATCTCTAGAATAGTTAAACTTCTCTTTTAGAACAGTTAAAGACTTAATGAATTTTAAACAAACTCTTGAGGATTTTTAGATCACTTGTCATGCCCTACAATATTTATTATTAAAAAGATTCATGTGATCTAAACTCGAGATCAAACTAATCTCCTGAAATCTTTTCTATTTTGTTTTTTCTACGCTTTTTATGTTGCCTATCCCATAATGGCCCTGTGCCAGCGATTGAAATATTCCGTAAATTTTAAATATTCTACAATTTCTTATAACATTCTTAAATTTTTTAAACTGGTCTATAGTTGTCTGCCTCACAATTGTTCTCTAATATTTAGCAAGTTTATCAAAATATTTTTTCAGACCTTTCTTCTTCCGGTGACATTCTCCTGCAATTGTCCTCTATCAAGCTATGACCAATTATATACCCACTCTTTGTCACTGCTGGGCTTGCTGATCTGAGTGATGATAGTACTTGACTATCCATTCTAACATTGCTATATGCAAAGCTACATAATATATCTTCTGGATTTTGATCAGCAGTACTGGGAGAAAATACTTCACTTGCAACAAATCTATATCTATATTGCTTTGGTTGGTTGGTTTACGTGGTTGCCCAATACGTGCAAGGATTTAAATAGAATCTTTTGATTACGTTTTGAAAAGAACCAAACCACTCAATGTGATTGGTAATTGAACTCCAATCATATCCAGATGCTAGTAAGTAGAGTTTACTAAATCCAGGATGTCGTTTTCTGTATCCGTTGAAATTCCATCATTTTATAGTAGATGTCTCTGCCAGATTGTTTAGTATGTGAGTGTTCAAACATTTTTGTCTTAAAATGTGAAGAACCGGGCAATCACAAAGAAGATGAAATACTATTTCTGCTATCATCCGATCCTGGCAAATGTGGCAGTAAGTATTGAAGGGAAATCCGAGTCTGTGTGCATGCTAACCAATCTATGAGTGACCAGTTAGCACTGCTATTATTCTTGATATGTATTTTCGTTTCTTATTCACGAGCTACGTACTGCGTGTTTAGATTGTGCCAGATCGGTACTGCTACCAACCACGTTAACCTTATATGTAGCAGAGGAAGAAAAGGATAAACGGAAATAAAATTAAAACGTTAGAGATTTGGGAAGGGAAGTATAAGCTTTGCTCATGAAGGCTTTTAAAGTCACCACATCACGCCAAAATTGTTATCCAGCTGATGGAATATATACTGCACTCTCTGCATTTACTGGAGGTGATTAATAAATTTCAACATTTTGTACTCGAATTCGAATACTAACTTATTACAGTGTTAATTGACATGATATAACTAACACTGACTCTTCCATAGGTCTTCTACGTGGCCACTTTTGGGATATCACTTATATTTTGCTAATAATTTTGATGGCAAATTTTTTTAACTCTAATCAAGACTTGAAGGTTCCAAGACAGCAGCCCTGCCATTAGATGATCTGCACATTTTCCAGAAATTTTTATTGGTTTGGAAGATAGTATTAGAAGCAACAATATCCTTAAATACTTAATTGACGCATAACATAGAAGATGCGTAGGTGTTTTTTGACAGAAATTTTCACACTATTTCACTGTTTTCAGACATAAGCGTTGTTAATAGCTCTTGACTTTAAAAGGAAGAATATCAGGCGACTGCTCTATTTGACTGATATTATACCAAATAAGGTCGACACGAATTGGTTTTAACAAACTGGCAGCTTGAGTTTAGATGTCATTTTTAGATTTCATTCCCAATCATGCCCAGTTCTTTTTTTTTGGAGTTATTCAAAAAAGTTCCATTTCTATAATATGATAGTAAGTAAGATATAGGTTCAGCAAATCATAAAACCCGTTATGGAGTCTTAAAAGAAACAAACTATTAGATAATCAAGGGTCTTCTTATGTACCTATACAATTTAGTCAACTTTCGATCAATTTATGTCCAAATTTCTTGTAGTTTTCTATCACCTATGTATCCATAACCTTAAAGTCCTCTAGATTTTGCTAGCAAATATCAAAAACCATTAAAAAGTTTTCATGATAGAACAGAGAAAGTGAAAATGTCTTTACTCTTTCTCAACATTTTTCAATGTATTCAATGGCTTTGATTCAAGAGAATACCCTGTTTTTAATTTTGAAGAAATAAGAACAAAACAATTAAATCTGGTGCAGGCTATATTGGCCGATTTACAGAGAATTTGTAAACCCAACAGTTACTTTAGTGTTAACACATCTTAAAGAGTTATTCCATAGTATGTCTTCCTTGAACTTATCAAAACCGAAATCCAAGATATTCAAATCAGATGAGGCTAGTGCTATTCGAAATTTCGTTTCCTTGAATATTAGTTATTTTGCTGACAAAGTAAATAAAATAAACTGATGACCTTTTTTGATCTAATATTCCTGCTACCAAGTGTTTTTAGTGGCTTATCTCTCAACTATGTAAATTGTAATAAAGCTTGAATGTAGACACCATAAATATTTGTCTAGAAGTTTTCAGTACGTGCATTTTCTAGCTAGATTTGTATTTGATGGTGGATACCCTTAATATATATTTATCATGGTGGTTGATTTTTATAACAAATTCAAGCATATTCCTTTTACTTCTTCTTACTTATATTCCTCTTTCTTGTCAGTTTCAACTAGTTACTATATACATACTTATTATTGTATATTTTCCTATGCATATACATACATACACATGTGGGTGTATGCTAAGTTTTGCAATTTCTAACTACACTACTCTTAGCACTATTATTGCAGCTAGTACTAAGTATGCATTATTCAGTGCATTAGCACGTACTAACTTTTGATGACCTGCAAAGAGTTGAGTGGCCAATGTGTCAGCCTGTTTTCTATATGCATTCGTTTCTTCCCTTTTAACATACATACTTATGTACTTGTTGGTAAGTTTGTCTGTCTGTGTAATATACATATTTGAATTTTAAAATATTTTTTTTTTCGTTTTCCCCCTATTTAAGAACATTGTATTTGACATTTGGGATTTTTTTTTAGATTTCCTTTTTTTTTTGAAAACTTCTTTTCTCAAATGTGTATTACAACAAGTATTATTTTGAAAATTTTGTTTGCAAGTTCAATTGAAAGGTTTTGTTTATTGTTAATTTCATGGAGAAGCAATAAATTTTCAGTCTGTTTTTAAAATTATAGCAGAAGTTGTAGGATTTTTTTTATTAATATGCAGTACTTGATAATGTTCTAATTCTATTCTAATAAATTAGAAAATTAAAGGTTTTTCATTAGTTGTTGCATACTTTTTATCTAGGGCCATAACTTTGTATTAAATTCATGTACATATAATAAAGTTTTCCTGGGTTTTAAAAATGTTTAACATTTCTCTTTAAATGTATGTATATACAAATTAAACTTTGTTCAATATTTCTTAAATTCAATTAGATTTATTAATAAACCTGCATATATTTTAGTATTCTTAAATCAAATATGCTTTAAAAGTAAATAAATAAAACAGAAAACAAACAGAATTCAATTGAATTCATAAAGTGACAAGAACAACACAACACAAAAAATACAATACAATTCCATTTCCATTATATTTTGATTTGTTTTTACGGATTCTATTTATACATATCTGTATATATGTATGTAGCTCTTACTTCTTTATTCTTCTTTTCCAACATTTATTTCTTGCTTCCTGTGAAGCTCATAATTCAACAATGAAACAATAGAAAAAACATCAATTATATTATTTTGAAATATATTTTTCGTTACACTCTCTAACCGTCAACACACACTTACTACCATTTAGATACGACATGGTAAAGTGTTGTTTAAATATTAAATAAATCGATTCTGTTGCCAGTTCTAGTAGATTTGTACATGACTGCCTTGCTAAAACGTAAAGAATCATTAATTAATGTCAAATGAATTTGAAATTCGTTGTCAATGTGAAATGAACATCTGAAATACTACCTAATGCAAATTGTTGTTGACTTTCAGTTGATTGGTTGGTATAAGGGTTTTTGTTATTTTGCTACTTTTTTTTGGGTTTGTTGTAAAGATGACGGTTGTAATAAATTATTAGTGGATGTTGTTAAATTTTTAAATCCATATGTCAATAATTTTACTTGTTTTTACTTAGTTAAATATCAATTTATCTGTTTTTAACAGAAAACATTTTTATGCTTCTACATAATTACATATATATTTTTGTTTGTTGGTAAATGTTTTTCATTAGGGTTTCTTTTCTTTAATTCATTAAATATGACTTTTTTAATGCATTATAGCTAGTATTTGCTATATAAATTAAATTTATGTATAGCCTGCATGCAGAAAATAATATGCCAATAGAAAATTAATGACTTAAGAAAAATACTTTAATAAATATATTGAAGAGCTCCTGCTGTAATACAAAATAAAAAAATATTTAGTGGTTATATCCTGTTCTGAGCAGACTTCTCGAAAAAAAAATACATTCATTATATAAGTTTTATAAGTAAATCCCATCTTTTACCATAACTTAATTAATAACCAATCAAAATTTCTTAAGTATTATTAATTATCGTTTCAGTTTCATTAATGAGGAACTAATTATGAAAGTCTTTTGAAATACCTTTCATTTTATGTACATATAATTTGTTGGTGTTGTTATTTAATCATATTTTCGCCTTTTATGAACATATTTTGTTGGTATTTACTGTGAGCGTCAATAAAAAGTAAATGCCTAATTACACCCTACACCACCATAATGGGGAGGGTATATTGGATTTGTGCTGATGTTTCTAAAGCCCAGAAATATTGTTCCAACACCCACCTTAAAGTATACCGATCGACTCAGAATCACTTTCTGAGTCGATTTAACGATGTCCGTCCGTCTGGCTGGCTGTCCATGTAAAGCTTGTGCGCAGAGTACAGGTCGTAATTTTTAAGATATTTTGATAAAATTTGGTACATAATATTTGTTCGACCCAAGAATGGACGGGATTGAAACTGGTGGAAATCGGTCCATTATTTCACCTTGCCCCCACACAAATGTCCTTCCGAAATTGGGGTTTACCGATCATAAATGTTTGAATTATGCAAGTATCCACACAAAATTCATCAAAAATGAGTGGTAAATGAAGCCAATTCACATCTGAAAATTGTATGCAGATTGGTCCATAATTAGTCGTAGCTTCCATATAAGGCCCACATCCGAAAATAACTTTAAAGATCATATAACTCTCAAAAATGTTGGTATCCATATATTTGTATACATAATATTTATATTCACAGACATCATGATTCATGGTACTAAATTTTTGGATGATCGGTTTAAAATAGGTTACATCTCCCATATAACGCCCATTTCTGAAAAACTGTTTTATACATATACTGGGTATAGGGTATTATATGGTCTGGCTGGACCGACTATACTTTCTTACTTCTTTTGTTTAAAATAAAATTTTATTATATATACTACAAGTACGAATTGAAAACTCATTAACAACAAAATCACCTAATGTGGGGCGAACGTCACTAAATCGTTATTATTATTGGCTTAATGTATGTTCTGATCAAACTTTTTAAAAATTGTAAAATAATCACTATTAATTATTGTAAAATTTAGATGAATGGGTATGATTTTTCAGCATATACAAGATATCAGTCTAAGCAATTGATTACTGTCCTCAAGTGCATCATCAACTTTCAGCGTCAATTCAGTTATTAGCTCTAGCTTAAAATTCCTAATCATTCTAGTCAATTCTAATCCTGAACTTTTTTTTTTTTTTAATTTTTCTAAAATTTTTAATTTTTATCCCCGGATGATAAGGAATTTTGAGATTTGTACATCATGAAACTCGTTAATTTAACATTAAAAAAACGGCCGATTACTGAGATTCATAGAGATTAACTGCTTCTTTTATCTTTATCTACGGTCTTCTGACGCATGGTTTAGTAAACGTTCAAACTTATATTAAAATTGTGTATATATTAATATTACCAGTACATGCACACCATCAAAGTTCTCTAGATTCTGAAAGCACAAAAGAGCCAATTACGTCATAGAACAAGGAATGTTCAGAATACTTTCATCTTCTTCATCACACTATCTGCGAATATAATTCGTGCATACTTAAATTTATTATATGGAAATTTATTATAAGGATCCCTAATTAAGATTAAGTCAGGCCTTACCCAGCATAAGACAGCGTGATAGAAAATATAAAGACGATTACATTATGCGATCTTACCATTCTTCACTTGGAAATATCTAAGATCTTTATATTCTGTTTCCCCTAATTTAAATACACTCATGTCATTAATTTTTCAAGTGATCAAGTGAATCATTCAATCAATGTATTTAAATAAAGTCGGAATTAATACTTTATAGTGTCCTTTCAATACTTTTATTATGTTCACTATTAGTCAAATCTATTAGGACAGTTTCAACATGGTTACATCAGGGTATATTTGCTGAATTTCCCCAGATCTCACGAATAGCTACACAGTTTTTTCTTTAAATCCGAACACATAATTCTTTTTGGAAAACTGTAGTGCAGATATTAAAAAAATATCACATCCTCATGTTGAAAACAATATGCCAAAGTTAATACATTTCATTAACTCCAGCCAACGTAAACCATTACACCAAGAACCTGCAAAAAAAAAAAAATAAATCAAAAACCAAACAAAAAAATGTCAACATCTGTTTTAACACAGATTTTTGCTACATACCTCCTCTTGTGCTTGCTCTCACTTTTATCTGTATGGCAATATTGCAAAATGAACAGGATTCCTTAATGAATATAACCCTTCGTATTGTACATATGTTTGTTACAATTTCTAGGTACTCGAAATCATGCTGGGTATAATTAATTACCACATGAACATGTAATTATGAAAATTGCTAAAAAATTTTAATCAAACTGAAAACGTTGTTGGCATATTAAACGATTTTTTTTTTCTTGTTTCCTTAGTTGTTGGCTTGTATCATACCACTTACACCTTCGAACTCAATATTCTCTTGGAATATTAATGGTGTTATTTATATATTTGTTCCTTGGTTTTGTTCGTTGCTAACTGCTGTAATGTAACAAGAGATTTCGAAAATCTCCAAAAGTTAATAATAAATATGCAAACAATTATAAAATAATTTCTTGGTTTTCTGTAGCAATTTCAATTCCCTATTTTCAACACTTATGAAAAATTCCATTAACAGTTGAGTAGTAAGTAACAACAATCTGTAAGAAAATAGCTTCAAATATTTTTAGTACATTTGCCCAGTATATACATACATACATATTTAAACTAATTACATTTTAATGGTTTTCTTATGCTTCTTAAATATTTTATGGAGCCTTTGAGATTAACAGATTGCCAAAGATTTTTGTTTTGTTATCTTCTAAGCAAAATAAAATAATTGAATGGAAAAAAACCGTTGTTATACATAGATATTTTTTAAAATATCCTCTAGTTACTGCTGAATACAAAAATATCTCTATGGTTTTTCTACTTCAATTTTATCTTAATATTTGATTACAACAGATCTATATACATACATACATATGTACTCGTAAACTACAAAAAGAAGCAAAAATCTTGTTGATTATTGTAAACACAAAATGCATAGAGAAATATCAAATTGACAAAATTTGCACGTTTCTATTGTGGATATAGAAACACCTTATTTATTTATATATATATGTATGTACTTATTCTTGCAAGAGTATGCATGTTCGTACTGTAGGTGTCCTTGTTTAAATATTCAATAATGTTTTTTGTATACAATACATGTTGAGCATTGGCAAAAATAAATTTATTGAGTTTTATCTTACTACATCCATGAATATATTCGAATTTAATATTTTTCTTTCTTTAAAACGTTTTTTGTTGAGATCTACTAAAATAAAAAATAAAATTTTGACTCATTTATTACACCACTAAAATTTCTCGGTGTCTTAACCTAAGCTCAAATATATTAAACAAAATAACGCAATATTCAATAACGTGCTGTTCTTATAAGTCCGTCCGCATAAATATTTTAATATGTATGTAACAAAAAAACACTTACAGCCTGGCCCACGATGTCGAAAGAAAACTTATGCGAAAGAAAGTCAGTCACTCACTTTCATTTGCAATAGTGGCCCACTATCTTACGAATTATCGTTCGCTTTGCTTTACGTTTCAAACGTAATCCCAATAAATAATTAAGTTGCCATATCTTCATTTTAGAAAAAAATCGACAATATATATTATTATTATTAAGTGAGGCCTCAAGCACTACGACCTATAAGATCTTGTGTGCAGCCTTGAAGTTTCATCATGTTAGAGTTAGGCTGTGTATAAAGTCAATTATTCTGTTAGATGCGATATCAATTACATCCCCTGGGGCCATAAAGGCCCTTCCGAGCCATCTTGTTCTGCGCATTGCCAGAATCAGGCAGTCGCAAAGAATATGTTCAGAGGTTTCGGCTACAAGTTCACAAAACCTACACGGTTCATTCGCACCATTACTTAAAATAAATTGGTGATATCTAAAGCTACCATGTCCTGTGAATTATCCAGTAAGCAATCTTAATTCACCCTTTCCGAGCAGCAATTGAGATCTTCGTTTGGACTGTCTGAGTCCTGGTAAGTTGTTCCAAGAACGCGAAAATTCCGATTCAACCCAAGAACTAATTCGACAATATGTAACAGAAAATCGCTTAAATATATAAATTGTACAATGAAAAATGCAATTGTGTGCTGCTTGAAGTTGACAGGAAAAAGGTAAACAAAACAAATAAAACTTGTATGAAAAGACAAATAGTGCGCAATAAAATTTATAAAATAATAAAAACAAGTAAGAGTGCTATATTCGGCTGTGCCGAATCTTAAATACCCTTCACCTAAACGTAATAAGAAATACAGAAACTACACTAGACTAGAATATCCTAATTCTGTGTTTTCTATGCAGTCTTAGTGCAAATTTTATTAGTATTTGATATATTGGTTGAAAGACAATTTTACGACCAACATAATTTATGTTAAATATTTTGAAATTTTGTCTAATTTTCACCATTTTTAGTTGATTTAATTACCAATTCTTAACATAATTTACAGAGTCTGTCTGATGTTCATAATAATCTTCAGTGTAATTTAACAAACAGAGTATAAAAAAGGGTACAATTCGGTTTTAGTGATTTTGTTAAAAAAAAAAACAAATAGGGATTTTAGAAGAGATACCAGTAAAAAAAATTTTTTTTGGCGGCCACGCCTATTTTCGAGGGGGCGGGCCCTTAAAGTTGAAAATATATAGGCCTATATCTCGGGAACTACTGGGTGTCTGATAATTTGTAATACATTAAATAAAAGGTATTAAAAATACCTTTCCAACGATATACATCATGATTATAAAATATGGACCAAAGATGGGTTAAATCGGAAAAGAATATTTTTTGACCCGAATTTATTTGTTTTTTGGAAATGGTTCTTATATGGCAGCTATGATAAATTATGGGCCGATCTTCTTAAATTTTGGAACAGTTATTTTCATGCATATGAGGATAATTCACGTCGAATTTCAACATAATAACGGTATATATACGATATATATTAGTATTAACGTGGATTTCAAGAGTGGACCTTATGTGGGGGATATAGTTAAATATGGACGGATATTCTCAAAATCCAGCAGTTAGATTTAAGCATGTATGTAAATAATCCGTGTAAAATTTTGGATTGGTACCGTTATTTATAAGCGATTTATGAGTATTAAAGTGATTTTCGGAAGAGGGCTTTATATGGGGCATATGGTTAAAAATAGACCGAAATTCACAAAATTTTGTGGGATGATTTTTGTATATATTGAAATGATCTGTGCAAAGTTTTGGAGCGGCACCGATATTTATATAATATATATGGGGAAAAATGTCTTTTTCAGATGTGGTCCTTGTATGGGAGCTATGACCAGTTCTGGGCCGACTACCATAAAATTTAGTACAACAATTTATTTGCCCATAAAGAGTATTTATGTCAAAGTTTAACCGTTTAACATTATTTATATCTGTTTTATACGTATTTAAGTGAATTTTGGAAGTGGACTTTATATGGGGTATATGGTCAAACCGAACTAAAAAACATTTTGTTTTGCGATTTCTTTTTGTATAAGACTTATTTTTGCTGAATTTTGTCTAGATATTCCAATTTTATAGGCATTTATTTATCACTAAGCCATATTTCGGGAATATATAAGTATATTTGTATGGGGGCTATAAGTTAAATAAAAATTAATATGTATAATTATGTTTTTTCAATATATATTTTAATACAAATTTATTGCTTTGTTTAATACATTTTTTTAATATATAAATTTGCTGAATTACAAACGCTATGTTCTTGGCCCCATAAAAAATTGACTTGCAAACAGCTGGTTGCAGGTGCTTTGTCAGATGAAAATAGAACATGCTCTAATTAAAAATTTTACACTGTAAATGCAGACTGACATTTGCAAAAGCATTATGTTTTTGCTTTTACACGACGTGTATACATTTTGCAGTGGAAAATTTGGCAATGACACTGCAAAATACATACCGTCTAAAACCACCTTAAAGGGTAGTGATGTCTAATAAGAGCCAGCAAACGTTGCTGCAGCCATTCTTTTAGATAAACATCCGGATTCGTAGTTAAAAAAGTGAATCCAATGGTTGCTCTTTAGACCACAAGTGCATACTGTTAGCTTATACTCGTATGTATTTTGGGTAAAACATTCCCTCGTTTCGCTGCAACAAAAAATGTTGGTCTTTATAGCTGTTTCAGTTCGATTGTTACATATGTTTCATCATTCATAATAAGAAAGTTGTTGCATTCTGTTAAAACTCTTCTGCTGCTTTTCACTATAATTTATATATAGGTTTGATAACAAATATCCAAACACGTTCTTTTTGCGGTAATTATGCAGATGTTGCTAAACCGGGATTTATTAAAGGTAGTATTTTCTTTGTAAGTTTCTGATTATGTTTAATAACAATTTTGTCTATTTGGTGAACTTTTTGGCAACCTTAGCTTTTTTGAAAACGTATTCAACTCGACAATGTCCGTTTTTTATGAATTTTTTATATATTTATATAGTTTGAATTTTTGAAATTGCTGCCTCCAGGAGTGGACGATTATATATGCTTTCGTCGTCAATAGCATTTAGAGTCTAGTCATCCTTCAAGCTTTGTTTACACTTTACTCTTTAGTCGTCATTTAAAACTTATTTTGCTTTAGACAACATTTGGAATATCCCCAAACATTGATTTTCCATGTTTCAAAAGTCTGACGTAGTAGTTTAAAAGTTTTATATTTATAAATGCTAAAAATTAACACTTACGCCATAATTTTCAAAATTACTTTGTCTAAAAATATAAACTTTACAATGGTATTTTTTGAATTATTAATAAAAATTAACTCAAGCTGAAATAATAAAAATATTTCTCTAATAATAAATACGAGTATAAAGTTCAACAATTTTTCATTGAGAAAAACCATAGGTAGTGTCTAATAATTAATAATATTTTTGTTAAATTCTGCAACCTTTTAAAATATTTTTTTATTTTTTCTTTGCAGGTAATATTTAAGTATTTCTTTGAAAAGTTGTGAAGTAAGTAAATTTATTGAATACATGGACTGTTAAAAAAACAAGTAAAACATATTTGTATAAAGAACCCCTTTCTCAAAACAGAAATACCAAAGAATTCCTTTTTTATAATAAAACCATTAAACTAACATTCCTCTAAATTTGTTTATTTCACTAAATCCCTCATAATAAAACAAAAATTGTTCTGGCCTTTTTTCCTTAATGACAGCATAACATAATTATAATGTTAATAACTTCATACAATTCTTTTAAATCCTTTTTGAACATCAATTCACTTATTTCTCTAACAGTTATTTGAAAATCTACTTAAAACGACACTTTAATCCCAACTTTAATCTCCCTAAATTACCTTTAACAATTTTTTTGTTCCGTTTTTTTTTTTGTCCTCCAAACAATGCCTGCCAGATTATACACTTACGGTATGACAACTTAAAAAAATGAAATGTGAAAGAAAATAAAAAGCAAGTACAATTGTATGAATTAGTAAGAATAAACACATTATATGCCAATAAATGTGCACTCAAGACCCATTGTTTACATCTGAGAATTGTCACATTAAACAAATAAAAAAAAGGCAACCAAAAAAAGAAATCTAAAATACGGCACAAAAAAATCTCAAGCTGTGCACACAAGTGTTTTTATTTTTAGTTAGCTGAGAGTAAAACAGGAAGCAAAAGAGTGAGAGAAAAAATGATAAACATACAATAGAACAGAAGCCGTAAAAACCCCTAATTATTACCTAAAAAGTGGTGTCAAAGTCATGCCAGAATGCCAGTGGTGAGCAAGAATAACACACATACTCTAGCAATTATTTGCACACATATAAAAATATTTGCTTTTCTATATCCATGTATGTATATTTGAACAATTCTTTTTATATTCTTTTACTGAACAGAGCTAAATAAATATGTAGAGAGAAAAAAACTAAAATAAGATAAATTCATTTGCGAACACAATGTGACATTAACGGCAAAGTTAGAGAGTTTTAGCAGGAGAAGGGGGAAATACAATTGTGACGTTTCTTATTATGATGACAAACAACATGGAATACTTTAAAATCTATTTATTTGATTTATTTTTTTCCGTTTTCGTTATTTTTCACTTTATATACAATTGAAAAGGCATGTAATTAAATACTCTTTTACTTTTATTCCAAAGAAAAACATTCCATTGACTTGTCAAATAATTTTGTTTTATTTACTATATTCTGTTTAATAGGAAGAAACGGAAATAACATTTCACTTGATTAAGAAATATATTTGTTTGAACAAAAAGGTTTTACCGTATTCGGGTTATGAAGGCAGAGTTTATAAAGAAATTTTGCAACATTTAAAAAATTTTTAATTGAAAATTTTTTGAAAGTGTCAAAAACATTTACTACGTTCGGCTGTGTTGGATTCCAAAAAAATACATTAACAATTAAAGGCCGTAGTAACTAAACATTGTCTAAAACTCGGCTCAAGCATAAAAAATAATACAATTTAAAATTTTAACTCTTTAAACTTATCAAATAGCTGCCATGAATATGAAATATATTTACCTTGAAATGTCTAAGAGATTTATCACTATTTAATAGCGTTCAGTAATATGATTCACCGCATACAATAATTGTTTTCCCATCTACATACATATAAAATCTCCTGCAAATGTCATTCACAATTTTTTGCCGAATTGTTGCAAAATTATCCGCAATAATTACAAGATACAGATAAACGGATTTGATTACAGGAAACTAGAAATTTGACTATTATTCATGTGTGTATATATGTTTGAGAAACCAATGCACAGCAAAGATTATCATTTTGACTGATCTCTTTAGAGAGATAAAATCCACAATACAACAGTAACATAGTAACACAAACAAAATAGGCAACAGCAGCAACCCTCTGGTGTCAGGGCCAGTGAAGTGTAAATGCATGTTAGATTTGATTTATATACGAAATTGGGGTGTTACAAAAGGTAACCAACCCAAAATTTTATTTAAAATGAAAATATTCCCTGAAAAAATTGAACACTTGCATATGTTTGCCTACTTACACGCATTCATAGTTTTGATTTTGATAATAATCTTAATTTCTGTTGAGTTTCGAGTTTTGTTTTTGCCAACATCAAACGGAACATGATGCAATAACTCAATTACGCACATATTTGAATTCACTAAAATGTTGTAGAGTCGATGTATACTGCGGGGTGTTTGAATACGGAAAGCATTTTTATTGTTGATCTTTAAACGTAGCTCTTTATATAGTCTATGTTAAGCTTCAGTCGTTGATCTTTCTGTAGTCTGGCTTATGCTTTTATCGCAGTCTACGAGTAAGTTGAGTTGCAACCGTAGAAATTTATATAGTTTAAATTGTGCTTCAGTCGTTGTTTTTGATCTAATTTGAGCTTCTATTGTGGGCTATGTGCTTCTATCGTAGTCTAAAAGGAGCTTAAATCGTTACATTTCTGAAGATATTATATATAATTTTCAATAGCAATTTGACATGGGCTGATCATATAAACTCACTGGTCGGTCAAACATACATAATATATTACACCAATAAGTATAAGTACCTTACTAGCCAAGACGTATCTGATTCCTTCTCTAATTTATGGGTGCGAGTTATTTGGAAACTGTGATTCAAGTAGTAGAAGAAAGCTTAATATGTTGTTTAACAACATTATAAGATATGTGTATGGATTGAGAAGGTTTGATCATATGCTGTTTCCAATAAACTTTACGGAGTTTCCTTGATAGCCTACTAAAAATTCGTATTCTTGCACAAAATAATAAATACTCAAACTCCCAAACATAGATTTGAAAAAATACCTTTCTTCCAATCGTCTCAAAATTGATATAATATTATAATACCTCGACATCAATACCCAGTATCTGAATGGCAGTTGTATGTACATTTCGCTCGTCTTTTATGCTGTTTATGTATAAATTTGTAATATATTTATGTATACTGTTCTGTATTAGAACCGACACTTAGACTGTCTGACAAAATTTCTGAATAATTCAGTGTTTCAATTGTATTACAGACGATATGTCATATTTTTTATTTGTTTTCATAAAAAACGCAACTTAATAAAAATCATTTGAGAAACAAGGGAATTCTGAATTGTTTCGCACTACTTACCTTATTCATTTTACCATGACTATATCCAATAACATGCGAATAATGCGTATTCACAACAATAATAAAGAAATAATAAATTAAATTTTGTTTGCTCTCTAAATTTTCACTTATACCTTCGTTACAATTCGTTTTAAAATAATCATAAGGGTTCTACCCGCTTTTTGATTCAAATAAAATATTCTTTTTCCCTTATGTCTTGCCATTTTATGAAACTGCTGAAGAAAGACAGAACATTGCTCAACTGTGGGTTAGTTATGCTATCCACAGGGGTTTCTTATTACTTTTTTGTTGTTGTAACTGTTAGAGTTTTGCTAATGTTATTGTTGTTGGTGCTGTTTGCTACATGACTCCTTCATTGAACAATTGTCGGCTTGTAGCAGGGATTTAAACACAAACATTTGTACATACTAACAATTACTTAGATATATTTACATTACATTTTGTACATAAATGCTTTTATATACATATAAGTATGTGTGTAATTGTGACTATACTTGTGTGCATATAAAAATAATATTAGCAATGGAATTAAGTGCAGTCAGTTGTAAATTCTGTTGTCTATGTTGGGGGGTTGTTACCTTTACATTTATATCCTTCCTGCCTTTAAGTAACCTTTTTCTATTTTGGTTTCTATGTGTATATGTTATTTCCTTACTTCCTATACAGCCGGCTTCCTTTTGTTAAACTTCTATCAAACTAATAATAGTAACGGCGCTGTGCATTATGATGATTATAATGATTTTGTTATTATTGTGGCTGGTATTTAGTTTTAATAAATCAAGTACATGATGTCAAGGATTATAAAGCAGTCTTAAATCATAAATCCCAAAAATACTTGTTATGTATTTGCTGGCATTATTTCAACGCTTCTGTAAATATACATAGTTTTTTCTGTGAATGCTTTTGTTCCAAAAACACATTTATTAAGAAGTGGTAATTATAAAAAGGGTAATTTTAATGGAAATTACATATTTTTTGTTTTTAAATTCAAGTTTGACACCTATTATTTATTTGAAATTTGCATAACTAAGAGCGATGGGTTGGTGGAGTAGAAATTAAAAAATACTTTTTTTAAATTTACATAAAATTTTAATTTTTGATATGTCATTTGGTTTTTGTTTTAAAGCTCTTTACATTTATTTAATGTATGCGGAAAAAATTATATAATATTTAATTGAAATGTTGGTTATTAATAAAGGTTTTTAAAACCAGAATGTACTTCAGAAAATTTAATAAAATATAAATTTCACAGTATAATAAGTTTAAGTCTAAGGAGACATTTGAACCAACTCTACTGACACAAATATAATAATAATCATAGTTACTAGATTTGCTGTGTTGCAATGACATAACTTGACAATGTTTTTGAGTGGATATGATAATGTATGCATGTATCAACAAGTTTCAGCCATCACAGATTAGAAGAGTATGAAATACATATTATTTAAAATTTTTAAATAAATAAAAACTGTGTATATCAAGACATAAAGTTTATTATCGTAATTTTACGCTGCACATTTTCATCATTGCTCGCTAATAAAAGGTCATTAAATGCATTTAAGTTTTAAAATTTAAAACAGAACAATTGTTGGAATGGCATAACATAACAATGTTATTGAGCTTTCATAGTAATAACATGTACCACGTTTGAGTAGTCACAACGTAGAAGAGCATGACATATTTAAATATAGAATTTTTCTACACCATTTCGTGTTTTAGAGGTATACTTCTTGGGTGTTGGGGGAGGAATAATAATATAATGATATTATTTATATTATTAAAACGGTGTAAAGTTCTTTCGGCTCAGATCTTAAACGTGCTTTGAGCTGAGGTTTTACCGAGCATATGATGTAGATATTTTGATTTACACCAAAAATGTGACCTCACTAAAACCCCTTATCGTGGTTTACATGACATGTAATCTGATGCAAAATGCAAGTTTTCTTCATTTAGACTTTCCAGATTGTGAAGTGACCAAATATCGCTATGAATTGCTTTTAGATTCATTGGCCAAAAACGATGTATCAAGGGAGAGCCTTAAGACTCACATTTGTGACTGCAAGACCATAGATTTAAGTGATCTAAGATCAAGTCGTCTAACCTCAAGACTGAATAACATTGTGGTTAAATAAATATATAGGATATTCTGCAAGACTTCTTCCTTTTCAACCAAACAGATCTGTTGCAGACGGACATCAATAGGTCCATCCTTTCGAATCAATGACGATTTGAAAAATCAGATTTATCAAAAATGATAAATTGATTCCTTCATGAGCTTTTCTACACAGGTATCCGAAAAACCAAAGTCTGTTACTTATAAGAGTTGATGACCTGTACAGCAGCGCCTAAGTTATATCCTACTTCTTGTAATTCGAGAAAAAATAAATATTAAGCGTATTTATTGTATAACTTGATCTTCAATATGTGAACTGTTATGGTTGGTTTTAAGACTAAAATTAGTCAGATTTGTTCCCATTTTATCCAGATATCACAAATGGACTCGAGTGTGTCTTAAAAATGAATTAATTAATTAATTCAGAACAAGTAAGAGCTTATATTTTATAAACATTTCGGTGAAACAAAGACTGTTTCAAAAAATTTTATTTCAGAGCTCATCGTGTCTCCAACAGTCAGACATTCGCAAGGACATGGTTAGATCGCCTTAGAATTTTATAAGGACGCAGAATATATATACTTCTGGGTTTTACGGTTTTGGTGGTGGGTATAAAATATAAGGAGTCTATTTCTTTGCAATTTCAAAACTCGGTTAAAACTGAACAGCTGATGCGGACACAACCAGTTATTAAGCGAATTTTCTTCAGTTGCCAGAATATATTTAAATCTATTTATATGTTCAGTTATTAATGCAATCGCATAACAATTGTGTTGAAAAGCATTGTTTAATTGACATCACTAATAAGCATATTATTGGAGATTTATCTCTTATTCTAAACATTGTAATGTCAAAGCAAGTGATGACGTGTCACACTCGTGTTGGCAAATGTAATTCAGCTATTTACTTTCTATAATAATCATTACCCTTATACCTATGTACTTTATCAATAGTTCACACAACGTGTTTAGCTTTTGACAAATACACTTAATTCTTATATAACTCCACTCGTGTTTCATTTTATCAAATTGATTATTGAACTTTATAATCATTTTATAATAAAAACAACAAAGAACCATTTATGTAACAGCATCCTAAACATCCTATGCGAGCTCTTGCTTTCGATTAAACGCTTGATATATCATCCTATGCAGTAACACCGTAATATAGGCTTCCATTTTACTACAATAAATTTAAGACCTAATTTATGTCTTAAACTAATTAATAATTAAGCTTTAGCTTATGAGTTAAAACTGTAAACTAGCTTTTAATAATAGTAATATAATCATCAAATACAAGTGTAATAATTTTCATAAAATTTACAAAATATTCTCTAAAATCCTATTAAGTAAATTCTAAACCTTTCCCGAAAATATAACATAATAACTGATAAAAAGTACAATCAATTCTGCTAGAATTAACAAAAATCTTTTTATAATATTGTACATATGTAAGTATTTACAACATATGTATGTATGCAGATTGCTTTCATTATATTAAATCATATTTGTATAGTACTCAGGGATAAAATGCTAATCAAGAAAATTATTTTACCTCAAGGTTATTTAGCTATACCATATAATTATTTACACCTGAATATACACAACTTTATCATGCTCAGACTCAGATGCAGGAGAATTTATAATTGTTAATAAACAATGAAATATTTTTTTCTTCTATGCTGTCTTCTCCACCAACTCAGACAAAAACATAAATTGTATATATGTATGTGCGTATATTTGAATGTATATACTTGTGAATATGCGCTGGTAATTATGTTCGTTTTTAACATTAATGTACATTATTAATTGCTCTGTTACTAACTTAAATATGTACATAACACTTCATAAACTTCATACAGGATATAACAGTGTCAAAACAAAAAGTTTAGAAATACAACTACACATACATACATTATCCCCTACACATATAGAAAAACATAAAAGTTTCAAAAGAGATAGAAGAAGGCCTGCCAAAAGGCTTTCTTACTCACATACATATATGTATATATACATATAGACGTATAAGTTTCAATTAGCATTTCCTTAAGTTTCTAAACACTATTGCTATGGAAAGTAGAATAATACATGAATTTTTGATATATTCTTAGGAAAAGAGGCTATAACAACAATTTATATATTCGTATAAGGCCTTTAATATCAAGGCCTTACCTTTATACATCTGTTCCCTATTCTAGTCATACTTAATCCACACATAATCTCATACACTTCATAGCAAAGTTTTAGACAGGAAAACTATAATAAAAAAACTTCTGCCTGTTATAAAGTGAAATGTAAATTTGCTTAAACACTATAGATCTTTGTCGTATAGTCGTCATCATTTAGACGTGACAGTGATGATGGAGAACGGACAAAAAACACACACACAAACTAAACTATTGAATAATACAGCAAAAAGCTTAAGCTTAAATTGATTAAATAGAAAGCAAAATATTATGTACATACATATATATAAAAGAGAACAAAGAGGAAAATTCTATGACATTTTCTACAATGAAAAATTGTCATTAAAACTGGACATAAAGTATTAAAAATAAAGTGTATTAAAGAAAATAATAATAATACAGAGTTAAAGGAAATATAAAAAGGCGTGAGTGATGTGATGCTCATGGCTTGCTTCTTGTCATGAAATGAAAGTATGCTAGAAAAGCAAATAATTGTGATATTACAGGTTCAATGAGAAGAAAATCATATTATAATGACTCTGTTAAAAAAAATTATTATACTTTATAATGAGTTGTTTGACGGATTAACAAATGTATTAGTTCACAAAAAAAATTTTAAAGACAATTAGAAGAACCAGCTCCAATTGATATTTATGTAGAACAATATACAAAATAACTTTATATTTCACGATTATGGTAGTATTTATGATAAAAATTTTGTTGCATTGCAATGTCATAACATGACAATGGTTTTTAAATTTTCATATTAACATACTGAAGTCATAACAAAATAGAAAGTCAGGGAATATTTGAGTAGACCAATTTTATACAGCATAATATTTTGTGAATGCTTTTAGTTAGTAAATTACTACTCTCTTGCTAATAAAAATTCCTTGAAAAACAGAAGATCTTGTAACTAATAGAACTGAGAACTGAGATTTTACTTAGCAGATAAATTAGCAAATTAAAAAACATATCTATGTGGAAATTTATATGATCTATGGGTACAATAGTGTATTAAAATTATATCTAACTAATTTTAATTGGATTCTATATGTAGGTGTACCGATTCACAATGACATTCTATTTTATAAAAGTCTTGTCAACAACTTAGTAGCGACTTGCAGTTATTGAATAAATAATATACTTTTCTAAGACAATTAACATCTTAAATAACTGTCTTATATACGTTTTAACTTACATATATAAGTTCTGTTCTCATTTCACCAAAACATTGCAAAATATTCTTCCATTTCAGGTCGTTTGATACAGCTATTTAAACTTGACTATGACTCTTATACATATATACATATTTGACATTAAATATTTTTTTGTTTGACTAAATATTTGTGCATTTTATATATAATATTTTGCCAACATATCAGAGTCAAAAGGACATAAAAGTACTCTTTTGATGGTACCAATAAAGATAAACTTAATAGTACCATTTAATTTTCTTATTAAATTAAATAATTAAAAACGTAAAATAAGACACTAAGATCTCACAGAGTTATTTTTAGTACTTTGCTTATTTGTTTCCTAAATTTTCACATATGAAATCAAGGAACTAAATGGTATCTTTTCTAACTTGACATATTTTATTCTGAGCAAAGTGGGAAACCACAAAGAGGTTTTATAACCTGTATTTATACCCTACACCACGTTATTGGGAAGGGTATATAAAATCACTCACAATCACTTTCTCAGTAAGATTACAGTTCGCAATTTAGAAGACAAACTGTTGCACATTATATGTTTTTGACTCAAGGACAGTTCCTGTGGACAAAATGTTCACACGAAATATGGCTTTATAGCTTAAAATTCTAATTTAAGTTTTACAAACAGATTAATTATATTTGAAAATAGTTTGAAGATTGGGCGCAAATTGATCATAACTCCCATTTAAATTCCACTTTCGAAATTCACTTTAACGACCATAAATCTCTTAAAAATTATAGTATCCAAATAAAATTCTATACAAATATGTTTCATATATACAAAAGTCATGTAAAATTATTTGATATGACAATGGCCGATCAATAATTAGTCATAGATCATTTTCTGAAAATCACTTTAACTTGCATAAATCTTTTAATACACGCAGAGAAATAATTTTTACAATTATATCATATGATTGCGATTGGTGAAGTTGTCATTCACATGATTATAGCAATCATATGTATGGTTATAGTAATTATGTAATGTTTGTGGTTATCAGTTTTATGATTAAAATTATACCATATTATGTATAAAATCAAAGAGCAACATACTATGATAAATGAATTCATCATAAACATGATTGCCACTAACACAACAAATTTCTGTTAGTCAAATTTTTATGAAATCTTTTGCTAATTTTTAATTTATTACGCTGTGGTATATAAGCATACCGAGCTAAGGCAATGCATTTCAAATTTGATAGCATATTTGGTGATTTATTCAAACAATTAGGTTATTAACTTTTTGTTGAATCATATACAGTGGGTGGCCAAATTATTAGTTACACATGCAAAATTGTTTAGTTTGAAGCCGTATAACATTTCAAAATAGTGGAAATTTATCCTTTTATTTGTTCTTTTAGGTGAATTAAGTATTTCTAATTCAATTAAAAATAATTTCTTTTGTTTTAAAAATATATATTTGAGGAAAAGAAATATTACAAAATTTTTGAAAAAAAATTTTAATATTTCGTAGAACCTTCTTTAGCATGAATTACAGCTTGCACCCTTTTTGGCATGCTCTGAATGCATTTTTGAACATTTTATTTTAGTTCTTCATCGTGAAGCCAGACTTTAATCAATTTAATCAAAATTGCATATTTCACATTTCAGAGCAGAATGACAGATAATGATCTACAACTGCACTCACCAAACATTGTTGACACTGCACAAAATATTTAACAGTATTACCAGAATTAAAATACGAAAACATCTGGTACAAGGAATAAATTTATATACGTATTAAAACCGGTTGAATCTTAATTAATAAGTGTAACTAATCATTTGGCCACCCACTGTACCTACGAGTACGTTACAATACAGAAGTATATTGAAAAATGGTTGAGATTAAAAATTCTAAATGATCTCAACCATTTTGCAGAGGTGCTTAAACTGATATTGTGCTAAAGGAAACTTTGCAGCAATTTATTGTACAAGTTTGGAAAATCCACAATAAGAAAATAAAAACGTAAATCAATATACTACACTACACGGATTGATTATACTGAAATACGCACGAAAATTAACTTTAAAATTTTGTAAGAAAAACACTCAAAAATTATTTAAATACTGTGTGATTGTGTCATACATACATATTTGTAAATTCACAATTCATGTTTCTAAATCAGATTCATAGTTTTGAAAAACCTAAGAATTTAATATTAATTTTAAACTAATATATCTTGTGAGCCCATTTATTTGGAACCTCTGAACTATTACCTTCTCTACTAGCATTACAATTATTTCCAGTTTATCTCAATTTGCTACTATCATTTTATGAAATATAATAAAATTGTTAGAGAAACAGCACGATTTTATTTCTGTCAAACATAAAAACACAACAAAATCAACGTACTACGAATTTTATGTGCACCCCGGTAGACGTATGAAGAAAATAAATGAAATTGGGTTTAAGAAAAACTGCAAAAATATGACAAAAAACCTAATGCTGTCCATACGGACTAAACCATAGAGTTATACCAAAAGCGGTAAAGAAAACTGTTAGCATTGCACTTACATACATAGATGTGCAACGAAAATAAAGAGGCAGTCGTAGTAATGGTAACAGCTAAATATTTTGAAGCCATTTTACTTACTTAGATCCACAACATATTCGTTTTTCCATTTCAATGATATACTGCTGCTAGTCGAGTTTTAGTTCCACATACACACTAGACATACACAGCTACAACTTTGGAAATGTGGCAAAAAGTTTTTCTAACTTTTGCCACTCTGCTTGCTCATACGTTTTAGGTTAGTTTGTTTAAGTCGTTTATGTGAGTGTTATCAATGCTTTTGGCATTTTTGGGTGCACAGAAGGAAAAAAAGAGCACACACCAAATATCTCTCAAAAAAAAAATAAAAAAAAAATAAGAAAAAGTGCAGTTTAGTAATAGAAAAACTAAACAAACAACCATGTTCAACACAAAAAAAATCTCTTTCTCCAGTTAATACACACGTGTAAGGTATTTTGTGGACTTTTATTGAACCTGAACTTTCAATATGTTTTTTAGTTGGCTTTAGTTTATAGTTGGTTATTTGTGTTATTGGCCCGTGCTTGTGGTTATCGTCAGTTGATAACTATTTGATGATACACTAAAAAAAAAGCTATTCAAAGTGAGTTTTAATATAAAGTAAAATATAAAGATTTAGGCAGGCGTGTTAAAACTGAAAATACATTAAAACAGAGATTGTTTTTTACACTTTTTAATAAAAATTTAGATTTTTGTTCAAAATTTCTACGTTTACGTTGTGTATAACAATATTTTCTATAGAAAATCTTGTGTAAAACACTTTTTTCTATAAAAAATCTTTTGTATAATAGTATTTTCTATAGAAAATCTTGTGTATCAAAGTATTTTCTATAGAAAATTTGTGTATAACATTATTTAACTGATAATATATTTTCTATAGAATATCTTTTGTATAACAGTATTTTCTATAGAAAATCTTGTGTATAACAGTATTTTCTATAATAAATCTTGTGTACAACAGTATATATCTGTGTATAACTGTTAACAGATTTTCTATAGTAAATCTTGTGTAAAACTCCTTTTTCTATAAAAAATCTTTTGTATAACAGTATTTTCTATAGAAAATCTTGTATATAACACTATTTTCTATAGAAAATATTGTATATAACACTATTTTCGATTGAAAATCTTATGTATAACAGTACTTTCTATAGAAAATTTGTGTATAACAGTATATAACTACTAATATATTTGCTATATAAAATGTTTTGTATAACAGTATTTTCAATAGAAAATCTTGTGTATAACAGTATTTTCTATAAAAAATCTTGTGTATAACAGTATATATCTTTGTATAACTGTTAACAGATTTTGTTTATTTATTTATTTCCAATTCTATACACAAGACTTAAAGTCTCTTATTGCAGTATAGAACATTGTTTTAGCAGAAACATTAAAAAGAAAAAAAAATTAAAAAAAAAAATTAAAAATTAAAAATTAAAATTAAAAATTATAATTCTTAAAGATAAAGTGATTAAACTAATTAGTTAATTAATTTATAAATTTATAAAAGAAAACAAAAAAGAAAAAGAAAAGTGTTTAGTTAACAAATTAACATGTAAAAAAATTAATAATGCATTTTTTAAATCTCATTGCGTTACTTATTATTTGTATGTTGTGCGGGAGTAGATTCCAAAGCCGGATTGCATTAAGAAAAAATTGCCAATCAGAAGTTAAACTATGATGTCTAAACAATAAGATTCGCTTTCCTCTATTAGAACTCAATAGGGTTAAGCGGTTATAGAGATGTTGTGGTTGTTGGGTATACACGATTTTGTGCATGAACAGGAGTACTCTTGTTTTGAGTATGGCATCAAACTGAATACCATATAGTTTTGCCGTAAAAGGCGAAACAGAATCAAACCTTTTCACGCCATATACATAGCGCACAATACTTTTGTAAACTGAGTTTAGTTTTCCTGTACTTGCGGTATCGCATTTGGCAAATAATTCGCATCCATACATCAGAACTGGCAATAAATAGGTTTTTGCAAGAAGTACTCTTATTTTGACAGGTGTGCAATACTGCGTTTGCCAGAGAGTTCTAAGCATGGAATACGTACGGCCACATGCATAATTAATGTGATTGCTCCATGTCAGGTTCTTATTAAAGATTATTCCAAGATTTTTTGCTGAGTTTACCCTTTCTATACGCGTGTCATTAAGAAAAATATCCGGTATATGATCACTTATAGTAGTCCGTTTTTGGATTAGAAGATATTTAGACTTTTTTGGATTGATACTAAGACCATTAGCAGTAGCCCATTTATAAATATGTTTTAACTCGGTATTTAGAGTTAAGACACACTGTTCAATATTAGATAAATCACAACTGATGTAAATTTGTATATCGTCAGCATACATTCTGATTTTACTGTGCGTAAGTTGACTCGGCAGGTAATTAGCATAAAGCGAGAATAGTAGAGGCCCAATAATTGACCCCTGCGGTACACCTCTCATAACAGGTAGTAAATTTGATTTATCGTTACCACTTTGAACATACTGATGCCTGTTGGTAAGATATGTAAATACTAGTTGTGTAGCGGCTGTAGAAAACATAAACATGTGCTGTAGTTTATAACATAGGACGTTATGATCGACTGTATCAAAAGCTTTCGAATGGTCTAAAAGTACTAAAATATTGGTTTTTCGTTCATCTATCTCACTTCTTATATCTTCCGCAACATCTACAAGAGCAGTTATGCAACTGTGTTTTTGCCGAAACCCAGATTGCTTATCATTAAGCAAATTATGATCATTTACGAAATTAGATATCTGACTATGTATTATCCTCTCAAATATTTTGGACATAAAGGGTAAAATAGCGATTGGCCTATATTCTGATTTAGTTTTAGGTATTGGTATAATTTTAGATTTTTTCCAATTTAAGGGAAAATGACTAGTGGTAATTATAGTGTTGAATATATGTGTAACATAGGGCAATATTATTGGAAGAATTATTTTAAAGAATCTTGGGTGAATTTCGTCGACGCCAACTGCATTTGATTTTATTGACATACAGTTCCTTATAACATCGAACTGATCTACGCAATCGAAAGAGAAGTTATAATGAGGTTCACGATTGTTATGGCTATGATTGTAAAAACTAATATCAGCTTCTACAAAAGGAATATTCAAAAATTTTTCATTAAGAACATCTGGAACAATAAAAACAGGGTCATAATTTCTAGATTTACCAACACCGTTTTCTTTTACAATATCCCAGGTTCTTTTTGATCCCAGAGCCGTGGAGAATTTTTCAGTGTAAAATTTAGATTTTTCCTGCTTAATTATTTTGTGTACTATCTTTCTTGCTGAACAATATTCAACGTGTAGATCGTTTGTTTTAAACCGTTTCCAACGAGAAAAAGCTAAGTCTCTTTGCTTAATAGCTTGCTTAATATATGGTGAAAACCATGGTCTATTTTTTTTACCCACTATTTTGGTTTTTATTGGAACAGATTTATCAAACAAACATAATATATTACGCTCAAGAAAGGCTAGTTGATCCTCTGGTGAAGCCATAAAATAGATTGCATTCCAATTAATTCTGAGTAATTCTAGTTCCAGTGTGGTGTAATTAATATTTTCGAAATCACGAAAAGTTATTGAATAGGGTGGCACTTGCAATTGAAAATTATAGGTCATGAACAATAAATCGTGTTTCGAAAAACACGAGGCAGACAGTTGGTCATAAAATAGAACATTCCTGTTATTACCAACAAAGAGAAGATCTATTAGAGTGCTATTGGACGAGGTAAAGTGAGTAGGTGTGGTTACGTTAGTTGGAACAAGTCCTAATGGTGCCAAGATGTCAATAATGCTACTGTCAGTCAAAAGGTTTGAGTTGAAATCACCCACAAGGACAACGTCATTATATAAAGCTGTGAAGTTCTCCAAAATTGAAAAAAACGGTTCCATTGGTATATTATTATTAGGCCTGTACAAACTTCCAACCAGTAATTTTCTTCTATCGGATATGACTTCTATTAAGATGTATTCCACCAAGCAATTATTACTATCACCATCATCATTACTATAAGATGTGCTTTTAATATTGTAAGCTATGCCTTTTCTAATATAAATAGCCACTCCACCACCGCGCCTAACTCTATCAACCCTTATTAAATTGTAGCCACTTAGAGAAATTGAAAGATCAGTGATACTTGTATGAAACCATGTTTCTGAAACGCATACAATATCAATGTTGGAGTTCTCAAATATGTACCGGAATTCTTCAATTTTAGACGCCAAACTCTGAGCATTTATATGACAGATTTTTAAACCGTGTGCTTGTTTAGAAAGAATTTTGATCATATTTGCAGTACCGTATATGGAACCATCCCTTAAATTATTTTGAAAGTTCATTTATATATACACAAAAATAAAATAAAAGAAGTAACGCAAGAGTTAACATAGGATTTTTTAAATAAAAATAATTTATAAACATAAGCATTGTAAAATTAAATACATAATAAAAAAGACAAAAAATGGCAAATAATATAAAAAAAGTAGATGGCAAGAAAAAATAAAGTTATTCAGAAATAAAAATAAAAATATATTATTGTAGCTGCATTGTGTTATTGCTTTGGTGACCAGCGCCAAAACTAAACTCATCACCTGATACAGGAAATAACCAATCCAAATGCTCGATTTCATCAATCTGAATAATAGGATCATTTGCAGTTTTTTTTACATATACGATCCCTCGCATGGAGAAGGCACTATGTATCCTGCGCTCCCTTTTCATTTTTACTGCAGCACGTAGAATTTCATAATTATCCTTTGTTAAGCTTTCATTCACAAAGAATCTATTTTCAGAAACGAAACCAATCTGATTCAATCGAAAGGAAAAGTCTTTATTGAGTTTCTTAAAATTCTATAGTAAATCTTTTGTATAACAGTATTTTCTTTAGAAAATCTCGTGTAAAACAGTATTTTTAATAGAAAATCTTGTGTATGACAGTATTTTCTATAGAAAATCCTGTGTATAACAGTATTTTCTATAGAAAATCCTGTGTATAACAGTATTTTCTATAGAAATCTTTTGTATAACAGTACTAGAGACTAGCCTAGTTCTAGTTTGTTTTAAAATCCAAAGAAATTTTAATAATCTTACAGTGTTTTCTTAGCCGCAGTCCAAGTTTAATTGTATACAAATGTTTAGTGTTTTTCATTTTAGTTTTCGGTTGTTATTTTTTGTTCATTCTTTTTTGATTGGTATCCGTTTCCTAGTGCAGTTTTATGTTTCTGTTGTATTTAGTTTAGTTTTTTTTCTGTTTGTCGGGCTGCTTATACGCCATGCAATTGCATACATTTGACCATGTAAACGTTTTTGAATTTCATTTCATAAATTTTAAAAAGTAAAATTGTAGAATTGTTACGATTCTACAGTTTGCAGCGCAGCGTAAGTATAAATGTTGTTTTTATTTCGTAGTTATTGCAATTTTTTTATCGCACGTATTTGATTTCGAAATATTATGGTTGTATATCTTTCTTTCTTCCTTTCGGCAGTTGTACTGTTTTAAGACGGCAAAGAGGTACATACTTGTTCACATCTCTAGTTGCCAACATAATGCCAGTAGTTATTGTTTAAAAGTGTTGTTGGAAATTATTTTGACCTGTTAAAAGCCACCACGTTGAAGTTTTATTTTTATTAACCCTTCGTCTTACATGTAGGGTACCTGAAATTTTGAGTCTCTAACTAAGTTTTAAATATATTATAATAACATTTCAAATAGAAAGAGGTCTGGCCAGACTCATGTGTAAGACGAAGGATTATTATTTCCCAAAAAACTTTTGTCTTTTTTCCAGGAGGTTTGTTAGGAAAATTATATGGCCACACGTTTACCCATAAACGTTTAAATCATATATTTAAGTTATAAACTAATGGAAAATTGCTTTTATATTTAACGTTTAGAGGGGCAATTGCTTTCTTTGTTTAGCTAAAAAAAATAAACTAAGCGACCTTTTGTTTGAACTTTTTATTTGTAACATGAAATTACATTGTAGCTTAAATTTAATGGAATTGTGGCTTAATAAATTTATATTAACTTTTTTTATTTTTCGTCTTGTCTCTTTTTAGGTAATTTTCTTAAAAAGTTGTCTATGAAATTGGTTGGTTGGTAAGCTTTATGGTGTTTTATTTGATGTCTATGAAAATTACTTCATTAGTTCATTACTTTCATTATTTCTTTTATGTTTTTCGGTTTTTATTAAACTTTTTCTTTTTCTGTCAAACAACTATCATTTGATCATCAGTTATAAGTAAGTAGGAAAAGTAAAGGAAACTACTTTCAAAACGTTTTTAATTCAATTATTAGTTTTAAGTGTTTTTTCGAGCAGAATATTTTTCTTAAGTAGTTGTTAAATGAGGGAAAAATTGATTTCGTTTAAACATATGGAATGAAACGATATTTTATATAAGATTATATATAGGGTGTTTTTCATGACAATTTAAAGAAAAATCACCTTTTTTATTGCTTTTCAAAGTTCTATACATCTAAAAAAAACACACTACCATTATTTTCAAAATAAAATTGTACAATTTTGAAGCGTTGTTGATGTTGAAATGTCAAGCCAAAATAAATATAAATCGCTTGACAGCTGAAAAAATAGCTGCCAGTTAAAATAGTGTTACCAACATAAAGTTATATACTTGACACCTTTTGTTGTCTATTTCCTCTCTAAACCCATCCCAAATAAATAAAAATTATATGATTGTTATTTTTGTGAAGCTAATATGGCATAAAAATCAATTTTTAATTACAATATTTTGTTCCCGACGTTTCGTTGATTATTTGTCGACTTTTTCAAGGGATTGTAATATGAAATCACATTAAAACGTTTTAGATGTGTCCATTAGCATATAATAGCATACTCTGTTGATAACAACAGTTTAGTTCAGTTACTAAAACCACTTGCTTGGATAGATGAACGTGCCTATCTATTGTAAAAAGTAGTAATTAAATAAGCTTTAATTGTTTGTGCGAATTTGTTTTTCCCCTCATCCAATACTAACTTTTATATATACGTACATACATATAAATTTCCACATAATGTTATACTGTTTCACAGCTTTAAATTTAATTAAAATTCTTACTATCATTTACTTAATTTCTTCTCCATAACTGTTTTTTTTGCTAAATAATTACACACACTCTTTGGTATTTATTACACATAATAATTGTTTCTGTTAGGTATTATGTATTCTAAGTAATTTAACACGTTTTTCTTATTGCCATTCATTAGTAAATGGTTTTCTGATAACATTTTGGTGGGAAAAATAATTATATTTGAAACATAAAACATTTTTATTATGTACAGTGGAACAGGGTTTTAACGAAGTATATAAAATCAAACTAAAAAGTTTTGAAACACTAAAGACACAGCTTTGGAAATAATGCAAGTTTTCAAGTGCTAAAATGAGCCAATAAAATGCAATTATACGCAGTGTTCTACTCTTATAAGTTTAGAATTATGTGTTTGTAATAAGCTTAGAAATTAAATAGTATAATGTTATTTTAATGGAACAGTTTTAAAATAAAAGGATTTTATTAAGAAATTTATACATAATATAAACTTTATTGTTGCATGTTTTCGGAAAAGAGGAAGAAACAATTTTGTTTATAATGTCAATTGTTCCAAACATTCCAACTACCAAAAAGACAGCGATAGAAAATAAATCTGAATACTAATTTCTTTTCTAAAACTTCTATAGGTCGTTATCAACTCATAATAGTGAGATCTCTAAACTATTGAATAGTTCCCTTAAGTGAGCTTTCATAAAGTTCAATTACCATGAATGTTATGACTCACTGAAAAGTGTCAAAAGTTTCATTATCTCAGTTAAAAATTTTATTAGTTGTTATATCCAGTTAAGCCTTATTATAAAACACAGACTCCTTCCTAATGAATTCAAAACTGTGATGTATCTAAATTATGAGTGACATATTACAAATATCAATTATTATGGGAAGTTCTAATCATTAATATATCTAGAGAAGCCTTCACTTAACAAAGCTTGTGTTCATGATTTAGGAGAGTTTTATAACCCAAACTAAGTTTAACTTACATAGAACTTTATTTTATTTGAATCATTTTCAAATTCAATATAACCAAAAAAACAAAATTTAACGGATCCCAATATTTCGATATTCAGCAGAGTTTAGAGTTTATTCTAACTCCAACATAAGTAATTTTCTATTTTAAAGGACTTTACGACTCTCTAAAAAGTGCCATAGCATTGTCCAATTTAAATTAAATTCAAGCATGCGAAGCTAGCTTGCTAGCTTAAGCTACGGTCACATTTGAAAAATATTTACTCACAAAAGCACAAAGTTTTAGCACAAATTCGTTTGACGTTATTTGTTCTTCCAAGAGTTTTCCAAGATCAAACAGCATGAATTAAATTAAAACTAAATATTTTTTGTGCTTTGGCCTAAATTAGATATTTTTTTAATAAATAAACGAGTTCAAATATATGTTATTAAGTGGTTACGTTCTTTTCGGCAAATATTTGCCAAGTGTGACCGTATCCTTAGTGTTCCTACGTAATCTCAGATGTAGCCAGTTTTATTGTTCTTTATAAACATATATGTATGTTTATGTGTAGAAAGTTATTATTTTACCTAAAGGAAGTAGCCTAGTAGAGAGTCTATTGTATCATTATGTCCTCTTGTACTGGTTTTTGTATTCCTTTATTGTACTTACTTTAGTTGCTGTAATAGCCATTCAATTATTACTTAGCTGCTTTGATACGCCAATTTATATATTTTTTATTTTTAATTTAAAATCAAGTTAGTTTATGATATTAGTTACACATACCAGTAATCTTAAATTGTGTCCAGCTTAGTGTCCGTAATTAATCTAGAGTGTAAACGGTTTAACAATTTCTTGTACTTTAATTTTGAAATACAATTGTCCTGTTCCTTTATATTAGTAAAACTAGTTATTCAAGAACTAGTAATTGGAAAAAAGACAAGTATGCAAAATCTCTAAAACCCATTAAACCTATAAAAATTAGTAAAAAAACAAGGATTTTTTTAAGAACAACTATTCAGGTTTATAATATTAAATCACATATACAATGTACTTTTACACAAGCATAATTATTAAAGAAACCAAAAATAAGCACTCTAAGCTTAAAAGTAATGGAAAAAATATATGTATTGCAAGTCCGTTTGATTGTATTCACTAAAAGGAAATTCCCCCAAATTTGTGCCATTTAAAAATGTTCTGACCAGTAAATTTGCTTGTATCCACAAAAAGGCAAATCCCCTAAATTTGTGATATGAACATATTTCGCAAAAATTAAATTTAACAAAAAAATAATTAAACCCAAAAGATTTTAAATCGTTCTAAATAGAATAAAATCGTGCAAAAAATTTAAAATTTGTTTATTTTCAAACCGTGTCAAATCAAAACCGTGTAAAAACAGAATTTGGGTGAGTTATACCGTATTTCCATTAATCATTTTCCTAAAGGTACGGTCACATTTGGCAAATATTTGACGAATAAGACGTAACGACAAAAAAAATATATTTCAATTTGTTTATTTATTTAAAATAAATTTGTTTATTTAGAACAAGACACAACAAATATTTAGTTCTATTTTATTTGATGATATTTGATCTTGCAAATCCTAAATTGTGCTAAAACAAGTGGTTACGCTTTTTAAAGTATATATTTGCCAAGTGTGATCATACTTTAATATTCTTTATATTAGGTAAAATAAATATATAAAACAACCAGTGTTGAAACACACATTAAAAAAAATAAATTAATGATTTAGAGAATATCAAAATTATAATTAAATTCTAAAGATATCTGCATCAACTTTTATACTCGCATTAAATCCTTGGCTAACTTAACAAAACACGAAAGTACAACTTTTGGCTGAATTTCAGTTTATGGGGGACACCCCTAGAGAAAAAATCTAAATATGCCATCCCCTTCAGAATGTTCCCAGGAGTACGAAAATCATAATGAAAAAGGGGGCTCACGCCCCCTATGGGCGTGGCAGTCGAAAAACGACCCGGCCCACCTACGTAGACAATATGGGTATCAAATGAAAGCTAATGTCTTCACGATTCCAAAAATAGCCATAGTTGCCAGATCGGGCGGTTTTTGCAGCCGATACGGCCATTTTTGTTAAATAGGGGCGGGGGTGAAAAACGACCCATGCCACCTACTTAGGCAATATTGGTATCAAATGAAAGGAAATGTCTTCACGATTCCAAAAATACCCGTAGTTGCCAGATCGTCCAGAATTTGAGGAAGATATGTTAATTTTTATAAAATGGGGGAAGGACTTTTTTTGTTTATTTCTTTTTAGCTCGGCCAGAGGCCGAGCACTCGAGATCCCCGCCGTCTAGAATTAAGACATACTGGAGTTAAAAACCCCTAAGCCCGGCCATAGGCCGGTCACGCAGAAAAACTTTACTAAGCGAAGCCAGTATAACAAATTTTCATTAATCAATCAGAAGCTTTCAAGAGTTTTCCTCGTTTCTTAATTTTGTACTTATCCTCATTTATGATTTGACTCTTGACACAAGAACATCACTAAATATGGATTGCGTTACTGCCTTTGACATTCACGACTGGGGTCGTGAATTGGACGATACGGCTATTTTTGGAATCGTGAAGACATTAGCTTTCATTTGATACCCATATTGTCTACGTAGGTGCGCCGGGTCGTTTTTCGACTGCCACGCCCATAGGGGGCGTGAGCCCCCTTATTCATTATGATTTTCGCACTCCTGGGGTCATTTAAGGGGGCGTGGCATTTTTTTTTTTTCCCAGGGGTGTCCCCCATAAACTGAAATTTTGCCCAACTTTTGTATTTTCATTCCACGGTTTTCTTTTTTATTCTACAAATTTTAATACGTTTTTTTTATTTTTTTTATTAGAAGAAGACATCACTCATCTAATACTATTTTTTTATAGTTCAAGTATATGACTGAACACCTGGCAATGTTTGATGAAGATAAATGAATAAACTCTTATAATATTGCTGCACATCGTGCATTATATTTAAAATCGTCTTTTAGTTTCATACATATTTTATGTAAATGCTCTTATTTTCTGTAGCCGTTTTTTCCTGATTAAAATATGACTAAAGTGGCAAACAAGTGATATGAGTATTAGAATATTTTGAGCGAATGACGTTTAAACTTAAAATTGAATAATGACAGGCTTAAGTGAAAGCTACACTATGGGTGTAAAGAAAATAAAGGTAAATGAATAAGACATGGATATAAATGATATTCAAAGTTTAATTAAATGTGTTTGAATTTCTGAACTAAATGTTATTAATAATATTCCTTATAACAAGGCATCATTTATTATTCATTGATTTAAACTAAATTGAAAAAAAAAATTGTTAATATTTATTGCTAAATTTAATCATACTTTTGTATGCAGTCTAGTTTTATGTTAAAGTTTTTGAAATATAGATTTTGATTAGCTTTGATCAACTCTTCATTTGTGCCTGATATTGCAACATAAAGCAAAAACCCACCAGAAAAATTCAATTAGTGAAATTACAAAAGTTTAATTTTAACCAGAAACTTGTAGATTATACCTCGCTTTCGATTTTCCTATCAAATGTTAACTAACATATTGCCAACTAAATGTCACTTTTTTACTTGCAGCATCAAATCTGCCCACTTTCTCTAGCCACTAAATCACAATTAGGTTTTCTCTTCAACACCAACACCAACAACCTCCAACATTCTTTTTCATAATTTCCAATTTTCCTTTTCTACTCTTTTTAAAAACGTTGGAAGTTTTTCTTCACTGTCTGACACAAAAGCCAAATAACAATCATAAAATGTGCAGAAACATAAAAAGAACTCTAAAAAAAAAACAAGAATCAAACCCATAACAGTTGGTTATGAAAGGTAATGGCAGTAAAATAGTTTCATACAAAAATTGGGTCAACATTATGTTTAGCATGATTGATTTTATAATCAACATACAATAAACAAAATTGAATTCAACTGAAATGAAATAAAAGCATTAAGAAAAACAAACGAAAAGTATTTTTTACAAAAAACTATGCATTTTACTTATAGAAATATAAAAAATAAATAAATATTTAAATTGGTTTACTTTCGTACAAGTGCGAGTAGTTTTCTTGTTTTTATTAAGTGTTAAATTGAAAAAAGGGATATAAATAAGGAATCATGAAAATGTTAGCTACACATTAAATTATGATTTAATAAAGATATAAATCGTGTTTCGAATATTCAAAAATAAAACTTTTATTGATAAACCGCAATTTTATTAAATTATTTGTGTGGAAATAAAAAAAGAGCGATTTTCAGCAGACTAAAAATAAATTATTCATTAGAAAAATTTTCACTTCCACTTGATTTAAATAATTCTCACGGACATGCAGAATGTTTGTGTACCAATTCATCGATAAAGTTCGTTTTTCCAACCAAATGCAAACACATTTGTCCGTAACCGCGTATTTCATCGCTCTTTAATTCCAAACAGATCCTATCATGTACGGTATTCATATAAGCTAAAAAATATGATGTCAAAGCTGGTATAGGGTATATTAATAATCCCATAGATTATTGACTTGTAACACGTATGAACTAAGAGCCTTTATTGCTGCGTGACTGTTCACATAAGTTCCAATGGTTGACAACTTTATATTGAATTCCTTTATAAACTGAAATTGAACTGAGTGCCTTTATTGCTATCCACGTAGTTATCAAATGTCAATTCTAGATTGAATTCCTTTATTAATATTATTGCCGAAATTTTTGTGTAAATTACCTTCTGAGAAATTCCAATCTGAAAGATACCCGATGATTGATTATTTCCAAAGCAATGACCGATTCCGAGTTCTAACCTTGAAAGATAGCGTAATACTGAAAGAAAGGCCTAGTTGTCTTTAGGTCTTATGGTCGATTTAGCTGAAGTGTTTCTTATAAGTAGTTATGTTTCCCAGTAATTTCCCAGCACTTTGTATAGAGTAAACTGGTATCTATACCAACCATTACACAAGAACAACCATTATCTAATTACCACTCAGTACATTAAGTTTTACACAAAAGTAAAAGACACAAAAGGTATATCTTACAGCAACACATTTGCAGAAAGCCAGATCTTCTCTCGAAAATTCTCCAGTAGTACCAACTAATTAAAGTGGCTTGAAAGCTGCAATTCGGTCTTCTTCGGATTAACGTCCCGACCATTCTTCTTGACCAGTAATATAACAGATTTCATAAGTTCACATATTGTGGGAAGAAATTTCCCTTTTTAAGCAGCTTAATATCATATGTATATGCAACCAACTCGGTGTTCTTTCTACTAGTGCTAAAAAAAAATTATTTAAATTACAAAAATAGTCCACAATAGGGCTTAGTCACAACATTTCTTTTACTAAGCATTTATTTATAACCCTTTTTAGTTTCTCCAATTGATATTGAGTTGCTTGGATGATCCCAATTTATATAATTTTGAAATTTGCCTCTAATAAATCATTTTTAATACAAATATAAGGCAGTTCATTACATTACATTTTATTAACATGTATGTTGTCGTCGGGAGTTCTTGTCTGGAGGAAAAACTTTAGGCTGTTTCCAAATATTCAAATTTATCATGGTTCTTATTAAGATGTTTAAAAATCCCAAATTTTTTACTCAGAAGTGGTTCTTATTAATCTCGGCTGCTTAAAGACATTGTGCATGTTTTTCTTCGTTCAAAGATATGCAATTTTCAAAGATCCAGAATCATACCAAGAAAAAAAATTCAGATTAAAACAGCTGTCATTTAGTTGATAATCTATTACCGAGTTAAACTCGATGTAGTCTAGAATGAAGATCTAATAGTCAAGGGAACAACTAGCCTTGGTTTCCCTTTGTTGTAGTTATTATATCTTACACCACCATAGTGGGGAGGATATATTGGTTTTGTGCAGATATTTGTAACGCCCATAAATACTAGTCCAACACTCACCTCAAACTATACCGATCAACTCTGAATCACTTCCAGAGATTTAACGTTTCCGTCCGTGCGTTCGTCTGGTTGTCCATGTAAACTTTGTGCGCAAAGTACAGGTCGCATTTTTACAGATATTTGGTAAATGATATTTTGATTGAAATCGGTCCATTACTTTACCCAGCCTCTGTGGATTTATCCTCTCGAAATATGGGTTTGTTTTTTGCACGTGTATAATCAAATTTCACAAAAAATTAGTTGTACATGAAGACTAATCATATCTAAAATTTTTTGCAGATTAAGCCATAAATGACCACCATAAGACCCACTACCGAAAAAGCCTTTAAAGACCATAAATATGTGTCATATATACACAAATAATTTGGCTAAATTTTATGATGATCATCCATAAGTAGTCAGAGGTCCCATATAAAGCCCGCCTCCGAAAATCTCTTTAACGACTATAAATCTCGTAAACATGTTGGTATATAAATAAAATTAAACAAAAAAAAAAAAGATGGACATATACAGAAATCATAACATCTAATTTTATAACGGAGGGTCCATAATTAGTCAAAGCTCCCATATAAGATCAACGAACAAACAATTAGACTGTTACTTTGTAGCTTATATCCGTCCCTCAGATTAACTATTAAAGAAATTGCTTCTATTAAAGCTACATGTTAAAATAACAGCATAATTCAATAGTTTGTCAAGTGACTCGTTACCACACTGAACATTATACTCAAATGTTGGCAATTTTGAATCAATTGAATTGCTCCTAGAAAAGACATACTTAAGACGTTTAGTTACGTTTCAAATACAATTTAAAAAAGTGTATTACTTATTTGAAAAGTAACTACCATATTATAAATTCTTAGAACTTTGCATTGATATTCTGAAAATGTTATTTTACAATCGGTACATTATAAAAATTTTTGATGCAAATTAATAAAGAATAGTAAAATAGGATTTTATTTTGCAGAAATTGCCAACAGTTCAATTGTAATTGTGATTTTAGTATAGACAATTTTTGCCTCAATATTTTTCAGCTGCTCCGATTTGTGGCGAATTGAGACATATTTTGAATTAATCTGCGAAATCAATATATTTGTTATTTTGTGTGCCGTAATTTTTATACAATTTTAGGTATAGTAGATATACATTGGTTTTGGCAATTACTATAAATTCCTGCCATTGTTTTATTCCATAAATATTTATACCATTTAGTTTTTTTTTAACTCTTCACTTAATCAAGAAACTTCCTTTATAATACTTGATTTATTACAAACTAAACGATATTTTTCAATTTCCAAAAACTTAAAAAAAAACAATCAATATTTCATCTTAAATTACACACTTCATATGGAGGAGTAGGATGAAAAAATAATAAAACAATGACTGTGGGCAGTTTAAATGTTGCAACATCTGATGCATATACATATGTACAGTTTATACACAAATATTACACAGAACATTATTATTTTACTCGTATACCGCACATGTTGATACTGTTTAGTATGGTTTATAAAGTTGTTAATATTGACCGTCATTGCGCACTAGGAACGAAAAATAAAAACTAAATGAAAAAGAATCAGCACAGTGAATAATGAATATGTGAACGTACATATCTACAGTCAGTCCAATATATTAATGCACTCTTTTTTAGATATATGGCAACATTTATTTATAGCTACAAAAGATTTTCTAAATTACTGAACAAACTCCCACATGTTGTTAAACTTTAAAATTTGTACATTTACTTACGTTATTAACTGTTCACCACATGCAACGTTTTCGGTTTCAACAATATTCAGTTAATGACGATAATGCTTTTGGCATTGATTGTAAGTATCACGTTTTCATTTTCGAGCTTCAAGTATTGTTTTTTTTTTTTTTTTTTTTCTTTTTATACAAACAATATTTTGCTTTGCTCTATGTGGTTGGGGTTTTTATTTTGTTCTACTAGATACTTACTGCTTGCAATCTATTTATTTAATGCAGTTTTCACTACTACAACATCTCTCATTTTTATGATTGTTTTTTTTTTTTCGAAATGAAAAAAAAATTTAAAATGCTTAGTTTAACAAAACTTGACAAAAAAAAAATAATCTTTAATAATTCTTAAACACATTTAACAAGAACAATCCAATTATAGCCACAGTGAACCAAACCCAGATGGGAAAGCTAGCTTTGTTAAATAAAACCTTTAAGTTTCATATTTCGAACACTATAACTCATTTAATTACTGTATTATACAAATTCTATATTTTCGATTCTTTGTTTTGTTTATATTTCAGTAATTTTTTCTTTCTACAGCATTAAGCTGTATACTGTTTCAATATTGCAGGAAAAAAAAACAATAGCATATGAGTGGTAAATATAATACAATTTGCTTTAGCAAATTTCTCAATTTCAGTATTATGAACATCTGTAGGTGTTTTCTCAGAAATATTAAATCAAATAAAACTTGAAATCTTTAGTTCATAAAATAATAAATGGTTTGCGTGTCTTTCATTCAACACGTGCAATAATTTTCATTTTCACACTACTTTATTGGTAGAACTTCTAGTGGGGAAAGTATATACTTGTAGAAATGATATAGAAATATTAAATTTTTGGAATGGAAGATGTAAAGTAAAGTATTCAATTCAATAAAGCTGAAGAAGAAGTTTATGAAGAAATAGTTTTATATTAATTAACTACATTATAATTCAATTTTGTATTTTAATTTCTTAAGAAGAACGATTGTCAAAAAAAAAGCTTTATTGCCTAGAATTTAGTTTAAAGCGAAATAATAAAGGAGAACTTACTATTCAGAATCATCATAAGTAGTAAAAATTGTATTAAATATTTTTACCTGGACTTATTTAATAATAAAAATCACGATTCACGGTTGAATTCAAGAATTTAAAAATCCATTTAAAGAACCACCATTGTTATGATTCACTTGATTCACCCGATTGACTTGCAGTTACCGGATCTTCGATATGTTTCATATTTAATAAAAAATCTAGTCATCAGAGAACTACGAAAGTTATAATCTACTATCGAACCGAAAATACTTGATCTTTAGAGAACCAAGACGGATATGGTCCTCAATTAAACATAAGATGCTGGATTTTTAAACAATTGTTATAACTGATTAGAAGACTTGCGATTTTATAATCGATTTATGATATTTAAATATCCACGATTAATTGTAATATTTAGAATCTTGAAAAAACCACGATTAATTATAATATTTAGGATCTTAAAATATCCACGCTTGATAGCTATTGAGCACGATTGTTAAGAAAAAACATGCACGACTATTAGAGGACTTTTAAGCATTCAAAATTAATAAGGAGCAACATTTTTTTAAAAAGTATTTAAATATCCACAATAGCAATGATTTAACATTTTTAAACCGTTACGATTGATGACAGCCACTATTGTTTGGGAAAGTATTTAAACACAAACAATTGCTTAAAAGATTTAGAAAGTTTATACATCCACGATTTGATATAAACCACGATTGTTTAGAATATTAAAACATCCAATATTGGTTAGAAATTTTAGAATCTGAAAAAAATATTCACATCTACCACGTTTAAAATTAATGTTTATGATCTGTAAACAAGCACAATTAAAGTAAACCATGAACACTATGAATATTTTAATATACAGGATTGATCTGTTATGTTCTGTACACTAAAAAATAAAATTGAGTATTTTGATCTTCCCCACCCCTAGAATTGTTTAATGGATAATAGAAACACGTTCTGAAGAATACTATGATGATAGTATAACGTTAACTGGTGTCGCAATAGCTCTGAAGTTTAGTGGAGCTTTTACAAGGACAAAATATAAATTATTTTCAATTTTTGGAAAATTTTTGCCATTAAATAATTATTTTTGTATCTTAATGTCAAAGAATCTAAATGTGTGCATTCCAATAAGATATAAAAGACAAACATTTTTTTTTTAAATTTTAAAATTATTAAGTATTCCCCAGGCCTTAACGTGTTTCAGCTCACTTAAATAAGAAATGTAGGCAACAAATTAACAAATTTTGAGAAATATTCCCATGAAATAATATTTTTACTATAAATGTATCCATATTTAACCTATTAATTTGTTGGTCAAAAAATGTTGACGACCGTTTCAAAACTCCACTTTGATTTTTTTTTTTTTTTTGAAATTTAAATAAGTTGTGTGCTAAAATAACAAAGAATTCCGTATTAATATTAATAATACGTCTAGCTGGACAAAATTTTTATTTTGCTTTAAAACTTCCACAATAATAATAAAAAAATTCTAAATTTTTGTAACAATACATTAAAGATTCGAAGGAATCTACCTAATTAAACAATATCTAAATAAATGCATAACCAAATTAAAAAAATTTAAAAAAAAAATTTTTTTGAGAATTTTTTTCAACTTTTATATTTTACAGAAAATTTTTCAAATACAAAATTTAATTATATTACAGCATTATTAACATTGAAATGTTTCGATATAATTAGTGTTTGAATTTTGTAAAACAATTAAAAATTGCATAAGTTGTGAGCTAAAATAACAAAAATGTTCGAATTAATATTAGTTAAATAAAATTTGGAATTTTTTGAACATATGAAAGAACAAACATATGTATATAAAAAAAATTATGTCAATAACTGTCATAGTTTTTCTGCACGAACGATTTTAATTGGCGGATCTCATGAAAAACAAAATTTATTCATATTTTGGCGAATAAGCTAGCTTAATTTCTTTGTGTTATGAATTTGAACTAAAATTCTTCCAGAATAATGTAGTTCAGATACTGTTAAATTACTTACTGTTTTCCAAAGTTTTACTCCAAACGGACAACGTCAACCGTTAAATCGTGAAGTTCAAATGTTAATTTTCTCTATATTTAGAATTTTTAATGGAAAGATAACAAAATTTTTAAATAATTTTGGATTGTGTTGATGTCTGTAACGCCCAGAAATATTAATCCAATACACCTTAAAGTATACCGAAGGACTCAGTCTGACTCGACCGTCCGTCTGGCTGGCTGTCCATGTAAACATTGTGCGCAAGGTCGCAATTATACAAATGTCCTCCCCAATTAGGGTGGTCATTAGTGTTTGATTTATTGACATATTTAAAAAAATTTCTCTAAAAATAAATTGTACATTAAGTATAATGAAATCTAGAAATTTTGTACATATCGGTTCATAATTTACCATAGCTCCTATATAAGGACCATTGCCGAAAATCACTTTAAGGAGCATAACTCTCTAAAAATATTGGTATCCAAATAATATTTAATATGCAAAAATCATTCGGCTCAATTGTATGATGATTGGTCAATGATTAGTCATAGCTTCCATATAAGTACCACTTCCGAAATTCACTTTAACGACCATAAATCTCTTACGAATTTACATCGATATAAAATTTTACACAGAAGTCATGCCACGAAACGATTGGATAATTGGTGCATAATAGGTCATAGCTTGAATACAGCGTCCATTACTAAAAAACGGGTTTTACACATATTGTATTTGTAGGGTATTATATGGTCCGGCTTGACCGACTTACTTATTTTGAGTTAACTTTTGTGTAGCTTGAGAAAAATATATCTTAAAGTCAGAAATTTACAATAGCTGAACAAAACCCTTAATTAACCCTTAAAAACTTGTAAAAACCATGAACAATACTGTAAATTTGAATGATGAGTAGCTATATTTAGTATATTAACAAATAAAAAACAACTTCAAATGCTTATACTTGGATTATAGTATAACGTTACCTGGTGCTGTAATATGAATATTAGTTTATTTAAAAATCCTTAAATCAGCTAAAACAAATATTAAATAAATTATTTAAACCTTGTAATCACTTTGACAAATAATCTAACAAATACATAAAACATACAACTTTTAAACTAATTAAGTTTTTCACAATAATGCAACTTACATTCTATATTTGCTCTCTATGTCAAAAAAATCAATTACCAATTGATATAAATCTATGTACATATGTACATAAATTAAAGAGTAATTTTTTAAGAGCTTTCGGATTTACTTTAAAAGGACACATTTAGAGAAATGTATGAAATCTTTATTTGGGTCGATAGAACGATCTACATATGTATATGATTCTCTTTTTAAAGATGTTTCATATAAATGTATAAATGCAGCTACGCCTCAAATGGTATATATACTGGTTCCAATTTTGGCATACTGTCTCCAACATGTCGGCCGGTATCTCAGGAATAAATTCATCTACTTATATTAACTTTCAGTGCGTCAACCTTTGCGGGCTTTAACATAGCTCAACAAAAAAATAGTCTAAACGCGTTAAATCGCACGACCGTGCTGTGTGCAATGTGCCACCATCTTGTTGAAACCACATATCAGCCAAGTCTAGCTCTTTCATTTTGGACAAGAGAAGAATTTGTAATCATCGTATGGTAGATCTGGCAATTCACAGTAACGTTCCTGCATTCGTCGTCTTTGAAAAATTATCGTTCAATGATGCTCATAATCCACACTAAACAGTGCATTTTTCGGATGCCTTGGCAGTTCTTGCTATGCTTCTGGATGCCCTTCATACCAAATACGACAAATTTGCTTGTTTACTTATCCATTCAAACAGAAATGAACTTCATCGCTAACTGATCATAAAATGGAAAAAGTACACAATGAATTTTTATAACCGATCATAAATTTTGATAAAAAAAAATTAATAAGTCTATTCTTTGTTAAATTATAGACCAAATTGGACATGTTTAATATTAACATGTTATACGAAAAGAGCTGGGCTGCCAATAACAGTCTTGTAAAAAGTTGCTAAAAAAATCACCCTTTACAAATATACGATTGTGTATTTTTTTAAACATTACAGAACAAGTACATTGTTGTCATAAAAATAATTATGCAAACAATTGATTTTCCACTTAAATAACATGTCTAACTGCAATAACAAAAAAAAAAACAGGTGTCACTAAAATAATAACAAATAATTAATTTACCATTTAATGGCAATTGATTATAAAATTTATTATGAAAAATATTTGCAAAATAAAAATAGGTTTAGAAATAAATTGTGCTGCAATTGAAAAACAACAATATTTCATGAAAGCTTTACAAACGTTCATATAAATGAAAAACAGTATAGTTTTTCTTTCTGTTGCATACTGCATTTAAAAATAAATTAGCAATCAATTTGAAATAAATTAAATAGAAAACTAATTTTGGTAGAGAGTTATTGCTAATAACCTTTAACCGTTGATTTTAAACTAAAATGTGTGTGAGTGCTTTTGTTAGATTCTTATTTAGAATAAAATTAGAGGAGAAGGTGTTAGCAGGAAATTAAAGTTTGTTTATTATAGACTATTTAATATGCTTTAATAAATAGCTAAAATTTAATTGTAATAGTTTTAATTAGTATATTTTTTTGACAAAATTGTTTTGTTTAACATTAAACTACATCTTCTCCTCTATCTCAACTCTTTAGTTGCCAAAGTCCATGTGAGTAAAACAATAATATTTTTTTTTCAATTATATATTTCACAATTATATTTGGTAAACAAATAGTGTGTTATCCTCAATAAATATTAAATTAAAATTATTGACTAGAGGTGTAGTTATTGTAAAAACAATAACAGACAATTCAAATGAAAAGTGACAATGAGGCAGCCAGCAGTCAATTGATCTACATATAAATTGTTTTAAAACAAGAGAAGGCTTTTAAGAACAAAAAAAATGGAAAATATCGCACAATAATAAAAAATAAGTTGTGTAAATGACATATTTTTGTGTGGATGAGTTTTATTCTGTTGTTGGTTTTTGCTATTTTTCCCCCAAATTATTGAATTCCAATTTTTAACATTACTTTATTGAATTGTTAAATTTTTTGTTTAAAATTTAAACTATATTTGTAATTCAAATCCATACCAGCCATCAACGAAATTTGCTATATTTTAGTAGATATTATTAGTTTTATCTAAAGCTTTATTTAACAAAATCTTGCTTTCTAAGTAAAGAAATCACTTTTTGTTAAATTTTAATATTGATATAAGTTTGTTTTATAAATACATTCTTACAATTCTTTACAAAAATAGTTTACTCGTTTTTTTTATTTTTCAAATAATTTTCATCTTAGATAATTTCATCAATAAATTGCCTTTTTTGTTGGTTATTATGTTGTATTACTTGTCTCATAAAAGTTTATTGGCCTCCCTAAAGAAAAAGCACAAAAACCACTTGCAAACGCCTTATAATCTTATAACCGCCAAACAACAACAAACAAAAATCCAAATTTTATATGGTTGAGGTAGGGTAGGAAATACCCAGCAACTTAAGAAATTAAATTGCCAGCAAGAAACAAAAACACAAACCGAAAAAAAACTTATTGAAAATTTATTTGTGATAACTTAACATAAAACCATAACATTTCGTGTTTCGTTTGTATATCAAGCGACAAGTCGCAAAAATACACAGGAAAAGTCGTAGAAAATGTATAACAATACTGTACTTTACTTGTACGTTCGTACCATTGAGTAAATTATTTATGCGCGTTGGCTCGCATTTCTTGTAAAGTAGTTAAAGTGGTTGCAAATGCTGGAAAAAAAATACGAAAACCAATTTAACTGAAATAAGTAAAAGTTCAGGCAGTAGACGAGCAGCAAATAAGAGTACGCTATACATAAACTTATTTGAAACAGACAAATATTATAAGCAAAGATTTATTAGTAAGAATCGCAGAATTATATGCTGCAGACTTTTAATTAGGGCCTCTATCTAAACTCCAGCTTTACATAATAACATAAATCATGAAGGTTTATGCAGTCCGAATTTAGCTTCTAAGGTAGCTCTTTTTACATTCCAAATTAAATATAAACATGCAGTGCAAAACAAGCTTCAAACATACCAATTTCAACATAAATCCTAATTCTTAATACGGTTCGAATCAAGCTTCAAACGTAGTACTTTATACAGTTCCATTAAAGTTTCAATCACAGCCTTCGCATAATTTGACTGATATTAAACAGGTTAAATTTGAGACTTGTATACAGTCCAATTAAAGACTCAATCTCAGTCGGTCTCAATCAAATCAGTTCCAATCGTAGTTCAATTTAAGTTAAATTAAAGCTTCAGCTCTTTCTACAACTCAATATCAGTTCTTATATATTAAGTCCAATTGTTACTTCAGTCATATATCCTTTTTTAGTCTAATCTAATATAATCTTCTATCGCAGCTCTTTATTTGTACCACTTAAGCCTTAAGCTTTGGATTTTATATAGTTCAATCGTAACTTATTATACAGACAAATTTAAGCTCTAATCGTGGCTCTTCATAAAGGGTGTTTTTTTAGATGTATAGAACTTTGAAATGGAATAAAACAAAGACAATTTTTTTAAATTGACATCAAATCTACTTTATTCGAAAGATAACCTTCTGGCATTATAATTTAAATATGACTTCTGGCATATGATCGCCACGGCAGGCTCATACAGTCTAATCTGGAGGTCCAATTTTATAACCGTTTCCAACATTTGTGGCCGTATATCGGCAATAACGCGGAGAATATCCGAAATGTGAAACTATGCGGTTACCAAACGTAAATAAATGAATCAATCAAGCTGTGTGATATGTTGTGATGTCTTGTTGAAACCACAACTCCTACACATCATGATTGTTCAATTGATGAACAAAACGTGAGTAATCATGGCTCCATAGCGTTCACCATTGACTGTAAGTCTCTGGCCAGCTTTGTTTTTAAAGAAGTACAGACTAATTATTCCAACAAGCCTATGAAGCACACCAAACAGTCAGTGTTTCTTTATGTAAATACGGCAGTTTTGTTTATTGATATATCCATTTAACTAAAAGTGAGCTTTACCGCTGAACAAAGTTCGGGAAATACGTATATCGAACAGAATTATTAAATTGCTTACAGTTGAAGTTTAAATTGAAGTGTCCAAAGTGCCTAAATTAATTTGGGATATACATATAAAGATCTATAACTAACCGGTTAACTAACTGGTTATAGCTCTTTATAGAATTGGTTCTGTTCGAACTTCGTAATTACATTAAATTATTTAAGCTTCCATTTGTGGCATGTTGAGGCTTTTATCATAGTCCTATTTAAGCTTCACTTGTAGTCATATTCAATCTTCAGTTTTTATTCTAAATATGACTAAGAATATTCAGACTTATAACGTAGCTATATTTATGCTTCTAACGTAGTCATATTTAATTTGTAATTATAGCGCTTTATATAGACTTCAACAATAGTCATATTTAAACTTCAATCATAGCTGTATTTTAGCTTCAATCATTGTCATATTTAGTCTTTAATCTTAGTCATATTTAAGCTTCAGTTGTATCATATTTGAGTTTCAATTTTAGTCATATTGAAGCTTTAATCCTAGTTATATTTCAGCATCAATTGCAGTCAAATTTTATTTTCAATCGTAATTATATTTCAATATCAGATTTAATTTCCAATCTTAATCATCTTCAATCGTTGTCATATTTAGTCTTTAATCTTAGTCATATTTAAGCATCAGTTGTATCATATTTGGGTTTCAATTGTAGTGATATTTAAGCTTAAATCATAATCATATTTCAACATTATTCGTAACATTTAAGTTTCAATCGTTCCATTCACTTTAAACCTCATTGGTATCTTTTTATACTGTCCAACTTATAATTATACTTCAATCGATTTTATAGCTACAATCAAAACTACTGTCCAAGATGCTATACGTATATTCATTTGTTCAAAACATCCAGTCGCATGATAAACTAAATACACTTCCACTTTTCACTGCAAACCTTTCAAGAAGGTTAGTTAGAAGAACAACACAAATCTTAAAACTGCTTAGGAAAACTTTTTGGTTTTGTTTTACTTTATTTTCTGTATGATTTAGTTTTTAATAAAAAAAAAGAATATCGAAAAACAGTTTATACTCAGACAATTACTTTATAAAGGGTGAATTTTTTAGCAACTTTTTTTTTGTTAAGCTCAGCTGTTATCTTGTAATATGTTACTGTTAAGCATCTTCAGTTTGTATAATATATTAACCATGAAACGACTTACAAACCAACAACGCTTGCGGACTATTTATTTGTATTAACAAAATGCATAATCGGTTAAGAAAGTAAAGATCCACACAGCAGAGATAATGCCAAAATTGGACCCAGCGTATGAACCGCGTTCAACATTTACATACCTAAAATCAACTTTAAACATTGAATTATATAGATCTTTCTACAGGGTGACGCAAAAGTAATCCTTCTATCAGAAAATGCTATAAATTTTGCGAGACCCCTAATGTCAGTTCTGTTTTGACATTTATGTAGTAAACACATGCGAAATACACGTTAATAAACAATGTTACGTTACACTGCTCCAGAACGCGGAATATTGCAGAACTGACATTAGGGGCCAATCGCAAAATTTATAGCATTTTCCTGATAGGAGGATTACTTTTGCGCCACCCTGTATCAGCTCAAATAAAGATTTCATACATATCTCTAAATTGTATGTGTATTCTTTTAAAACAAATCTGAAATCTCTTAAAAATTCACTCTTTACCCACATTCTGTATGAAATTTTTATACAGACATATTTTTACTGCCGTATTTTATGTTTGTTTTGTTGATTAGAAACGATAAAACTTTAAACAACTCTAATGGCAATTGAGTCAGTTAGACAAGACGTTATAAATGTACAAACAAAAAAACACTCACACTGGCTAGGACAGACATTTGAACTTTCTTTAATTTGAGCATAGAAATAATATCCTTCCTTCCCTTAATTGTTTCATTTAATTTAAATATAATATAAGTGTTTCTTATTGGTTATTGAAATATAATAGTCATTTGTATAAAATTGAGAAAAATGAATAATTTAAATATGGAATTTTTTCTTTTAAATTGTTTAAAAATTAGCAAGTATTTATTAGGCAAAGATTTAACAAATTGTTTGTTTATTTTCTCAAGTTGAAATTTATTTTCGATACTGTTGCAGCCATGATTAGCACAGTGACGTGTGAGGAAAGTATTTGAGAAAGGAGTGGTGTGATTTTTTAATTAAGTTTACTTTGATTGAATAGTCTTTGTTATAACATAGAAAATCTGTTAAATATTCTTTTTAAAGAATCTAACTTCTTCCAACTATTCTGTTATATTTAGAGATATTAAAAATACGTCCTTGTTTTTGATACGACTTTAATATTCCTATTTAATTTCTCTCCTTAGAGTTAGCTCTTTAAACTTTAAGTTTTAAATTGATCAAGCCATTTTTAATGCAATTGTTGTATTACTTTCAATTTGTTTAAAGTACAATTCAATTTTCTGACAAATAGTTTTATAACTTTATTTAATATTCATATGTGAAAAACATTTAAATACAACGGCTCTGATTTGCATATATTATTTAGTTCATTTATATTTATGTATTCTTTTAGTAGCAAAAATATTGAACCTTAATACTTATTGATTGTTAAATTTAAAATAATACAGGTGTACAGTTGTAGATTGAAAAAATATATTTTATTATTAAAGCAAACTGAATGTTTTTCAGTTTTAAGTAACTGTGGCAAACTTAAGCAATTTTTTTTAACATATTGCTTTCAGGATTATATTCATTAAGCTGGCAGTAAAACAGAATTTAAATATAAAAAAATGTAATATTATGGGTTGAGAAACATTTGAAAAGTTCCTTTTATTGTATTTTTTTATTTTATATAATGGGCATCATTGTAACAAACTGTCAAATTTAAATCCTTTATAAATAAAAATATTACTTTGACAAATTAATCTAAAGCCAAAGAATTCGTGTTTAAAATACAAATTTTTAACGGAATACCCAAAAAACAATTTAAATAAATTTACAATGGCACGAGTATTATTTTATTTTATTTCATTTCTTTTCCCAAAATGTTCCTTTACTTTATTCTTTACATTTTATCGCATATATATGTTTGTATATAATTTTGTATTTTACTAATTTTTCTTAAAATAAAACCATTATTTTTGTATGCTGCACGTTGTTTTCAAGCTTTCAACGTTTCCATGTTGACCATGCTTTTGACCATTACTAATCATGTAATCATGTACAACGAGTGTATGTGCACCATAATGAAACATGAAAAAAAGAATATAACAGTTTTATTACTTTGGCCAGTTGGCCAGTTGGCCAATTTTGGTAAATAAGTTAGAAGAAAAAAAAAAACACAGCACCAAGTCTGACAGTTTAAAGTTTTACTAATGCAAGTCTGCAGAGGAAAAACGTTTTTTGAAAGCTTTTGAACACGCAATTTAAAATGAAATTGTTAAATTTTATTTGCAATGCTTAAGTTGAAAAAGAAATTAGATGGTAGTAGAAAAAGTCTTGTATTAAATTCATGTTAAAAATGTGCCACAATTTACCTTAATTAATTAGCTGCGACATTGCCGAGCTTGGTCGAATAGCACAGCATGACTTGTAAATGTTTCCTGTCCCAATTGTCATCATTTTCGTCCATTGGTACCACACTTCCGTTTGATATTAAACTGTAAAGACTTTATAAGCATACAAAATGCAATTTGCAGTCAGTTATTCATATACATATTGAAAGACTTGTTCAAAATATAGCTTAGTTTACGAATTTAATAAGTATCAATAAAGAATAACGTGCATCCAATTCCATGAGTGTTAGACAAAAATCACAACCACCAGTAACAAGTTGTTCGGATGCCAGTTTTTTTAAAATTAACAAAGACAAACTGCGAAGCTTTTTGGCTTATCTGCAGAAAACACCCAGAGTCTTTGGCAGGAATCGAACCTGCAACCCTCTGACTGATAGTTCGGCAAACTATCGCCTAGTCTATCGGGGCACCCATGCAATATTACGAATTTTAATCTTAGTTTTTTTTTTTAATTTTTATTTTGATGTAATTAAAGGACTTTTTAATATTTATTATGTGAATTCTAGATTAGAGACTTTTCCTAGCTATAAAAATACCAAAATACTTATATAAGATATCATTTTTAATGCCTGAATTGTAGAACTTTTGAACAAGCTGCAACATTTTTATACTAATCACCAAAAAAAAATGGGGCGTATATTAAGTTTGTCATTCCGTTAGTAACACATCGAAATATTGGTCATAAAACCAAAAAGTATAAACATACATATATTCTGCGTTTTTATAAGAATCTAAGACGATGTAGCCATACCCGTCCGTCTGTCCCTTTGTTAGAGCTATGAAATTTCTCCCCAACAGTCTTTGTTTTAACGAAATGTTTGGTATTGAAAATGGGCAAAATTAGTCCAGTTATAGACCAAAGTTCTATATTCTATATTTTTTATATATTTATTTTTATTATAGAGGGACAAGTTCTGCTGAATATTGTAAGAATCGGTACAGGATTTCGCATAGCCTTCATATAAATGTCTCTATGGTACATAAAGTATCCATACAAAATTCAGCAAATATTAGTTTCACGTAAAGATAAATAACAAAACGATATTTTGTTTGTATCGTTCTATATTTGACTATAGTCCCAAGATAAACGCCACTTCCGAAAATAACTTAAATGCTCATAAATCTAGACTTTTAAACAATAAAAAAATATAAATTTTGTTCTGAATTTAAAACAAAAGCATGCATTTGCTTAAAGTATGCTTTTTCTATGACTATGATTATGGGTCATTAACTTTTACCTATTCGTTTACGTTCAGCTAGTGCCAATATCGTATCTCCAGCAGTTTCGGTTCGAAAGGTTTAATTTATCAATATATATAGCCAGATTATGGCTTTAATCTTAGCTATTTATAAAATTCTGTATAATCCAATTTATGCAGCATTAATGTAGGATGCAAAGGTAGCGTTTTACAAAATAAAATTAAATTTTAAGTTGTAGTATAATTTATATTTGAAATTAATACAGCAAAGAACCCGCCTTTCAAATACCATTCACATGATATACAATATCATAAAAACGACGAAACGTTTACATACAACAACTCTCATATATGGGCCGGTGCTTCGAAGTCTATTTTGGAGTTACTCGACCGCGTACAGGAGAGGGCGAAGATGCTTATTGGTGACAGTAGGGTATCCAACTCTATTGATTCATTGGATCATCGTCGCAATGTGGGTTGTGTTTCACTCTTCTATCGCTACTATAATGGAATGTGTTCTGCTGAAATCAGGGAACTTGTTCCTGCAACATGTAGTTTTTTACGTAATACACGTTCTTCAGTCAGGGCTTACCCATTTGTGATCGCTTGGACAGTTGATCGACGAACACACTAAAGGGAAAATTCGTTCTTTAACCGTACTCTCCGTATGTGGAATAAACTACCAGCAGAAGTATTCCCTGCCACTTTCAATATAGGAAAATTCAAGTCAAATGTTCACAAACACTACTCCCTCCATCCACCCTCCCATAACCTATTTTCCTAATTCCAACACAATACATAGCATAAGTAGGGGTCGTCCCCTGAGTGCTGGTCCAAGAAAAAAAATTTAACACAATTCAACAAATACTGTTAACAAGACAAACAATTTGTGAATTGTTATTTGCAAACAAAGCAAACTTTCATCTTAATTGAGAACACCTTAATATACACATGTAAACAAATAAATAATACATAAAACAGTCAATATCAGCATTATTTGTATTAATTTACGTATTGTACTCAAACCTTAATTGTATACCAGACCAGTGTATGAATTATTTACCTACACAATTTTGATGTTTACATACATACATATGTACATACATACATATTTCATATATTTTTTTTCTGTGCAAAATAATAAGAAAACTAATATTTCAATTTCCGTTTTTTCTCTCTTTCCCCATAAAAAAAAACTATTTAATTGCAGATTCACTGGCACGTGCACAAGTCAATGTAGAACCCAATACAGCCGTGTTAAATGAAGGTGATCCCACGGAATTGTTGTGTCGTTTCGCTCATCATACAATAACGTATTGTCGAATTGAAATACCCGGTGAACCGAAAGTTTTTAATTTATCACCTGATTGGAATAAAACTCCTGGTTTTACGTACTTTGGCAAGGGTTTGCAGGCTGGCGAGTGTGGTGTTAGCATACAACGTGTGAAGGCTGTCAATAATGGGCAGGTTAAATGTAATCTTGGCGTCGAGGGTGAAGAATTGTCGGGCACTATTGATTTGGTGGTGGCATGTAAGTTTTTGTATTTTACTATTTCTTTTTTTATTAAAAAAAATAAATCTGTGTTATTAATTTGATTTTTGTAAAATGTTGTTTTCTTAATCTATTTATAGTGCGTCCCAAACAGCCTTTGGTTGAATTGATTACCAAACCCGACCGTGAAGGTTATTTCAGTGAGGGTAGCACTTTCAAGGCACGTTGCATTGTGCCCGAAGGTCGTCCAGCTGCCAATATTACCTGGTTGATTGATAACCAACCTGCCGATAAGCGTGTTGGTCAATTGGAGGTTGTTGCCTCGAATAATCCTAATGGTTTGGAATTGTCTACCACCATCCAAGATATCCAATGGCATTTAAATCCTGAGGACAATGGCCGCAAATTGATTTGCCGTTCTCATCATCAGACAGATCGTGAAAATTTACCACCTCAAGAGGGTTCATACAATTTGTTAGTGCGTTGTAAGTATGGTGTTCGCAAATTGCATTTGTAAATTAGTGAAACATACAAAAGTATTTTATAATTTTGGTACAAAAGCTAACACTAAATACAGCATTAATCTGCGAATATGTCCGTGAAATATTTAAATAAAATTAATTAGAGATTTTATTCAAATTCGATACTAAAGACTCAAATTATTTAACACATTAACATTCCGATATTTCTATGAACGATTTATTGTTAAATCCATTAGCTTGCAACAAGTGTCACATTAAGCATTGTCAAGTCATGACGTGTTTCTTAATTACGCTCCGGATGAACAGAAATCAGTGAAGTCATTGCATCTGTATAATATACATTGCAAATTAATATATTACATATTTCCATTAATTGTTACAAATTGTATTAAATTTTATATCTAAAGACAAATGTTGAAATCTTTAATACGGTAACAAGTGTCACAGTAAAATAGCCAATGCAGGTCATGCTCTTAATGCTCATAGGAAGTCATACCAAACAACACTCATACATGATTTATAAATAAAATAATTTCAGATTTTGTTAAATTTCTGAACTAAATACTTGCAAATAACACGGCGACAAGATTCATGCTCAACATCAGGGATGCAAAATAAGATTTTACAAATTGTACTAAATTTCAAGAAAAAGTGTACTTTTTTTTGCCCAATTGTACTAAATTCTTTTCTTGTTTTTTTTTTAAATTTTTTTTATTAAAAATTAACCAATAACGTACATAACAATTGATTTGTTTCACAATTAAAAAAGCAAATAAAAAAGCAGAATAAAATTTATTCGCACTAAGTACGTGCATACATGTAGATAAACTTAACAATTAATATTAATGTTTTAATTTCAAAAGGTACATAGTTAAAGACTATTAGTTGTTGAGATCTGAATATAAAATATTATTTATGGCATAATTCTTGCTAACAAATTCTTACTCATTTCTAAATTGTAGCAGCACGAATTAGATTACTTTATTTGGATTAGATTGGAAACAGTCGAAACAAACAATGCACTACAACATAAAAGCCACTTAGACAAAATGCGCAAAACAATTTTGAAATTTTGAAAATGGAACAAAAACAAAAATGATGATGATTTTTTTAAAATATATGTAATAATGTAATGTAATAATATAGGAAAAAAATAAGTAGTGCAAAATTAGTGCTAGTGGACTACTACTGTACTTTTGACTCTCAAATAGTGCAAAAAAAGTACAACTGTACCAACTTTTGCATTCCTGCTCAACATACGACGATTCATGTTCAACATAAGATGGCAAATTCGAAAACATTAAAAAGATTTATATAAAAAAATTTCATATTATACGGAATGAATAATTCGACTCATTGTCATTTCAATACAATATATGACAATGTATTTGAGTTGGCTTAACAATTTTTAACACCTCGTTTGTGCTGTCCTGACATAAAAGCTTTGTATATATGGAATGTTACCATTTAATTACATATTATAATTTTAATTTGATTCTCGTATTCTTTGAACAGTAATTGCATATAAATAATTTTAAAAATATTTGAAGTGATATTTAAAGAGGACCTAATTATTTTTCAATGTTTTTTCAATCAGTAATTATTTAAATTTTTAAAATTTGTTTGCTTTAAAAAAATACAACTTCTATATAAATTTAAATTTCATTTAAAAATCCAACACTTTTTTCCCGTAGATGCCCCCATCCGTCAAGAAGAAACACTTGTTTATGGCCTATACCTCGAACATACCGTCACCGTTAATTTAACCGTACGCTCAAATCCCGCACCTATCGTCGAGTGGACTGTTGATGGCAATGTGATACGTCAGGGTGAACAAAACGGTCGTTTCTCTGTTTTCGAACCCGTTTATTTGGGACAAGACATATACAATGTTACATTAATCATTGCCGGTTTGACCTTGGAAGACACCACCAAGACATACAATTTGAGAGCATCGAATGCATTGGGCTCAACAGACTATACCGTACGCATTAGTTCATCGTCTACACCACCAGCAAGTGGCTTGGAAATTGGTGCTATTGTTGGCATTGTTGTTGCGGTGGCAATACTTGTCTTAATCATACTCTTGGTATTGTTTGCACGTGCCACTGGTAGATGGTGTTTTGGAGGTGAGTAGTTGTGTTATTATTATTGTTTGGATGGATGTTTTTAGTTTTATATAATTTTTATGTAGATTAAATAGAAAATACTAATTAAGAAAATTTAAAGTTTTATTAATAAGATTTATTATTGTTTTTTAAACTTTATTCAATTAAATATTTGTTTATGAATATAGCCTTAATTCTGGCAAAATTATAAATTTCCTTAAACATATATTTATTGTTATCAAGCTTAATTGTCTGAAAGTTGTGTAACTATCATGTAAGTTTCAAATGAGTTTCAAAAAAGCATGGATGAATTATCTAGTAGAGAATATTAAACATGTTGCGTCTCATTATAATAAGTAACCACATGTATTCCATGCTATACAACCATAATGTATATTTACATGTAAATAACAGAGTTCCCCAAACTGTGCTGAGTGTAACTTGGGCTAATTTTTTTTAATAACACTTTGGTTTTTGGCAAATCCTTGTAAATTGATATATTTTCCATACTTAATCTACTCTGATTAAAAATTGAATTAAATGCATTTATTTGCTATTATTTTTCATTAATATAAATTAATAAATACTTTTCCTAAGATTTTCATTAATACACATGTCAACAACATGTATGTTGTTATTCTTTGCATTTTGTACATTTCCTCCTACTACTGTCTTTTCAGTTTGTTTTCATTTAATACATATATGTACATGTGCCTACAAGTTTGTTCTTTTACTTAGTCATTATTACTTTGTAAAAAGAGGATTTAATTAAAATTTTGAATTGTATGCTTCATAAGAAATTGTAGTACATTATTCTTTTATTATATTTATATAATAAGAATCAAAGCTGTATTAACATCCTATTTTGTGTCTTGTTTAATTTTTTGCGCAATTTTATGTGCCATAAATTAAAAGATTATAAAAGTTAAACCAAGTACATAGCTAGGAAATCTGTATGTAAACTTATGTTAAAACATGAACAAATACAAAAACTTGCTAAAGCTATTCACAGTATGGCTTGCTACCACTCATACTATGAAAAGTGCCTGCTTCATATAAACTGTAGCATACTTTTAGTTGTTTTTAATGAATTCTCCTGTTACCTGCAATTGTGTTGCTTTCCAACAACTGTGCACAGCCTCAATTTTAGAAACTTCACAAAGTTCCTGTAGTGTGTGGATTTTAGATTTTATTATATGAATATGACATAATTGCATTACATAATATTTTAGTCGGCTTAATGTTAAATAATGTGTCATGCTAAAAGTTCTTAAATGAAAATAGAAATTACATTTAACATTTATATGGAAAATATAAAGAGATAAAATTAGATAGATTTATGAAAAAATTATCATTTGAATATTTTTCTCAAAAAAACAAGTAAGAAAGTATACACGGTCTAGCCGGACCATATACTACCCCACATCCAGTGTTAAATTTTGCATCGATATAAAATCTATGAAGGTTAAAGTGTATTACGGTGAGGGTCTTCAATACGAGTATATGGGAGCGTCGAATGACTATGAACCGACCGTTTTAAAATTATTCTGTATAATTTATACATATTTGTGTTTAATAACCAACATTTTTAGGAGAGTTATGCTTTTTAAAGTAATTTCCGAAGGTGGTCCTTATATGGGACCTATGGTCAATTATTTAGCGATTTGTACAAAATACTTATGTGTGATTACGCTTCATGTACAATTTAGTTACGGCGGATTTTTTTTTTGGATATGTGCATGAATCAGATATTTATGACCAATAAACGTGAATTTCTGAAGGATACTTGTCTGGGGACCAAGTGAAATAATGCAACGATTTCAACCAAATTCAATTCCAACCGTCTTTGGTCAAAAAAGTCTTATATTAAATTTTAGCAAAGAGACATCAAAATTGCCATCTGTACTCTAAGCACAGGGTTTGTATGGACAGCCAGACGGACGGACAAATAGAGAAATAGACCTCGAAATTTCGCAGATATAAAATTAAACCGAAAGATAAATATAATATTCTCATCAGACCTTGTATTGCCGTCTTACTCTATAATGCTATATCTGCATTATGCCGGTAGTAAATCATCTCCTTGTGATAAATTCTTTACTGATTTTCATCGGGAAATCTAGAACCTATAAATTTTTGGCATTAACCTATAGCCAATAGCTTTGTAAATTTTAAATGCAGCTGCCTGTTGTTGCAAAAAAAACGTTACTCTTTTATGAAGATATGTAAAAATAAATACGACGAAAATGTTGTCTAAAAAAGCAAGTACTTTTTTGAGTTCTGAATGATTTTCCCTGCATTTCTTAAATATGATCACCTTCAAGCATCAACAAAATGGCCAATTTGCATTTTGATGATCCAAAATTTTAAAAAGAATGTTGCTGGAATTTGAACTCGGGCGTGTTCCCTAAAATAAGTTAACCGTATTTAGGTTCTATACAATTTTGACACAGGTTTCCGAATACTTGTAGCATGTGAATTTTTCTAGCATTATTTGATAACTGTATAATATTGGTATTCCGATTTCTTTCAAACATATTATCATATTAGCAGAACTTTTTAACGGTTTTCATCAAGGTTATAGTTTCATTTACTAATTCTCACTCATTCATTAGTAACATTCCTAGAAATAGTAGCCTTTAGTTCGTCCTTTTTTTGTAGAAATTTCTGTAAGAGCATCTTTTATGGGCAACATGTCATATGTTCCTTGCGCTCGTTACCGTGGGAAAAGTAATTGAGATCGATAGCTTCAATAAATCATCAAGTGGAATTCTTAATTGTTGACTTGTTATCTCTGTTGCAGCTTTATATTTTTCATGCTAGACTGTCTGTGACCTTTTGGCATTTTTTGTGGTGTTAATTGTGTTATTACATTCAATATGTTTACTTAAATTATTTTATTAAAAATATTTTTTTTTATTATTCCAATATTTCGCTACAGGGAAAATAGAATTTATTGAAAAATTTATCAAATAACAGTAAATACAGAAATATTATAATAAATAAAAAATAAATAAAACAGAAATTGACCTTAGACTCAAAACAAAATAATAATTTTAATATGTTTACTTAATGTACTGAAATGGTAAAAAGTTCACCAATGGATTTGTCTTTTTCTTCTCGTTTATTTCAAAGTTCACATAGATAGCCAATAAAGCAGATAAATTGAGGTCATTAGAAATGATCAGGTCCTTATGGTTCTGAATGGGTTCAAGTAAAGTTTATATATATATATATGTACTAGCTAAACCCGGTGTGCTTTGCTACCCCCCCTCGTCATAAAATAAAACGTATTTATATATTTACAAACATTTATTTATTTAATTTTAATGTATTTATTGCAATGCTTTAGGCGAGACCATGCCCCTTTGTCCACTTACATAATCAAGAATTTATTATTTCGTAAGAATATCCTGTTGTGAAAATTTAATGACGATCGGTCCAGTAGATAAGACTATATTACGATGTTTAATTTTCCTAAAAAGGGGCGTGGTCCCACTCACTTTTCTCCTGGTACGTATTCCTAATTATGCCAATACCATATGTACCAAATATCACCGACGTACGTCAAAAAATGCCCAAAATATGGCGGGTTAAATTTGTGGGTTATATGGGCGGTGCCACCCCCGTTTGTACAATCAAAACTTCATATAGCCTATTATTCCTTCCAGAGTCACAGTAACATGCTGTGAAAATTTCAGATTGGTCCAAGGGTTTGGCCTCCTATTAAGCACAAATATAATTTAAGGTGAAATGGGGCGAAAAATGGGTATTTGGTAATAAAAAAATGTATGTAGTTAAAAAGTATATAAAACTTTAGGTAAATACATATTACAAAAAAAGTATTTTGTATAGCAAACATTGTTAGTGGTATACGAAAGTATCTGAATTAAAAAAGGGGGCGATGAAGTAGGCGTGGTTCATAGTTATATGGCGACGTTAACAGTATTAAGAGCAATATACTACCAAATAAAAAAAATACGTTGGAATAAACAAATTTGTATAGAGAACAAAAAGTATAAAACTTTCAAAAATTTGGCGTGAAAAGGGGCGTGAAAGAGGCGTGGCTTAAGAAATCTTTATTTTTACCTCGCCTGGAGTATATAATGTGTATACAATTTGAAGTAAATCTGTTAAAAACTATATGGGAGCAATTACATAATTTTTAAAAAGTGGGTGTAAAAATGGGCGTGGTCAAAAAAAGTACCCTATTAATCATACCAGAGTCCCATTTAAATGCTGTGAAAATTTCAAAATATCGGTCCAGAGGTTTGGTCTCCAATTACAATATTTTAAAAAAGTGGGCGTAAAAGTGGGCGTGTTAAAAAAAAAGTACCCTATTATTCCTTCCAGAGTCCCAGTAACATGCTGTGAAAATTTCATCAAAATCGGCTCAGCCGTTTTGGAGTCTATACGTTACATACATACATACATACATACATACATACATTGAATTTTATATATATAGATGTATATATTTCCGTTATAACAATGAAAGATGTAACGTTTCTAAAGTGAAATAATTAAATATACTGATAAATTAAAAAATATTGATTTTTTTTAATTTTTGGGGATGCAGAAGGGCTAGATAAATAGCTGTGGTCAAAAAACAAAACTATTCTAATTGTTTTAAATATGAATAAGTCAGAAGCATAGCAATTCGAAACACTTTGGTAGTTAGTATGAGATCCCGATTATTAGGATGTATAAAATGTATTTTTTTTTACAATTAAATCTTAATTCGTTGTCACTTTATTAAACTAATAAATATTTAATAGTTTTTTAATAAAAATCTTTGATTTCTTTATAATTATTTATAAATAATAACCAACCATTGTATTATGCACTATATTATTAAATATAATATAAAAACCGCTTTTATTTGCAGTTTATGCATATTTAAGTATTTTGCATGTTGCACACAAATTGAAACACAAAACAAAATCATTGTTAAAAAAATTTTAACTAAAAAAAAAGAAAACTGTGAAACCATTCAACAACAATTAAACAAGAGCTAACTTAATAAACAATTTTTTTTAATGCAATATCAAACAATAAAATTCAAATGATAAAGATAAATATTGCAAAAACAATCGTTATGTTTTTTTTAATAAAAGACTTATCAATTCTCAAGCTTTAAAAAACTTAAAAAAAAGTGTGAGTGAGAATTTTTGTTTAATATAAATTCAATTTCAGTTTTACAAAATTATATTATAAGTTTAAAAAAAATAATTGGGTTTTTGGTTAAAAAACATTATACTAACAATTAAAATTAAAGGTTACAAGCAGTGATTTTTTTAACCAAGTTTAATTGAGAAAAAATCACTTGCTATTCCTAAATTTTTGGTAGATTTCCAGTATTTTGCTTCATTTTGGTATTATTGTGGCTTCTTTTATTTTTATTATTTGAATTTTTTATGGTGGAAAGAAAACGGTTTTGCTAAAAGTTAGTTCTTGTTTGTTGTTGTTACAGGAGCCACCCTTAACACCGACATTGGACCCGACTCTGAAGCCCAAATAAATCCCCAACACAATGATGATTTCGATGGTAGAGAGTTCAATAATGGTGAGGAACACATTGACACCACACACCAAACAGAAGAACCCACACCCCCTGTCACCGATAAACTAGAGACCCAAAAGAAGGCTGACCTCAAAAATAATGGCTCCAAGACCACAACAACGACAACTGCCACCAACGGTAATGGACATGCTGCAGACAACAAAACAAATACATCGGTCTAACATGTTTATTGTTCCCACACTAAAATTAAACAACTAATATAAAAACAAAATTACACAATTTTTATAATTAAACTTAGAGACATTACGACAGACAACGACACTTTTTTACAAGAAAAAACAAACTCATTTTTAAACAAAATTTAAATCTTCCTAAAGTATAGCCTTGATATCAAAATCTATTACTGAGCTAAACAGCTTCCAAAAGAAATTTGTTTAAAAGTAAAAAAATTTTAACAAAATTTCTTTTGATATTCTAATTGATTTTGTCTATTAAGGCTAAAAAAAATAATTTTGGTTATTGCCTGGAATTAACAAGTTGACAGACACACATAGTTTTTGCATATATTTTTTTTATAACCCAGTTTAGAAATCTTAAAGGATTTTTGCAATTAGATTTTTAAGTAATTCAAACATAAGAAATCTCAAACATTAAGCACATTTTGAAAAGAGCACAAATTTTTTTTATATAAAAATCTACAAAACAAAAGAAAAAGTAAAAATAAAAATAAATTTAAAACAATGGTATACATATAATAATTTTATAATTTTTAACAAATTATTGTGAATGCCCGTAAGAAATATTTTATTATATATATAATTTTTTTTTGTTTATAATTATAAGCCAAGTATTGTGTTTACTATGATATTTTTATGATATTTTATATGAAATATTTTTTAACTTTAAACTCGAATAATTTTCACAAATCTCCAATATTTTACAATTACAAAAACCTCAATAATATTGTTAAACCGTCCTAAATCATCATCTATATACATATATATTTTATCCTCACAGCAAATTATGTACTTAACGTTTACAAAGAGTCTTTCTTATACAAATTGTTTTAAATCAAACCGTATCTATCTTTATAAATTATTATAACCTCATGTCAAATGTTTTCTTATACTATTTATATATTTGTATGTACTATATATGAAAAAGAAAACAAACAACAAACAATTTTTGTCTATTTACTATAAAAATCAATTAAGCTAAATAATAAATAAACTTTACAACTAAATTTTAAAAAATAAAAACTTACAAACATATTATTTGAATACTCTACATATAATTTAGGTAAATCAATATTAAAATCAATATCAAGCAAAATGTTGCAAAAAACATATATTAAAAATGATTTTTAAAGTTGCCTGTTAAATTTTAATTATTTGCGGTGCAGTTCCATACTCAAGAATAATCAAGTTAAACAGATGGAACTGTAGGGGGAGTCAACACAAACACCTCAGTTATTATTTAATGAAATCTCTGATTTAAACGAAATTTACCACATATGAGAAAAGCATTATTCGAGTCATAAACCCATAAATTGGGTTTGCGAGTACTACTATTCGCTCAAAAATATGATACGAAGAAATAATATTTTACAATTACAAATTTTCTTATAGTACTCATTCGAACATAGTTTTTAAAGTTCAACGGAAGTCATCGCATTGTAAACAACAAATATCACTATTTATTTTCACAATCTGCACTAGCACACTCTTGGTTTTTCTAATATCTATTGTATATAAGTTATATTCATTATATAAATCGAAGATTAATATACACTGTCGGACAAAATAAAGTGCGCTTTCAAATACATGCATTACTTACTCTATTCTCCACTTTTCCGAAGCTTAGTACAATTAGGACTGTTCATGGCCTGTTTGCAGCATAACATAATAATTTTTAGGTGGGTTCTTTTCTATAAATACCTGACTCCATAGTTGAGGAGATGATAATAGTGACGTTCAAACAACAACTGTAAAATCATTTCTAAACAAGTAAGAAAGTATAGTCGGTCAAGCCCGACCATATAATACCCTACACCCAGTATATGTATAAAACAGTTTTTCAGAAATGTTCGCTATATGGGAGATATGACCTAGTATGGACCGATCATCCAAAAATTTAGTGTCATGATTTCTGTGAATATAAATATTGTGTATGTTAAACTTTATCTCGATATAAATATGATTTATGAAGGTTAAAGTTGATTACAGGGAGGGTCTTATATGAGAGTTTCGACTAATTACGGACCGACCATTACAAAATTAGGTGTCATCATTTCTGTATATTATTCGTGTCGAATTTTATTTGATTACCAACATTCTTAAGAAATTTATGATCGTTAAAGTGATTTTCGGAAGTGGACCATTTATGGGAGCTACGACTAATTATGGACCGGTCATAATAAAATTGTACAGTATTCTTTGTATACATATAAGATATATTTTTGTTAAATATTATTTGGATACCAATATTTTTGAGAGAGTTATGCTCTTAAAAGTGATTTTCGGAAGTGGGCCTTATATGGGAGCTACGACTAATTATGAACCGATCACAATAAAATTATATCGTATTACTTGTACACATATGGGATATATTTGTGTTAAATATTGTTTGGATATTAACTATTTTGAGTGAGTTATGCTTTTTAAAGTAATTTTCGGAAGTGGGCCTTATATGGGACCTACGACTAATTATTGACCGATCTGCACAAAATTTGTAGATGTGATTTGGCTTCATTTACCACTCCTTTGTGATGAAATCTGTTTGGTTCCTTGCATAATTTACACATTTATGATCGGTTAACCACAATTTCGGGAGGACTTTTGTATGGGGGCCAGGTGAAATAATGGGCCGATTAGCACCAGTTTTAAACCCGTCCGTCCTTGAGCCGAAAAAATATCACTTGCCAAATTTTATCAAAATATCTTCAAAATTGCGACCTGTACTCTGCGCACAAGCTTTACATGGACAGCCAGCCAGTCGGACGGATGGACGGACATCGACTCAGAGAGTGATTCAGCTTCGATTTTAATAAGAATTTATGCGTAAGTTTTGCTGGTACCGTTTAGTTTAGTTTTAGTTTTTTGCTAAAGCTGAAACAGAAAAATGTCAGATTTTTAAGATATTTTTGAACAATTTTCTTCCTGTTTGGTTTTTCTAATGCTCTGCATTGGTTCACCTACATTTATGTTTCTTTTGTTGACAGAATAACGATGGATATTTAAAAGAAAATCACTAAAATATCAGTTTTAAAAAAGCAACCGGATTTTATGTGAACAATGATTTATTATACTTTTTAAAAAACTTTTCCTGCAATCAAAGTCGATATAGATTATAATTATTAACGTGATCAAATTAAGTAGGTTATCTAGTAATCGCTATAATTCGTACTAATTTTTCTTATTAGGCTTGTTCAATTCAAACATAATTTTTTTAACAACTTTTATTTTGTACACAACATTATTCTGCCCCATAATTTCGTAATCTACGAATTTTTTAATAAATGAACATAAATACATAAATTTGCAGTAACTTTATTAGTTTATGGTTATTTGCTTTCATTTTGTTTGAGTATTTTGCCTTACATTTACACGTAATATTATAGTTGTTGTAAATTTGCACCAATTTTTGGTTAGCAAAAAATGAATAAACTAACTAAAATTAAAATGGAATAAACAAATACAAATAAATTTTATTTATATAAAATTAAAAGCAAAAACTTTTGCATTTTTAGCAATTTTAAAAATGAACCAATATAAAAAATCATCACATAAATACTTTATTTTATTCTGGTGTGTTTTAATAAATTTAAATTTTTAATTTTTATTATTCTACATTTTAATGTAATTATAAGTTTTAAAGGCAATTTTTTCCATTAAAATAAATTTCTTTATTTCATTTATTACAGTTTGGTAGATTGTTTAGGCGTATGAGTAATTTTATAATAATCATACGTAAAAGTTTGTTTCGCGCTATCAGTGATTTCATGTGACAAATAAAACGTTTAAAAAGTAGGTGCAAAATTAAAGTCGTATAATAGTGTTTTACAATTTATAAAAGCACTTGATAACAAACCAGCCAATTACGCAGCCATGTCACAGAATTTAATACCACGAAATTAATTCCGTTTTTTGTTTCTATAGAAAAAGCAAAACGAAAGTTTTTTTTTCAAAATGAAACCACTTTTAATTTGCTATGTGGAATTGTAATTTTAAACTTTTTTAGATTTCATTCGGAAAAATTGTTCGTTTTACTTTTTCTATAGAAGAAAAATATGGAAAGTGGAATTCACTTCCGAAAGGAATTAAATATTGAGACATGGCTGATAGATACATTTGAATGTTTAATTCTTCTATGTTAAATGAACTAAAATCTACAATCATAACTATAAAATCTCTAATACCCTAGACAGACATAGGATTTGAATACCATATTAGTATACTATACTACATGTGTGTTAACTTGTACTACAATTAAACCATAAAACAAGCTGGTTTATATCTGGTTTCAATACTACGAAAATAATCGTGGTATAAATTTAGTATGTTGTCTGTAGCTGTGTTCAATAAACATTGGGGAAAGCCTATCACAAAATTGATTGTCAGTTCTTTTAATGACATTTATATTTTATTTAATTTCTTTTAATTTTTTTTCATCAAAATTCAGCCAGCATTTACATAAAAAAATAAGCATTCAAATGTAAACAAGGAAAATTTATCTATATTTTCCAGTACAGAACTTGCAGCCGCACCGTTTCATATATGCTCAAAAATGTCGGTGCTTCTACGTATAACACTTTTCTGCCTTTTTGCTACAGACATTAAATAAGTAGATAATTACCTTTTTTAATAGCAAATGATAATTAAAAGTATCAAAGACACTAAATTTAACAACTTTAAAAACAATTTAACACTATTTATTAACACAACTTATTAGCGCAATTTTTAACAGCGAGAATGGCACGTTTTGCTTAAATTTATGAAACACTTGCATTTGCAAGCAAATTGTCAACGACATTCGCAAAACTCTTATTTATGCAAGCTTGCTGCAATCTTAATTTACAAAATGCTTGCCAATATGTTTATTGGGAAAGTAAAAACAAAAATACTAGTATATGTACTACAAGTCTGTTAAGGCAATGTAGTATCAAAAACCATAGTATTTGTATTATGGTATAGAAATCCTATGTCTGTCAGGGGTATAAGTCTGTACCTCTAATATCTATCAAAAAAATATTATAATGATATTATCATACATATAAATAATTTACATAGAATTGGAAAATTATTTAACTACATTAAAAACTAAAATATAAAGCAAGTATTAACAAAATCATTAGCTAGAAACACTCATACTACACTTATATGTAGTAACATTACTATTTAAATAAGACAATACATATAGGAAAACTATTTTCTTAATAAATAATATAAATGAGAAGTTGTTATAACATTTCCCCAATCCTAACAACTTTATTAATATGAAATTTAAAGAACACTGCCACAGCCAGCCATCAATCTTCATCAAAAATTAATCTTCATCAAATATTTCTACATTTCAAAACAACTTTATGATTCCCGTTTTTATTTAACTTCAACTCCAATCATTTAGCGTTCCTTACGTTTCATTCTGGGTACAATAAGGAACGCGTAAAATTATTTGATTTTAAATTTATTTATTTTAAATGCCACAATTATTTAAGTGGTGTTTTGGTGCTAACTGAAGATGTAAATGAATTCAATGTACATATATATGTATGTATGTATTCCAGTGTTGGCTGTGAGTTTTTAAAAGGCCGTAACAGTAAGACTTTAAATTCTACTTAGGAACCGAAGATAACGGCTTCACTTTAATTTTAGTTGTTAATTGGCTCCATTTAACATTTAAAATAAGTTCTTTGTTTCATATCACTAAGAGAGTGGTTTATAAGAGAACATTTTAGATTTGATTATGAGAGAAATAGAAAAGAAAACAACGGAAATAATCAAGATGAGTGACAAAAGTTCAGTGAAACAAACCAATGAAACTTGAATATAAAATTCTCTTTTTTGGCTTCTTGCCCAATATCGGCTCTGCTTTAGTTCATACTTAACATGATTGTATGGTTATCTATAGCTGAGGCAGTTAGAACAGCGAAAGGCAATTATCAGACCTAGGCGCATCCGCTCCAGCAACAAACTGATCTAGCATGGTACTAACCGATCACTGCTGCCCAGGAACATCAGATCAATTCGGCATCCGTGTAATTGACCCTGCCCAACAGTGGATCAGTCAGTACACCCGTCACATATTACACAATACATACCTTGATCACCAAGCTAGTAAACATCTTCATTTTAAATGGCTCTAAACCAACTATCCTGCATTTTTGAGATTACACTATAGACTCTTACGTAGTTTCAAATGAATAAAAAAAAAATAATTTGTATATAAAATTAAGCTCCATGCAGCTCATAGCACTAATATCAAGTTGAGTAAAGTTTACCTAGTTAACATGCTCACAAAATAATCACATAAAACTACACAACGATTTTTAAAGACATTTTTTTACAAAGTTCAAAATTTAATCCCCTGTAACTAGGTGACTGTTATTACTAGCTTGTATCATAGCTTTCACAAATTAAAGTTTATAAACAAATTATAGTATGCGAACTCACATGAAATGCTTCTAATTTCTTTAAATGAAATGTGATTTGGCTAGTTTTTAAACGAAACTTTAACATAAATATTAATTCATTTTACAGTACTACTTTAGCTGTTATAATTTAAAAGACATTGACAATATATTGAAGGTTTCCTCTAATAAACGTAAATATTTAAGTTCAGACGAATTGATTCCTACCTGTGGATATTAGAAGCTTTTAGAGTAATTTTAAAGTCAACATATCCCGCTTAGATGATCTCTTGTTTTTATATATATTTTTTTTTTATTTTTAGCATTTGTTATATTTTTTGTCCAGAAAGGCCCTGAAATCAAAATGTGTTGCATTTATTATTGCATATTAAGTAATCTTAAAAACCTTGCAATGTATTAGATCTATGAAAACGGTGATGTCAAATCCAACTGCTGTCCTCTTTCAGTGGGATTCCCAATTATGTTCCTCAACTTATTAAATTGTATTGCAGGAGAGATATGTCACAAAGTTGTTCAATGGCTTTATTGCAAATACAATACATTTGCATTCTGATTTCGCTACTAACACATTCTGTCGTTTTTGAATCGTCATCATCATTACGACATACAGGCTTTTCAATTAAAATAGTTAATAAACACTTTAGCGAAAATTGTAGAACTTTTTCAACTTTACAATGACTACAAACTTTTTTTGACCCTAAAATTATACTAAAACATAAGTTTTTAAAAAAAATCGTTAACCTTTAATAAATTTCCACTTAACAGAATAAAAATAACTTGTTTTATTCAATCTACAATAATCTAAGTAACAATTAAAAAACTTTAAAATTGTTTTCTTATTCTTTCAGGAAAATCGGTTAAAATGTCAACAAACGAAACGTAAGTATAGCAAATAACTTAAATAAAGTAATCAAAAACAAATTCGAATTTCGCTCATAAACAATTGGTGAAAGATTTCCATTAACCGAACAAACATTAACAATTATGAATTAACAAACTGGTAAATTGAAATGGCAATTATTTATATTCTGTAGCATGTCATAACATATTTTCAGTTGTATTTTCTGTTTTTGCATGTATGTGGTGTTAAAGCATGATTTAATGTAATATTGATAAATTTAAAAAATTAACTATAAAAAACTACACACCAAGCACAAATCCACAAACATATACATACTTATACTTATTTTGTGTAAGCAACACAGACACACATTAATTGAAATATACATACATACATACATCCCTATAAACATACTATAGATTTTATACATTATTAGTTCATCATATCAGCGCCTCATTAATCGAATGCATATTTTGTATTTTTTTCCAATAACCAACTGTTTCCAACTGTCTATATACATAAATAGTTTACTTAGTTATAAATGTATACGTCCAAAATTTCGTTACGTAATTTTTGTCTATGTGTATTTATGTTTCGAATAAACAAACATTTGATTGTCTATCCCCTCTTTGTTTAAATTTGAAAACTGCTTACATCGAACTAAAATCAAAACAAATCAATACAAATAAAAACTGTTTCAATTGTGTCACATACGCTCAAAATCAAAAATTCAATCAATATCATTTATGCTCATCTAAATTCAAAATAAAACAAATGAAATTAAAAAAACAAATAATTATCAGTATTTCAAACTCACTGTCACTGTTAAGTCCCCCAAATTCAGTCTACTAAAACAAACAATCTAGAACTAAATTCCAAACTGCATACTACAACATGTACAAGCACTAAGCTTATGTGCTAATCTTCCTTTTCTACTATTGTTTTTTTTTTTTGTTTTTTCTTTATTATTTATTCCCAAAATCCACATACTACATGACATGATAATTACGAAATACAAAAATACAAACCCTATGAATGTCAATTAAAATCGCAAAATGTTGATAAATGTTGCTAAATTTTGAAATATTCATATCTGATGATGGGCTGTATAAATATGTAAAATGTATGCATGTATGTAAAGTGAAGACAAGCAACAACATGGTCAAAGTGTTGCACTCTTGGAGACTCCAAACGGTGTTACCATCATTGGTAATAGGCCTTCGAATGGCAATGCTAATGCAACTACCTACAGTCATGAGCAGGAACAAAATGAGGTAGAAAGACGCAACCTGCGCAATCAGGATAATGAAGATGATTCCTTCGAATATGGCACAGATCGTGAGAGTAGTGTTTACAATCCCACCACTATGCCCATACGTTCCGTAATGGCTCAAGCTGGTGGACGAAATTCTCAGAAAAATTCCGAAGGCGATAATGTGCAGGATCAATCGGATCTCCTGACCAAAGGCAATCAATTGGGCATACCGGAATCACGGTTTTCACGTTGGATACCCAAAGATCAGCGTGAGATCTTAGAAAAACAAGCTAAAATAATGGCTGAACGTATGAAACCTAAAACACCAGAACCCAAACGTATTGTTGAAACATCCGCAGAAACGACACCAGCGTCAATATCACCAACGCCAGCCAGAATCAATACGAACACAACCACTACATCAACGGAAGTTAAAAATAATACTATACCAACGGAAACGGAAATCTAGTAAAGATAAATAATAAAATGAAATTACTTAGAAATAACAAATTAATATAATTTACATATATAATATGTTTTGAATTGAATAAGATTGAATATTAATGGAAACTATAAAACACACAATTGAATGTAATCAAACAATTTAATAATGAAATGTAACTGTCTCTGCATTTTAAGCTGATATAATTTGAATTCATTTAAACATTGTTTGTATCAAATTATATTATTATAATTTTAAAATACTATTAATCCGTTTGAACGTTACTTGTATTAAATTAAATTAAATTAAATTAAACAAACTTAATGTGAACATACGTATGAGTTGTTGAAATGCAAAACTCGCTCGTTACACGTTAACCGAAAAAAAAGCAAAAAACATGTAGCGGCTGATTAAATGAACAAAATTAGTTGAATGCTTTCAATTCTTAGATGTTACTCCATTCTTAATTAAAACTCAACAGTTGAAAAATTGACACAAACTGCAACATAGAAAAATAATTAATAATAGTTTAGAGCAAACGAGCACAATATTGCAGGTCATTATTGTTTCTCCAATTTTTCCCAAAGCGATTTGATAAAATGGTTTCAACATATTTTTTCTTTTTATTTTTAATCTCCACACTGATGGAAAGTTGTTCCGGATCATTTCATGACCTGGTGCCTTCAAACAAATTAAAAGCGTAAACAAGTCGATAATGTTCCAAAATTACGGCCTGACTTGACAATGTCTAGTGTGACACTTGTTGTTATGTTCAACAATTTAGATCAAGCAGGCTTTTAATGTATGTTTGTATAAACAAATATGTATAAAGTTTACATCAGAGTTATGCGTGGATAAATTAAAAAAATCTTGGATAAAAAACACGTCCATTTTGTATTTTCGAAAATTTTATGAAATTTAAGAATTTTTAAAGTTGGTTACTAGAATTACCATTAAATAATTACTTTATATGCCCAGGACTTTACATATAACCTTTTCTACAAAAAACAAAAAAAGAAAAGGTTCAAAACTTTCGTCCAGTGAAGAAGACGGACAAAAGTGTATTAATAAAGTGCAATTTCAAACAACAATAACTTAAAAAGTTACAAATCGAAAATATTCAATTGTGTGTAGAAATTAATAGTTTTTAAATGTTTATCACTAGTTTAAGTTTTAAAATTAATAAAAAACAAACTGTAATTAACTGTTAATGTTAAATACGAATGCTAATTTTAGCACTTGCTGAGCTTTAAAACAAATTATTGATTTAAATTAATGAATTCAATTTTAATAATTTATGAAATTATAACAAAGAGACAGTTAACCAAGAAAAATAAAACAAAATATATAAAACTTAAATAACACAAAAATTTATAAATTATTTTTGTAAAAAGTCTTCCAAATGTTATAAAATACATGTTTAAATTAAACAAAAAATAATAATAAAACCTGAAGAACCTTAAGGTAATTTTAGACGGTATATATTTTGCAGTGTCCTTGTCAAATTTTCCACTGAAAAATGCATACACGTTGTGTAAAAGCAAAACCAAAATGCTTCCGGAAATGTCAGTCTGCATTTACAGTGTAAAATTTTCAATTAGAGCATGTTCTATTTTCATCTGACAAAGCACCTGCAACCAGCTGTTTTGCAAGTCAAAGTATTAAACAAAACAATAAATTTGTATTAAAATATTTATTAAAACGTTTCTAATACATATTTATTTTTATTTAACTTAAATAGATACAATTACAAGTGAATGTTAAAAGTAATTTCACACAAATCCCACAAGTACTTGCCAGAAACCAACTTGCAGTAGGAGAAATCGCTTCACGCATTTTAGTATTTTGTCGGGGATATTTTTTTAAGCAACTCACAAAACGTCTTATAATTCATGCGTGAAAATATTGGAACGTTTTTGCATGTTCTAAGCGCAGCTCGTCCAAACGAAGCCAAGTCCACTATCTCTTCTCAGCAACCTTTTTTGACTCCATATGGCTCTTTTTACTTTTTCTTGTTTAATTATTTTATGTTTAAATTTTATAAAAGCTGCTATTGCAATAATGCTGTAAATAACACTTATTTCATTTTCTGAATTTATTATTTAAAACTTTATTTACAAGAACACAAAACTCCCACAAATATAATCAAAACAAAAACAGCTGCTGTCTTCTAATGTAGATTATGTCACATGAAACTAAAAATCGACATGTGAAAGCAAAAATTATATACTGCCTGTGAATGCCAACTTTATCAAACATGCATTGTACAACTGAGAAGAACACTGCAATATATATACCGTCTAAAATCAGCTTTACAAATCAACAATTTGCGAATAATTTTAACTACAAGACTTAATTGTGAGAATTTCATAATAAAGTATCCTGTTGTTAAGTTATGTTAGTTTTTTTAAAAAAGTCCTTTAGTTACTGTTAACCACAGTTTAGTATGGTATTGTTAAAAAGAAAAATGGTTACCATTCCCTTTAGTTTTAAACCAAATGAAATAAATTAAACTATAGGTATGTTTTACTATTTATTTATGTTAAAATTCAAGTGCCTTATTAACACATTTGTAATTTATAATATCAATAAGTTAAAAAAAACATAATATAACATTTTAATATTAATACATAATTTGTTTGTATTTTGTTAAAACAAATGCAAATATTATTTTATTTATTCATTTTATATGTTACTTTTAGCCATACATCAAAATAATTACATTTTTATGTCTTTCTTTTTATTTATTTTTGATTTTAATTTTTATACAATTTTATTTACATTTATTATTTTAGTTATAAAATATTATCAACATGTAAACTTTTTTAAAAACTCTTTTATAAATAAAACATTTTGAAATATATTTGATTATTTTGTTCTGTTTATAACATTTTAATATAGATTATGTTTTTACACAATGACTTTTTTTATTAAATTTATTTTTACTATTATTATTAACTTGTTAAAACATTTTTCCATATTGAAGTGAACAATTATTCAATTAATATGTATTAACCTAGTAGAAGACAAAATATTTAATATATTATTGAAGAATAATAAAACAACATGTTAAAAAAAGAATGATTTATGGCAAATAAATTACTCGTTACTACTATTAAATAATAAACATTGATTAATATACTATATGCATACATATATAATATATAAATATAATTATGTGAATTCAAAAATGGTTAATGATATTTTTGTAGTTTAATTAGTTTTTTGTTTTTGCAAATGTCACCCATTAAAAGCCCAAATAAATAAGAATTATTTTTAGTAGAGAATTGTTATTTTGAATTTACGAGTATATAATTACACTCATCAGGGAAGGTTTTGGTTATAAACTCATTTTAAATAATTATATTGTAAATATTTAAGAATATATTTTTATTATTAAAAAAATGGGTTTTGAAAATTTGTTTACAGCACTTTTCATAATCAAATTCATGAAACAATCAAAATAAAAGCAATTTAATTTTATATTTAGTTTAACAATTTTGTTTAGATATGGTAGAAATCGATATTGAAAACGCAACCATTTCGAGCCAAATTTTCACATAAACTTTTCAATTGGGCGAAACTGGGGTCAGTTAGTGGGTTTATATTACATCTTCCTGATGTCTTCGACAGTCCCAATTTACACGCATCAATTTTGTTTAGAAATCGCGGTTAGGGGAAGATAAGACGTGTGTACACGTGATTGTACTAGCATTTCTTGTTCATGATATACTTATACGAATAAGAGAGTAAGTAACACATGAATCAAATAATAAAGATTGCGCAAAGAATGTAAAAAAAATTCATCTCTCTGCGCATGGCGTCGCAGGTTAAATTTTTCTAACAATTTTTAAACAAAAATCAATTATTCGAAAATAGAGTTTGTATTGAACACTTTAAGGCAGATGATACAAAAGGAGATATGAAATTTTAAATGGGTAACTGAAACGTTTTGTATAGGTATTTGGTATAGGATTTATAGGAGTTATAGGGTTTTTGTAGGTAAGCCTACTGACGAATTTTTGTGTCAAATTAAAAATCTGAAAGCTGTATTCAAATCTTTGAATGTTGAAAATCTCTTGATTTGCAACGAGTATTTAAAAAAGTATATATGCAGCTGAGGCAATTACTATTAATGCAGATATTAAAGGTAAAATTTTTTTTTTCGATCGAGAATGTTTTTTCAAATAAGAAAACTAAATCAACTCCTAGCGGATGAAACAAAAAACAAACAAACGGAAACAAAATTAATAAATTTATAAAAAAAAATATAGTATATAAAATACTTAAATATAGTTCACGTTTTTAATACATTTTAATATGTATAAAATATTAAATAATTTTAATTTTAAATCCAAAAATTTAAGAAAAATTATTTTCTTTTAAAATATTGTTAACAAAAGTAATTTTTTACATGTTGATAATACGGAAAATTTTGTCTAAATTCTTTGCGCAATCTTTATTATTTGATTCATGATTGCTGATATTGTTAACCAACGGTAAAGACACCAATAAAAACAACAACAAATTTGTAATAATACAAAATTTAATAATACAAATTTGTAATAATAATAAGAAGAATGCACACGCATTGTAAACGTACATATGTAAATTTCATTCTAATGAAAAAGAAATATGATTAACTCACTAAATCTATTTCTCAATAATGGTAAGTTAAATAGAAGATATTTACAAGTAAATATTAAGCAATGTTTATTACATACATCCAATGTAACAATTGCCTAAAAATATTAATTTACAATGGAATCCAAGCCACATAAAAATTCTCTAATAATAAATATCAAAAGTTCAACAATTTTTCATAAGGATACAACTCAAAACTTTAAAAATTAATTTAATAGTGTGTCACGTTCGCTATCATTATTTTCATATAATTATTTATATAGCAGCTGAAAAGCGCATTCGAAATCAAATCAAAAAACATCCGGTATAACTTACAGCATAGTTTTTAACATATGTATTTTATATACATTAAACGTTGATTAAAAGAAAATCAAATTAACAAACAAATTTCTAACTTTTACAATTATATTAAGAATGGATTAAAAACTAGTTGATCTCTAAAAATTGGAAAGTATACCCTGATAAAAAATAACGTTAGTATTGGTTTCTTTGTCAGATCAAAAAAAATATTCCAGTTAATTGAATTGCTTTAATGCACACAAAACTGGTGATTATGTAAAAATGTTTGTTCATGCTAGAGAAACTACACAATTTACAATTGTATTTCAGAACTTTATAATTCTATTTCAGAAATGTTCACAGTCTCAGAGTTTTCCATTTGAATTTCAGAAAATTAAATTTGCCTTTCTAGTAGAAATTTCTGAAGTTCCAAAGGAAAGTTATCGAAGTATAGAGTAACAATTTAACTTTACAGTAATGCAGAAATGCTGTACTTTTCGTAACAAAGTGTTGCCTGTAAATTATATTCAGTAGCATAAAGCGTTGATTATTCTCCATATTAAGTTATTTTCTGAAGTGGACTTTATATATATATATATATTTTTTTTTTTTAATCAACAAACACAAACTGCGAAGATTTTTTGCTAATCTGCAGGGGGTTATGGTCAAATATGTACTGATACAAAAAAAATATAATTTTATGATTTCCTTTGTATGAATACTGCTTTCTTATAAGCATTTATTTATTATAAGCTATGAGTAATCGTGAACCGGTTCTTCAAGGCGACTTATCCTTCTATAATATAAATAAAGTGTACGATATATCATGATATTATTGGCGTTATATTTGGAGAAATTACCAAAAAAAATACCTGAAAAATATTGAGGATGCCCGAAACTTTGGCCACTCGAAGGCTACTAGAACGATTTTGCCAAGTCTCAATACCAAACATTTCGATTAAATAAAAAATGGTTAGGAAAAATGTTCATTTTTATAGGTCTTTTTTTCGAAACTCTATCGTTCCTTCAATAGATTGAGAGACGGCCAGACATAGCTAGCACATCTTAGAATCTATAAAGAACCCATATAATACTAATAATACTTTTTGGTTCTAAGACCAATATTTCGATGTGTTGTAAACGGAATGTCAATGGAATTGTAGGTGTAAAAAATCGCCAATTGGCTAATTCGTTAGTTTTTTATAGGCAATTGAAAACGGGTGTTATTTGTTGCCTCATTCGGGGTCCCATAATTATTAAAAATATATTTGTAAAATTGTATTTTTTATAACCGCCCTAAAATACCAACACTTTAGGCTCCTAAATATTGCATCACCATCATTCTCATATACATATATGACCACAATAATAAAAACTATTATGTTCTCTACTTAATAAACTGAAACGGAAGCACCTCTGTAAAACAAACAACTACATTAATCGTTTCCATCGAAATAAATCCACAAAATAGGAATTAAATTTAATCGGCAAGTGGCTAAAAAAAATTATAAATTCAAGTATATAGGTACCATAAACATAAAATGGTACCAGCACAAGGATTAAAAAACGTTTTGTCACTAACAAAATTCTGCAGCAATTTTATCGCTAGCAGTCTCTTGGTGAGAAAAACATAAATATTTTGCATTAAGCTTAAAAAAACATTAGTGCAGGGTTTTTTTATATGAGCAAACGTGTGTATATAATGACATGCTTATAAAAACACGTACATAAATAAATAAAATGCATATTTCAAAAAAATTTGTTTATGTTTGTTAAAGCACTATGTGACACATGGTGACACACAAGTTATATAATTGTTGTACAACAAAAAAAAAACACAATTTACTGTTACTCTTTATTAGATTTAAAGGTATTTGAAGGAGTTGTGTGATAAGTTTTAGATGGTTTAAATGTACAATTAATTATTTGCTAAATCAGCCATAAAATGGTAAGAATAAAGCTAATTTAAAAAAAAATTATAAAATGATAAATATTTCATTTTCTAAGAGAAAAGTTTTTTTTTTATTCAGGCTAATAGTTCGAATTTTCAAGAATACGATTGTAAAGTATTGGAACAATTGGCAAACTGGAATGCATTTTCTACCCTGCCTAGGGCGTCATCAGCAATCTTCATTGTCCAATATCATTCTTTAAATATCATCTATTTAACTCACCGTTTTTGAGAAATAGAATTAGTAATTGAACTAATATTTATATTCAATTAATAAACTAAAGTATTGTTCATATAAGATCCGGTAGTATATGTGCTTTAATAATTAGAATATTTAAATACTTTTAAACCATAAATTTCTACCCATTTATTAATTTTTAAGAAAAACAAAAATCAAAAAACAATTCATTTCCTTTTATAAAAATTCATTGTATTTGGTTTCATGGATCGCATTTACTGTTGCATTCATCAACGCTGCAGACTTATTCCAAATCTATAAGCAATTTTATTGCCCAGACAGTATTGGTCAATGGCATATTATTTTATATAACGTCAACCTGATTAGCGTCATTAGCAATCCATTACCACTTTTGAATAATGACAGATAACTAAATTTCCCCAACAATACTAACTAATAAGAGACAGTTAACTTGTTTGCAAGCATTATTTTATATAAATATCTGAAGTTGAAGAGGTAACAAAAAACTCTTCAGACCAAATCGCTTGGCAAACAATTGCCTCTTTATCGAATTTATCCATTTTTTCATATTTATTTATATTTTGAATCTAACATAAAATATTAGTTCGTGTAACTAGAGGTAATAAATATTTCTGCAGGCATTATTTTATATAAATATCCAAAGTCATAGTTGAATAGATTCTCTACAGACCCCAACTGCAAATTGTGTTTTTACCAAATTTATAAATTTGGTGAATTTTTTAAAACATTGTTGCAAAGAATGTTTGCCCATTTCATAGTAACATCATTCTACTTTGCACAATGATACTATTGAATAGTTAAATACATTTAATACTTACTGCCGTATTCATGAAAAATAAAGTAGGTTTGAAGTGTGCTTTTAGACAAAATTTTCATACAAAATTTTCTTAAAGTACATTTTAAGTCTATTTTAATTTGTTATGAATAAGGGCATTAGACTGTAGTTGTATGTTTGCTTAGGGTCATTGTCGGAGAGACCCAATAATTCTTCAATTTGTTCATTCGGAAAACATTTTTTCTCGCCCGCACATGAACATCTTCAAACAAGATTGTCAGAACATTTATTTACACAAATATTTGTAACATTAAATGACATTTGAAATTTTTTAATTATATTTTTTAATTTTTTAATTATAATGAAAACACGTTTTTTTACCTTGAAAAGCCATCAATTTGTTCACTCAACGAACAATTTCTTGTCCGCACATGATTTATTCTCGTTTCGACGACTCTTATCCATGTTACGATCTTGTTCGAACAACATTGTCAGTACATTTGTCAGTACAATTATGTCTGCCATTTAAATGTATTTAGCACTAAAAACCGCCATATTTTTTATTACAATTAGAAAAAAAAATTGTGAATTGATCAGCAAAACATTTTACCACATAGAAGAATATGAAAGAATTTTTGTCAATAATTGTGGATACGTTTTTTCATTTAAAATTTTTGAGCAAAAAACAAATCACTGAAAATAACGAGAGTGTTAAAGGGGTATTTTAAAAAAGCTTCTGTAGTATTGCCTTTCTTCAAACAAGATTGTCAGAACATTTATTTTAATTATAGAGAAACTTATCATTATTATTATGAAAAAATAATTATAAACAAAATACGTTTTTATGCACCTTGACAAGCCAAAAATTTGTTCACTCAACGAACAATTTCTTGTCCGCATATGATTTTTTCTCGTGTCGACGACTCTTGTCCATTTTACGATCTTGTTCGAACAACATTGTCAGTACATTTGTTTGCACAATATTATCTGCCATCAAATGTATTTTGCTCTAAAAACCACCATTTTGTAACAATTTACAATTTACAAAAAAAAATATGAATTAATTATAAACACGTTTTCTCCACACAGAAGAATATGAAACAGTTATTGTCAATAATTCTGCACACGTTTTTTCAATTTATATTTTTTTCATTTTAGACATATAACTGAAAAAAAACGAAAATATTACAAAGGTTAGTTAAAAAAGCTTCTGTACTGTTGCCGGATTTTATGCGAACAATGTATTACAACAAAAGTAAACTGATTTCACTTAACAAACCGATTGTTCTAACTCCATCCTTCTAAGATGTTACAAAACTTTAAAATTTAATGCTTTTCACTCTAATAATGTTGTTTTTCTAACAATTTAAAGGGAAGTGTGTTTTATGAAAATATGGTCTCAAAATACCACTGACATTAGATGGGTTAATCGAAGTACATTCTTTCATTATTCAATTATATAGCAACGTATATAAATAAAGAACATCTTCTTAATCACTTATCAAAGCCTATAATTGTTATAGGAAAATTTTAATATTACCAAATGAATAAACTCATTGTGCAACCCTCGTACATGCAATTAAATTGTTAAATTACAAATACATAAATCTAAACAGTTTTTTTATATAAGTAAATCTACAACACTAAAACTATAGTACTTTTACTAACACATACATACATACTACTACTATTATTGTTATTATTATTACAATTATATTACTACGTACATACTACATAAATGGTAATTGTTGTGAGTTGTTTTATTTTAATACTATGTTTATTATTTGTAATTTAATAAAAATAATTTTGTTTTTTGTTAACATCTTGTAAACAAAAACTTTAACTAAAACCAAATTTATAAGTATGAATTTGTATAAACCAATAAACAGAAAACTATATAAAAACCAAAATATATAAAACAAACCACAAAAATAAAAAAAAAACAATTCATCACTTACACCTGAATCATCTTGATTTTCTAATAAAAAAAAAATCCCTCCTTCACTTCACTTCAATTCACAAACATACGTACCAACATCATAACCAACCAATCAACCCAACAACTTCATCATCATCACTATCGCCAACCGTCGTCCTCGTCGTCGTCCATCATGTAGTAGTGACACTGAAAGTGCTGACGTTAAGGCAACATCGACAGCGACAACTGCAACCACAGCCGCTGTATCGGAATTGGATGCAAATGCCCCAGTGAATAATGAGAGTGGCAGCAGCAATAGCAGCACCAACAATGGTGGCAATAAAAAGTCAAAACGTTTACCCTCATTTGCTGCCATCTTTAAACGTATGAATGAAAAAGATACCTCAAATAAACGGAAGAACTACGAACAGGATGCAAACAATGAAGGTGAAGGTTTAACACCGACAAATACAACAACAACAACAACAACAACAGTAGCTAATGCACAATTGGCAACTGATGGTAGCACCAACATAAACACTGATGGCAATGACAATCAACCCAAGGTACGACTATTGTTTAATTCTTTTTATTATTATTATTTTTTATTATTTTTTTTTTGGTACTATTTTTTTTATCTTGTAGCTATTTTCATTTTACCTTTTGATTATTTTTCTAAAGCAACAACGAAATCAATTGTTAATTACTGATGGGGGAAACAATTTTTGTGTATGTACATATGTATGTTCTATGTTTTTAAAATGTTGTGTACAGGGAAAAACTTCTTTCATTTTCCAAATGTTTATTAAAGGAAGGAAACAAGAGCTTAAATTTTAGTTAACATAAAAAGCTTGTTTTAAAAGCTTAGGATGTATAGAACATGAATTTTAGCACAAAAATTATAAACTGAGTCTACTTATATTACAGTGAAAACGGAAATAGGTTAAAGTCTTTAGTGAAATTGTCGAAAAGGAGTCGAATATTATTAAACATATTTAATAGAATTCAAGGATCCTATAAATGAATTGTTTTTAAAAGGTCTTAATGCACGTTCACTCGTATTGGATTACAATACACATAATTCTGTTTTTATGCGGTCTTTTTTTACATGACTTTGATTTAACACGGTTTGAAAATAAACAAATTTTAAATAATTTTATTAGATTTTATTCCATTTAGCACAACTTAAAATCTTTTGGGCTAAAATTTTTTTTGGTTAAATTTCATTTTCGAAATATATTCATATCACAAATTTAGGGAAATTCCCTTTTTGTGAATACAAGTAAGCTTACTGGTCAGAGCAATTGTAAATATAAAAAATTTAGGGGAATTCCCTTTTAGTGCATTAGTCAAATGAACTTGTCCTACATTTTTTTAAATTACTTTTAAGCTTAGAGTGCATTTCCTTTTTTCTTTAATAAATATGCTTATGTAAAAATACATTGTACTATATATGTATGTGATTTAGAGCCATTATTACAACTTGCCTCTAATGTTCTTAATAGTAAAAGGTAACTTTAATTAAAGTGAGGAATAAAGTGACCTTTAAAATTTTTCGTTATTACAACTTCCTTGTAAAATAAAATAATTTTTTTCTAAAATATGGCAATAAAATAAATATTTGTTTATGAAAAAAAAAATCAAATTCAACAGTCTACTTTGAGGCTGACAGGTTATTAACCGATTAATAAACAAAATAAAACCAGAAGAGAAAATTAAAAAAAAAGTAAATTTTTTATTCATTGTACATAAAATTAACATAAAAGTATAAAAAATTTAAGAAAAATTATAAGTGGCTGGAGTATGGTGGGTTTACTCAACTGAGTACACAGCCGGTTTATATGTCAAAATTTTCAAAGCAATTTTTTTCAATGCATAATGTTTTTAAACATTTCTTGCATTTCTTAAACATCGAACTCTTGCATGACATAAAACACATCTTAAATGTTTTTCTAACTTTTCGGGATAGTGGCCTATACCATCTTGAGGTAATCCTGGGATCAATGACGATGAAAGTCGAGCTTTATTTTGCATGTTTTTGCGTAAGTACATAGTACCTTGCAATGAAACGTTGGAATAAAAGTTGAAATTTTTTCATTACAACATCTGCTAATGGCCGAATTTTAAACATTTTGTCCCTGGTAGTGGTAGCTTCGTCATTTTGCACAAGATGAAGATTCTTTTTTATATCTCGATATCTTTGTCTAGACATTGATTTTGATATCATTTCTTTTCCACCAAAAATCATCGTAAGACCAGTACAAATCCTGTCTTGGTACTTATCTCAGCACTTAAATTTTTATTAGATTAAAACTCCATTTTGTGGCAGTTGATATTTATAAAGTCAGATTTTTCTTTATTAGCTTAAAGGGTACAAGTTTCTTTTAAGCTAAAAACATAAAAAAATCACAAAACATTCAAAATTTTACAGTTTTCGCTTTTTTTTTTTTTTTGGTGTACTCAATTGAGTATATCGGCGGTAAATGGGTTAAAATAAATCAAACGTCTGCTTTCCATTTTTGTTTATCAAATTATTTATTGGCAAAACAAAATTTAAATTAATTTATTTTTCATGAGGTTGACATTTTTTCCAGAACATATGACAACTTCAAATACTTAAACCTCACTATAAAATTTAAAGGCAAGATGATCTTCCCTTTAGCTTATCGGTCGGTTTAGGTTAAAGTTAACTAAACCAAATACTTCTTATCTGTCCGATAACATCATACCTTTAACTATTGTCAAGTTGTAATAATGGGCCTTAATATTATAAACCTGAATAGTTATTCCTAAAAAATCCCTGTGTTTCACTAATTTCAATTGGTTTTAGTGATAACGAACTAATCACCTACTTATTTTACATACGATCAATGTCTTTTTTTACACGGAGTTTCCTGGGACCAATTACCGTGTAAAAATAGAATTAGCTGTATTAGATGTATTGTTCTAATTTCGACAGGAATCTCAATTTTACTCTATAGAAGAATAAACACATTAGTAGTCATCTTTAAATAATAAAACAATTAAATTGTTTAGTCCCAATTTAGATGATGCAATTCTTGCAGAAAATTGCTTACCTTTTAGAAATCAGAGTGAGGGGAAGATAATACGAGTACACACTAGATTGTACTAGCAATTCTTGTAATCGTTACTTAAAAATGAGAAAGAAACACATACATATGTGTATACAAATGTGTTTATACTCTCACTCAAATAAAAGTATGAGTGATTTAAGTAATAAAATTGTGCTTTGTACATAATTGCATCAATTTTTTCAATAAGAATTTTGTTGTCTAAACTGGGACTTAGTAAAACTTAGTATTAACATTATAAGGTAATTTTATACAAATTGAAATTTTCGGAAAGATCTCTTCTGAAAATACAGCATTAACATAATTTTGACAAGAAGACGAGAAATTTCAAAACTAGTTTCAGTTTTTCATAGCCTGTCAGTTAATGATGGAATTAAAATTTAAACACATACATTTGAATATACTGATGTCTTTAACAGTTCAGGAATGTTTGCAGGACATTAAGGATTACTTCCTTTATTAATCCTTAATTAATCTTTTAATTTAAACACTGCAGTTTTTATAATATAAAATGGATTTAAGAAAGATACTTCCATAAAAGTTAGCCTTGGCACAAAGCCTATTGAAACAAGTTTAAAACTAGCCAGACAAATGTCTTCTCAAAATAGGACTTTAGCGGTATAAATGTCTGATTCAAATAGTTGTCCACACAATTTTGTCATATAATTTTATAACAATCATTACATATGTAATTATACATAACTCTCATAAGGTCTAATTCCGAACATCATGTTAAGTTACAAAATGGTTTAAAAAAATTATACAAATACAATTCAATTCAAATAAGTTTTAAATACATAAATTATAATTAGATTTAGCTCATATACTTGATGTGGTTGTTATCTTACTTGTTTATATTATGCAGACTTTTTTAAACAAATCTGATGGCACAAAATCTTTTAATATTTCTATAAAGTACTTTTGAATTAGAAATTGATATTAATTTATTAATATTTAACAAAAGTTAAAAATTCATGTAATAAAATATTTCGTTTTTTGAACAACATTTCAATACACCTACACTGCATCTAATTTCATAACTAATCTTTGTCTATCATCATTTAGAATTGCTCAATATTTTTCAATTGGCCGAAGCTGGCTTCAATTAGGATTTATATTTATTTTTTTGATACCATTCCATTACAGCTTCATGACAGCGACCTAAATCGGTCCGAAACTTTTATAAAGATGGTCTAATAAACCAATGAAACATTTCGTCATGCATTCCTTTACATATATATTCCATGTAGTAATTGAGGAGGTAACAAAAATGGTGATTTTAAAACTACAACTGCGAAATGTTTGCCAAACCTTTTATCAAAATTAAGTTCCTATATTTGGTGGGCATCCTACTTTTCATTGTGACATAAAACGTTGGTTCCGATAGCTGTTTGTGGTAAAAGTTTAAACTTTTTTTATCATCCTCAACAAGGCAGCTTTTGAATTTTGTCAAAACTTTGTCGTAAATAATGCCTGCCCATTTAGTGTACTGAAGTTTGTTGCGATCAGTCCATAACTGGCAATAGCTTCCAAATACAATATCTAACTATAACGACCATAAAACTTTTGTAAATAACATTATTGAGATGAAATTCAACCAAAAAAAGCCTCACCTTAAAACCTTTTCCCTTTTTTTACTATAAATTGTTAAATTTCTTACAAGATTTTTGTGATAAATAGACAAACCCTGTAAGTATTTAGAAAGACTTTGGTAATTATATTAATAAAAAATAAAAATTTTAAAAAATAAATAAATAAAATATGTTTATGTTTATGTAAATTTGTCTTTCAAACAATATATAAAATATAAAGATTCGATAAAGGCAAATACAGCACTCTAATTTGTGATGCCTTTCAAGCATTTTACCTTTTTCACTCAGAGACTTGGCTTTTCCAAGAAAGTCTATTATGATGTGCCGAGTCTCAAGTGATGTTTTTCTTTCATCATTGTAATTTTTTCACCACTTGACGTCTCAACTTAATGAACTTGCAATTACTTTACAAGGCACTTTAACACTATACTTTTAAACAAAGAAAAATTAAAAGAATTACCACTACTTATGGTATGACAGGGTGTTTTTTTTGGATAAGAATGATGCCACCATTTAGTTTTTTTTGACGCGTAAAAACTGGTCCATTTTAACAACAATAAATCAATTAAATTTGTATACGCTTTAATTTTTGTTAATTTTTTTGTGCATTGCATTCTACTTGAATAAGTATAAAAAAATGCAATATAATTTTCTTCTCTTTTAATAATACAAGGGTGGTTCGGAAAATTCTTAGCCTAGCAGAGAAAGAGAAGAGCTAGTTTTTAAAAAATATTTTTATTTTTCAATATAATCTTCTGAAACTTCAATACACTTAGTTCAATGCTTATCTAGCAAATCCTTTCCTTGATTAAAATAGTTTTCCTCAAAGCCTTTAAAATAGTGGTTTATCTTCATTTGAGGTAAAACGCTTGCCAGCTAGGAAGTTTTTTAGATTTGTGAACAGGTAAAAGCCACTGGGAGCTAAATCAGGAGAATAAGGGGGTGGTCAAGCAACTCGTACTTTAATTCGTTGATTGGTTATTTCCCATGTTTTATTTACACTATTGGGATTTAATTTGAACTCAATTTATTTTAGTTTTTTCTTCCTTTACATCCGCTTCCTTTTGGTTTTCCCTCGCTTTGTTTTCTTTTTGTTATTTCCAATAATATATTCTCTAAAGCTAGATTTACACAATTGAAATTTTCTTCAAAATTGCTCTTCAAAATGCTTCAAACTCGTGTAAACAGGAAAATTTCTTTTTGAAGAGCAATTTTGAAGAAAATTTCAATCGTGTAAATCTAGCTTAACTTGTTCGTTGGTATTGTTTTTTCGTTTGCTTTATTTTCGATTGGTGTACTTTTCTATGTGTTGTTGTTGATTTTATTTAGTTTGTTTTATTTTTATTAGAAAATATTTAAATTAGATTTAAATTTGTTTATTTGAAATAGTAGTTATGAAAATATAATTGAAGTTATATCGTAATGAAATCTATGTATATGCATGTTATTTTCTTTTCAAATATATTTTACTATACAATAAACAAATCGACAACAATAAAAAAACCTAAAAAGGTTATAATATGGCAAACATCAACACCTGAATGGACATTCAAATAAACTCAATTGAATATAATCAAGGTACATTTTGAAAGATTAGAAAATAATTATAATAATTGTTATAGAAAATTTAATATCCAAATATTTATTTGCATTTATATATCTACTTATTTACGTACATATGTATGTACATACATATTTTGTACATATTTGTAACTTTATATAAAATCTACATATTATATTACTGTATGTTTATGCAGAGTAGTGAAATGGATGATTATTGTATACGAGTATGTAATATGAATAAATTATAAATTGTTTACTTTTTTCATTTGCAGATTTTAGTAATATTAAATTAACAGATTTGTGAGATTAGTTATTTGCATTAATATGCAAACAAATTGGGTTGTTAGTTATGTATATTGGCAAATTTTAGAACATTTTTGAACAATTATATTGCGTTGCAATTTACATTGAACACTATATGTACCAGCCTAATCTTAAATTTATTTACATTTTAGTTTACTTCTTCTATCTTACATTTAATACTTAATTAACTAAAATCTTATTTTATGAAATCTTTATGCAGTCACTTAAATATTTACTCAATTACTAGACAATTTAGAAAGTCTAATCGCACAAAAGGCTATTAAAGCAATGAGCTTATTTAATAAAAATGTGAGAAAATCTATGGGCATCAATAAACCAATAAAATAAATTGTTTAATAATAAAACATTTTTTATAATAATAATATTTATGGACACCTTTATGAACCCTTTGAGGTAAAGCCGTTAATAAATGTTGTAAAAAAGTAGGTGCAGAAGTCAAAAAAATATTATCATGTAATAAGTCTTCCTGAGTCAAAGCTGCACGCTGTGAAAATTTAAAATCGGTTAACAGGTCCAGCCTCCAATATATCACAAACAAAGGGGCGTGCTCCTACCACTTTTCTTTTGGTACGTATTTCTATTCATGCCAATACCACATATAGCAAATACTGCCGCTGTTGGTCAAAAAATTCCTAAAATATAACGATTTTAAATTTCGGGTTATATGGGCGAGTCCACGCCTCTTTGTTCACTCACCCCTTTATATAGTCAACAATTTATTATTTCGTTAGAATATCCTATTATGAAAATTTAATGACGATCGGTCCAGTAGTTAAGACTATATTACGATTTTTAATTTCCTAAAAAAGGACGTGGTACCTCTCACTTTTCTACTGGTACGTATTCCTAATTATGCCAGTACCATATGTACCAAATGTCATTGACGTATGTAGGTCAAAAAATGCCCAAAATATGGCGATTTAAATTTTTGGGTTATATGGGCGGTGCCGCTCCTGTTTGCACAATCAAAACTTCATATAGCCTATTATTCTTTCCAGAGTCACAGTAACATGCTGTGAAAATTTCAGGAAGATCGGTCCAAGGGTTTGGCCTCTTATTAAGCACAAACATACAGACAGACAAACAGACAGATATTCAGTTTCATATGGACATATATGTAGATAAAAATCGATTGGATATTTTTCACCAACAAAATGATACTCATTTATGAATGTTTAAGGAAAGCTAAAAATCAAAATCAAATTAATTTCCATTTTCATTTCGATGGATCGCATTAACCAACTGCGATCCAGCTATGCTGCATACTAATTCTAAATCACTAGATTTAGTCATTATTATAAACTCGATACCACTCCGCATTAACTTTCATTTCAAATTACTGACCAATTCATATGTATGTTTTCATAACGAAATAAGATACCGATATATTGCATTATTTACTTAATCACAGTGAGCTAAATCACATCAATTATTTGTATCCACCTGCGAAGCATATTTTTTTCAAATCGTTAATATTTGTTTATTGTCTAGAACTGCAGTAATACTTCTCTTTTTCCCATTACGCCGAAGAATGACAGAGAGCTAAATCAAGTTAACCACTTTACTGAAGAGTGGTGACGCACAGCGGGGGATTTTGGAAAAAAGTGAAATAAGTCTTTAATTTCTAAGTACGTCGAGTTTAAGTTTCAAATTTATATCTCATAAACACAGCGGGGCAGTGCCAGAAGTACCCAAAGTGGGGCACCTTAGGTATGTGAAAAAATCAAAACGATTCCAATTCTTCGTTTGTGATCCGATTTCAAGGATTATACTATATATGAAATCTACTAGCCAAGTACTAAAAAAAACTCTTGTACTTTACGAGTATTCCCATATGAAAATAAAATTTTTAAGTTTTGTAGCCACCCTAGTCTGGTTTTTGCTAATAGTGGATCCAAATGTTTCCCTAAATATTTTCTTGTGAACTACTAACACTTTTATAAACCTAGTTAAAATAATTGTTTAAAAATCATCGCAGAGTCAGAAGTTATATATGCATTCAAAGTTAAAAAAAATTTTAAAATAAAATTTTTTGCATTTTTTTTTTGCCATAAAAAAACCTCCAAAAAACTTATATTTTCCTGAATTCTAACTTTAAACCAAATATGTTATATCAAAAAAAATTAAAAAACTTTGTTACCGAGTCATTCAAAATAAAGCGAATTTTAATATTAAATTCAACTATAGGGCAAATGATCGCAAATCGCATAGTCGGTATCCAAAAATAATAACCGAATTTAGGTATATAGTACAATATGTTCTTAATTATTCTGCACAGGGTTTCGGTAACACCGCCCCTGATATAAACAAAATGGCTAAAAATTAAAAAAAAAAATCCTTTCTTGGGATTTTTCAAAATTTTTTGGTAATTTTGTATATATAATTTATATATAATTGCAAAATTTCATTAAACATTTTAATAAATAAACATTTTATTTAAATTAAAACATTTTTTGTTTCCGCAAAAAACTTAAAATAAGAAATTTTTGCCTTGTTTTACAAAAATTTTTACATGCATTTCTTATACGGGTATGTGGAAAGTTTAATATAGTTTTTAATAATAGACACAATTTCCTATTTTTTGATACATAATATGTCTATATTGCCTTTTCTCACCTCTATAGGCATGTAAAATTTTAATTTACCGGTAGAAAATTACAGCTTCTTCCCCCTTTTTGCAAATTCTCCCACTGGGTGACGTCTAATAAGATACATTAAGCTTTCTTAGTATTGCTTGCAAAATCATTGTAGCCATTTTATTTTGGCTCGGCTCATAACTCCTTGAGGTCCAGCTTTATATGTATATGTTTTACAGTTGTTGATTTTGCTTTTGATGCTTTTGGTAAAGAATGCGCGTAGGTTTTGACTTAGTTTCTACAATTAAATGTTCGTTTCCAAATTCATCTTTGCTTTCAACAAAAGAATCTTTTTCAACAAATTCATATCCATGCCCAGCGTCTTTATTAACAGGTAAATCTTCAGCAATAATCTTGTCGTTTGCAATGATTTTTTAAGTTTCTTATGTAGTTTATCTGGCTTATTGCTTCGTGTATATTCATTTGTTGTTTGAGATGATACCTTATCGAGTTAATTTTTCGAGTGAAAATCCTAATTTGCAGTGATTTCTTTGTACAGGTCAAATATGCTATTATAACCATTACTGTCGCATTGACTTGTTTTGATTTGATGAAATATTTTCTATTAAATATTCGAACTTTTAAGCCATGAGTTAAAGTCATCATCAATGTGATGGTATCTTGGAAAACCAAATACCAAATAATGATTGTGGATTTTCCCAAGTAGTAATTTGCTATCAGATGCCTTTTCACCTCTAACACTGACTTACACAAACTTTGCATAGCTTCGTTCAATATGCCTATATATATTTCGACGTTGTTCAATAGCCTATAGCAGAGAATACTTTTTCTTTCATCAGAATCGCTTCTTATAAATTCAGAGCAATTCCTTCTTAAGAGTTATTGATTTCGAATTGCTTTTCCATTTTAAGGAACTGGTATTTTACAGTCACTTCCTTTAATTGCTTTATGTATATTTTGGCAACTTTTACATAAATAGACTGCAACTTCTAGTGCTGTGAATTTTCAGAATGGAGATTAGCATAGACTTCTTTAAAACACGGCCATGCTACTTCTAACGATGCTCTGAACTATGCGGTTACTTTATGTCATCTTTTGGTAGCAGGCCGAACCTTTTAACTTAGCCATTGCTTATGAAAATTAAACATGATTTTGCTTTTTACAATGTATTTTGAGCTTTCCTGGACAATAGTTTGGCACACTCATTCTGTTCGAAGCAGCAAATGCAAAAACTTGTACTATAATCATCTTAAATTTTCAAGTAAGTTTTGCACGATTTGTTCTCTACTTTTTAGATTTCCCAAACTCATAGAAATATATTCCAATTGATTAAATTTGTTGACAAAAAAAAACACTAAATAAATTAAGGTTTTTAAATACAGCTTCTATAGAGTGTTTGGATTTTACGCGAACAATACTTTTTATTGTAAACACATCTTAGAGGGGTAACAAAATTAAAACTTAATTAATCATCCATTTCTTTAAGCCAAAAACTGCAATAAAAATCTATAAACAAACTAAAACATTATAACTTTATTAATTTAAATAAAATTTGCCTTAATAAAATATTTTAATCATTACGATAATTAACATTTTCAATTACAGGAAGATAAACAACTCGTCTATGCAGAACTTGTATTAAAACCCGCCGAAAACAACGAACCTTTACCAGCAAAAAGTTCAACCGAATATGCGGAAATAGTTTATGTCAAAAAGGACGAAACCCCCAAATAAAATGAATTTTTTCCAACAAAAAAAGAAAAGATATTATTAGAAAACCATAAATGTATGAAAAAAAACCAGTTAATAACAAACATTTTAAAATTTAAGAAAGTTTTTAAAACTAAATGTAAACTAAATAAAAACAATTTATATAAATTAAAAATCTCGCATTTTTTAAAAATTATTATAAAGATTACAAAAAAAAATCAAACAAAACAAAAATAATGATGTTTTTATGTAGAAAAAAGCACAAAATAATAAAAATCAAAACAAACAAATAAATAAACAGATTTATCATCACATCAAAAATATAAATATTTATTAACAATACATTTTTTTTTTAAATAAAATGAAACAAAATAAAAAGCCATAACATGCAAAACAATACAAAAAAAAACAAAATTAAAACAATTCACATTCGTTAATAATAATAAATCTTTTATTATATATTAAGACCACAAACAACATTTTTTTCGCTATAAAAATGAGATTTAAAACTAATTGAAATAAATTTTTGTCTCTTAATATTAGTGAAGAAAATAAAAAATTACAAATAAATTTAAAACATATTTTATTTAGGCTATATAATATTTATATATATTTTAACTATAATAAATTATTTTTAAATCTTTTTTATATCTAGTATTAAAGACACAGTAATACATATATACATACATTTTTTTAAATATATTTTTCTTTTTAAACGTACAATGCAAATACACTCTTTTTAAGATTTATATCTTTTTTCCATCCATTTAATTATTTTACCATAAACGTAATAGTTTCTTTTTATTATTTTAAATATATATGTATTGTTTAATATTTAATATTCATGATATATTATTAATATTAACTGTAATTTTAAGAGTTTTGTAAATTAAAAACATTTTTGTACAAAACATTTTTTTTTGAAAAGTAAACGTATTTTTTTGTAATAAATAAAAATAAAAATAAAAACTTTTAAAATTAAAAATAAAGTGTTTCATTTGGTTTAGAATTTGAATCTGTAAGTATTAATGTTTGTATTTAATGTTTTTTTTTTTTTTTTTTGCATATTCTTTTTTATTGTATCTTCATTTTAAATGAACTAACAATAGGTATTTAAATCCTAAAACTAAAGTTAATTAAGATAAGTCCAGCCAATGCTAGACAAAATCTAGTTTTCAAATTCGATAGGATATAATGAGCAACTTGTATTTATTCATCTGAGAGCGGTGGTGTCCCTCCTTCTCAAACGGCTATGACCGGGATGTTGTAAGATGTCTCGAGCGAGGGGATTTGGATGAGTTTCCAGCTTTCCCAAATAAAGGGCCACATGTTTAGTTATTTCCCATTTGACAAGTGGAACATCAAGATCGTTGTGTATGTTGTTGTTTTTAATATACCAAGGAGCGGTAGTTATCATTCGTAGAATTTTGTTTTGACGGCGTTGAATTTTCTCAATATTGGAGTTGGAGGCAGTGCCCCATAACTGGATACCATAGCACCAAATTGGCTTTAAGATTGAGTTGTAGAGTAGAAGCTTACAATCGAGCCGAAGGACGGAGTTTCTGCCGATGAGCCAATGAATTTGGGCTGCTTTCAGTTTCATTTGAGTCAGCTTAGCATCTATATGTGGTTTCCATGTGAGGCGACGGTCCAGATGAATACCAAGATATTTCACGTGTGAGTTTTGAGGCACTATATGGTCATTAATACGAATAGGGGGACATGATTCCCTACGTAGAGTAAATGTTACGTGGGTGCATTTCTGTTCATTTATTTTTATTTTCCATTGTCTTGCCCATTTCTCCACTTGCGTTACGTGGTGCTGTAATTGAATCGAGGCATCTTTTGGATCTTTGTGAGTACTGAGAAATGCCGTATCATCAGCAAATGTTGACGTGTGAATTTCATTGTTTGTTGGCATGTCTGCTGTGTACAGCAAGTATAGAATTGGTCCTAAGATACTACCTTGAGGGACGCCAGCACCTATAGGTTGAGGACGGCTTAAATAATCACCTTCTTTAATCATAAACTGACGGTCGATTAAGTATTTAATGTTAGTTTTGAAATATTTGGGTAAATTTTAAACTTGCGAACTTATGTCAAACCCGAAATATAGATCCCAAAAATCTCGGGATTTCCCGAATCCGAATTTGTTTTAAAAATTAACAAATCCTGAAAACTAGTATTTGTTTACAAAGTTATCAACAAAAATTAAATTTAAAAACGTTTGTCGAAGAAATAAAAGTGAACGAATTAAAATTAACTTTGGATTGCCAAACTCCACTCCAGAATTAACATATTTGTAAATTGTTCACAAAAGAGGAGCAGCAGGTTTTACTTTGCACTAACATTCAAAAATCAAAAGCATAAAATGTTTTTATTTGAAGCTGTATACATGAAGAAAATAAGCATGCGTATAATTTTGTTTTGCATTGTTGTGATATGAATTATTGAGATTTGTGCAGAATTGAATTTACAATTTAGTGCGTTGTCTACAATATTAACAAAATTAAGATCAAAACTATCCAAAAATTCACTTTCTAATATACTAATAAAAAAAACTTAATTATAAACTCTTAAATTTTGGTATTGAAAATAACATAATAGCAAATGTTTTTACTTCTGTAAATGAATGAATATACAAAAATATACAAAAATAAAAATTGGTATGAAACCTACTCAATTCATTTTGAAGTTCTTTTATATTTACTAAATATTATTTAGGTAACTACACATAATTTAATAAATATAAGTAGCAACAAAACGAAATATAGCATTACAATTAACTTCCCATAACAACTAAAGATAAATAACAAAAAATAGAAGATCATTAAAGTAAACCGTTATAACATAAACACATGCATTGTCAACGATTTTGTTGTTTCATTTTTCTATACTAACAAAGAAAAACAAACCACTCACATGAATATAAAAAAGTCCGAACATATACGATAAAAAAAACACCAACATTAATGTGTATGAACATTAAATGAGCGCGATGAGAAAGCCTCTCAATTTTGAGCATTGGACATTTTTTACTTTTCACTATTCACATGCGTACATGTACTCTAAAGAAAAAAACTAGTGTATTTATTTATGTGTGCTGAAAAGTCAAAAAATTCTTAGCTAATCATTTTCGAAAAATTTGCAAATTTTATTCAATACAATTTATCATGAATGCATAAATTTAAGTGTTCATACGTGAATTCTTCTGAACCCTGCAAAATAGTGAATTTGATAATAAGATATAAATGTTTGTTATTACAAATGAATTAAAAACGTTGATTGCGAAACGAACAAAATAATGAATGTAATAATATGTAATAAAATATTAGAAAAATTATTAGAAAAATAACAAGAATTATTTGTTACGGAGGGTGAGAAAGGATTATTTATGCATTAAGAATACAAGAATTTGCTAATAATTTCGTGTACAAACGATGTAAACGATGTTTTTCGTCAGTTTCATACATTGGTAACAAAATTAAATCAAGATTTTCTTTACTACAGATACCTTAATATTTTTAAGAAGCTTCATCGATCGATAATATTCTGTTGCTTTTAAATTAAAATAGAAATGGAAGGCGAAATGACATAATATTTATATACGAGTACATACATATTATTTTTGTCAATCTAACATTTCAATATTGTGTTTTATTTATTAATGGGTTTTTTTAATCAACTTAAAATTTTTGTTTTCAAACATATTTATACCTATGTATATAACATAAGTAACTTTTTGAAATAAATTGTTATTATTTATAAAACAATTTTTTTTAAAAATGAAACAATAATGCCGAAAGTCCCGGAAATCCCGAATATATAAATATATCCCGGGATCCCAACTCCCGGGCTTTAAAAAACCAGTCCCATATGGTATCCCTAGTTTATACTCTATGAACGGTTACGTATGATTGATATTACGTATCATTGATATTTCATATAAATCATACGTCTTTGATATAGATCTTATTTTTATTCGTTTTTTTTTTAATTTTTATACCCACCAACAAGTATATACACTGTGCTTCATTACTATTGAATGCGTTTTTTTCAACTGGCGGCCATTTTGCCAGCTGTCAAGCGATTCATATTTAGATTGGTTTGACATTTTAATATAAATAAACTGACGCCAAAATTACGCTTCTAAATTGTGCAAATTTATTTTAAAAATCACGGTTCTAGAACTTTAGAATGGAACTGGAATAAACTAAAGATGTAAATTGATATAAAATTTACTTTTTTTTTCGAAAGATAATCAACCTTCTGGCATTGTAATTTAAATATGACTTCTTTTTCCAACATTTGTGGCTATATATCGGCCATAACGCGGCGAATGTTGCGCTCCAAGTGGTCAATCGGTTCGGAATTATCGTTGTAGATTAGCGACTTCAAACATAAATCAATTGACAAATGACAAAATGGCCGCCAGTTAAAAAAGTGTTGCCAACGTAAAGTTCTATACTTAAAAAAACACCCTATATAATTACACTTAATGTTTGATATTTTTGGTAAAGCTACAAACAGTTTTAACAACATGTATCATTTTTCATTCATTAACATTTGTTACTGACCTCTTTTTCCAAAATTTGGAAGACACCGCATTAATTTCAGATAAAAATTACACATTAATATTTTGTTAGTGTTTCATAACTATCATTATGTTTTATGATAAACAAAGAAGAATATTAGAAAAAAAATAACTGTAATTTGTTCTTATTTTCCAATTTTCAACAATTTCCTATAAAATATCGTATGGTTCATAATTTGTGATTTTGAAAAAAGTAAAATTTCAGTTTATATAAAAAGTAGCTTAAGTAACAAGTTGTAGTAATAAATTTTTAAAAAATGCAAAGCTTTGTAAATGGGACTATAGTAGAATTATAAACTATAACTATAAAGCATAAAAATAAAGAGTCTTGATCAGATTATTTATGAACATGAGGTAAATGTGTCCAAATCAACTGATACTAAAAATCCCAGACTATTACGCGATAAAAGCGGTTGTTTATACCAAAACTATTACTCAGGCTAGACTTGAACTCGCTAAAAGAAACTTACCCCCTGGCCCACGATGCCGAACGATAACGTTCGCTTAGATAAGACTTAAGACACAAACTTGATTGTGGAATAAACAAACTTGATTGAGTAAAAAAATAGATACGATAAAAAGTTTGTGTCTTACGTCTTATCTAAACGAACGTTATCGTTCGACATCGTGGGCCATAGGGTTAAAATCTAACTGAAAACAGGTAAAGGTGCATATACACTACGTGTTTTTTACATTGCATATGTCAAATTTTACATAGCGGAGTAAAAACATGTAGTTGGTGACCTCAAAAACTTTGCTTGTGTAAAATACACAAGCAAAAACATAAGGCAAAATTTCAATTAGAACATGTTCTATTTTCTTATGTTCAAACACATGTTTTTAAATGTATATTCCAGGTGAAAAGATTTGTCGACGGTTAAATATCTGCGCCATCATTAGCCGGCCGTATGAAGAATTTTCATAAGTGATAAATTAAATATTTTTTTTATCCCATTTTGATAATTTATAATTTATAAATTATTTAAAAGTTTTTGATACAAGCTCCACATCTTGTATATTAAAAAACGAAAAACCTTAAATCAATATTTTTGACACCGGCAGTTAAGTTACGCTACCAAAAATTATTGCAGCGGTTTTAATGCATTTTTTAAAGAAACGACCTGGAAATTTTTGTGTGAAAAAAGAATAATACTTAATAGTTAAGCATATCAGCTGTTGCAAATAAGCATGGCGATGTCACGCGTAATTGTACATACAAGTTTGTGACCAAAAATTAAAACCCTTATGTAAAATAACCAATTTTGACAGACATAAAGAAAAACATGTGCGTTGTAAACTTAAAAATACATAAGCAAAAACACGTAGTGTATACGCAACTTAAGCCGATAATCTTTGTATAATAGCTGCACTTTTTAAACATATATTTGTTTCACGTGATTATTTCCAATGAGAAAAAAGTCAATCTTGATAGTCCAGATGGTTTCAACAGCTAATAGAGAGAGACCTACTTAAGGAAACATGATATTTCTCAAAAAAAAATTTCGGAGGCAGTTCATTGTTTGTTTGTTTGGGATATATATGTAGGTTATATGCATCAAGATTCGGCACAAACGAATATAGATGCTTTACCTGTTTAAATTATGCTCAGTGAAGCCGATCATGTGATTTCACACTACTGGAATAATTTTTGTGAGCCTATGTTTGAGATATAATCTATACCAAGTACATCGTATCAATTACAGCTTTAAAACTTCAAACCAGTGGCAGGTCAAACAAAATAGACCCACTATTTTTCGAAAATATGATTGAAACTTTTGTATTTGAACACTTAAATGATTTTCATATAAATTCTTTACTTTTTAAAAACAAAGTTATTGTTAAGTTCACAGATGCGTATACTTAATATTTCATAATAATTATAACCTTTTATAACTCTATGTATTACAAAATTGTATTTAACATAATTTAAAATTTGTTTGTATTCTATATGGCGTCTCAAGCCGTAACTAATATTAAATACATTAAATATCATCTCTTAGTTTTACAATTTCTGCTTTCCAAGAATAACTACTTATTTCCTATTATTCAATTTATATTATTCTCTATTGTATACTAATTATTCTTAAACTAATTTGTACAATATTAATTGACCTTGAGCATATTTTGACAATCAAATTGATGGACCTCATGATTTTGTTCTTGCTTCTTCTCTCATTTCCTCCACCTTCTAAGGTTGTCGGGTAATTAATGGTTATATCACGATTGGATGTTGGCATACAATATCAATATTATTGTCATTTCATTATTTTACATTGTTGCCGTAATGTGCATTAGTGTCACGTTCATATTGACTTTGGTGAACAAATTTAGAGTCTTATTGTTTGTTTTGTTTTTTATTTTAGTTTAACCTTAATGTTGTTTGCTTAAACATAACAACAATGTTGCTCTTTCTCCTAATTTTATGCTGACAAATACAAATAAATACAAGTGATGAGCTGAGCCTGTCATTCAATGTATTTTATCTTGTAATGTAACACAAATACGCGGACAAATGTTGCAATCTATTTTGGCTTTATTGTGTCTGTGCGAAAATGTTCTTATATACATATGTATATATATACGTTGAGTGCAGAGTTGCTTCTGTTATTAGGATTTTATAGTTGATTTTTAAAAGCGACCATAAAAGCTGAGAATAGCGCACCAGCAGATAAGGCACAATATTTATCTTTTGAGTATTTTTGTTGGGTTGTTAATTTAATGAAAAAGTTTTAAATGCAAAAAAAAATACAATAAAATGTTAATAGAAGAGTATGAAGAGTAGCAATATATATTGTTGTATTCCATCACAGTTTTATTTGCAATAAATTAAATTAAATTATTCACTGAAATTAACAAATGACCCAAAAATGTGTAGACAACTAAAATAAAATGGGAAGCATAATGTGCAAAGATCAAGCAGAATTTCAAGTGCTGTTTTTATGATATGACATATTACATCTATATAAATTAAAATGCTGTTTTTTAAGTAAGTAGGTATTAAAAACGATGTGAATTTTTCAACAGGAACTAGAGTTTAATACAATAACATGAAAGCTAAATTGTTGAGAAGCCTCTACATGCTGAAGCTGTCACCATATGGTGAGCTCTATGATCTGGAGTCGTGATTGTACAATTGTTTTTAGGAAATTTGGCTGGAAATGCGTATACGAAGTGTGAATCACGTTATCGACTGTCATTAATGATATGATTTCAGGATATCACTGACATGTACTTTCAATATAACCTGTGCCACTTGCCAGACAACCACTTAAACAATAAATTTATTGCAAACAAAATTTCCCAATCCTATAATTTTAGAAAATTTAGCTATTAATTGGCCACAGATTTATGTTATATTAAAGATAGAGTCTTAAAACTCAAAATCCATGACGTTATTAATGACTATCCAGCAAGTTTGCCAAAATCTGATTGAAATTTTTGATAACAGAAACGAAATCTATATACGTAGGTCGTGAATATATAACTCAAGACAAAAATTCTGCCCTCTACTCTAGTATTTACTACTAGAAATGGTATAATGTACAACATTTAGTATTATGTAACTAAGACTAAAATTAAGACATTTCATTAGGTTTTCGGGAAATAAAGAATTTTAAGATCATATCGTAACATATAGCATATGAATGCTTGATTCAAAAGGCTGAATATTGAATGGTGAGGACTATGATTAATTGCCAATTATGTAGTTTACGATACTATTCTTGTTGTCAAACCGCTTCTTTTCCCCATGACACTTGTTTCAACTTAAAAGTTACTATTTTGAACACCCTTTAAATATGCTTTAATTTTAAACCGCTTGAAAGTCCGTTTAAATTTTATTAGGAGGAAGAAATAATAGTCGGAAAAATATATAAAATTAAATAAACCAATGACTAAGTTAGGCATTCAATTAGTTTATATTATTTTGTTTGAATATAAAGGGGTTTTCAACAAGAAGTTTGTTTTTAAAACAAAGAATTTGATAGAAGTACGGTTTGGCAATTATAAATGAAAAAGGATATTACAATTATGAATACAAAGTCATATAACAAAATTTCAAAAATTTTTAAATTTTAGTATAGAGCAACCAAACACAATACAATTTGCACAAAATTATACAAAAATATATACAAATGATTTCAAAAATTTAAAGTCCTCCTTAAAACATGAAAAACAGTCACGATTAGTCTCCGCGTACTATTACTACTACTGCTTTAGTATCTGATATTAAATAGCAACATTTTGTCATTCCATTTCATTTTTAAGTCTTCTTCATAATTCTACCTGTCAACAGCTACCATTCCAATTATGTACGTAAGAGTGGGTACGTGTATCTTTTGGTCAGGTAAAACATTAAATTCTACTTGCAGGAAAATTACATCAAGTAATTTCGCTCATTTATTACTCAAATAAAAATAAATTTAAACATATTTTTCTTAGAATTAGACATAAAGGAAGCGTATAAAATATTTACTGTCTTGGCTTTCAAGTACACATAGAACTTTACGCAATATACACTCGGATGATATATAACTCTGGATATTTTCAGCACACAGCAGCAACAAACTTAGACTCGGCACATAAAACACAAAAAAAAAATAAACGAGCAACTTTTCATCTTTTTTACAATTTCTTTTTGCTCATATAAATATTTTTGAACATTTTTGTTTTTGGCAAACCTCCACTCTAATGGCTCAAAGGTGATTTGTGTCTGAAAATGAATGGATGAGATGTTATGAATATAAATCATCGATGAACGAGAAATAAGATAAATTTGTATACACATGCCCACACACACACACACACACGCACACATTGACATGCCATACGACTTGTTTTTTAAATGATCGCCGTGGCAATAACACAATATTTGTAATAATTTGTAATTTTTTTTTTTGTGTAGGTATAAGTATCTGAAATTGTTTAATCTGTACATGTATTGAAGAGATATATATTTACCAGTATACGTTTTTATTAATGTGTTTGTTGATTTAGTTTTTTATGCTGGCTATATATCCAGACATATTTCTTGTCATAATAAAATCTCTATAACCAATCTGTAATTAACATTGCAAATTGTGTGTGCTGTAATTTTTTAAACCAGTTGTTTTTTCGAAAATCTAAATATCTTTGCTACAAATAAATAAATATCTGATACCTAAATAAAGTAAATTTGTTGGAAAGGTGCTTGTAGCTATTTTATACTAGACTATTTAAATACTTAAATTACTTACCAAATTTATGTATATGCTTATAAGAAAAGCAGTGAACTAAAATCCTTGCAGAGATGTTAAAATAAAGCATTGAAATCTGTTTTCAATTTTCCCTTACATTTTCCAACATTAACCTTGTATAAAGAAATATCTAAAACAATTCTTCCAGTGTATGGATTATATAAAATGCGCCTATTTACATATGTTTTCAAGATCTTAAATAACATCGGTTAGCACACCATATCTTTCTCGAGGAATCAAACATTATATAATACAAGAAACAATTCTAGACGACATCTAGAAACTACAAAGCAGAGGATCGAATACACGGGTACTGTGGAGTTTAACAATCTTTCGAAAAATTTTAAAAATATACAAAGAATTTCAATATTTAAAAAAAACTATAAAACAATTTTTACTTCAAAACTTAGAAATGCTTCTATATACATATAATCTATTCCTTTTTTTATATATATTTTTAAATTGTAATAATCTTAAGAAAAATTCATTGTAATATTTATTTTGCCAACTCGTCTCAACTATGTCCAAGTGACGCTGAGATCAACTTAAAATTGTTTTTAACTAAAATTTTAATAAATATATTATATTATAAAAATAAAAATATTTTAAAAAAATTTTATTTATTCGAAGGTTTACTTCAAAGTTAAATAGAAAAAATTTTAAATTTATTTTTGTATTTAACTTTTTTCAAATTTTTTCTATTTAACTTTGAAGTAAACCTTCGAATAAATAAAAATTTTTTAAAAAATTTTTTACAATAAAATAATACTCGCAAGAGGAAAAATTCTCATATAGTAAAAATAAAAATAGCAATAACACAATTTGTTTGACAATAACACCCAAATTTCTCAAGATTTCTTAGATAGTATATATATCATTCGAAAGATCTCAGTTTCTTCTTTCCAAATCTAGTAAAAATTTAAAATCGGATAATTATCAACAAAATAACAGGCTTATAAGTGCGCAAACCGGATTTTGGAGGTGTCCGGCATATTTCACTCTGTGTTAATTAATTACAATTTGTGTAAAATGTTTAAAAGTTTATTTTCATGAAAAGTTAAATAACTCAGTAAATTACTTATATATTTTAAACCCAAATATGCATTGTAATCGTAAAGAAGCGTACTTTTTGAATAAATTCAATAGTATTATAGTTTCTTAATAAAATAATGTATTAAAACTTCACCAAAGTTGAAAATTTTTTGAAAAATCTACAGAATTTGTATTTGCTCGACAATAACACCAAAATTTCTCAAGTTTTCTTAGATAAGTTATAAAGACTTCGAAAGATCTTAGTTTCTTCTTTCCAAATCTGGTAATAAATTGAAATCGGATCATTATCAACAAAATTACTGGCTTATATGTGCGCAAAGGTACAAAAAACGGTTTTTAACCGTAAAACCGGAGTTTGGAGGTGTCCGGCATTTTTCACTATTGGAATCTTGTTTTACTCGACAAACCCTACAAGAAAAATAATATCCGGCCCCAGGTTTTTAATTTCATTCAATTTTGTATCACTGTGTAATAGACCAATATTATTACCCGGCATTTACACATGCAAGTGCTAGTTCGAAAAAGTCAATACATTCACACTTTTTTACTAATACACTCACATTTTTTCACTTGCAGAGCTAGTCGAGTTTTTCGAATAAGTTTTCGTATACACGGTACTTGCATGCAAGTACTTGCATGTGTAAAGGCAGGGTTATTGTAAAAATAAAAAACTTAGGTTTAATTATAAACTGTGCCAGCAGCACAATAAAGAGTCTTGGTCAGACTACTAATGAGGTAAATCTGTTCAATGTGTTCTATTTTTTCTGAAGAGAAAAAATACAAGCCCCTATTATAAGCTGCATTTGACAATCGATATTCGCTGGCTATCGAAAATTGACTATCGAATGTAAAATTTGTATTATGAGTTGGCATCGCTGTTGAAAATTTCGTTGTTCAACGAATTTTTAATCGAAAAGAAATTTTCCGACACTGTATAAAACTGTGCAAAATTTATTTAAAATGTATTGTTTTTTTTTTTTTTTGGTTTTGGTCAACAGCAATTGGAGAAGCTCGTTTCTTTAATGGAAGAAGATCCACTGTTGCCAAAAGGTATTTGCTCTAAAGTTCAGGCAGCCAAAAAATGGCAGGACATTACACAGGAGCTTAATTCTATTCATCAGACGAATCATTAAACCATAATTCCGTGGTGGTCATTTCAAATTTAATTAATTTTTCTTTAATAATTTGTAAACAAATATAACGCCAGCTGACAGAAATGTACTATTGTGAATAACCCAAAAAGAGTGATTTTTTAATAAGAAATGAAATTTCGTTCGATAAGCATTATTGACCACAATCGAAAATCGAATTTTGCTCATACTAGGCACCACAATCTTGATGGTCCAGATGATTTTAACTACAGCTACTCGAGAGACCAACGAAATGAACCTCGATATTTTTAAGAAATAAACTTCGAAAGCAGTTCTTTTATGGTATTGGCAGCTTCTTGTGAAGACGGTATGCTGGATTTGGGGTTTTCAAATCTTTTGATTACACAAAATTACTAGATGAGAAATTAGTGCCATTTTCAGCAAATAGTAATAAAAAACAATTTATTTTTCAACAAAGGGATGTTTGCCTTCAAAACATGTTAACGTACCTTTCTCCAAATTAGAACCCTATTGAGAACATTAAGACAATTGTAAGCCATCGACTTTATGCAAATTTTAACAGCATTTCTAAGAAGTATTTCTAAAAATAAAAATGTTCTGTTACGTAAAAAAGTTCTAAGATATGTAACGTAATACAGGAATATATTTAACTTTAATGTTTGTGCAGAAGTGGGGGTTTTTTTAAGTACATAAACTGTTTTTATATGAATATCTCTTATCATTTTAGATGTATATTTTGGAATTTTTTTCTTTCGTCATAAGATATCTAGATTAAGTAGGCCTTTGGGCTTGTAATCTGAATTTAATAAATAAATAAATAAATAAATAAATAAATAAAAACGAATAATATGAATGCATATATCATCTACAAGATAAGTTAAGATGATTTGATTTAAAAAAAAATTAAGTCAGCACATTATTAAAGTCTAAATTTATTGTGAATGTGGGTATTTTAAGTTATTTTAACATCAGTGTATTTATAGTTATGAAAAACTAATTAATTTTTCAAACATTTTTAAGAGGTGTTTTGTTAAAAATATTTGTTTTATGTTCGTTTCACATGCATGTACATAGTTTGAACTGTTTTACTTTTTCTTTTACTTACAAAATTGGGAAACGTTTTATGTATTTATAGCTATGGAATGCAGTGTATAACACTATTACTTCTTTTATTTCGATTTTCTAAATACGTCATGTATGGTCCTGAAAAAAATGTTTATGTTTGTAGATAAATAAAGCTATTCTAAATTATTTAAAAATTTTTTGGATTTGTATCGAGATTCAATGTAAGTCTTTAAATAATTTTATAAATTCTTAATCACATTTAACTTTAGATGTTAAACAAACAATAGTGCAACCTCGATCATGTTAATACCTAGCTGTATTTTATGGACTAGAGAAATATAAAAGACAATTATCAAAATTTAAAAACAGTTTTCTCCTACAAATGAATTATATAAATTTTTGCAAACACAAAAATATTAGAATGTAAGTTCTTTGATGGAAAAGCTACTAGTCACAGAAAAATCTGATTTAGTTTTCACTGATGTGGGATTTATCTTTAACGTTATTTAAAATATATTGGTCACTTGTTACTTTCTTAAATATAAAATGTCAAATACATACACAAATTGAAAAGATTTTATCAAACATTATGTTGTATTGTATGTTCGACCCTCTTAATTTGTATATTGTTTAGCCTGATATATTAACAAAATAAATAATACTACAGATATGTGTATATTTTTTATCTAAAACTTTAAAAAAAAACATATCAAAATCAACAACAAGAACACAAATTTTTTAAACACCCTCAAAAAGTTTGTTTTGAAATCAAAACATAGAAAAAAAAATATTTACAGAAAGAACAGTGAATGCAAAAGTTAGTTGTTCATGTTTTTGGCATTGTATGTTATCACAAGTTTTTGGAAGATAATCCTGGCACAAACATGTATTAAACAAATACAACCATAACTATTCATGCCAGTTTGTATATATGTATTTAAGTTACTGAATTCGTGTGCTTGAAAGAAAAAGTATTGCTTGATATACGAGTGCATTTACAACAATTGCACCTGTACCATGTGGGCTGATGCTTTTTTCAAAACTTTTTGCTCAATTTTTTAAACTTAATCTCAACTAGTCAGTCAACTTATTGCTGTTACTACTACAGCAATTTTTTGTTTCACTAAATTTGTCTCTTTTTCGTTCCTAGCATACATTTTTTCTGGAAAAATTGTTTTGAATGTTGTAAAACCAAAAGTATTTTTGTTGTAGATGTGTCGTTTTTAGGTTGGATGTGTCAGTTTTAGTTGGCAATGTTAATAAACTAGTCAAATAAAGTTGTATGTTTTTCAAAGAACGAGAGAGAGAGAGAGAGTGGGACAAAAAAAATTGTCTCTCTGTTGTTCTTGTTAAATAGCAGAGAATCTATGTAAGACAACAACAATAGCTCTAACAATAAGTATAGACCAGGTTGTAAAGAAAAAGTTTTATTTCAACTCAGCAAAATTGATGTTGTTTTAAAACAAAAATACTATTTATGTTATTTTATTTACTGACTGATTTTAAAGCTGGATGCATTACGAGGTACATTTTCATAAATTTTGGCATGAGATTTGGCTTCACAATAGTATACATAATACGGAATTTCTAAATATTCATCATACGCCACGGTGCAGAGTTAAAAAAAAACGAAAATATTCATAACCAACCTCGTATTTCATATAAAAATACCTTTAACACGTATGTATGCATGTATGTAACAATTTAATTTTATATCACAAAGCCGTGTAGTGTCTATTCTGTTATCCAGTTGACATGTATCATGTTAAATAGGTAAATGCAATACAAAGTTTGTGCTTTCAAATTCTCAAAAATGGAAATATAACTTGGAGAAATATTTTCCAACAGCAACTAAATGAATTTACTGTGCAACAGTTGTAAATGGATTCAAAAGTATTAAACATACATTTACTAACATCCATATATTAAAATTTTCTATAAAAATATCATACAAAAAACACAAATGAACAAGTAACATAAATTTTACATAATTTTGTGACAGCTTTATTTATACAAATAGTTAGTTTTGTAATGTTTTAATATTTACATAACAAACAAAGCGACCATCAGGCTTTTAAGTATAGTATCTAAGGTAACCAAAAAACTGATTTAAATTTTTTTAAACTCTGCATTAGAGTAGTTCGAAAAAAATCGTACAAAAATATTTAGCATTATTGTGGGTACGAACCGAAATTTTAAAAGTTTAAAAATTTTAAATTTGACGTGGCAGTAAAAAATTATTAAGGAGGGAAATATAGGCCTTACAGAGCTATGAACAGCGGTATACAAAATGTTATGATCGGACTAAAAATAGCGACACAGTAAACAAATTACTAAATTGTTTCCGTAATTTTTTTTCTATTGAAGGCGAACCACTCTACTCTGCATACACCTTACAATTTGTTACTCTCAGTTAATGAACTCAAATAAAAATTCGTTTAGAAAATTATGTGTTTTTTATAAAAGTGTTTTCAGATGATCTTAGTAGTGATATGATGTGCATATGACTAATTGCAATACTGTGCATAGTACATTACTGTGCATAGTATTGGAATTAGTAAAATAGCTTAATAAAGAAAATACGAAACGTAGTATTTGTAGACATTCGACTTCAAATTATTCCACAGTAGCTTCCTACTAGTCTAAAGGGTTTTTTTAATCCAGTGGACAATTGATACAATTTAAAAAAAATTACCGATAGGTAGTGTAAATAATAAAAAAGGATATATGATGTTGTCAAGTATGAGTTAAATTCAAGGACATTACACTAAATGAACAGTGTCGAGCGTACAGTAAAATTTACTTTAATATTTTCGTATAACCTCATCTGACAAGCCTATAGTGGATCTGAGGTATAATATAATAGGTTTGGGCGTCAGTTGGAGAAAGATGAAATGAGATCATATCTGTAACAACAGTTCAATCTCTTAAAAAGGATAATCGAGAGAAGTTATTTTGAACACCAAATACACCGAATAGCTACAGTTGATCTGAATCTGATCTGATCAGGTACTGGCGGTAGCTTTTCCATAACTTTAAGAAATGCAAAACAAATTACTATTGGGCGATAACTAAATTTATCTTTAACAGGAATTTGCATTAGATGAGTAATCTTCCGACATATCGGAACTTCACCTTCACGATGTGAATTGCTGAAATGGTTAGAGAATATTAGTGCAGGTTAAGTTTAACAGCACGAGAAGGATTAAATATAAACTGAGTTGAATTACTAAATTTGCAGTTTTTAAAAACGTGTAAAACTGTTCAAGAGTATGGTCAATTAACTCCACTAATTTAAGACCGGAAATGTCGACCATTTTCAGAAATGAGTGCTATGGACTATTATGAACTGATCATCATAAAATGTAGTAGCATTTCTTCTGTACATAAACAATATATTTGCATTAAATTTTTTTCTCGATATCATCATTTGTAAAAGATGACTTACAACTGTTACAACGTCATAATATTCGTTTTTTTTTTCGTTAAAATTTTAATCAAAAAAATAGGTAAGATTCTCTATTAGTTGCCATAAGAAAAGCATAGATGTTTGAAATTCTTCTGATTTGAGACTCAACTTTAATTTACTAAAACATGAGTAAGTGAACTCCAATAAAATAAAATGTACATCTAATAAAAGCCTGTTCCCCATAACATTTATCAATAAGTGTTAATCAAATTGCATTTTTTTGCAAAAAAATAATTGTTTCTGTTTTAAAATGTTCTTTGCAAATCTCATTTAGCACTAATACCTCTGCTGCAAAGTGAGTGTTCCACAAAACATTTTATTATCTTTGCATGTTTGTCTCATCAGTTTTCTATTTACATTATTAAAAAAAGCCACATAATAAAAATGAAAAAAAGTTTGTAGTGTTACATGTTATTAAAGAAAAAAATTATATATTTTATTTAATTTTTAAAACAATGAAGTAGAAATTTTGCATAAAGTTATTGTAAATATTTAGAACATATAAATGTTTACATTTTATTTAATTAAGATATAAATCTTTCTTTAAGAAAGACTCTATTTGCGCCGTGTTTTTATGGCAACGATTTAACGACCCTTCAGCAGGGTTATCGGTATTTCGGTGTAATGGTGGTATCAACTTGTTTTTCAGTCCCTACCACTATCACCCTAAACAACAAACCAGAAATGGACTCCATTCGGTGACACGCTTTTATTTACACTGTAAAATGTGCAGCCTTGCCCGCATATCATCATCACATTCAGTGAATGGTTTCTATTCCGATCAATATATCCTTTCTAGTGTAAAGTAGGCGCGTAAATTTTAATGATTGTACCATCAACGCAACCACCAACACAAGGGAATCCACCCATAATAAAAAAGTTTTTAGCAATATTAACAACGTTATTGGGTCAACGCAATGTGTTTTGAAATAAAACGTCTAGTGTAACGTCGGCAATTCAATGGATGATGCTGTAAACTCTTAATTTTACAACACCATGCATAGTTGCAATTTCATGGTACTGAGCATTTCCGAACCTAAGCAAACACAGTGGCAGTCGATTTTATTTATCTTATTTATTTATTTAATGTGCTTATCCTGAACATAAAGATTAAATCTTATAATATAGCACAGGATAATAAGTAAAAAATAATTATATGATATAATCGATCGTTTTTTGACAAACTTATAAACCTTTGCTTTGCAAATATAGAGTTTGCAGTTTTTGTGGAACAAAACAGAATAATTATATGTAAAATCTTTGCAAATCACTGCTTTCAATATTAACTTTGCACTATGCACAAGAGAACGTACATGGAACAGAAATTGAAAAGAAAATATAAAAATTTCAAAACCTTTGCAAATTTCACTTATCAATTTCAACTTATCACTTAACAAATTTTATAGTTCTAAGGAACACAAAGTTTTGCAAATTGACGAAAAATTGCATAAGGAAAAGTTGGTTTGAATTATGTGTAGAATGAAATTACTGATTCAAAACGTACAAATAAATTTTGTGTAAACAAACATCAAATTTAATATATAAATAAAAAATCGAATTTAATTCATAAAAATATAATTTTATATTGTTTACATACTGGGTCCTTATTTAACTCTATAATTTGTTAAATGCTGAAAGCAATCGTCCTATTAGAAATATGTGTTGCCTATTTTCGAGTGTAAAGTTAAATCAAAGGAAACCAAAGCGCAAACAAAATGAAAACTACCATTAAATGAACTTTACACAAATCACACAACTTCAATTTTATATCCACAATTAAGAAAAATAAACAATTTAAATTCTATTTAGGAATTTTCCAGCATTCTTTGTTTCTGTTATCCGTCCCTCGCCAATACCAGCAATGAATAAGAAGACAGTAGCAGTAGTAACAGTGTGGCAGACAAACATGCAGTCTGTAACAATCAGGCTGGAATGCTTATTTATCTGGCCTAGTTTATAATATATGAAAACAGCAATTCGTTTATCATTTTCATTTTGACACTTGGCTGAAGCCATCTTCTTCAGATAATATACAAACTTCTTTTTGCAGAATCTGACGCGGCCTAATAATTGTCTGTCTGCCCAGCCTTCCTTCCGTTCCTCTGACTGTCAGTGTTTGTGTATTTGTGTAATTATTTTTGTTTGATACTGTTTCGTTTGTTATACACATTAATACTGGCGAAATCTTGCTGTCAGCCTAAATATTTTAGTATACAGTAACAATATCTCTAGACATTGAATAGATATGTTATTATTTATTGGATGCTGTTGTCAGACAGTCATATTACCATTTTTATTTTTTCATTTGAGTGAAGCAAACGAACAGCAGAACTCCATTCAGTATTTCACGCACACAAATCTTAAAACATTACTAAATATAATCATGCTCATTATTATAATTATTATCATGTTCGTCGTTGTTGTCTTCGCCGTCATCGTCATCGTCATCACCATCAACTGAAGAAGATACATCAAACGTTGTGTATTGTAACTGCTGCAGAAGCTACTGACGGACTTGTCCATGTACGAGGAGTACATACATAGTTAACTGTGAATACAATCCAACCCATCACCATCAGCAACAACAGATTTTGAACATCAGTGTCTAATCCATAGCCATTCCCAACATATTTACTCATTTCAGTTTCTATTTAATATGAAGCAAGTTAAGAACTAGAAACACAGCAGCAACAACAACATCAACAAATATCCAGAACAGTAGAAATAATGGCCAAAGACAAATGCAAATGTGTCCAGAATTTTCAATTATGACTTGAAACCATAATAATAATTTTTCACTCTCAAAATTATTTTTTTTTTCTTTATTTTTATCCTGCTGCACATCTCATACTGAAAGTAATACTATTTTGGTACTTTCAGTTTTAAATGGTTTTTGTGACAGCAAATATTTTAATTTTAAAATTATATTTTTCTTAGAATTTTTATTCATTTGTATAAATTTTGAAAATGAAATGTTGCAAACAGAAGACACGTCAACGATTTGTTGTGAATATTTTTTTTTCTTCTTAAGGTATGTATGAGCCCAACTCCTGCAATGTATTGTGTGGAATTATAAAAATAGGTTAAGGGAAGGAATTTGTGGACATTCAATTTAAACTTTCTAATATTGAAAGAGACAGCAATTAATTTTGCAGGAAGTTTAGTTAGCATATAGACAATATATAACGGAAAATTAATTTTCTTTGTATTATGTCTAATCGAACGTAAAAGAATAAGTTCCTCATAAAAAAAAACTTGTATCTTTGGGTACAGGAACATGTTACCTAATTTCAGCAGACCCCATTTTATTGTATTAGCAACAGAATATTGAAATTCAATCAGTGATCCATCACATGTGCGCTCTTCTAAAGCTCCAAACAAGACTTTTAATCGCAGGCATTTTACAACATTTTCGGTTAGAAGTGAAAGATTTCCTAAACTGTTTCAAAATTCTGAGTACAATGACAACAATTCGTTCTCATTCTCAATTTCCAGTCTGCCAATGCTTTTTAATTTTCACTATTTAAATTATTACTTTTTTGCTTTACATTTTACATGCAGCCATATTCCAAGTTGTGAAAATAAACACAAGACACCCATCCGTAGCTATACCACCATGCATTGTGTAATTTAAGTCCATATTATTTTCAATTTTAACCAAATGTTACTGAAAGCAAATATTTATCATTTTAAACCATGTTTTTTTGGATTTGCTCCTATTTTATTTTTATTATTATTATTATGTTTTCCCGCTCACTTCGCACATTTACTATCCATTCTATTATTTTAGTAAAACTCATCATTGCAGCCATGTTCTTTGGTCGTATATTATAACGAGTTGATGTTGTATTTAGAGGATAAAGCAGCCAACACTCGTTAGTTTAATATATTTACATTAGGGTGGTATTGTATGGTATGGCAGCAAAAATAGGTTTTTCATATTACAATTAAAATTAATATTTTATGTTCATTTTAAAATATCTAATAATAAGGGTTACTGGCTAAGCTATTGAAATTATTATGTATTTTGCATGCTCTTTTCAAGAAATCTGAAAAGTTTCCGTTTTCTTAATTTAAACATGCATTCTAGTTAAAACCCAAGATATTTTAAAGCTTTGTTTCTTATCACACCTAATGTTTTCATATACTAAAAAAATATTCATTCATTTTAGTCGAAACATTAAGTTAAACTTAGTTGAATTTAGTTGGCTTGTTAGTAACACAATTTAGCTGGATATAAAGACAACAGAGAAGCACAAAGACTCAAGGTTCATTCTTGGATTTTTGCTATAAATTTAAGGCTATGAAACAGTTTGATATACACTGTTCAGTTTATAATAACAAATACTAGCCAAAGGGTATATCAAAAGTCAACAATTTAATATTTCTATCTTCAATACAAAAAAATTTACATCATCGAATACAGACTTGTGTTTGCAAAAAATTTGATTTTTTTTTTAAATGTCTAACATAGTAAAATTTAATAAGTTATTATTGCTGCAAGGCACTACGAACGAAGCCCCTAATGAACATAGTCCACAAATTGAAAATAAATTAAAGCCCCAAAGTTTTATATAGGAAAAAAGAACGACGAAATATGGGACTTAGTTAATTTTTTCGGGGTTTATTTAAAATTCATAATGAAATAACTACCCAATTTATGAAAATGATATAAATCCCCTAACATTTTTTTGGGGTGTTAGTTCACTTTCTTAACCCTTCTACACTCCTTGGGTCAAATTGACCCTATTTAATTTTTAGACTTACATTATTTTCACTTTACTGATATAGGTTCGCCACGAAATTTTTATTTATCCCAATCGGCAATATAAATAACAATTTGGTAATGAAATGATAAAAAAAGTTGTTTTGCTTTTCATCTATATAAAAAAAAATTACTTTATGTACACATATAGTCATAACTTTTGGTCTGCAATATGAATTGTTTGTCGGTTTTTTTTAACTTTGCTTACATATTCCTATGGCAACTTCCAAACCGTTAATATTTGAATTTACAATAATATAGAAATGGAAATCCCCGGTTATAAAAAATGACGCTTGAGGTAGGCGTGCGGTATATTACGTATTTTGTATTGATAGATTCTTACTGATCACCAATTGCAAGAAATTGTGAATAATGATGACAATGACATTTTTGACGAAAGTGATTGCGAAGCAAATTTTGAACCAGATGAAGAAAACGAATCATATTCCTCATCAGACATACGCATAAATAGTGTGCAATTAGAAGATACAGTTATTGAAGGTTCTAATTGTTCCTCATTATATTTGTCCAAAAACAAAAGTATTCTGTGACAAGGACAGCCACCTCAATAAACTGGAAGAATATCTATTAAGATCTAATAATGAAAAGCAAACCTGTGCAGCACAGTGTGCGTACTAAGTGGAGAATAATGGTAGAGATGAGCATATCGTTTTTCAAACTTAAGAATGCAAGAAGGGCTTATTGCATATTTAAAAATATTAGTAGAGATTTTATATACATACATATATATACAGGTTATAGTAGTTATATGAACATTTTCCAAATATATAAAGTTAATGAACATCAATAGGGTTCATTTCGAAAAAAATTGTTCGTTTTAATTTGTATATACAAGGTGGTGCAAATATAAGACTGAGCTAAAAGATAGTTACAAAAGAGTGATCACATCCAAAGAAAAAATGTTACCTTCCTGCTATTAGTATTTAAAAGGTAATGAATGTGATACTTTTGTTCAGTGCTCGTAATGGACAGAGAATCTTGGATATATGTAACTATTGCAGCATTTAAAGAACCCACATGTGTACTGCAAACATATTACCCATAAATCAATATTTCATAATATGTTGTGTCATATACAAGGTGGCGCAAAATTAATCCTCCTATCAGAAAATGCTATAAATTTTGCGAGACCCCTAATGTCAGTTCTGTTTTGACATTTGTGTAGTAAACACATGCGAAATACACGTTAATAAACAATGTTGCGCTACACTGCTCCAGAACGCGGAATATTGCTAACAGAACTGACATTAGGGGTCTCGCAAAATTTATAGCATTTTCAGATAGGAGGATTACTTTTGTGCCACCTTGTAGAAGCAAAACTTCCGAACGGAGTTAAATTATGTGGCATGACTGTAAAATATTTTTTTAATTCTACAAAATATACTTTTGTTTTTTTTTTTTGTAACAAATGATCTTTAAATGTGTTATCCTTTTAAATATGTTGTTTTACTAAAAAAAAATATACAATTTTATAAAATACTTAACATTTATACTTATTTATTAAGCATTAATTAAATTCCTAGGAATTTAGAAAATGAAATTTTTCATTTCCGTTTCCCGCGGAACAGAAATAGTACGGGAAATCCCAATCCCTATTCAGGACCCAAATATTTGTATATTAGAATATAATTTACCTCCAATTTTACATATAAAATCCAGTCTCATAAATAAAAAAAAAATGCTATAATTTCTTTGTTAAGAATATGTGCCCATTTTATAGCAACCAAGATTTGATTATTAAATTGCATAATAATTTTAAAAGTTAACTGTTTTTTTTTTTTTAAAGCAATTACTACAAACAAAATACTAAAAACACCTAATATTATTACACCCTTTCTAATACAAGCAAATTAAATTGTATGTAACATATATTTGTCTAAATATAATATATAAGTAGCATATATGTATGTATGTCTACCACCCCAACTGATATGTATATAAAATTCTATCCTACATATAGTGAATTTTATCTTTTTAAAATTGGTTTAGTAATTTATCTTGCTGTAAATGCAGATGTTATTAGAGTTTTACTTTTATTGCCAAATAAATCATACATGAATTTCTTACTTATTTTATTGGATGATTAAGTAAAATTATTAAATATATTTGTTAGTTGTTTAAAGTCTTTATGAAAAACAAATAGTTGTATAATATGTTAATTAAAATATTTAAAAGCATTTAACTTGAAAATTATTAGTTTTCAACAAAACTCATCTATCAGTTAAATGACCATAACAAATTATATATAGTAGGTATCATAACGTATTTCCATTATTCTTGTTTATATATACAATGTGTCTAGAAAAAGGGTGCAACTAATTGAAAATATTAAGTGAAATATTTCCCATTCAGTGTAATTAATGAGAATTCTTCAAATTTATTAAAATTTATTTTTCAATTTGGCACTATCTTCAAAAGTGTTAAAATAATATTTCATATTTGGAGCTATTTGTTAAACAAATTTTTACAACGCATCAATTTAATATTGTTTATATTTGATGTAAGCCTAATGTATGCAAAACGTCCATTAGAAATAGCTTGGCATTGCTTACAAAAGCATTTACTCGTTCTACACTGCAATTAAGGTTAGATTGTAAGTAATGATAATGGTTCAAATAAGATCCAACTTCCATAACCAAACTAAATGTAATAAAAGGTTGAGAAACTAAGAAACTATTTAATAGATATATAGTACACTTAAGGCATTTGGCAAATATTTACTCAAAAGAGCGTAACTACTTGTTTTAGCACAAATTTGTTTGACGTTATTTACTCTTACAAGAACTTTCCAAGATCAAACAGCATCAAATTAATTCAAACTAAATATTTGTTGTCCTTTGGCCTAAATAAGAAAAGTTTTTTAAATAAATAAACGAGTTTAAATATATTTTATTTGATGGTTACGTCTTTTTCAGCAAATACTTGCCAAGTGTGACCGTACCTTTAGTATACTTAGATTTTAACATTACTAGATGAAATAAAAATGGAGACCATCACTGGGTGCACAAAACTCTTTTTCAACATATTTTCCTATATATAACATTTGGTGGTCAGCTCAGGGGAATAAATATCTCAGAATGCTACAATAACGCACATAGTCCCATCATGTTAACTCTAACCTTTTTGTTACTACATCCTCAGAAGTATATCCACTACATTAAATCCAATTTGTGATTACTGATGCCTTAAAATACCTTCATTACAATTATGAATAAGATGCTTGACGAAATTGTAATCATGAAAGATATATGTAATATGTATGTGTGATTTGAAGATATAATACAGGAATATAAAGCTCTTTATGTCAAGTACATTGTTGAGGACAGGTTGGGATCCAATGTCTTCCAACCGACATTATTTGAAAAAAATATATATATAATTTGATATAAGTCTGATGCCAGACTTGACAATACCACTAGATATGGAATATCGTGATTTTTCCACTACTTTCTCGCAAACCTAGACTGCGGAGGTCTAAAGATTTGGCAAAAATAAGGAGTCAAAAAAGCTAGTCAAGCAGTGACTGTAACTGGTGTTCGAAATAGCGACATAATAACAGATAACTTTCTAACAACTTTAAAAAGGATTTCAAGAAGATTGAGCCATATGCCATACGAGTACAGCCAGTGAAACCATTCAATTACTTCATAAGACATGCTATCCTTTCGCATTGAAAAGCAGAATAGTGTGATTTAACACTAATAGATTTATTATTATTGGATTTTTTGAAGTCAAATATCTATGCCATTAACTTAACCACCTTCCGTACACTGAAACATGAAATTCAACACTGAATTAATGTAGGTACCAGCAAAGCCGGCATGATAATGAATTAACATTTAAAAGAAAACTATATTTTCTTATTAATTAATATCTTGGTTAAATTTTGATGATGGGTCAGCAGGAATTGTTGCGAAAAGGCGGCATTTTCTGGATGAGTGGGCCTAATTTGGCAACTGCGTATTGATTTTGAAGAGAATGGCTTTGAACCTTTATAAGACCAATCTGCACTAGCGAAAATCATTTGATCTTATGGGATTTGTAGTCTTCGGATCTGTAACATATCAAACAGTATTATAAGCTATACAGCTTAAAGTGGTATTACAAAGCAGAAATTAATATAAACTTATTTAAATTGAGTCTGCCAACTGCACTTACCTAACTTAACCGTATTTATATGAAATGTTATCTCTAGAATAAACCATTTTTTGTTACAATAACAGCATCAATCTATATTTTTAAAAAGCTTATCAAAGTATCGACTGAAAACTCTTACAAGCTGAAACAAACAATTTCAATCCTCTTTAAGTTTAGTTCAGTAAATTTGCTAGGCTATGCAACATAAAATATTTATGCTACAAAAAACTAACTAATTTCGGGGGCTAATTTACCTCTACAGTAATTAGAACTTTATTTTATATCAGAGTATTATACAAAAAACTTCTGACTTAATTATATAGGGTATTTTTTTGGATGTCTAGAACTTTAAGTTGGCAACAATTTATTAACTGGCTGCTTTCTTGTCAGTGATTTATGTTTAGTTTAATTTATGTTGTGCAAATTTATTTTGAAAATCATGGTTCTTTTTTTCAGATGTTCCATTATTTGAACTTTTAAATGGAATAAAATAAAGATGATTTTTTTTAATTAACATGAAATTTATATTTAAATATCACTTCTGGCATATGACTGGCTCGGACGTAGTCTAATCTGGAGGTCCAATTTTTGTTGACTTTTTCCAGCATTTGTGACCGTATATCGGTAACAACGCGGTGAATGTTGTCCTCGAAGTGGTCAATCGTTTCCGGCTTATCGGTGTAGACTTGACAGGTGACAAAATGGTCGCCAGTTAAATAAGTGTTACCAAGTTAAAATTCTATACATCTAAAGATTCTTACAAATATAGATTTTTAAAACAGAAAACACAACCAATTATAAACTACTGTCAAGCTAATAGATCGTAAAACCTTTTTTACTAAAAATATCATCTGAGTTATCTTCTTTATATTTACGAGTTTATGCTTGTGCCAAAGACTACTGATAAGTAAAATCATATTTTCTATGGGTACAACACTTAATCTTGCAAATTACTCGTGCTAAGTAATCTTAACATTTTTCTTTAGCTAGTAATTGTAAGCTTCGATTTTCAACTCAAAGTTTAGATGATTTTATTGATGTTTTCTAATCCCTTCTCTCCAAAATAAGTCAATTTCAATACTTTATGTTGCCTTCTATTCTGCCAATAACTACTAGAATATATATACAAAATTTCTATTTTTGTATACTTGCAAATTTAGCAGGCCTTTAGAGAAAAAAAAACACAATTTTTATAAGTAGGTACTATTACAAATATTACATGGACTACAACTTACAACTTTAATAAAAGAAAATCCAATTTAATTTTCAAATTTCCATAAACAACCCAGCTTTAGACCATAATTGCGTAATAACACTCTGACAGAGAGGAATGTAAATAACAATAACAAAAATAACAAATAACCAGATGAAGGAAAAACACAGCAAACGAGAATAAGAAAAAGTAGCAATAACAAAAATATTTTAGTCCAATTATTTGTAAAATTATCTCACCCATCTTACTTAATCCAGTCACTGTCATTGTTTGAGAACAAGTCTATATTTTGGATTTGGTTGTTTTTTGTTATTGTTTTTTTTTTCTCAATAGAAAGATAGAAGCCAAACATTTTACTGGTTTGTTAGTTTATTTTTCGTCTTTTTTGTGAGTTTTTCAATAATTTTTGGCGTCTGTAACGCTGTCAACAATACTCCGGATTTGGCAAACAAAACCATCTACATAGTTTTAACAATTCTATTTTTTCTGCTTTTTCTTCATTTTGATGTTGTTGTTGTTGTTCCTTTTTTTAAAAAGCAATTGCTGACACCAAAAATCGACTCAAACAAACCACAACGAAACGAAAACTATTTTTACGAGTATCTATGAGTGTATGTTTGTTAGTTAGTGTTTTGTTGAATAATAGAAAGAAATATACGATTTCGGTTTTAGATGCCAAATAGGTTACTTACCAATATAACAACAACTAAACCAACAATAGTCAAATTGACAAAGACACCAACAACAACATCTACAATTTGTATGTTTTGTCAATGTATGGTTAAGAGTATGTGTGAGTTTATATATATTTGCCTGTTTTGTACGAAAGAATCCTTACATGGTTGTTGCAGTAAAACTAGTAGCACTCACAACAACTGTAACTACTTCTATTTCTACTCGTTGTATTTTATGTGCACCGAAAAACCTATAAGTTTTAAGTATGAATTGTTACAGACTAGTAACTAGTGTAACTGTAGAACTAGTTGTGGTCTGCTTCTAAAAGGAAATTGTATGCTCTATATTAAATCTAAGCTACATATATCCAAAATATATCCCAGTCAATTTTTGAAATACGAAATTGTAATTTTGTACAACTCTATCAAATTGTATATTTTTAAGTAAAAAAAAGGAAGTTAATTAAACAACTAACTATTAACCAGTTCACCAAAATTAATTTAATTAATACCTAAAAGAACAAAATAAATCTATAATAATTTTACTATAATAGGTTTATTTCCAGGGCTCCCTTTACTCCACAAATGAAACTGTTTATGTAGAGATTACATATGATTACTTTAATTAATAATTAATTAATCACAATATTTGACTTAGCAAGGAAATTTCAAATTTGAATATCCAAAAAAAATATCGACTAACTCTAACTGGTATATCGCAGGTGCTTTAAATTTTTGTTAGTGTTGAAGAATGAGAATGAACTTTGTTAATATTATAACTTGTTTTATATATTGTAAATTGAATCAATATAGTTTGTTTTTTATTGTAAAATGTTTTTAGAAATTAGAAAATAAATTTTCACTTTTTGACTGTTATTCTAAATATACGTATCACATACTAACAGTTAGCTTGAAAATATAACGGTAAAGTGCTGTTCAAAATAATTGCATGTTTCATAATTTATCATTAAAAGAAATTTAGTTGTAAAGTTAAGTAGTGAAAAATTTACAATGGGAAGACAAACATCATTTTAGACTCGACAATTCATAATAGACTTATATAGAAAATGTAAATCCTTGCATGAAATAGGTAAAATCGTTAAAAGTAAGTTTGAGATATTTGGAATCAAAAACCTACCAAAAATATGGCGAACCAAGACCAAAGCCTTTATTACTAACAAGACGGTTCAGTAATGGCGGCATCAGGATCGGTAGTAATGAAAAAGAAAGACTATTTCGATATATACAAAACAATGTAGACTCTAGCGTAGAGAAACTAAAACTAGCGCAGAACTGGATTTTCCAGCCAGATAATTATCCTAAGCAGACCTCCAAAATTGTGAAAAAGTGGTTGGTCAATCATTGTCTAGAACAGGAGTGCCCAAAAGTTGTTTATGTAAGAGCAAACACCAATACATTTAAATAAAAACTAATTTTTATTCATAATTTTTTGTTGTAAAAGCCAATACATATAAAGAAACAACACACTTTTTTAAACGGTAAGACAAAACAAAATTAACATTGACGATCGCAGTCACCAATGTTTACCAGTAGAGCATACGAAAATGTTGTTGCTTTGCGCTTGCGTGTATAGAGTGAAGTACGACAAAAAAACAAATAAGGCAAAGTTGTTTGTGTATTTCGTATTGCTAGTGCTGAGTGCTGTAATGCGTATACAAAACACACAGCCTATAGCTAAGAGTTTTTACAAATACAAAAGAGCACCAAGAGTATAGGGCTTGGGCACTCCTGGTCTAGAACCTTTAGATCGTCTATCGCAGTCCCCTGACTTCAATCCAATTGAGCATCTGTAGGAATATTTCTTGTAAGGTTAACCTAAAGTCACTAAAAAAAGTCACTAAAACAAAATATTAAATAAAATGTTTAACATAATTTTAATATCATTTTAATATACATTTTGAAGCGAAAAATCTGTTACTTTTCCGTTAAAATGAGATTATTTTTTTATGTTCCTTATTGTTCTAGTTTTTGTTAATGAATTATATTTTGCTTAAGTTACTTATGATTTATGCAATATATTTTTTTTTCAATTCAATTCTTTATTTATTTATATAACATTTGCCCTTATAAATTTATAACATTTTTAATAAAGAGTTTAGGCATTTAAACCTTTTCTACTTGGATATTAAATAACAATTTTTATATACAAATACATTTTTAAATTTAATTTAATGGTAAGTAGAAAGTTTTCAAAACACTTTAACGAACAATTTTTTTATAATTTTTGAGGGATTCTAAATAAAAAGCTTAATACTACCGATTTAAAATTAAGATGAGACGATGTCATTAATGTGGTTTATCCCAGAGTTAACACATCTGGCATTGAAGTTGAATGTTAGGTGATTTATCATTTACAAGTTCGACGTTTGCTAATGTGTGAAGACGCTGCGTGGAGTAGTGCCAAGGCAAACTGTAAATCATTTTTAATATTTTATTTTAAGCTATTTGCAGCTTCTTTTTATGACAATTTGCTGTTGTAGACCAAGCTGGAGCACCATAAAATATTATAGCGTGGAAAATTACTTTTAAGATAATGATTTTATTGTGTGTGTTGAGTTTAGAGTTTTTTTAACAAGCGAATACAGTAGTCTTATTAGATTTTTTAACTTGTTGATAACATACGGAATATGAAAGTTGAGTTTAAGTTTAGGATCTAATATTAAACCTATATTATCGTTATTAATTAAGACCGGCTGTTGAGGTAAGTAGCAGGTTTTTATTCTCCTGGAGAAATATATAGACTGAACTTTTTGAGGATGTATGAGAATATATTTTGTTTTAAATTTGTGATTGTAGTATAGGTAAATATATAATAAAATATTTTTTTAAACAATATTAAGTGTTTACTTTAAGTTGATGCTTAATTACATCTGCTATAAAAATTGTTATTATTTTTAAATTCAATCTTTATACCGAATTTTATGAATGCCGCTACAAAATTACTCATGGCTCCAATGTCAGTAAATATTTCGAAAAATCTTTTAAACTGCATAAAGCTCTAACAAATACCAATATCCAACCAATATTTTACATGTAATATTTATATATGTATGTACCAAAATCAAACTTCTTTATTTGTGAATATTAGTACATATTTGATCATATCCCTCATGTAAGGTTCACTTTCAAAAATCAGTTTGTAATTATCAGGGGTGTCATAGAAACCAATATTGTCAGAATTGGTTTTAAAACCGACAAGAAAAAATGCTTTGGTGTCATAGGGCACTGCTACACGTTCAATAAATATCCAGATATTTCTAGTATCACGATTATATAGCATCTGGTGGAGCATTGTCATGATGTAATATTACGCTTCCATGTTCGGCCGCATATTCTAAGCGTTTTTCGGCCTATGTTTTCGGTACAGATTTTCTTTTAAGAGTCAAGCAGCTCATAATAGTTAGGAACCTTTTCGAATAAATACAATATACAGAGCATTACCTTAGCTGACTGTTTCAGATATCATCGCCAACGCTTCGGTTTATCGCAAGTAATGATTCGGCTTAAAACTTAATTCATTTTATAGCTTTTAAGCAGCGTTTCAGAAATGCAAAATCAAATTTTAAGGTCTCTCGGCTTCAAATCAAAATTTCATGATTTAGAATTAATCTAACTACTGTAAAATAATTTAAAATTGCTGCTTGAGTACCTCCCAATGTTTGTACACGCTCTTGTTTAGTTTGGCAATAATCTTCATGGCGTAATGTCTCCAATACTTGGAATTTAAACTTTTTTTGGCTGGCCTGGCCGATTTTTGGTTTCAGTGTCATAATAACCACTTCCGAACCGCACAAACCATATCTGGCACATTGAAAGTGATAAAACACATTCACCATAAGCTTCGATTTATACAAATTAAAGAATTAAAGGCACAAAACTTAACACATATGATACTTGGTTCACATAAATTTCGACATTTTCGAAGCAAAAAAACATTAGCGGTATTCACACCGAGCTTGTTAGTTTGTTAGTCGTTAATCGTTACTTTTTTACACGCATTTTGTTTTTGTATATTTAACGCGCTAACGGATAAACATTTAACAAATTAACGACACGGCACCCCTGATAAAATAGTTGTTAGTTGGTAACTCACAATCAATAAATATATTAAAAATAAATATATTTAAAAAATCATTTGTGATACATTTCTAAAAAAATATTTGTGTACATTGAGAGTAAGTATGTTAAATAAATGATTTTTTATTTTATTTTAATAAATCATAAACTGTTCTCGTAGTGGATAACCAAAAGAAAAAGCGCATTCGAACAAAAATGCAAAAAAAGTGGAGTGAAGCGGAGCATAAATTGCTGTTAGATTTTGTGTTGGAAAATGTGGACATTGAAGTAATGTAGCCCAATTTTGTATATGTTTATAAGATTATGCCAATGACATATATACTTACATATACATATGTATTTTCAGAAACCAACTAGTACAATCTATTATCAAAAATGTTTGGACCAGACCAAAATTGACGCAACATGCGAAATGCTACGATGCAAAGTTCGATATTGGGAAGCTACATTTAATAAAGCTGAAGAATGGCGAAAGTCAACTGGTGCTGGAATTGATGTAAATGATGACTGCAGCACTATAAGGGGTAAATTGTTCGATAATAATAATTTGGCTTTTTTCACCATTTTTTTAACGATTTGCAGACAAACTACAAAAAATGTGCCCGTATTATGATCGCCTCTGCGGCACTTCATGACAGCATGTAAATCTTCATAAAGTTCATCCAGCACATATTCGATTTCATCTTCATCATCGTGGAAAATTTCTGCATTATTAAATTATTTGTAATTAAACTATTAAACTTCGATAAATCTTGTCTACTTACCGTCAGCAAACGTTATTTGTGTCAAAGCATGAGTAATTAAATGGTTTACAATTGTTTTTTTTACACTTTCTCGTGGCATGTTTTATTTTTTCCAGAATAATAAATTGTGTCAAAACAATAAATCAGCTGTTTTACTACGAAAGTTACCAGACTAACAAAGTTTTAAAAAGGGGGTCGTTCACAGTTGGTAACTTTAACAAATTAACAAACTACCGACTAACAAACTAACAAGCTCGGTGTGAATACCGCTATTGTTTTTATACTATGATCTTTAATAACTAAGTGATAATAAGTGACACATATGTACCAAACAAGAACCGCGTCCAAAGGATTCGTCATTTGTTATTAGTCACTAATTTTAAAGTGATACACCCAATAACAAATGTATTTTAGTATTTACACTAGTTTCTGTAATTCTGATTACATTAATGCGGTGGGTATTAAAAATTCGACATATCCAAATATAGCACTCTAACTTGTTTAACTTTTACTTCTTTTCAATAATTTTTAACTAAACATTGTACCTACAATGTTCAATGAATACAATATTCAAAAGAATTACATTATTTCTAACCATGCATTTGGCTACAAAAGGAGACTCAACTCAAACTGGTCTGTCAAATAACTATCTTAATCGGGAAAACCTTCGAGAAGAAAATAGAAAAAACTAAAATGATCGGTATTATTAATAATGTATAGAACAATCTATAACTTCATTAAAAAAAAAACGAAAATCATAAAATGTTTACTGGTACATGGATGTTACCCCATTCGTTTGTAATACCACAACAAATACTCTGCATACAGCCAATGACCTGGAATTGTGTACAACATTTTATTGTTCAATCACCATTTTGAAAACAGCTTCAATAAGTTTCAATTTGTATTTTTTCCCTCCATTTCAAAGAGATTTAGATTTACTCATCGTTTACTATGTTATTTTATGTGAGCGACTATGTAAATGTGTGTGTGCTTGTATGTATATAACCTTATGTATGTGTTAATATGAGTGTGTATTTGTGTATATGTAAAGCGGTGGTGTACAATATTTAACTGGCCTTACTATGCATTCATGTATACGTAGAATATGTACCAGTGAGTGTTTTTACATATATGTATATGTAGGTTTATAAACCATACATACTCGTACGAGTATGTCTGTATGTATTTGTAAGTAGCTGTTTAAATCCTAGAGATAAGAATGTGTTCAATATGGTGTTGGATATTTAACTTTATGGTGTTCGTTTCAGTTCTATATTATTTTTTTTTTTTTTTTCTTCATTTCATTTGTAACTTTTTCGTTATACATGCAGACATTTCCAAAATAATGTTTTCGTTTTGTAAATATTTATTTGTGTATCCTGTAGAATTTATGGTTTCCCAAAAAAAGTTAATGTTTTTGTTTTGATTTCGTGCAACCAAACAAAATACAAACTACAACAAGTTGGAATGCTACAAATATGTGGCTATAACAAATTTTAAATACCCACCAATGAAATTTCAATGTTTTTTGAACGAAATATTTACTCATGTCTAATTAGATTTGAACAGCATTAAAAATCATTTACTGTTGCTATGAATGTATATAATTAGTAGTAATTGAAATACTTATATAACATAATTCCATTTTAGCTATTTTAAAACGGAGAATTATTCTAGAGTTCGTAAAAACACTTTATTTTTTTATTTTTGATTAAAAGAAAATATTAGTTTTTGTGGACTATGAAATATTTTAGATAAGATCTAGTTTTTTAGATTTAATTTTTATTAAATAACAAAATTTTTAACACGAACTTTGTTTGACTTTGAAAATTTACAAAATGAATTGAATTTCGCTGTTTGACAAAATTATTACTGAAAATTTCGATATTAATTATTATGCTGAATTTCATTCTATAGTGTGTTATAAGTGCAATAAAAACTTTTTTATATTGACCAATTTGTAAATACCGACATCTGTTTCTTTTTTTTTTAGTACACTGATGTGCGCCAGTTTGGTTAGACTCAATAATTTTCTTGTTTATACAATTATTTTGTTACAGTTGTACATTTAAACTATTCAACCGTTTTGTGGAACACTGTTACAATTTATTTTCAATACAAATAAGCATGTAAAACGTTAAAACTACGTACATATCGCACCCTAAATACAAAATGGTCACAATTTAAAATTTTCCAAAACTGATTTTTTGTTATAAATTAATTCAGAATACACATCTCTAACTACTCTAAAAATTTCTTTCACATCACTATCTTCTTTAACTGGAAAAATACAGTTATGTTTATTTTTATATTAAGTGTGTTGCTTGTGCACGATGAAGTTTTTTTGTCTCTCCTGAAAAGTTTTGTATTTTGAGTTGTGATCCTTTTGTATTTAGGGTGCGATATGTACGTACATCCTATCATTACAAAACACCAGCAGTAATGAAAAGTACACTCAAGTAATATAAAATTCTTTTAACGGTAGAATTTTTAATACGCGTATGGTTCACTTAAATGTTGTTGTTTCTTCTCTGCATGCATTTGACCCTGGCGATTAACTGTATTTTTTATGGATTGCCACAATAAAAAATATTTAAATAAAGGGTTCCACTGGTGCATTTTAATGGGTACAAAAATGTTAAATGTAGTCCAGCAAAAAAAAAACTATGAGTCCAATTAAATTATTTTAAATTATTTTTAAGCTTAACTTTTTCTAAGAGCAAAGAGGGCTGAACAGTTATGTACGCCTGTTCTGGAATTTAACAAGTATTTAACAAAGGCTTTATTGGGCAATGGTTTCCAATTTGTATTATTATAAACAAGTGCTACTAATAAGACATACACAATAGATTTGGGTAGTTTCTGATCAAATTTGAATGAAGTTGTTCAATAGAACTATTTCAATTAGCATTTTAACAGAAACTACAAAGCCAAGAAGTATGTTTATTATTTAGTTTAGTTATTTAGCACACTGTTTTACATCTTTCATTGTAAAAACTACTTAATTTAAATCGTTCAATTTCAATTTTGTTCATAGGCTATCTCACTCTTATTCAAAAAATATCAATAAGATACGGTGCGTATGATTACTGTGTGATAGATTCAAACACAATTAATGTTGTTTTTACACTTCTAGTTTCAAAGAACTATTTTAATAGTTTTAAAGAATAATTTAAAGCAGTAATGAGCTTCGTCGCTGAACACAATTTTCCAATAAAAAGTGCACAATGCATTGTAGATTCCACTCTTTTAATCGACCATGAATTTATATTAAATAAAATTTAATAATCTGCAAGAGATGTTCGTTTGTAAGTCAATTCGCGATTAACAACCATGTCACAGACCTCAATTCCGATCGAAAGAGTTTTTTATTCCGTAAATTGAGTCTTTAGAAAAAGAAAAACTATTTTTTTTTTCGAAATGAAAACACTTTAATTAATTTTATTATTCCCTTGTTTTTTTAATTATCTCATTAATATTTAAATAAAATGTTAAAAATTTTAAAGTTGGTGTCAGCAACAAGAAATCTTTTGTCAAAAAATTACAAAAATTAAAAATATTTACACAGCACTGGAATATGACAGATGATCAGATTCGTAGCTTTTCAACTGCATTTTGATGTCTTCATTCATTTAAAACAGTAGCAATTGAAATTCCGGGCATTTAAAAAAAAATGTTCACTTTTATTTAAAATTTCTTTGTTAACGCTCTTTTTGTTGGCTTTTGTTGTACTTTTTATTACAAAAATCATATGTTTTTGGTTTTGGTTACACAATGTTACCATTTAAGGTTAAAACCCAGATTTAAAAAAATTTTGGGAATAAACAAAATCGATCGAAATCTAGAGAACGCAAAGAAAAAACGATCGATTTGCAAACACGGAATTAAAATCATTCCGATTTAATTATGTGACATGCCTGTAAATTAAATTATAACATAAAATAGTAACATGTTACTTCAATTTTGATATTTTATATTATTTAGGCTTAAGTTCATTGAATTTAATTTTCATTAAATTATTTTTACTGAAGAAGGAATTGTTTAACAACTTGAAAAATTTTTATTTTTGATAATTTTGCAGTGGTGCAGGGGTCAGAACGTAACGAATTCTGATGAGAGAAAGTGGTGTTTCTCGAAACATATGTAAATTCAACCAACAACCCAGGTTCGAATCCTAGTCAAAAAATTATCAAAAATAAAAATTTTTCAAGTTGTTAAACAATTCCTTCTTCAGTAAAAATAATTTAATGAAAATTAAATTCAATGAACTTAAGCCTAACTAATATAAAATATCAAAATTGAATTATTAACAAGTTCAACAAAATACTACTAATTATCCTATAGCTAAGGCACAAGCCGTAATGTTTACATGTGTACGAAAGTGCACAACAAATATAACAAAAAACAAATGTGTTCAGGTTTTCGAGACGAAGTCTCGACATGAATACGAAAGAAAAAACTGAAGAAAAGGAAAAACAACAACTTAAATAGAAATTAATAAAAAATGATAATTACAGAAAACTTCGAACCACCAGTCTCTGGTTAAAGGATTGATGTTGTCTGCTGACTAGCAGGCACCGTAGTGGTGCAGGGGTCAGAACGTAAAGAATTCTGATGAGAGAAAGTGGTGTTTCTCGAAACATATGTAAATTCAACCAACAACCCAGGTTCGAATCCTAGTCAAAAAATTATCAAAACTAAAAATTTTTCAAGTTGTTAAACAATTCCTTCTTCAGTAAAAATAATTTAATGAAAATTAAATTCAATGAACTTAAGCCTAACTAATATAAAATATCAAAATTCAATTATTAACAAGTTCAACAAAATACTAGTAAGTAACATGTTACACGAAAAGAAAGTTGCTAAAAAATCACCCTTTTTAAGCTAGCAGATCACTCATCTACAGTGATTAAAAAACTTTATTAAATTTTCGTTTATAATAAAAAAAATTTATATAATTTCATTTTTAAAAATTTCATCATCAAAAAAATATTTAAATATTAGATTATATTAATTAAATTTACATGAATAAATACCTGCTTATTAAATATGTGTTATTTTATTAATAAAATTAAAATGAAAGTCTTAAATTTGACTTTTTAATTTTTAAATTTTCTTAAGAGAAGCAATAAATTAACACAAATATGCATATTAATACGTTTTATTCGATTATTTTTCATAAAATTAATTTGTTATTCGAAAATGGTAATTTTTAAATGATTCAAATAACTATGCAATAAAAAAAACATGTTCTTGGTACATCCTGCATACTAATTGATACAATATTTTTTTTTTATTCACCTACTATATATATTATTTAAAAAATTTACAATACTTAAAACACATAAAGACATCAGACATGATTGTTGTCATAAAATCTTAACTTACAGTTTCCACATATACATACATACAGTCATATGTATAAATGATTTAATACTAATGCACAGTGGCTACTACTACAGATTTACAAACACCCAAACAAACGTTAAGATAAATGCATGCAGGAAGATATACTACATACATGCATACATATGTAGTATACAATTGTGTGTACAAACAACAATTTTACGTTTGACCGTACACCATGGGTAATAAATCTAATTTGGTGGAAAACGCATATACACACACAGCCATAAACATTTGCACACAGAAATTTTAAATGTCTTTATTTTTATGAGCAAATAAGCTTTGCACACAACAAAAATAACAAAAACAACAACAACAAGTTTTACACTAAAATCATGTTAAATTCAAAAATATGAATGAAAAATTAAGAGTAAAGCACTAACTGTACAACCAAAGCTTTTGCTAGGAACTAAACAAAGTATAATGTTCTCTTGTGACTTAAAGCTTTTAGCATATTCAGCAAACTTAAGAGTATAAAGTAAAACAGAAAAACTTTATTTATTTAAGAGCATTGAGAAAGCTTTATGGTTGTAAAGAGCTGTTTCTGTTTGTATTAAAGTTAAGTGCTTTGTACCTTCTCAATGGGTCGTTGTCTTCTTGTTCGTTTTAGCGTTCTTTTTGTTTTTGTTATTCTGCTTGTAACACAAAAACACACAAATTTACACTGCTGTTCTCCCATCAAGGTCAATTTCTAACATATCACATGTCTCATCCTTTTTAGGAACGTTGTTGCTGTGTTATACACACAAACTCCTATACCCCGAAACACCCATACAAACACATGTAACCGTGTTACTCTGATTGTTTATGTGGAATAGAATAATCTTAGAATTTAATTTTCAATATTTAAGAAAAGCTTTTTACTTAAAATAACCACCATAGATTTTTTTCACTTTTCCACATTTGGGATTAGGCCACATAACAGGTAGACTCACTTAAATTACTACACCCCAGGGTATCACCCCAAAAATGATAAAAGAACAATAAAAACAACAAAAGCCTTTATTCGTAAAGGCCACCAAAGTCTGGCTTCTAGTACCCCATGGCTAAACAGAGAAAAAGAAACATTTTATTGCATGTTAATTTCTAAATTAATAAATTTGATAATACTTTTAATACTTTTAACTTATACCTATACTATGAAGCATATTCATTTACTTAGAACCAAATTGTAAACAACCTTGTAACTGTTGTAATGGAATTTCTAAGTGTTTATGACATGATAATTGGACAAAGGTTAATAAAATCGACCCTTTTTTATCTCAATTAAATGTTTTTTGCTAGTCTTCTAAAAAGCTGTATTTATAATTTAGTAACTTAAAATATATAGAGTAAACAATTTTTTAGAAACCGTGTTCTAAAAACTATAAAAATTAGTCAAAGTTTAAGTTGTTTAAATGAATTTGTAAATATCGGTAACAAGTTTACTCCAACTTTCTCTAAAACTAATCTTTTGGTTCAGAAAATGTTTACTTTGATAATTTTTAGTCTCTCCTGTAAAATGTTTCAAAATGGACTTTGCAAGTTTGCACTCTATGCTGAAGACTATATGGTTTTGTACATAAATACAAAACATAAAAAGAAGAAACTTACTTACTAATACTTACTTAAACTTACATTGCTGCAATAAAGTTTTTTTAAACGTATAAAATCTAACAATTATTTTTAGTTGAACTGTTAATTTTACAATTTTTGACAATCTTAGTTGGGCTCGAGTTCATTAAATTTATTTTTCATTAAATTATTACTTTTTACTGAAGGTAGGAATTGTTTTTACAACATGAAATCTTATTAAAATTTATTGATAATTTTTTCTTGGCTGAGCTGGGGATCGAACCTGGGTTGAATTTACATGTTTCAAGAATCACCACATTCTTTCATCAGAATTCTTTGAGTTCTAACCTCTGCACATCAATCTTTAACCAGTGGTACTGGTAAAATTATCAATAAAATTCTAATAAGATTTCATGTTGTAAAAACAATTCCTACCTTCAGTAAAAATAATAATTTAATGAAAATTAAATTTAATGAACTCAAGCCTAACTAAAAATTATCAAAAATTGACGTATAAAATCCTTTAAGAGTTTGCTTAATAATCTCTTTTTATTTATTTGGGAGACCATTGCATTAATATTTTACTAGTGTTTCATAACTATAATTATATTTTATGATAACCAAAAAAGGTTACTAAAACACAGAAGTATAACTGTTATTTCTTATTTTATGCAATTTTAATTTTCAAAAAGGTCAAATTTCAATTCCTATAAAAAGTGGCTTAAGTTTTCGAGCAATTGCCAAAAAGTAATTCCAAAAGTATTTCTCGACAAAAGCTGCTGTCTTTGCGAAGGCTATTACTTTGCCACAAAACTGATGAGATCGAATTCGATTAAAGAAATTTGTATTTAGAGTGCGATATGATTTTTCTATGAAAAAATCATATGGTTTAAAAAGTTACTGGAGAGACCTAATTAAGGGACCACGAAATTTCTCAGAAAGAAATTACTGATTATGGGCTTATGACAAATCGTGGATCGATTTTTGGTAAAACTTTCATTGTTTTTCGAAGCTCTATTGTGCCTTTAACAGACGTACGGACATGGCATGACATTGCATTTTAACGGAAAAGTAACAAATTTTTCTCTTCAAAATATATTAAAGATAAAATATTTTAAAAATACGTAAAACATTGTATTTAATATTTTATTGGTAGTCTTTTTAGCATTATCACAGCTGACAATCTTCTAAAATTAAACGAATTTGTTTCCATTCATTTTGTATTACGGCCTTTAGGATATCCTGGCAAGAAATATTTCTTTGCCTTACTTTTTTGTCCAGATATTCCCACAGATTGAGGTCTGGAGACTAATTTAATGTTTTTGGCTAATGATTGACCAACCAATTTTTCACAATTTTGGAGGTCTGCTTAGAATCATTGTCCACTTGGAAAATCTATTAACTCTATTATGATTTGCCGGGTCTTAATTGATGTTAATTTTTGTCGCATAGTAAATTTTACACTGCCTAATGTCACAACTTAATCTCTTTTAATGATAAATTATGAAATTTGCAATTATTATTTTTTCACACAAAGAAAAATTAAAAGAATTACAACTACTTTCATAATGACAGCAGCTTTTTTGCATGGGTGATGCCACTGTTTACGTGTAAAAATTGTTGGTCCATTTTAAAAATATATCAATTAAATTTCTATAGGCTTTCGTTTTTGTTATATTTTTGTGAATTCAATTCTACTTAGTGTAAACATAATTGTGTAATATAATATTATTTCTACTAATATAATTAAGCTTTACTTATAATAATTTTTAATGTTGACTTAATTTTGACACTCACAGTATATATGAAGATATAAGAAGAACTCTGTTGATTAGTAAGCCTGATCGATTTTTTGAGTTGATTCAAAAAAATTAAAATTTTTGATTATTCTTATTTTAATTTCAATATATTTATAATTATGAAACACTAATTAATTTTTTTTTATAAATTTTTAAGAGGCAAAATAAAAAAAATTATTATTTTGTTTTTGTTAAATAATATTTGTTTTTTCATTCGTATGTGAAACATGTAGGTTAAACTGTTTTACTTTTTCTTTAACTTAGTTTAATGTATTTACTATATTCATTAATTTGTTTTCATCTCATTGCAAGCGTGATAATTTAAAATGTTTTCATTATTTGTTTCCTTATGTTTGAAATTTAAAAAAATTTTGAAAACATTTATTTTTGTATAATTAGTATAATATTTAGCAAACAATAATAAAAGCTGATTATAATAAATTAAAATATTTGTACACAGACATACATACATACATACATATCTCTGCCCACACGAAATCAAATTATTCAATAATAATTTTGCAATTTAAGAATGTAATAACAATATTATGCGCTAAACAACAATAATAAAATGAATACCAAACTATAATATTTATGAACTAACCTTCCTCTCTAACTGATTTTAATTAACTCATTATTTATGGTTTTTAAACATAATCTAAACCAACCACAATTGTTGTTACCAATAACATACAAAAATTTAAATTCATTAAATTTTGTGTATATTTGAGTGTGTGTTTATATGCAATTTATAAATATTATATACGATTTCTAGGGAGACCCTAGGAGAAAGTTTTGCAATTCTAATGAGAAACATTTTTTTGGCCTAGTTTTTATAACATTTTTGTTTACTCCCTTCACTGCATGTTCAGTACTTAGTTATATGTAGAAGCAAAAAAAATCAAATGTTTTATATAATCAACTTTAATATCCTCTTCATTAAGGCACACCCTCCAGCTTAATTTTGTGTTTATTTTTGTGCATATATGCCACATTTTTACTTCCTGTTGTTAAAATTCTGTAACCATTACACGCCCAATTAATTTACTCTGTTTGTGCGTAGTCAAAATACTAAATGTTTTATTTTATTCAATTTAAAATAGTTTGTGTTTTCAGTTTTTTTGTTATTGCTGTTTTTCTATAAACCATATACATATGCATACATATGTAATGATATGCATGTATATCTTTATTTTTCACCGCAGTATATAGTTTATGGCATTGCTTATACATAGCATTAGGTTATATTTGTGTTTTTGCAAATAAATTAAATTTGAAATTTGTGATGTAATATTTTTGAGCTACAAACAAATTATGTTAAATAATTTTAATATTTATCTGTTTTTTTCTGGTATGCTGATTAGATGTAGTCGAATGGAATTTTAAATGTACATATTTAAAATACGATAAAAATTCAAAATGTGTAAATATATTCATGTTCAATTAAGAATTAAGCTAAGACAAGTTTTTGTTTTTTAATTCTAAATGCTATGGGGAAAGAAAAATGTTTTAATATATTAAACAACACTAATAGCAGGGATGGAAAATGTATACAATTTAAATTCGTTACGATTTTTCATACTATTTTATATTCACAAGTACGTCAGTATTCAAATTAAATTTCAATTTACAGATTCATATGTTTCAGTCAAGTTTGATATTACAATTTACTTATATATATTTTTCTATAAAAAATTATGTATTTTCTACAGAAAATTTATTGAAAAATGATATTTTTACAAGTATTTGCTATAGAAAGTTTAACTTAAATAACTTTTTGGTTAAATATTATTATTAGTTATTAACTAAACAATTTTTATTTTCTATTCCAGTTTATTTTTGGGTCAAAAGTAAATGATGAAAGAAAATCACAACAAAGAAAGTCGTAAATAAATGTAACCTTCCCAGGCAAAAAACCACAATCAGTACAACGTTATTTCCACATTATCCATGATATTTCAACAGCGTTATTTACTTTTTTACAATGCAGATTTTAATTTTATGTGTCATGATAATATACAATTTGTAAAATCTCTGTATTGCCATTTCGAACTACATAGCATTATTTTCGAAATGCTTTAACAGGGGCCTGTATTTTTGTTCTAATAGTGTTGTACATTCTTATTGCTAATTCTAAATATTGTACAAGACTTTGTAGTAGTGCTGCAAAATAAAAGCTTTCTTCACACAAAATCCGGTCACATAATTTAATATTTATGTACAAGAACAAAAAATGCGTTGGAATCATCTTGAACCAAAAATTTATACTAATTTAATAACATTCCAAAAAAGCTAAAATAGGAAATTAAAATTTGTTTCCTTTTATAAAAATCTTTGTTTTTTTTTTTGACCAATTTGAATTTTTATTATCAAGAAGTATTCTCATTATTGAAAGGCTTGGAGTAATACGTCTCTAATAATGAGAGGGATCTAAATTGCATCCAAACTTTACTTGCGACAGATGATGTCTTATAAGAGACAAACAATATTTTTGCAAGCATTCTTTTATATAACATTCTTTTTGTGACATGACTTTCAAAAATAAACAAGAAAATTTCAATAAAAAGAGAGAAAACAATTGGCCATGATACAAAGATAATAAATTAAACTTTTTTGGAGTCATATTTCATTGCCTAAATTAGTGCAACTATCAGCCATGTCACAGAATTTAATTCCGTTCGGAAGTGGAATTAATTCGATTTTTTGCTTCCATAGAAAAAGCAAAACGAAAAATTCAAATATGTGTTTAAAATGCAAGAATATCAGATGAATTTATGAATATGATCCAAACCCAGTTAAACCGTTTGCTAGAACAGTTCATTATTTTTATTTAACAAATTTATGACTTATTTTTAATGAAAATATTTACATATGTATGTACATACAATTTTTTTTTTAATTTCAAGATGACACATGAGTTTTTGTTTACTATATACATATTTGTTTTTGTCTGCCAGAATGTTTGTAAACAACAGTCAGTTGTTGTTGACATTACAAACATGAAAGCAAAAACAAAAAAACCTTGTTGTTTCTGTAATTGTAAAGTAATTTCACCATGGTTACTTCTATAGGACTTAAATATACTTGAACAGTTATTTAATTTAACAAATCTTATAAAAGTGCTGTGTAAGTACAATGTATCATTATAATTCACTTAGCGTTTTGATTCAAAAAAATATGTTGAAATTAGTTAAGTTTTTTTTTATTTTTGCCAACTTTATCGTTTTTTATTATTTTCAATTACATATATACAAATTTTTAAATACAATTTTTTTCTTAATGAAACAATATTTCTCATTTTCAAATCTGATGTAAATTGTATAAGTATATACATAAGTATAGTAAGTATATAACAATAAAGTATAATATACTGATTTACTTTACTTTAACTTTTCATACACATTTTATATCGAATTCTAAAACTTAATATTTATAAATCATATTTATATGGTGTTCACACATGCATTTTTAATTGCAATTGTTTTATTAACGCCCTAATTGAATTTAATTATCCATACAAAATTTCAATTAAGGTAATTGCTTCATTATCAGTTAATTGTTCTAATAATTGTTAAAATTAAAAATACAACCCTGTGACAAGTAATAACTAAAATTGCAGTTGTTTCGCTTTTACATTAATAAAGAATATTTTTAGGCTGAATTAAATGAGCAATATTGAACATGTGTGAACACTTTTTAATTAACCAATAATTGACTCAATTAAAAATGCATGTCTGAACACCATATTATTGTCATTTATTGCAGTTTTGTACGAATGAGTACTAAATTGTATATGAAGTTGTTTATTAATCATACGTTCGGTGACCATCAATGTTTCTTACACAAAAATATTAACTGTAGCATACTTACTTCCGTTTTCATATGCATTGATGTACACCAAATGTAGGAGTATTAAACAACTTCCTATCCAATTTATTCGTACTTATTCGCACAATATGGCCATCAATGGTTAAGTAATTGACGGATTTAAATATATTTAAATTTTTTTTTTAAAGTAACACAACTAAGTTCTTAGCTTAAATATTATAATAGTTGTAAATAGATAACCAAAAATATTTTAAAATTTTAAGATCTACTATAGAAAAATAAAAATTATTATCAATTTCAACTGATCATAAGAAATGATAACTAATTTTGTTTAACACACAATACTCTTCAAAAATATTTAAACAAATATATTTGCTTTAAGAGAAAAAAGTAAAAAAAAATTAAGTAAGAAAACTCTAAAGTTAAAATTAAAACTTATTAAGTGGATACAAATTGCCCTTAAAAAAGCAAAACTAAGTTGTTCTTTTTCATAAAATAATCCTAAATTATTCAGTTCAGTTATTCTTTAGTTCCTTAAATATGTAAATAGATAATATTTCAAAATGTTTTCCTTTATAATAAAAAAATGTTAAATTTATTTCATAACTTAAAAACTATTATTATTATTATTTTGTAAAACAATTATATTCGTTTGTAACCAAATGTTCAACAACTACAAACAGTTTCTGTTATACAAGCAAGTATGTACAAATTTAGCCTTTAGTTTTATATTGTAACATAAAATACAGAAAATTTCTGCACTTGTCTATGACATTCATGCTATTTACACAAACCTTTCACTTTGCTAAAGTACTTAAATAATCTATATTTATTATTATGCATATTTCATCGATTTACGAGAAACAAAGTTTTTAAACTCTGAAACAAATTTTACAACAATTTTACATATAAAATATACACATTAATGGAGAAAAATATTATCGACCATGTTTTAATGAGTAGATGATGTGATAGATATTTATGTAGGTTTAAACACTTGATACATGACAGTGAAATTCAAATGATTTGTATTTTCCCTTTTTTACATATTTGACCCTGGCATGTGAATGGCAACACCTCTCAATCATATAACGATTTAATAACTATTCAAGTAACTATTTTTCATAATTTTTTTTTATTATATTTACATACACTGTTTATACATACATACTCAGTATTTTTTGCTTGTGTTTATCATTATGATAAATGATACACTTTTATAACTTTCTACTAATAACATTAACTATGTTTTACCAATATATCAAAAAAAAATTTAGAACGCTACAGTAGGTCAGTTTGAATATAAGAAGATGATATATGATTAGGCTTACGCAAACCCAAACTGCTAATATAATTAAAAAGTATATAGTTTTTAATATAACACAAATTACATTAGCAGCTCCAACTGTATGAAGGAATTTGTAAAGGCATTTAAGTATATGTAGAGTACTTTAAATGCCATGTTACTCACTATAAAAATATTGTTCTTTGCCAACAGATTAACTGGTTTGCTTATTTTTACTGCGTTCTTTATATTTTCCTTAACATTTAATTTATTTTATTTTTCCCCATTTTTGCATGTTACAAGTATAATTTGTCATTTATTGTTTGTTACACCCTCTCTAATGTCATGAGTAACTTACAACAAACTGATATTGTATGCAAGCAAAAAATGTTCACATAAATATAATCTTAAGTAGGGAGCTCTATATAATCATTTAACGTGTATAAAATGAATCTCACCAAAAATAACAAACTCCAACATTGCCACATATAAATAACGTTGTGTTTCTCACTGACCTGATCCAATTATAAACGGAATAAAAGTTTGCGAACCAAAAAGAAAAAAGTGATTTCAAACGCATATACATAGTGGGAAAATCATAAAAATAACCACATAGAATTAATTTATAATTAAAACTCAAGCCTAGTACATGGAATGTATTTTGCACATATCATTTTAAATGTATGTAGTAAACATTAGCAGAGCCATACAATTTAATTTAAAAAAAAACTGATTGCAAATCTAACTCAATGCATTAGCACTCATTACAAAAATCCACTTTAATATGCAACCAAACACTAAACAAAGAATCTGTGGTAACAGGTTCAGAAACTTTATATTTATGTATATACACAAAAATGTTCGCTGTAATCCTCGTCTGCATATTGTGGTAAAACTAAACTACCAACAACATAACAAGTTATGAATTATGAAAGTTTTAATGCATGTAAGATATTTGTTTTCATTATTATTTATTATAAATAGATAGATAATCAAGATTATGATGATGTATGATAGAATATTATGCATTGAAATCCAGTGGAGAGAAAGAATATGATAAAGAAAAAACGTGAGTAGTTTAAGTATTTTACTGGATAGACCATAATTGAAATACACCAATACCTTACTTTGCGTCTGCGTTGCGTTCCAAAAAAAAATACGACTCAAATTGAAACAAAGCAAAGTGCATTAAGATGTTTTATAACAAACCATGTAAAGATCGAGGATAGGTTCTAGGATTGCGAAAATACTAAGTCGTCAGCTTTCTTTCACAAAAAATTTTTCCAATGTTTGCTTAACAGCTTTTTTTTTTTTTTTTTTTTTTTTTCTTGGACCAGCACTCAGGGGATGACCCCTACTTATGCAATGCATTGTGTTGGAACTAGGAAAATAGGTTACGGGAGGGAGGATAGCGGGAGTAGTGTTTGTGAACATTTGACTTGAATTTTCCTATATTGAAAGTGGCAGGGAATACTTCTGTTGGGAGTTTGTTCCACATACGGACAGTACGGCTAAAGAACGAATTTTCCCTGTAGTGTGTTGTGCGATCCACTGTCCAGTCGACCACAAAAGGATGAGCCCTGACTGAAGAACGTGTATTACGTAAAAAACTGCGTGTTTCAGGAACAAGTTCCCTAATTTCAGCAGAACACATTCCATTATAGTATCGATAGAACAGTGAAACACAATCCACATTGCGACGATGCTCCAATGAATCAATAGAGTTGGATACCCTACTGTCACCGATAAGAGCATCTTCGCCCTCTCCTGTACGCGGTCGAGTAACTCCAAAATAGACTTCGAAGCACCGGCCCATACATGAGAGTTGTATTCCATTTTCGGACGAATATAGGTGGTGTAAATAGTAAGAAGATCAGATGGGGTGAAGTATTTTCTACACCGTTTTAAAAAGCCAAGGCACTTGAGCGCTTCTTTCGACACTTGAAAAATGTGTTTGGTCCAGCGGACATCACACTGTATTCTCATGCCTAGAACGTCAAGAGCGTCTGATTCCTTAATATTTACACCGCCCATAAAAACAGATGAAGCAACATGATCTGTTGTGCGTTTGTGCGTTAATAAACAACACTTTTTTTCAACGTAAAATAAATTTCCTTGTAGCAATTAACTGTATTACTACTACTAGCATTGTCGTTGGATAATCTTTACTTTTGATGTCATCAAAAAAGAGTTATGCTTTGTCTGAAATACCATTTAACTTAATCGTATTGATTTTTAGTCCAAATAGAAGGCAAGGATTCCATTTTCATCATCAAAGCACTTCCTGTACGGGTCATCATTATAGCATCTAATGATGTTTCAGGTTTTGCACAAATTTACAAAAAAAACTTAAAGACTCGAACCCAAAACAATGCAACCTCGAAAATCAGTAAAAATTCGTACTAATTAAGCAGCGACGCAACTTCGAAAAAACGCAAAACAAAACGACGCAAAGCGAGGTAATGGTGTCAAAGAAATATTTTATTTTGTTATGCCCAACATATTATGTGAATATTTTTGTAAGAGTGAATGCATAGAAACAACTTCGAGGTCATGTCAAACATTATTCAATAACCTATATATATATTTAATAATAAAATAACAAAGAATATTAAATAATATATGTATATCGTCATCTGAAATGCCCAAAGACGTAACCCTCAAAAAACTAAAATTCGTTTTTTGATTGAATCTGGAACACAAGGCTAAAATACAATAAATAAGAAATAAGTTTGTCGTCTATCTTAAGACAAGTTGTGAAGAAATCGCGATTTTCAATTAAACAATTTTCATTTTATAACGTTTTTTGCTTCTCCTGTAAAATTATGATAATGAGGGTTACGTCTTTGGGCATTTTAGGTAACGATATGTCAAAAAAATGTATATGCTGATGTCAAATTTTGATCTAAAATAGTCCATAGGTTAAAAATATCACCGGAAAGGTAAAATCATAATTATTTGTACTTTTCGATAAACTAAAAACTATACCATAGCATTTGATTGATCTTTTGGTAATAGCGGAGATACTAGAGATTAATAATTATTAAAAAAAACATGTAATTTTAACATGCAATAATTTAAATAGCATTGAGTTAATATGTGACTTTGGCATGCAAAACATGAGTTTATGTGAGTTTTTTCATAAAAATAAAAATTTTCAAAAAGCTGTAAAGAAATTAAGCTTATTTACCAAAAATAGGTTATTTCCGAAATTCGCCAAACTTAAATCCCAGGTATAACTATTAGAAAACTATTAAACTATTAGAAGTACAGGTAAACCCCATACAACGTGGTTTCCTATAACGCGTTTTCGCTACAACGCCGTTCCCAAAATGCATTTTCTTACAACGCTACTCTTACAACGCGATTTTTACTAAATTTTTTTCAAATATTTACTATTTTAATTTGAAAAAGGTTTTCTTGTCCAAATAAAATTCTTTGCATTTCCGATCTTTCCTATGATGAAAATAAAAAATTTTCACTAAAAAATATCGAGAAGGTTTTAAATATGGCAAAGCAGTTGGAAGAATACATTTTGGAGAACGACCCTTTAAGTGACAGAGCAGAAATATTTAAACGAAATCTTCAAAACAATTTAGCTCCCTATCAAGAAATTTATAAATATTTGCGAAATAAGAACAAACAAACTTCAATGCACGATTTTTTCAAACCAATAATCGTCGAAAGGATGCCCGAATCTGATAGTGGATCAAGCTCAGATTTTGAAATAGTACTAAATGATGAGGAGGAGTGGAAAGTTATCGTTCTATGTTGGCAATATAAACTCTTACTTGTTTTCTTTGAGTTTAAATAAAGTCAAAACCCCCAAATCGAAAGATACCGGTAGAAATATTAAAAAAAACGTAATTCGTGAGTTACCGCTAGCAGAGTAATTGAATATTTTACCTTTTCCGAATGTACCAGTATTTAAAAGAAATTATTTTTAAAAAGTAAAAGATTGTTCTTTCGGACAGTAATAAAGATTCTGACACTAAGTTCTATTTTCAGTGTTTTATTTCCAAATTAATCACTATATATAAATACTTATATGCATGGATGTCGTGTATGGCATCAGTTTATACACTGACGGTTGTAAGGGATTTTGTCTCATTTAGGGATTTTTTCTCCTATCTTGGTTTTCATCACATAAAAGCATCTAATGTATTGAGGCGAAAACACTAGCCGACGCTGGATACACCCTAAATATCTGAATATTTAATACCACTTAGGTCTATTTATAGGGCAAATAATAAATGCAACATAATGGATATATGTAAAGTTGCCAAAATAAGCTTTAAATAGAATGAGAATCGCACTATACAACTAGTAAATAGACACCAAAAGAAAACATTATAACATTAAATCAATACTCACTGTAGAACTTGCCAGGAGCATAGTAAGAAGGACACTATTTTTACTCTTCTTTATGTATATAAACATAAATATATAAACAAACATGTACATAAATATATACATGTTTATATGACGATATTTCATAGCTATAGGATATATACCTTATAACAATTATTGTAAAAAGTTAGATCTAGTATGAAGGTAATCAACCTGCAGTTGGGTTGCGAGTAAACTAGCAAGTGTGATCTCTGAGATCACAACAATCAGTTTAGTAAAACTGACAAGTAAGTTTATAGTGTAGATGTGTCAACGTAGTGTTAGCAGAATTTTGTGACGTGAGAAGGAATTTATGTTTTACCCTTTGCTTTTATTCCTAAAATTATCAAAGAGGGAGCAATTTAATATGAATTATAATTTACACTGAACATATAAAAAAAAATCTTACTATTTACTAAATATCGTAATAGTTAATAACTCAATCATTTTTTTTTTTTTTTTAATTTTCCAATCTACGTTCATTTGTAAACATGATACAAATTGCATTTAGCACGTAATTCAATATATTTTCAATAACAATTTAACAATCAATTTGATTGCAGTTCAAGTTAACTATACTACCACAATCATACTAACAAGAAAACCTTTACACACCAACTCTACTACACGTAGTATCTCGCATGCAAAATACAAAGTGATATTATTGTACATGCATACCCTGCAAATAATATTGGACTACGTGATCCATTTTAGATGAAATGGACTACTTACAACATGCTCCAATGTAATGCAGTCATGGACCATGTCATAGTTAAACAAGAGTTTGTAGTTAAACGATATGGTTTCGTGTTAACACAATTGCATATTGAGTTGTTGTTGTTGTTTAAAACTAACCCTCTTGAGTACTCTATGAAGTAGTTTTGGGACTACTCCGATGGGCTATATGGTCAAATTCTAGGACATCGCAATGTTAAATGGACCACCTTTTTTGGAGTAGTTTTGGAGTACTCCTACTTCTCTTTGGACTAGTCTTTACATACATGTATGGACTAGTCGCGTTATTTGCAGGGTAGAAATTACACAGCTACGAGTAAAGCAAATACAAACGTAAATTCTGCTCATTGGATATTAAAAATTGTTTTTATTGAAAATAAACAAGCGCATTACTTGAGTTGTATCTTCCTTATTTTATTTGATTATTTTATTATCATCAAGACAAAGTAACAAATGTATGTATGTATTTTTATTGTGGGAAAAACTAGCGTTTACTATAAACAAGTGCTGGCAACTATGTTAAAATAAATATATGGCGCTTAAAAATGCTACATTACGAATAAAGTGAATATTACTGTAAGGTTCTCATACGTCAAATTATAATGATTTAAAAACAAGTTAGTTATATTAAAGTTGGAATTATTAGATCTACTAAGGTACTTATAAGTCCAGCATAATTTTGAAAAATGGTCTTAATAAAACATATTAATTAAAAGCAGCCGGTGTGATTTAAGTATTTATTAAAGTTTACGCTAAAATTAATTAATTACAACTAATTTAGTTTTTGCAAGATTAAATAATTAACTGCTGATGTATGCATAATATTGAATTTAACAATAAATAACAGTTCTTGATGTTATAACAATAACCCATAACAAAGAAAGTTTTAAAACAGCCAAAGCTTTTTTCTTCTCTCAATAATTGGCAGCACTGTTTAACACTGGCAGCAGGCATGAGTAAACTTAACAAATTTATTTTATACCCGTACAATCTGCAACAATCATAAAGTGTTTAAAAAGAGTTGTTTTTTCAACATTTTGCTCCTTTTCAGTCCAGCACATTGGCATGATGTTGCTGTTGTTTTATTGTATTAAGTTAAAATTGTAGGGTTTCATTCTTATTGGTATACGGTCAAGCAAACGGTCAATTTATTATGTTTTTCTTTTTTTTTTATTTATTTCAGTTGTGTCTTTAGCTGCTGGATTCATAAGTATACAATTGTATTATTTTAATACCAGTGCAATGAAATCACTATATGTGTTTGCGTTTGTGTTTGTGCATTCTGGTTTCTTTATACTTATTTTATTGCAGCATATATGTATGTGTGTTTGTACAAAACTTCAGATTGTGAAATAAAAGTAAACTATCTATAAACAATATGAAGCAGACATTTGCAGACAGGCAGATAGACATGCTGTATATGTACATGTGTACTTTAATAGTTAAAGAAATTTATACTGGAAAACATTTTGTACAACGGTGCATCGATTGTAGACAGGAGATTCATAAACCTGTTAAATTTTACTGAATACCTAGTTTATTTTCAATAATTTTTATAACTGAAAATAAGTTATTACTTCTAATACTAGGATTTGTGTGTGAGTTGTTTTCGGTCTTTGAAAATATGGAAAATTTAGCAAGAAATTTTTTTAGAGCAAAAAATATAATCTCGCAACGCAAAACTAAAAATTGGAGTTGAAATCGATTTCTAGATGATTTAACCACATCTTTTTATGAGGTCAAACCGAACAAATGTAATTGAAAAGCTACACTTGTTGCAACAATCTCCTCTCAACAATTTCAGTTGTGGCACACTAGCTCACAGTGTTCTGTTGCCCATGTGGGGTCAGGAGCATTATTTTTAATGCCCATTGGGCCCGTATACAAGATACCATATTATGTGATAGTAGCAAAACATTAAAAAGTTTGCTAAAAATTAAACTGCCACAGTAATAGAATGAAGCAATAACAAATAATATTGCTCTATTACATTCCTAAAATAATATATCCTGCAAAGGCATTTTTGAACAAAATTCGGTATTGACGACTCATTTTGAACTATAAGAAGTAGAGTCAATTGAAAAGTATTGCCTGAATTCATTTCTCAGCATAAGTCATATATTATAAACAAGAACTTATAGTCCCGGATATATGAGATGATGGAAAAAGATCATCCAAACCTGCAGCATAACCCAAAGTATATATATATATAATTATAAGACCATAAAGCACGGTGGTGGGAATATTATGGTGTAGGCAGCGTTTTCTGGGCATGGTGTTTGTCCTATACATAAGGTCGATCCTCGAATGGGTCAGTATGCTTATGAAAGTAGACTTTTATATACAATGCTTGCATACGCTGAGGGCAATATGCCACTTAGGTGGATTTTTATACATAATAATGATTCATAACAGAACTTACTTCTATAAAGAAAAACACCGTAATACCACAGCTTATTAAAACAAAACGTGTTGTGCCGTGATATTAGGGTGATATGTAACACGTTTAAAAAAGTAAAAGGTTTTAAAAAATAACGAAAAACAGAAAATAAAATATTCCCTATAATTTGCAACAGATACCTCGTGTCCACCACTGTACATACAAAGATCTTCTAACGTTCTCCGAACTCTGAAGAGAATTTAGTGTAGTTTGGACAAGTCCTCTCCGAAGACAAGATTGAGCTTCATCCAGTTGGTGATGAGTGTTGCGTTGTCACTGATAAAACCATTTACCAGACCACATGACCATTATTAATGTGGTAAGTCGTAATAATTAGGCAGTCGTCTCAGTATGCAATTGTTTTCACTCCATATATAGGTGGTGACAAGATCCCCCTTTGAGAAATTAATTGTTTTTTTTTTTAAGTTTTTATGAATTTACAATAATATAATTAACAAACACAAACTGCGAAGCTTCTTGGCTTATCTGCAGAAAACACCCAGAGTCTTTGGCGGGAATCAACCCCGCAATACTCTGACTGATTTTCCGGCACACTATCACCTAGTCTATCGGGGCACCCTACTCTAAGAGTACAAAAGCTTTATTAATTAATTAAGACTTTTCGCATGGTATTAATCCATCTCATCATGTTGTAGTGTATCGTGGTTTTAAAGATGTCCTGAAAAGTATATGTAAGTCTATTGCTGTTTTATGAACTACGAGACATATTTCGAAAACAAACTGTAGGGGATCTACAGATATACAATGATTAATTTGTGTTCGAAAGTGGCGCTAAAGTGTTATTCTGCAGTTATAACTTCATCCAGGGTTTTAAATCGGGATTAATCTATCTATTTTACAGTTATTGAATATAAGTTAGCTTCCCTTTTGCTTGTTAGCTTTGTCTTTTGCTTGACTCATTGATCGCCAAAGAATCTCAACTATGCATGCATTTTTTGAAGCTTGGAATAATTTTTTTTATATTACTAATGCTGATTTTCTTCTTAATATAACTAAATAGTTTTTGGAATATGTAGCGTAACGAATTGTCAAACAATACTGAATAAACAATAGTAAGACGTGATTTGTGAAAAAAAAACAAATTAAACACAATATTGTTATCATAAGACATGTGGATTAAAATGATGTCAGAAATTCACACTTTAACAGAGCTGACATGTGATGCTATAGCTTCTGATACACTATGAAGAATTAGGCTTTATGATTTATATAACATTTGGTTCGGACCTGTAGAAGTAAAGATGAGGAAAATATGTTAAAGCAGCTGTGATTGACAGTTCGTGTAGAAAAAATTAAGATCATTCTGACTGAAGTGGAAATCATTAAATTAATCATTAAATCAAGTCTTCTTCGCCATAAATATTGACTTTAACTTTTCTTGAGTGTATGGACATTACGACAGAAATAAACATAAGACTGCACAGCTATAGCTTGTCTCAATGCCGCTTTGGACTTTATATCGATTGACAGTTTTATTAGTTTAATATTTGAACACAATTACGCATGATTGTACTATACACTTTACACACATCTCTACAAATGTACACAGTTTCTATGGCGTGTGTAGGTATGTGAGTTTGTGTGTTTAGGTCTTTTTTATTACACCAAAAAAAGGTCTAAATGTGGTTTCTGTCATTCGAATGATTTGTAATAATCTGTATATTTATTTTATGTGTTTTGCTGCTTCTCTTTTTATTCTTTCTATGGAATCAAATTCAAAATATTTTCATAACGTATTTTATTATATAAAAGACAGATATATTCCTATAATTCAATGCATGTATCTACATAAGTTGACTGTCATGTACAAAATCAGTTAAGATTTGATGAACAAAAGTTGTAACCGGAAATTTAAAATGAAATGTTTATTGGCCGGCCATAAAAAAGATTAATTTCCGGTTAACTTTAAATAATATATTTATTTAAATCTTAGGTATGTTTACATGTGTAATGTATTTAATTTCTAAAATATAAATAAACTAAATATGAAAAATATAAATAAGCTGTTAAAGTACATATTTAGTATTCAATCGGCATAATAATCTAAAAAATAAAATCAAAATTATTCGATGCAAAATATATTGCTCAAAATGTACTCAAGTATAAGTAGTTAAAAATAAAGAACACCAGTTGCTCTAAAGCTGCCCATATGAGCTGTCTAGTTCACTTCAGTCTATCATTATTCAAGATCATCTAACTAACCACCTTCAATTTGATGCCTGAATTCCAACAGCTAAACAATTGAAACTAATGGATTTTCTCTATAAGATCAAAACTTACATTAAATAGAAAAACTGAACAAATAGAAAATAAAAATACCTAGAACATTTGCACCTTTTCCTAAAACATTTTTATGCTCTATGAAGCATGACAACTTTATAAAAAGTGCAAGGTTGTAGTTACTCATACGTTTTGTTGTGCAGTAAAGGAGAAAAAAAAACCTACACATACGAAGCTACTCGCAAATGTATATATTTTTCTAAATATGTTTATAAGTTTGTGTTACTCATACATATGTGTCTGAGCTACCAAGTTTGTACAATAGTACTTTTTTATACAATTTTAAACTGAAAAGTACACAAATACATTAAGGGGAATTAAAATGGAAAAAAGACGTTATTTTGTGATCACTAATGTTTTCCTCTGAAACTGATTTTTGATTCAAAAAACATAAAATTTACTGTAATTTGAGCAATATGCATATAAATGAAAAAAAGAGTTATTTTGTGATTACTCGAATTTCTTAGCAAACATCAATTATTAGAGTAAAATTTTAAAATCGACTATAACCTAAAATAAATTTTAATGGAGTAGGACATTGTTTATTTTGGGATCACATCTATCTTCATTTAATAATTAATTTTTTTAATGTTACTTTTTTGAGTGAAAAACTAAAAAGTGCTTTAGCGTACTTAAAGGAAAAAAATACATTACTTTCTTCATATTCATATTCCCCTTCAAAAATCAATTTTTAATGAAATTTTAAAAATAATTGCATTCAAATGTTGGCCGCAACTACGTTCGATAGGTCCAATTTTCGAACATACTTTGCAGCATTTCTACCGGTACCTCAAGAAAAGGCAATTAATGTTGACTTGTCTTGAAAGTCTTGGAATTTGATGAAGACTTAATGCTTATATAACAATAACCTACACTTAGATTAAAATTTTCGAATGGTCGATGATGCTCGAAGTACAAAAAAACACATTACTAATGCTAAATTTCGAAATACAGTTGAATAATTCGTAGTCGTTGTTGCCATTTGAGTCTTTTCATAACGAATTATCAAACACTATTGAATAAAAATAAGATGACAGTATGACAATAGTCGTAGAACATAGAGTGAAGAGAGCATCGATTGCAAGATGCTCAAGATGTTCAAAGCAAAATGGAGCTTGAGGCCTTCGCTGGTTAAATAAATGTATACAGGCATAATACGTTCAATACGGAATTATGAATCCCTAGTGTGATGCACTGCAACAAAAAGAAAATGTGTCGTGCATTGGCATTAAAGGTCACAACGCACTAGTCCTTTAGAAGCTCTGAATACTATTTTGCACATAACCCTAACAGATAAACACTTAATGGTCATTTCTACAAGCAGTGTGGTGAGATTATTTGCCTCTGCTTACTGGAGATCAAGTACATATGGACATGCGAAAATCCGAATACACAACACCCCTCATGGACTATGATAAGATGTACAAAACCACTATTTCATCCAGACGTAAGTGGAAAGGGGGTCACATACTTGATGGATACGGCATATGCAATGATGGTTCAAAGATGGAATGATAAATCTTTGATAAATCTAGTGTATATCAGTTTGAGATATTAGCGATTAGGGAAACATGTAGAATTTTATGTGACTGCCATTAATCGAGTTTGGGGACTACTACGGTAATGAGCGGACGAACTGGCTAGAGAAGCATTTGCTTTAAATGTCTAATCTGCCAGATCAGTCGCAATACCAATTGGCATCATTAAAAGTGAAATTTTCAGAGACTACTTCCAAAAGGCTTGAAGTAGGTGGAAACATGCAGTACCACTAGAAATAGCCAATGCAAGCACCGTAATAGTTGATTTTCAGCCGACAGAGCATAACTACGCTGTGTATTATTTAAAATAAAATCAACTTATTCAAACGAAAGCACTCTTTAAACGTAATGCTTTGTGGTGCCGAAAATCAATTCAGGCTCTTTAAATTTTTCTTACAACCGCGTCTTTAAAATTGTCCAACAAAAACTCACGTCCTAACATTTGAAAAGCTGCAGTAATTATAACAATACGAATTTGTAAAGCCATCGTTTATTTTGAAAATTTTAGCAAACTTATCAAAATGTATTTTGCAAAAATAGAATAATAATAAAATAGAAAAATAATTATACAAAACTGCATAATTATTTGAAAAATCTTTGCAATTTACTCTTTTAAATATTAACTTTGCACAAGAGAACGTACAACTGTTCCAAAACAATTGCAAAGAGAATATAAAAATTTCAAAAACTTTTCAAATGATACTTATCAATTTCCACTTATCACTTTAAAAATTCTATAATTCTGAGGAATATAAAGTTCATAAAGAATATGACAAGAATAAAGGATGTCTTAATGAAAAACAATTTTCCAAATGGGTTGATTAATTCATTAATGACCAAAGTAAAAAATAATATTTCTTCAGGGGAAAGAAACAACACCAAATACTATAGCCTGCCGTTTATTCCAAGACTAACTGAGAACAAAAAACTAAGAGAGATAATAAACGACGAACAAATAATATTCGCGCATAAATCAAACAATACAATACATAATTTATTTACACAAACTAAAACAAATATTGAGTGTAGGGATCAAAGTGATGTTGTTTACCAAATTGAATGTGATGGCGATGATAATGAGGAGTGTGGAAAAATCTACATTGGTACAACGAAAAGAAATTTAGGCGTGAGATTAGACGAACATAAAGCTGACATAAAAAGAGGAAAGCAATCAACTGCACTTGCACAAAACTGCATTGAAAACGGACACAATCCACACTTTGAAAAAGTGAGAATTTTAGATAAAGAAAAAAGGGAAAATAAGAGATACACGTTGCAGAGCTTGAGAATACAACAAAAATCGACAATTTCAATAAACACAAAAGAAGCAAAGACAATACAAATGCAAACTACACTATTGCAATACTTTAGTAATAATAACAACTGTGATCAAGAAAAAACGACAAATTTTCTGCGATATTTATTTTAATTTACATTCATTTTTTAAATATTTTAAGTTTTGTGTTGTGTTGTCCACATATAGAAAAATACTGTGATATAAATTATAAATTGATGTAAAACTGACAAAAAAGATTATTGTAAGTTAACTTGTCAAAAATTAAGCTTGTAATTATTGTTATTATTGACTAAATGTTTCTTTTGTATTTTTACAATGTTACCAGATTTTAATAAAAAACTCAAATCCCTGAAGAAGTTGGAAAGAATACCAACGAAACATCGGATTTAATTGAAAATGAAATAAGTAATCTTCTATTTACATTAAATTAATGACCTTGAAAGCCTGCATATAGGAAACTATATAAACTATTATAATAAAGTTTTCCAAACTGACGAAGAATTGCATAAGTTCAAAGTAAAAAGTTGATAATTTATTATATGGAATAGACCACTGAACTGGAAACTTTTATATTTAAAATATATAAATGAAATTTTAGTTCGAAGTTAATTTTTAACATTTACTTCATCATCCATAATAGTTTTAACAGCTGTTGAATTTTGTTAAAACTTTTTACTAAGTATCCGTTCCCGTTTTATGACAACTCCATTCTTATTTTCACTGCAATTTGGATATTTAATAACAGGATGGGCTTAAACACCAGCATTCACATATATTCGTCTTTTGCTGTTCACACACGTGTTGCATTCTTTTAGTCATTTCCGATTTACGTTTACGTTAAAAATCTGTACTTAAGGATGAAAGATCTTTCCTTCAGGATTTTCAAAAAATCCTCTGTAGTGTGGCGAAATTTTGCTTGAACACTTTATTAATTATTAATATTGTGAATATGTGCTTAAACAGAAAAGGTTTGTGGTGATTTGATTGAAATTTAAAACTAAACTAGAAAAGTACAATTTTCCATTTCTACTTCCCAAACCTCACCAATCATTTGTGCCCTAAAAAAACGACAACGCAAGTTGCACTTTATACACATGGACTTCATTGTATATGAATGCCAGAGAAAATACCGTGTAATAGAATGATTTTACAAAAATTGTATGATGGCAAGAACGATGATTATGATATGAGGGGAAAAAGCAACTTATTTTGCAACATTTACTATTCACAACTGCTTTAGTCAAACATACTTTAATATGAAATATATAAATAAATATAGTTGTAAATTGTTTACAGAAAAATTTATTTAGTTGCATAAATCAAATGCCAGAAAAATGCAATATATATGTATTAGAGCAAACAAACATGTTTGTATGCTTTAATAATTACAATGCACGTTATGTGAAAAAATAGTATAAAGTGCATAAATTTAGCAAGCAACAATCTCTGCATGATTTTGTTGGTTTATGGATTTTTTAATGTTCCTTAGACTTTAACAACTGCATTTGATTATACAAAATAATTTATTAAATATTTGTTAACCCTTTTTTGTTGGTTCTTTTATATAAAAATACAAAGAACAAAAGAAATTACGATGATGTTAAATATTTTGCATATTTTGTTTCAAAGAAAGTTAGTTATTTCTTTGGAAAAAAACATCAAACAGTAGATTGGTAAGAAACAAAAAGGCAGACTTAAAAGTTGTTGTTTTGGGACCGTATTATATCTACATCCCTAGGGTTGTCTCATAAAGGCCTAGATAATAAAAAATTACCCAAAAATAAAACCAAAAAAAAAAATTCTAAAATTTACCTAATTAAATCACTGTGTCCGATTGCACTCTATTACACAAATATGTTGTTTCAAAATTAAATCAGCAGTAAAAAAAAGAAACACTCAAAAATAATGGCAAATACTTATTTAACAACAATTTGCATGGTAATTAATTAAAAATGTTCTTTGTTTTATTTTTGAGAAAACATAGTAAATACGAAAAACTTGAGGAAACCAAAATTCTGCATAAAACTTACACAACAAATCGAAAAAAAAAAACAAACAAAGTCTGAAAGTATTTGCTGGACTTCAAAAATCTTAACCATGGCAATAAGAAAAAGAATGAAGAAAAAAACTGAAAGAACACAAACTAAACAAATAAATTACTTTACAGTTTACAGGGTAAATATTAATGTAGACTTCTTTATAAAAAGAAAGAAAGATTTTTAACTTAAATATTCGCATCTCGTTTTGTTTTATTGCTGCTCTATTTGCATTCTCATGCTCTTTATTATTGTAGATATTTTGTACATGCAAAATTAAAACAAAAAAAAAGTAAACTAAGATTGGGGTAACAAATTCAATTTTTAAAAATAGTATTTTTCAAAAACACATGCACAACAGCAAACTGCTAGATTTTTTTCTTGTTGCTTTCTGTTACTTCCGTTTCCGTTACAAGAAACGTGAAAATATTTCGCTTTGCTTTTTAAAATGGCCATTAATATCTACTAAACTAACAACATGTTGTTTCATTTCTCTGCCTTTTTCAAGATTTACTACGTAATGTTTAAATTTTACTTTTTCAAAAATATATAAAAGCACGTTTCTAGTCTTTAAAATTTAACCATAAATATGTGAGCAAAAAAACATACTTGAAACTAACAAGAATTTGATGTCATTTCATGTCATGGCGTAACGAACTTTCCATTTTTCCATGTGACATCATGTTTACACCTTTTTTTAAATGAAATTCTCCTACACTACATTCCTTAGCTCTTGCGTAGTTTAATATCATCCGCTAAATTGAGCATAAAGGACGTATTTTTCTTTTTTACTTGTACTACTGGTGGTTTTTTATAACCACAAACTTTTTCGTTGTGTTCTGTTTGTAACACATAACATAGAACCAAAAATTCTATATACTCTGGGTCATTATAATATTCTAAGATGATCAAGCCATGTCCGTCCGTCTATCCGTATGTTCAAGGCATGAAAGGGCTTGGAAACAATGCCATAGAACAATGAAATTTTTACCAAAAAGTCTTTGTTCCAGCAAAATGTTTGGCATTGACAAGTTAAAAAATCGGTTTAGTAGGATCCAAGTTATAGACCAACGTGTCTGACAACCTCGATATTTTTCAGATGGTTTTAATAAAGCACGGCTTTTCATAGACCCTATACAAATTTCTTCCCGAAATATGGCTTTATGGTACATAAATGTCTATATAAAAGCCGTATCCATACAAATTCAGCAAAAATAAGTTTAATGCTACAAGAAATCTCAAAACGATATTTTATTTCCATCGGTACATATGTTAATAGCCTCATGCAAAGTCCACTTCCGAAAATCTCCTAAATAGGCCTAAAAAAATCTCTTATAAACATCACTATCAAATTGAAAGTCAACACAAATCACTTACATACTTATACAGGAATATAAATAGTCGTACATAATTTCATGCTGAATGGTTTATAATAGGTCATAGGTGTGTTATGAGGACTACCTCCGAAAAACTCATTGACCTACATAAACATTGATATCAAACCGAAATTTTACACAGATCAGTTATACCTACAAGTAGGTATAAATTTGAAGACAATTAGACAATTAGTCCATAATTAGCCATGGACTTTTAAGAAAATAAAGCCATAGTTGGCCATGGATTTTTATACAACATCCAATTCCGAGAATAATGACAGAGTATACAGAACAGACACTTCTGACGTTTCATAAAGCCAAAATCAGTTTCCTAGGACTTTTTGCTACATAATTTATTGTGTGTCAAAGTAAATCGTTACACGCTGCAAAAAAAAAATCAAATGACAGCTCTGCAAGAAAGATATAAATATCAAATGTGATTATCTTCCGTCTCGTGACTCCACCTTACACTTTGTGGAAAAACTGCAATGTGCATAATGCAAAACTGCAAAATAACCAGTAATAAACAAACTGTAACAAAAATGTAACTCAAATTAGTTGCAAGTATTTATAGATCACCCTATTGGTATTTGGTGATGGGTATATAAGATTCGGCACAGCCGAATATAAACTCTTACTTATTTTCTTTTGCTTAACTCGACAATTTTCGAAATACTAAATACGTAGCTGGTATATGATTATGTTCAGCTATTTTTAAGTTATTCAAACTATTATCCATCTAAAATAAGTTTTGTTTTTTTATATGTTCATGTACTGTATGTATGTATGTTTTTATAAAATATTTTCATAGTTAAAAGTTACGACACTTTACATTTTCGCTTACACTTTGACATACACATCACATTACTAACACATTCCTACATATTTATGTACATATATAATTATAGAACTCAAACTACATACATTCTTTGTTTTCAATTAAATTATTCAACATCAAATATAAATGAAAGTTTTTAAAAGCAAAATGTCGTTATATTTTTATTCCTAAATGCATATACACATACACTTATATATATATACACTAACATACAATATTAATTGACAAATAAATTTTGCAATTCTTTTAGGAAAGTTTGTTATTTAGTAAATGAATTTATTCACGATAGTTATAAACATATAGAAGACTTGAAAAGTAAACAAATTAAACAAAAACAAGTAAAGGTATGGGCACACGTGACAAATATTTACTCAAAAAAGCGTAATCATATTCTTAGCACGCTATATGAGCCTACAAGTATTTTGTAAGATCAAACGGCATCAAATAAAATAAAACTACATTGTTTGTGTGACTTGTACTAAATAAAACAAGTTTTTGAAATAAAGAACAGAATTAAAATATATTTTATTTAGTGGTTATGTATTTTGCATTAAATATTTGCCATGTGTGGCCGTACCTTAAAATTGTTATACATTATGGGTGTGCCGAATCTTATATACCCACTACCAATATTTGGTATTAATTTTACCAATACTCTAGAATCATATGCATACTAATATATACAGCCAATAAAGAAATTATATGCTACATGTGTTTTTTCTAAAAATCTCTTGGGTTTTGAAGCTAATGTAAAAGTTTATATATTTTTTATATAGAAACAAAAAATTAAATTTAAATATTTTCAGGGTTTGTTTATTTTTATTAAATACTTTTTACTGTTAATTCAAATTCTTATAGGAAATATTTATATGGTACAAAATAAGAAAAAATTCGAAACCTAAAACTAATTAAATATATTCAACTAAAATATAAATTTTAATACTGCGAATGTCCTCCTCGATTTTTAATTACTTCATTTAACCGAAATAACACAGAGTTTATTAATTTTTGTAACACATCTTGAGGAATTTTTTTCCATTTTTTATTAAAGCTTCTTTGAGCTTTTTTAAGGAGTTATAAGTCATTCCATTTTTATATATTTCGGCACTTAAAATTCCCCATAGGTTTTCAACTGGATTTAGATCAGGGCTAAGAGGTGGCCAATCCAAAACAGCTATATCCTTTTCTTTAAAGAAAAAAATGCCTTAGTTCTTTTGACTTTATGTATAGGGGCGATGTCCTGCTGAAAGGTAAAATTATTTCCATAATTTTTCTCAGCAAATTCAATAAAAACACTGTCCAGTAATTCTACGTAGTTCTCCGCATTCATTTTATGACAAATAAAACAAATTGGAGAACGTGCTCTGACGTGCTGATGACGTGCAACACAAGTCATCAAAGATCCTCCTTGAAAATTGCGTGCTATTCTGGTTTGTGTATCGCCGCCTCTTTCTCTCCAATAATATTGGAATTTATCAGGTCCATCAAGGTTGAATTTTTTTCATCGCTGAATAAAATATTACGCCACTCCTCTTCCAGAAATATATACTTTTCAGCGAACGATAATCTGACTGTCTTGTGTCTAGGAGTCAATCATGGTTTGTGAATCATTTTTCGTTTTGTCACATCTAGAAATTGTAACTGCTGGACATTGTTGTTTTATTTCTCTTTTTTTTATTTTTTTGTTTTGTTTTCTTTTGCAACTAACTTCACTGTGAAACGCCTTGTCAAAATCGGATTTTCCAGTAGCAAAGCGTTGCCGACGCGTTGTTTCGGTATGCTCCATACAAAATATATGAGCATGAGAAATTTTGACATTTAAAAAATGCTTTCCGTCGGCATTTATGTATGGCTGTAAGTTTGATCTCTGAGATGACGCAAGAATCAAATGCTCATTTTAGTACAACACAAAAGCATGTCAACGTAGCGTAAGCAGAATTTTGTTGCCAAGCATAGGTGCTGAAAAATATCAACTTCACCCATGACTTATTTCCAGGTAGACTTCAAATAACCACAGTTACCTTAAACAGAGATCGTTAATAAAAACAGACCAAACATTTTATTAAAATAAACCAGAAACTTACAAAGAAAGTACTACCACCTTTAATTAGGCAAAATCCGGAATGAGATATTTTGCAAAATAATGAGATATTTAATTGTAAACAAAACTCTGTTAAAAGTACCTTCTACAAAAATCTACATCAAACAGCTACCGGGACCCAAACTTTACGTTACAACAAACACACAATATGTCTTAATGTTTTCAATGGCAAATATTTGCAATTTTCAGGTTCCACCCGCCAATAAAGTTTTGGGCCGATTTAGCTACCTGTCATTGCATAAAATTTGTTTTGATATCGAGCAAAGAACGTAGAATTAATAAAGGAAATGCATTTTTTCTTTTAGGTTTTTATTTGTGTATAAATGTGTACAAAAGTTTAAAAGTATTCAATAGCTTTTTTTACATGAATATTAAAACATTTATGGGAACGAACTTAGTTAAATTCGTGCCGAAATTACAGGTATGTACATATCAAATCACTTTGCACAAATTAATTATGATTTTTTTGCAACTTATTTACTTTGATTACATTCCATTATATAATTAAACCGAAATTATAAATACATTTAAATATTAAATATTCTGTAAATAATTTGTTAACACATCAAGCGTACATACGAGTACATATATCCAAAAACACATCTAAAGCATCTGTTATCCCCATTGTATTGTAAATCATCAAAATTATGCAATATTTTTGTTAAATCTAAAATTTGTTCATGTACCGTACACACCGCACCCGGTTTGTAAATTAAAATAGTAATAAATTTGAAAAATTATTGTGACAAATAAATTACGCCATGGTTTATAAAATATATTTAATTTTCATATTTTGATATAATTTTTTTTTTCATGATAACAACCAGGTTAGTAAGACAGGCCATAAACAAAAATGTATAGGAAAATAAAAATAAATAAATTTAAAGCTTGTTAATGGTTTTAATACAAATACCCCCAGGGGGACATTTTACAGGGAAGGCCTGCCAATAAAATCTGTATTAAGTGTGTCATGATTGGCGCTGCTGTAGATTTGTAGGCAGACAAAACAAATTACTAAACAAATAAATAAATTTCCAAACAAACAATAATTATATTTAGAATTGTTTTGTATTTAATAAGAAACTATACAAAAGGTCTATTGTATTGTGAATTATGGCTGTTAAAGTTTTGCTTTTTTCTGGATTTCTGTTACTTAGCAAATAATATAATGGCTTTAAAGGACATGTTTAAATTAATTGTTTTCAGTTTCCGTTTCATTTAAATGAAAATGTTGTGCTGTCATGGTGATATTGTTGTGCCTTTAATTAATAAAATAAAAAAACAAATGCTATGAGGAAGATGGCGTAGTGTGTTGTAATGAAAAAACTTCAGAAATTTTGTTTTATTTTTTATAGAGAGTATATTAAGTTTGTTGTTGCATTTGGAACATGTAGACATACATTTTATGTTATACATACATATATACATTAGTTTTCTGTAAGCTGCAGGTTTTGTTCAGTCAAATGGCGGATTATATGATTTGAATTATTTCGTAGTTCAGTACAGAATTAATTGAATGATGTTATTGATGTAGAGCCAAGTATTTAAAGCGTTACAAATCGAGAGAAATTAATATTTGAACTTTAAACAGCAAGTCTAGCTAGTATTTCTGAGTTAAAGAACAGAAAGGCGATCAGGTATCTATGTCTATAATTCAGATTGTAAAGCCAAATTTTAAGAGGTTGTTTTTCAACACTTACTTGAATTGCTTTAAAGTTTTTCAACTCAGGCTAGAACTTAAACAGTGAAAATTCAGCTTTAGTAAAACCAATTAAATATTCTGCTTATGGTCTTATAAAGTGTTTTACCATATCGACCACATTATTAACACGTTACAACAATCAAACTGTTGCCTACGTTTTTGTTTTGTGTTTAATTTTTTTTTTAATTCCATATTATCATAGTTATTTTTTATCACTTTTATGTAGCCACTCATGTGGTTGCGTTATTGGACGCATTCAAATGAAGTGGACGGTTTCATTCACTCTACAATTTTCAGATATAAAGCAAAAATATTGTTGATTTTGTTGGCAAAAGTCAATAAATTTCCATTTTGTCTGCCATAAATCAAGTCAACAGTCATGTGTAACACTATGTATAGCTGATACTTTATCCACATTCCATTTTTTTTTTGTTTTAATGTGCGTGGGATTTTGATATATTCGTTTGTAACTATATGTGTTTGAGAGTATATGTTGATTTTTAAATATGTGTCTGTTTATTTGTTTGTCTGCTTGCTTGCTTGTTTCCGTCATATCAATTTCCGGTTGTTCATTGAGTGAAATTGATCGGTAAAGTTTGATTGTAGAAAATTAAATAACAAATTGGTAATGAAAATTAAAATGCAATATTTTTAATGATTCTTTAAAATGTTAAAATTTATTACGAGGACAAACTTTTATTAATCCAATACTCCCATCAATAAATAGGTATTAAAAACTCTGAGTCAAAGATAAATTCATAAGTATTTAGTGCTTCTGAATTAAATTTTATGTTCTGATAAAATGTTAAAATTAATCGTGAAATAGCACAACAAATCTATATTTCCGTTTGTTTAATATTTAACTGAAGTTTCTAAAACATCATACGAATTCAATTGTCTTCCGAAATTTTTGCTGCTTTTATTTCTCGAAATATTCTTACATGGCCCTGCAACAATTTATGACCAATATGTTCAGTATTTTATGTAAAAATTCAATTTACTCAGGCAATTCACTTGGATTTTTCCGCTGTTTGGCAGATAATGTCAGCTTATGTAGTATTAATCATCTTTTCTTTTAATGTCTGTCATATTTACAAGCAAACACTCAGTGAAAAGAAGCTGAACCCATTTAAGTTTTGGAAATACGCAAACCTGTCAAATTGTTGTTGAATTTTAAGAAAAACTATTGGAAATTCAATAGGAAATGTTGGGCATGACAATGTTTTCTATAGTTATCAGAGTCAGTTGCGGGCTCAATTCCCGCCAAGAACTCTAGATGTTTCTACAGTCTAGTTAGAAAGTTAGAATTGCCGTCTGAGCAGCAAAAACTTCATCCAAATAATACATAAAATCATCATTGAGTTTATGAAAATGTTCTATATTCCAAATTTAACAAGAAGCAAAGTGGTATTTATACGATTGTATGATTATACCCTGGAATTATCGGAAGAAAATTAGTTGTCTTTCAAATGCAAAATGCAATTTGCAGAAAATGCTATTACACAAGGTTGATGGTGATCAAAGCACACCTGCCTATTTTATCTAAAGTACAAAGTAATGGGTGATTCAATAGACTTTTTTTTGCAGATCTCGTGTGAGTCGTTTCATGTTGTCATATTGTTTTTGTTTAGTATTGTTTGGTATTTCATAATGGAAAGACTTACGCCTGAAGAACGTTTACAAATAGTTCAACTTTATTACGTTCTGTGAAGAATGTGTTTCGTAGACTTCACTCAACTTATGGTCAAAATAATTAACATAATGTAAATGGCGAGCGCTATAATGCGATGATTACAAGTTATTTGTTCTAATTTGTCCTAATGTCCTAATTTAGAGGCGAGTTCGGTGAACAGTTTATTTCACGTTTAGGGCCAAATTGTAGGCCAAAATTGTTGCAGGCCAAAATTGGACCCAGCCTATGAACTATTTGAGGCGGTCAACTTTTACATGAAATTATCTTTAATTATTTAATTATACATATGTATATCGTTCTATCTTTTTTTGTGCTTTTATTTCTACCAATTTGGGAAAAAAATTTGACTGCAGAAACGAAGCATGTTTTTTACCTAATCTGGGTGCACTGAATTCGAATCTGGCAAAAAAATCTATTTAGATTTTTCAATTCCAGTACTTTGGGAAGAGTCAAGTAACCACCAAACCGATTGTTATTTCTGTTTAATAAAAGTTGCGGGATTCAATATGAAAAATCGAAAAAATATTACATACGCGAATGTCCCATCGGTTTCCAAACCAGTTCAACGTCCACCAAATGATCCATTGCCAGTCATTCCTAGTGGTAAAATCAGTGAGTCCGAAATATCTTTTACCAGCAGTGGTAGTTTGTATAAAGCTGATGATTAACGTCACTCAAGCTGATCTGAATGATCTAGTTCGGGATTTCCTTTCAACGAAGCAAGACGCAGAATTACTAGCTTCACGCATGCAGCAGTGAAAACATCTTGCAGTTGGAACAAAATTATTGAAATAATTGAAAGAAATTATTACTGGAAACTATTACTGAACTTTAATACTTGAAACCGAACCAACAAAATACAAACGACGTTCAAATAACGCCATTCATCTTCAAAAATTTATTGATTTTTGAGTAAACTTATGAGTTTTTATGTAAAAACGAATAAAAACATTTTTTTTTATCTCGAAAATCTGACGTGATAGAGAAACCCAATTACAGATTCCAGTTCAGCTCACCAACTTACACTAGGAAAGACATTAAGTTGCTCCAGTCCAAAACCTTGTTGGCTAGTGTTATTAGTCCAACCAGTGCCGGACGAAAATTGTTTGACCTTATTTATTTTATTTATTAAGCTGGCATTTTTCCTTCTTGTCTTCAGCTCAGATCCGCTATATCCCTTCTTCTTAGTCGAACATAGCCACTATTATTCAATATGTTGCGGGCTAATGGGTTTGTCTGTACTTCAAGTTTTTTAAGTGTTTTTGCATTTTTTTGGATCTCAGTTCAGGCACGGTCCTTAATGGATATTCGAATTTTTTATATACCAGGGGACAATTGTTATCATTTGTAGCAATTTGTTTTAGCGTCTTTGAATTCTGTCTACATTTAAAGTTAGGGAACAGCCTCAGCTGTATTCCATAACACCATATAGGTTTTATGATTGAGTTGTAAAGTAAGAGTTTGCAATCTATACTTAGTGTAGAGTTTCTGCCAATGAGCCAATTAATTTGGATTAATTTCAACTTCATTTGAGTCAGTTTTGCATCTCTATGGGATTTCCATGTAAGGCGTCGATCGAGGTGTATATCGAGGTATTTAACTTCGGCTTGTTGTGTTATTGCTTGATTATTGATATAAATAGGAGAGTATGATTCACTACGCAATATAAAAGTTATGTGTGTGCATTTTTGTTCACTAACTTTTATCCTCCATTGCTTTAACCAGTTTTCTTATTCAGATACATGATTTTGTAGGTAGCGAGATGCTTCTTGAGGATTTTCATGAAAGCTTAGAATAGTAGTATCATCAGCAAATGTAGATGTGTAAGTACGATTGTTTGTTGGCATATCAGATGTATATATCAAATATAAGAAGGGTCCCAGGCACTGTTGCCATATATGACGATTTTTGGTGTCAAAAAGTATCCTTTGACGATTTGACGATCTTTTCAACATTTTTTTCTAATATAAAATTTATAATTTGGTTTCGGAAAAAGAAAAGCGTTTATTGGAATTTTGGAAACACATTTCGCAAATTCTAAGGAAAGATTTAAATCTCTTGTTTCCCATCCTATACAAAAAATTTTAGTTTTACCTCATTCTTCGGCAAATGTCGAACGAGTATTTAGTCAGGTAAATTTAAACAAAACAAAAATTAGGAATAGGTTAGGAACGTCTTCTTTGGAAGGGATTTTATTTACTAAAGATTTTTTAAAACTAAATAAATGTGGTTGTTTTAATATGAATGTTGTAGTGAGCTTATTAAAAAGTATAATAGGGAAATGTAGGTACAAAATTAAATATATGTACCAAACTTCACAATTTCCAATTATATTTTAGAAATTTCTAATAATATTATAGAATTTTCAAATTGTATTTCAGAAATTTTCAAATGCATTTGAGAAATTTTTAATTGTTTCAGAATCCAAACATGTTTTTAACTTAACTTTTATGAAATACGATAAGAATATTCTGAAATACAACTAAATATAAAATTAAATAGAAAATTCTGAAATATAATTGAAAAATTCTAAAACGCATAGTGTTGTAAAAAGGTGATATTTTGTATTTAAAAGTGGAATTTTTTATGTTTTACATTGTTACTATGAAGAAGTTGTTTTGCTTATTTTATATTAAAAATTATATAAATTTTTTAAGAAACATTGATACAAATTTCTTAAAAAATTGATTTTAAAAACTATATTTTGAAAATTATTACTTATTTTTGTGTTCCTTTTACATTAATTTTTGTGTTTTGTTTTGTTATTTGTTACTCTTTTTTTATTTTATTATTAATATTTATAACTATTTTTTAAACTTTAATCGATCTTTTAAACATATTTAATTTTTTTTTGTTTTTTTTTCTACTTTTAGTTTACGTATTAAAAAAATTAATTTGAAAAAATAAATAAAATATTGAATTGATAAAAAGTTTTATTTTATTTGACGATTTTTTGACGATTTTGAAAAATGCATTTTGACGATTTGGCGATTTTTTATTCAAGATTTGACGATTTGAACACCTATTTATCTGGCAACTATGGTCCCAGGATACTTCCTTGAGGTACCCTGCTTCAATAGGTTGTACGGAGCTTAAGAAATCTCATTCTTTATGCTTAAATGTTCGACCAGTTAAGTAGCTTTCCAATAGCTTATTTGTGTTTACGCCACACTTCTAATAAAACAGCTAATTAAGCATAAAAGGAGATAGCTTCTCTCCTATTCTAACAAATAAAATAACAAACAAATAAACAAATTAAATAAAACATTACTTAAAGAAATGAAGTTGTTCGTGCTGTTGTTCAGCTATGTAATGAAGTTAATAGCAAAATGCTTTGTATCACAAATACAAAATAATAATAAAAGCAAAAGATTTTTCTTTTTTCAATTTTACGATCGCTGTTATGTGCTGAAAATTGCATTTATATTACATACATACATATATTCTTTTTTCATTTTGTATTTTTCCATGCCACACTAAAGTGCATCATAAAGTGACGGCGCAAAACAATTACAATAACAATAAAATGCGATAAAAAAAATATACAAACAAAAAGAAATAAAAATTGTAAAGCAGTGGCAGTCAACTAAAAGAAGAAAACAGCAGTTAACACCAAATGTAAGTATTTTCTTTCGTTTTTTTTTTTTGGTTTGTCTAAATATTAAAAACAAAATCATTAAAAATCATTTAAATTTAAATTAGTTACATATTATCAGTTGTGCAACTGACATATACACAATATCATTGAAATATTCAAACTAAACATTAAATTTGTTGCTGTTGGTGTTTGTGTTTTACAACATTTCTATGTATCTATGTATGAATTGGACTTTTTCCAAAAAAGAAATCAGTACAAAAGGAACTACAGCCCCATTCTTGTCCTTTAAACTGGTGTAATCACAAAAGTAACAATTCGTGTAGTTTTGTTGGCATTTTTTTTTTAGTTTTTACGTTACAATATTGCTTTCCAACAAAACCGACCAAAAACAAAACTGAAATTTCTACGATAAGCAAACTAAAGCAAACAAAGAAACACAGTAGAGGAAAATAAAAAGTGTTTTACACTAGCTTCATATTAAGTGTACATACTCATACTGCGCTGGTGAATCCTTTAGTATTGTGGGTGCATCCGGTAGTAGCAGCCGTTAAAGGATGCAAATTGCAATGAAAAAGAAAACTGTAACGAGTATTTGTTAAACATGTCAATGAACTTTTTCGTTAACATGAACAAGAACACAACTACAACACTTTCAGTTTATTTATAGGCAACATAGTTAAATATACATATATTCATATGAATATAAGAATGTATTTATATAGAAGTTTATTACTGTTTCCGGTACATTTTATCTTTGTTTTAAATTATGTTTACTGGGGCTAGTTTTAGGAAATTTTAACTATAGATGAAATTGTTTGCAACACCAACAAATGTGTTAAAATTGTAATGGCAAGAAAACACAATTTAATAGCATGGTGTTATTTTCCATAAAAATATTTTCACATGGTGTTTGGAACTAAATATATAAAGAGTAATTTTTTAAGAGCCTTTCAATTTAATAAAAAATTTAGAGAAATTTATGAACTTTTTATTTGAGTCAGTAGAACGATCTATATAATACAATATTTAAAGATGATTTTATGTAAATATTCAACAAATGGTTCATACGCTGGTTTTAATTTTGGCGTACTCTCTCGAATATATCAGCCGGTATCTCACAAATAAATTCATCAATATTAGCTTCTAGTGCGTCAACCGTTGAGCCATAACATAGGCCCACAAAAAATAGTCTAAAGGCGTTAAATCGCACAATCCGGGGGGCCAATTGATCGAAACCCCCAAACGTGATATATACTCGTACTGTTCTCTAATCTCGCTTCTAAAATGGGCAGCGTACTATGTGGCATATGGCACCGTCTTGTTGAAACCGTCATCGCACTATAGTCATCGCACGGTAGCGTACGCTATTCATAGTAGCGTTCCTGCCTAAAAAGTGCATGAATTCAATAATCTGCAAGCGTTGTTCGTAAGTCGATTATGATTAAAATAAACACCAAACTGAAAATCTTAAACAGTACATGTTTGCAAAAAATAGTCTTTAAAAAAAAATCACTAAAAATCGCCTTTTATTACAAACTCCTTGGTAACATACAGAAACCGATGCTTAAGACGAATTTTACATTTATCTTAAACAATGGGCACGATTTCGAACGTTAAATATCTACACTTGTTTAGACAAAATGCATGTGTATGTAATTTGTTTTTGTTTTCAAGGATTCGTGGTAAACCTGATGTCATCAGAGGGGTTTAATTTTGTATTAAAAACTGTCTTTAAATGTCTAACAAGAACATATACGAGTTCACAACGATAATCCATTGTTTTGGACTTGGCTGCTTCCAAGATTTGAAATCAACCGATTTCAAAGAATTTGTTTTTGGTCAGACATTTTTCTAAGCTAGATACAATATGAAATAGATGAACATTTTTTGTTAAGATCAATTTCAATACCTCATACCGCTAAACCATCAAACCGCTAAAATAGATGGATATAAATTTGAATGTGCAACAATTCAAAACGAACGCATGCACAGTGGTATAGAGTCAACTTTTTGTAAAATCGAGATAAAATTTGACAAATGTTTTAAAGATTTTTATAATTTTTTAAAGTTCTCTTCTTAATTTTTAAAGCCCCGCTTAGTGTTTGGAAATCAAAATTATGCCACATCCTGGTTAGAATTTTTTAAATTCTCTGACACACACGCAAATACTATCAAGGCAATATATTTTCTACGTTCAAAAATAAATGGTTTTCGAGATGAAAATGTAAAAAAAAAAACAAAAATTTATGAATTGTTTTTTGCACCTTGCATTGACTTTTTTATATTCACCATTGAAAAGATTGGGTATATTTTAAATTTGACATTTCGTTTGTAACACATCGAAATATTGATCGTAGAACCAAAGTATATACATATATGTAAATTCCGGGTCATTATAAGATTCTAAGACGATCTAGCCATGTCCATACATTTGTTGTAGGCACGATAAAGCTTCAAAAAAAATATAGAAAATTATATTTTAACCAAACATTCCTTGATCAACCGCAACGCTTGGCATTGAAAATGGGCAACATCGCACCAGTAGAATCAGAGTTATTAGATAGACCAAAGTTTCAGACAACCTCGATATTTTTCAAATATTTTTTGCTACTTTAATAACACGAAATTTGTTACACTTTATTTTTATTATAGAAGGACAAGTTCTATTGAAAATGGTAGAAATCAATCCGTATTTTGACAAGCCTCATACAAAATCCACTTCGGAAAATTACTTAAATGAGCATAAATCCCTCTCAACAACACAAGTAGTTCATACGTATATAAAATGCGCATAAATAGAAATATTCATACCCACTTAAAGGCGCAGAAATTTCTTACAAATATAATTATCAAGTTGAAATTCAACACAAATCATTCACATACATGTACAAATCACAGTAACGAACTTTATAATAATTGGTCCATAGTCATAGATCTTATATGTGGACCACTTCCGAAAAACATATTAACTTATGACAATATCTTCTAAATATCGATATCGAACTGAAATGTTACACAGAGTTATACATATGTAACTAAAAATTTTAGTATTGGATTTTGCGAAGATATTTGTCAGATGAATACTTGCGTGCCTTAGCTTTGGCAGCCAAGAACTAAAATCAAAACTATATACGTATGGATAAACAACACAATATCGTTATTCGATTTGTGGCACTGTTTTAGTTTTTCCTAAAAACTACCCTTGGTGCTTTATATATTTTGGAAAAGCACATCAACATGTGGCTGATAATTAAACATTAAAAATAATTTTGTTTTGTAAAACAAAAAGCCAAATAAAAGAAAAATATATACAACTGACCCTCACGTAAATTTGCAGTTAATTTTTTACTCTCCTTTTAGCCTTATTATTGTTTACGCTTGAATACACTACTATTACGTTTGTAAAAACACGTCATTTTAAATGAATCAGTAGTTAAATTATACACTTGTGCAATATAAACAGTATTGTTCATGACACTAATAAAATGAATTATTTTCATAATCTGTATGTATAAGACACTTTAATAATTATTTCATTAAATTTTTTTAAGTAAAGTAAATTCTCCAATTTAAATTTCTCTAATTTTATAATACACGACTAACAATTGTAGCTTTTCATTTCGCATAGATGTAAACTGTAAAATTCTATATTCACAGAAATCAAATTAGATTTCTGACTCATATATTACTGTATATATTCTTACGAGTGCTGAGCAATGAAAATTAGAATAGAAATAAATTCGTGCACGAATTTCTTGAAAATCTTATATTGTTGAGTAAAGTGAATGCAGAGAAACTAAAGCTTTCAAAAATTACGCTTAATGGCATTATAAAAACAAACAAGCAACCCATAAGCACAGACAGCAAAAATGTTATTAAAGTAAAACAGGAACAAAGAAAATACTAAGTACTTTCGAAAAATCTGGGCCTCTTTTTGTAGAAAAAATACGACACTAGGTCAGTACTGCTAAAAGACGAGTATTCTTCTTGCGGTACTAACACGGATGCTGGTTTTTATATCAAATACATATGTAAAAATAAACCACACACGGCTACAGGGTGCAACACTTTATGTTTTAGCGAAAAGTGAGAATGCACACTATAAATATAAATATACAAAAATTTGTAAAATTGGTAAAAAGGAATCACAACAAATTTGCAGTTGAGAGAACCCTTTTTGGCACCTCTTCTACTATGACTGGTTATTTATATAAAATAATGTCTAAAGCGTCTTGCCTAATCATTTGTAAAGTTTTATCCCCATTTTGCCACTCGATATTATTCAAAAGCTGCACTTAATACCAATCCAATATATTAGTTTGGCGTCATATTTATAAAGAAGGAAAAATGAAAGGTCCTAAGGCATCGGCCAATTAAGCAATATGGGGCTAGTTCCAACGGAAAGTCAAAGCGAAGTGGTACTAAAGTTATTTTTAATAAAAGAAATATTAACGATTTGAAATAAGTATTGTACAAAGCCACGTATTTTTACAAGAGGAAAGTTTTATCCCAATTTTGCCACTCGATATTATTCAAAAGCTGCACTTAATACCAATCCAATATATTAGTTTGGCGTCATATTTATAAAGAAGGAAAAATGAAAGGTCCTAAGGCATCGGCCAATTAAGCAATATGGGGCTAGTTCCAACGGAAAGTCAAAGCGAAGTGGTACTAAAGTTATTTTTAATAAAAGAAATATTAACGATTTGAAATAAGTATTGTACAAAGCCACGTATTTTTACAAGAGGAATTGTATTTTAGTTTCTTCTTTTAGCTTTTCTTAAATATTTATAAATGTATAATGTATGAATGATATTCAATTTATTTGACCGCATTTTATTTGAAATCGTAATAATATATTGTTAAAATTATTTAAATTTTATACGAATAAGTATAAATTTCATATGATGTTGTTTATTACTCATACGTTCGGTACACTACAATATACTTATCCACATATCTATGAAAACCAAAACAGTATGCTACATTTTAATTATCAACTGTTATATTTTGAATATTATCACTCATACGCACAAGCTATTGCTCACTTTAATGATCCATAAAGGCATGTTACGCTTTTCGCATAACTACCAGTGATGGAAAAATGAAAAATTTAAATGGTACTGACCGTCAACAAAAATAGTACTTTTTCAACATTTTGGTACTTTTTAGGAAACATATATTTTTATTCAAAAATAAAATTAAAAATAATTCAAAAATAAAATTAATTCAGTTTAATAAAAATAGTATTATAACAACTAACTAAAAATTAATTAATTTTTATGTAAAAATTTATGTTTCAAAAATTGTTATTTGTTGTGGGTAAAGATAATAAACATATGAGCATGCCTGCATTTTGTTAGTGTTAATGCCATATCAATAATAGATCTTTCACCAATATCAATATATCAAACAAGAAATGAGAATTACAAAAATTTACGAAACATAAGAAATTTAAAAAATTTATCAAAATAGTACCACAAACAACTTTAATTCTTTATGCATCTGTTTACTTTTGTAGATTAGCTTATCCCAAATAAATAACATGAATAATGAATTTTTTCCTTATATTCTTGTTTTGAACCCAATGTTGTCAATAATTATAAAAATAGTAACGCTGGCTTTCTAAACAGGGAACAAAGAAAACAAACAAAGAGTACTAAATATGATGTGGGGGTACTGTGGTATTTTTGTTGTGAAAAAGTACTGAAAATAGCACAATCGTATTGAATTTTCCATCACTGATAACTATACATATTTTAAAGTTAATTATGCAAAATTTATGATTTTAATATTTTTTTTTATAAAACAATACTGTCTAAAATCTAAAAAATCTAAAAAGAATAGATTTTCTAAAATCACCTTAAAAATGTGTATAATAGTGTAAACCAGTTTGAAGATATTAAATTATAACAATTTTTTAAGTGTACAAACCAAAGTGCGATTTTGTAGCACATTGTAATTATTTCCAGCTATAATTCATTTCATTTACAAAACATTATAAATGTCGTTCCTTTTTATTAAATTAAATTTAAGCTCAAACATAACTTTAAATTTGTGAATTAAAATAAGGCCATTTTGTTGTTTGGACATACAAACATACACATGTACAATTATGGAAAATATCTGACTTTTAGGCTTAATTAATATCTGTCAATCTAGTTTGATTGACATTCTATCCCAATTCGCCATTAAAATACATGAAAATTTCACATTTTCTGGACATTCACACATTTGAAAAATATGCACATGTTTGTAAATGATTTTTATATGAAAATATAAGTAAATATGTATTTACATATATATGTTTACAAAAATATACAATCATATTTTGTTTATATGTACATATCTGTAATTACTGCAAACTGCAATTGGGATGGGAAAATTGGGAAATTGAAAAATAAATATTTTTTAAACTTTAAATTAATCAAATTTTCTATATTATAATTAAGAGCCTTTTTTGAGGTTAGTTAAAGTCCTTTTTTTTTGCTGATATGATGTGTTTAATTAAATGTCTAACACAACCATCAAGTTGTTTTTTTTTTTTTTTTGGTTCATTAAAGTGTTGAAGTGAAAAATGCTTGATAAACACAAAAAAAAAACACAGACACAAGCACATAGACAGTCTGAAAAAAATTAAATAAAAATCACTTTAGTTTAAAAAGCGAACAATTGCATAATAATTAAAATGTTAAAATAAAAAAAATACAAATGACAATAAGTGCATGCATACAAAAGTAGAGTAAAAACGCAAAAAGTTTATAAATTGTTTAAAAGTTGGACGGAAATTTTGCGGTAATGGATAATCATGTCTTATATAGAGACAGTTACAAATAAAACTGCAACAAAGTTTAATAATTTGTGGAAATCATGACAATGAAAAAGATTTGAAATTATTAGAAACAGCATGAATCATTTTTCTAGTTTAATACAAAAAATATAAATAATATTAATGCTCTTACATTAATCCTATGAAAACCAGCTCCAAAGATACTTATTAAAAAAATACGTCAGCACCTGCTATTTTTCTACCATTGAGCAATAAATCCAAAAACTCTTTAAATGTTATTTATGATTTATTCTATATTTAATATATCGTACATATTTTTTATGAGATTTCTTCTTTCGCAAACTCATAAACAATATTTTTATCGTAAAATTTAATTCTTTTTTATTAATTTCAATGGCAGAAAAATTAATTTTCTTTTACCAATCTGTAACAAAGCAGGGCTGTTAAAAAATGCGAAACAAGTACACAATTCGCGTGAAGATGGAAGTGTAAATCACATGTGAAAAATATAAATCATGATAAAAATAAAAGCACAAAATACAAAACAACAGAACAAATGGCAAGTGTAACAAAACAAAAGATGTTGTTGGTTGCAACAGAAAGCAGCAACGAATATGTCAGCAACAAGAATTACAACAGAAAACAACAAACCAAACCAAAGTATCTTGTAAGCTGTATGTAATATAAGTAAGTAGATTAATCGTAAATGCATTAAGGAGCCATAAAAAAGTGCTTTTTGTTTATTTTTTTTTTTTATTTTTTTTTTTTTTTTTTGTTTTTACAACCCCGGTGCACTTGTTGTTTCTTGATTGTCTTTAGTTTATGTGAATTTATATGTGTTTGTGTTGACATAATAAAAAAGCAGCCAGAAGAAAAATGTTAAAAAATAAAAAAAAAACTTTAAACACACACAAAACGTAGTGACTGTTGTTGAAATTATTGTTATTTACTTAATTCGAACGAATAAAAAAACGTTAAAGTTATTCACCACTTTTTTCCTTTAATGTATGTAACAAAAACAAGAAAAGTAAAGTGGGGCATTTTAAATGTGATTGGCCTTTTAAACTGTAACTGGATATTATTAAATGTTTGAACATTAAACATGACCTTTGGATCCAATTTGTTTTTTGTTTTCAAAACTACAGAAAAATATATTTGAATATTTTGTAGTGAAATATATCATATACCAGCACCCACCGACGTAATCAAAACCTACCGTAAATGTGAATCAGTGATGTTATAGGGCTCATTTTCTACAACAGGTCCGCGATGTTTGCACTTATTGATGGGATTATGAATTAAAATGTATAGTTAGACAATTTAAAGGAAAACTATTCAAAATTGTAGATAAACTGGCTAATGCTTTTATTAAAACAATGACCAGAATCACAAAGCTCACCAAGTGTGATTAGGTACCTGACGTGTTAAAATTTTATATAAAAAAGCACCTAAATATTGTCTAAAACTATTTAAGTCCATTAATAACAGACTCAAATTGGTTACAAAGAACAAGGGGATACGCACAAAATATTAATAGAAATACACAATCAAGCCGTACAAGTTTAGCTTGCGCATTATAAAGTGTGTCCCAACTAGAACGCAATTTTTAAATTTTAAATAAAACACAGATATTTAAAAACAAAATCGTGAAACTTTATTATATCGTAAAGTAGACAGGTTATGTATGGAGCAAGATATCGTGCAGATGGCCGCCGCGGCTTTGCTGGCGCACACGCCATCTTTTAATGAAATTTTCAATGACCTTTTTGCATAAATGCTGCGGTATTTCATTAATGCAGCGTCCAATTTCCTCTTTTAAGGCTTGAGTCGTCGTCGGCTTATTCGCGTAAACCATCGACTTCAAAAAACCCCAAAGAAAAAATCTAAGGGTGTTAAATCGAATGACCTAGACGGCCAATTCTGGTCTTCAAAACGCGAAATAACACGACGAAAATGACTGATGCAGCAATTGAATTGTTTCTCTGGATGTATGGCATCTGGCGCCGTCTTGTTGAAACCACATGCCCTCCACATTCATTTCTTCAATTCTAGTAAGAAAAAACTGGTTATTCGCTGCACAGTGATTTGGAGACACCAATTTGCTGAGCTCGGTATCGAATTGAGGTGGATGAAGTTTGAGCGACATCATCACGTACAGCTGCGACATTTTCGGTCGATCGATCTGGTCGAAGGCGCGTTGTTGTCTTTACATCACTAACAGACCCAGTTTCGGCAAATTTATCCATTCATCTCTTTACAGTTGACTCTTTTGGAGCATTATTGTGACCCCAAATTAATAGCAATTTGCGAACTGTAGCCGCAAAACTTTCACCATTTTGGTAAAACAATTTTACAATAAGAATGCGTTGTTCATTCCTGTAGCGCTCCATTTTTACTAACCTCGTACCTTCTACTAACAAAGAATAACAATTGTTCAAATGTCCAACAATGACACTTCGAATGGCGCCAAATTTAAAAATTGCGTTCTAGTTGGGACACCTTTTACATAAATATCTTATTTGATTTATGAGGGAAGAATCATTGTTAGGGTTTTGTAATCCTTTTATTGATCGGAGGCTATCAGTACAGATGATATATTTTGATTCAGACTTTGAAGTAAACGCAACAGCATGTAATATAGCTAAGGCTTCAGAGGTGAAACTTGCAGTATGACCACAATTTAATATATTTCCATTTGGGTCAACCACTGCAAGTGTTGTGGAATTATTTGTTTTCGATCTGTCAGTGAATATCAGATTTCAGTTATTGTCAGTAAAGTCATTGATGATGTTACGGAAATTTTTCTGGTATGTAGAAGGAGGTGTTGTATTTTTTTGGAAAATTGTTAATTGTTAAAATTAAAGACGAGCTATTGAAGAGCCAAGTGGGTGCGGAAGGGATTTTTATTCATTTTGATTTGATGTAAATATTCATGTTGCGCAGGTTTATATGATGGAAGATTCACGCTTGAATTTTCTTTTATAGGAAACGGTCTTATGAACTTTCTGAAAAAGGGTTTTGTTGTGACAAATAAACAAGGTAAAACTGAAATTTTACCTTTTTCAAAATCACTTACGTACGAACCACGCGGCATTTTATTGTTGAAATTTCATAATAAAAATAAATAACAGTTTGCTTTTTCTAGTATTCTTTTCGTTTATTATATTTTTTAATTTTTTTTCATTTTTAAAATCATCTTTATTTACAGGTTCTTTATATATACTATTTACAATTTTCGAGATTTTATCTAAATACTACAACGAATTATATTTTATTGACTGATGTTGATAATTACTGTCTACTTTATAATTTTATTTAAAGGAAAAATAGGAAAACCTTTATATGATAAAAATATGTTTCAAATATAGCTAGAAAATATAGCTGGAAAATATATATGTATGTAATATAATTATCAGAAGATAATAATTTAATACATATCATTTTCGACTTGGTGATATATATTTTTGGTTGCTCTTAAGCTTATTCTCTACATTTCCTTATCAGTTGATAAGGAGAATTTGCTATGGTTTCATGATATCTACTGTTTATTCTCTTTATGAAATCAACGATGAGTTCACAACCCGTTTCGAAGTGAAGAAGTTGCGTAGAGTATCTCCAGTTTTTGTTGTTTATGATCTTGATGATGTGTTTTTGCTGCTTTATACCAAATGGGACTTGCGCATGTTAAAGATGGTCTAATACAGTGATGCCCAATGTAGTAGTATTGGTGAGAGTGACAAAATAACACTGGAAGAAAACAATTTGCTAATCATTTTATTTAGGCGTCAGCGAGATTGCGACGAAAGCACATGTGTGGCGGGTGTTGTCATTTTTTTTCTGTTTCTTTGTTTAACATAAGGGAAATAGTAAAATTAATGAATTAATTACCTATTCCTTCAACTTTTTAATAAAATTTTTAAATAAATTTTAAATTGTTTTTCTTTTTCTTCCCCCTGCCAATTATTCATATCTTTGTGAACATCTTCAAAATGTTTTTTTAAATTATATGTCTTAGTTTTTTTAAATGTCTTATGACAAATAAGACATTGCATGTCATCAAAAGCATTTTGTAACATAAAATACTTCTCGGGTGACATCATTATTATATCGCAATATTTTCCTTTTTGATTTCCATTGTTTGTTCCAAAAATATTTTAGTAATAGGTAAGTATTTTAGTAATAGGTATTCGTTTTCTTTTATCTTGAATCATGGATAAGACACAGCAGTTCTGCAAGTGTATTTTGTCTCTCCCACTCAACATGCTGATTTCCTATTGGTTGATTGACGATTAAACAAAAGAGCGTAAGTATACGTGTGAGCTCAATTTGCTGATATCAGCCACTACTGGGCATCAATGGTCTAATAACACTTTTAAATTTAAAAAAAAAATTTAAATTTTTGTTTTTAGCGTTAAGAGTTGAGCGCTGACTTAGAATTGGCAACAAAGCTCTAATCGTTTTCAGAGATTTTTTGCATTTTTCTGAGATATGTTTTCCAAAATTAAGTTTCTTGTCAAGACACATACCAAGGTATTTAACATCATTTTGGATTGTTAGTCTCTCATTTTGAATTTTCAACTGTCGATTTGGTAATCGTTTGGGAGATTTGTTGTAGGGAAATATAATTGCCTGAGTTTTGTTAGGGTTTATTTTTATTTTCCATTTGTTAAGATATTTTCTGCAAGCATCAAATCCTTTTTCCATTTTATTTAGTAGTGCCTTAGTGAGTTTGCTAGACGTTATGAGAGCGGTATCATCTGCATAGTATGCAACATTCAAGTATGAGGATGGCGAAAAATCGGAAGTATAAATTGAGTACAGTAAAGGAGATAATATTGAGCCTTGTGGTAAACCTGCTGTAATAGACTTAGGGGAGGATAATGTATTATTAACAGCTACTACAAATGTTCTATCCGATATAAAATCCGCAATAAGTTTGCATAAATATTTTGGTATATTAGCCTGGAGGAGTTTATATATAAGTCCATTGTGCCACACGGTATCAAATGCCTTTTCTATGTCCAAAATAATCATACCTGTAGATTTTTTACTTTGTTTGTTAGCATTTATCATGTTTGTAATGCGATTAATTTGATGTATTGCACTGTGTTGTTTTTTAAAACCAAATTGCTCTTTAGCAATTATTGATGTATTTTCAATGCAACCCCGAATACGATTTTGAATAACTTTTTCATACAATTTTCCTAAGTTACTTAATAAACTTATAGGTCTATAACTATTTGGATTATTTTTAGGTTTGTTCGGTTTGGGAATCGCAATAACTTTAGCTTTTTTGAAGTGTTTTGGAAAATAGTTTATTTTTAGGCTGCTGTTAAAAATAATCATTAGTAACTGTCTGGCTTTTGTAGGTAAATTTTTAATTAAAATATTGGAAATATCATCGCGTCCAGGAGATTTTGTTGCTTTGAGCGTTGTGATTAAAAAGTCTAATTCCGAAATAGAAACCCAATTTAAATATTCAGTATATACTGCTAACTTGAACCTATTAACTTTGTGGTTAACAATTTTATCAAGTGAGTGTTTATAGGTAGATGTAAGATTGTTAGAGGCGGAGAAAATTTCGGACAGCATTTGTGCTTTACCAATTCGTTTATTATAAAATGCATTTATAGTAATTAAACACTAACAAAATATTAATGTACATTTTCTATCTTAAATTAATAAAAGAAGATTATTAAGCAAACTCTTAAAAAATTGTGTAACTTTAAAACAAATAGCAGATATTTTTGAGGTAATCCATTATCTGTAATTGCGTGAATGGTAGGTAACTGTAACGTATTTTGGTTGAGGCAATTATATATATTACAGTGACTATTATGTTATTGAAATACTTGTAATCGTATTAAAAAAAGACATTGCTTATATTAAAGTCTTATTTTAATCTTATTTTAAAATTTCTGGATTTTCATTGCAAGTGTTTTAATATAACGAACTCTTTGCCATTATTGAATGCAATTCAATAACACAAACAGTCTTAGAAATTTCCAGATAGCATAAAAAAAGTCGTGAAATTCTAATGCATATATTAAATGAATTTATCGGAAAAGTCTACATTTGTACACACGGTACTTTTTTTAAATTTTTATAATTTTGTCATAATTTCTAATTTTTAAATCATCATGTTAGCATGCAGTAAAAATTATATGCAATGTGTTTTATTTATTGGAAACAACTCTAAGAGCTTAAAACTTGTATGCGAAAGCTACTTAGCATTAAATTGTTCAGACAATATGATGATAGTCTAAGTGAACGCGCACCTCACACGAATTAGAAAATACAGAAACGTATGTGTATGGCAAGTTATGAATAAATTTCAACGAAATTCCATATTTACCAGTACACACTTACCTATGTATACGTGCATAACTTTTACTGTATGTATGATGCTGCTACACACAACTCATAATGTGGCAAAATATTTTGAATTCAATTAATTTTGTTGTTATTGTTGAGCATGCCAACATACTCAGTCTGGCAACATGGAAATAATGCGTTAATGAGTTTTCCGTTGCATTAAAATACAAGCCGTGGTTGTGGTTGTTTGTCTCCATAAATCGTAGGTGATGATGCAACTGATATGAACTGTTAAATATTTCATTAATAATTGTATATGTACATGTTTTTTTTTTTTTTTTTTGTATCGTAAAAGTCAGGAAAAATGTATTGAAGTGTCAAATTAAATAAATTACAAGGCAATTATTAAAATAATTTTATTGTTCTTACTTTACACATCTTAGAAAACCAAAAATTGTATAAATATTACAAACAAAATAAATTCAATGAACATGTAATTAACAGCAGAATGATTGCTAATTTGTTGAAAAATTAAATATATTAGTTGAGTCAAATTTATAGCATAGTGAAAGTTAGTGAATTGACAATTTATATACAGTGGCTTACAGCTTATTTTATGCAGTGCATTTTTTGTTTTCAGAACTCCATAAAAGGAAAAATAACAGGAACTTAAAAAATAAATTTAAAAGAAAAAAATCATTAAATATGTAAAAAATTTAAATGTAAAAAATAGTCTAAAGGTCGGTCACACTTGGCAAATATTTGCCGAAAACATATCAAGAAGTCTTCAGAATCCAACATTAATTCTTGTTTAACTCGTAATGAAATATGTGATCTCGCAGGAAAGCAATCAAAAATATTCAGTAAAATGTCAGAATTGAAGATCTTATCATACTGTGTGCTTATGGAGGACTCAGACTCCATATTTGCTATAAAGTTCACTCCAATTTTCGTTGGGGTTTCAATCCTATCCCGTAATAACAAAAATAGCCCTTAGTTCTTTTTCTCCTAATGATATGGGTAACCTCACATTAAGATAAACAAGGACATCCTGAAGAATATCAGGACGGAAAATGTTGCTATACTGCTCACCACGTTATGACGAACTCGAAGGAAATAAATGCCTTAAACGTAAACTCTAATAATTGAACATTCGTTGCATTTTTTAAATCCTAGTCCTTAAGAAAGCAAGTAGCCCTCCGAGACACCAAGAAATATGTTTGGATAGCCACTTCAGTAAGGTCTTATTTTATTACTAATGATATAATATGATGACTAACATTTATATCTCTGTACTGGAGAGAAACTCTAAGCTTAATTTAGATTGTAAACGTCTATTATATAACTCGATTATAAAACTAAAATAATTTTCGCGTATGTTACATTTTCCCTCTGATATAAAATGCCAAAAAATGTTCTTTCGAATGATAATAAACATTCCCCGTTAAATTTGTGTTTTTGTGTTTTTTTTTTTTTTTTTTTTTTAGTAGGGAACCTCGAAATGGATTACGCTTTAGATTTATGCGTCATAAAACCAATATAAATCCAATAAGTGAACAAAATTTCATGACATTATCTGGAATATTTTTGAAGAATATAGAAAAAAAATACCTGAAAAATATCCTACTGGACTGTTTTTTCTTTTAATTTTCAATGCCAAATATTTTATTGTTCAAAATCTTTTTTTTTTTTGAAACTCTATCGTTCAACAAACGAATAGACGCACAAACAGATGGACATGACTCGATCGCCTTAAAATCTTATAAAGATCCAAAATATATATACTTTTTAATTCTACGACCAAAATTTTGATGTATGGCACACCATATTTTTGGTGGTGGTTATAAAAAAGATCGCAATAATGCCGAAAACCGCAAAAACAATGAAAACCTGCTGGAAGAGGAGAGGACAACTCAAGTTTTCCTTTATTCAGTTTTTTAGTGACGAACTGCTTATGCATTGCTTGAATTCAGCTTAACAATATTTAACAATAAAAATATAATTATGTATGAACATCCACAAATTTTTTGCTATACAATTTAAATAAAATCCAATTGAGTTTAATTTAAAATTCCAATGAAATTACTTCATAAATAAGCTTTTAATAAAATTATTTTTTCCCTAAATGTTTTCCTATTTCAGTTCGTTTTGTTTTAGATTAATTTGACACCGCCAAACCTATAACAATTAATGCTAAAAAAATACTTTATAGTATTTTATGACAAAAACAAAACAACAGCAAAAAAAGCTAAACAAAATATAACTTTTCGTATCTTTCAAATCAAAGCATAAAAAAAGACTAGATAAATATTTCAATAATGATTGTTATAGGTTTTTTTATGTATTAATTTAATTTCCGTTGTTTGAATTTAACTTCCGAATTTTTTTACTTTTTGTACAACGATTTAAGGAAATTAAAAAATATATCTTCTATAATTAAGAAAAAAAAACGAAACATAAAATCTAAATAAATATTTTACTTACGTTTTATTTTTTCAAATGCTTTGATGTAACTAAAACGCATTTGTATTTAAAGCATAAGAAGTTTTAAATTGGATTTTGAGGGAAATTGTAAAAAAATATATCTGTTTTTGTAGATGTAGACAAATGTAATTCCATATGCGAATTTATTTTCTTCACAATGATAACTCATTCTAAGCATCAGCTGGTTGTGGTTGTGAAATAAATAAATGTTTCAGGCTTTGTGACGTGTAAAATGTAAAACAATTTATGTTATTGCATATTAAATTTAATACTTAGAAACAATTAAACAGTAATCATACGCATCGGTGTTTTGCCTACAAACATACATACATATGTATATAAAAAACTCATACACAATATTATTCTAGGTTTGAATTAAATAATAACACTGTGCTAGAATTTGACACTTTTTTTTTTGTGACAAACGGGGCACCTGGCGGGTTAACCTAATTCGGGTACGCTGAATCCAGTGGTGCTAACCGTTTTTTTAGGTTAGGTTAGAACAGGTAGAAACAGAAATCGTCCCGACTTTGGGTTTTTTACAAATTATGTTCATGAAAGTCTTGACAGGTACTTCTGGCTATCTTTTGTGAATAAAATCAAAAGTTGTAGACAGATTTTAATTATTTATGCCTTTTTTTGTTTGGAACTTGCTATACCTGCAGAAAAAATTAGAAGCACAGCTGCGTTTTCCAATTTTTTATGCCGTTTTAAAAAACAAAATTTTTTAAATTTTGCTAAAAAAAACTATTTTTTTTAGTCAAAAAAAAAAAAATTATGTTTCTACAACGACTGCGCATATTGGAAAAAAGTTTAACCTTACTTAAAGAAAATTTCATTGCGGAATTTCAGTTTTTTTAGTTTATTCAATAAACTAAACCTATTTTGAGGTACGCGAATATATGTTGTGCAACCTCCTCCATTTTCGAAATAACGGTATATTTCGAAAAAAAACGAGCTAACCTAAAAAAACGGTTAGCACCACTGGATTCAGCGTACCCGAATTAGGTTAACCCGCCAGGTGCCCCGTTTGTCACATTTTCCTACTAGCACAGTGTAATCATACGCCTAAAGGCAACGTCACATTTCCGAAAAAGATTTTAACTCGTTTATTTATTTAAAAAAATGTTTCTTATTTTGATCTTGCAAAACTCTTGTAAGAGTATACAACGTCAAACAAATTTGTGCTAAAACAAGCGGTTACGCTTTTTGAGTAAACATTTGACAGTACCTTAAGTAACAAAGCAAACAAATTAAATTAAAATGTTTAAAAGTTTAAATTTTCACGAAATATTAATATAATTTTAATTTAGGAACAATTTAACAATGTTAATATTAATAGCGGTATTCACACCGAGCTTGTTAGTTTGTTAGTCGGTAGTTTGTTAATTTGTTAAAGTTACCAACTGTGAACGACCCACTTTTTAAAACTTTGTTAGTCTGGTAACTTTCGTAGTAAAACAGCTGATTTATTGTTTTGACACAATTTATTATTCTGGAAAAAATAAAACATGCCACGAGAAAGTGTAAAAAAAACAATTGTAAACCATTTAATTACTCATTTTTTCTTTTGGTTATCCACTACGAGAACAGTTTATGATTTATTAAAATAAAATAAAAAATCATTTATTTAACATACTTACTCTCAATGTACATAAATATTTTTTTAGAAATGTATCACAAATGATTTTTTAAATATATTTATTTTTAATATATTTATTGATTGTGAGTTACCAACTAACAACTATTTTATCAAGGGTGCCGTGTCGTTAATTTGTTAAATGTGTATCCGTTAGCGCGTTAAATATACAAAAACAAAATGCGTGTAAAAAAGTAACGATTAACGACTAACAAACTAACAAGCTCGGTGTGAATACCGCTAATATTATCCTACTATTGAATTCCGAAGTCAACTTTATTTATATGGTACTGCAAACAAAACGTCATTTCAAAACTGTTGTAACCAACTTTTTAGTAGCTAATTTAAATTAGTATAAATGATCTGTATACTTTAATTACTTATAACATTTTAATAACATACTTAATCCTTTGAGTTCAATTTCATACAATTAAAGCTTTTCAAGCATTTGCAAAATATTCACAATTTCATTTAAATTAAACAGGAATTCCCATTTTGTTCGCAAACAGCAAACTACAAAGAAAAAAAGTAGAAGGACAACAGGCTTTCGTTTATGATTGCTCTGTCAGCTTTAACATCCCTATATTGTCTTTTGGCATATTTTATGAGGCCGTTAAATGAATATGGACTTTAATTGCTTGAAGGACATGTGCTTAAAATGTTGCATTTGCAACATTGTCACCACGTCGAAAAGCCACTTACAAATATTAAACGCTCAAAACGGTAATACGGGGGTAACTCTACTCTACAAATACACTTAATTTGCATATATAACAATCAAACAAACACAAATACTTAAAAACACTCAAACTAACACGATCTTACAGTACATACATACATACAAAACACACAACTTTTGCATCAAACATTACCCATTACAGTTGCCTACATTGAACCCATCCATCTCCTCTAACTGGTGAAACTGCAGTGACAATCTGCTTTTCTACTATACACAAAAATTGTACGCAGTCAACATCAACAGCATCCAGCACAATGACCAACACACCAATAATACGCCAACAGTTGCTACTATATCGCGCTATTGTTGTTGTCGTCTGTTTGATTGTAGATGTTACAACAATTTGCAATTCATAGTGTCGCAGAATTCCAGAGAATAAAACATGCAACAAAAACAACAACATTAACATTAACAACAACACCAAACGAGTACATCTTCATGGCCAGGCCAATTTCCCTATACATACACATCCCAACAAAGCTACTCTTATATGGACGGCTAAATATAAAAACAAAATAGTAGCCAGTGTAAATAGTGCATTAAACAAGAAAAAACGCAACACAAACAGGAACACTTTACAAAAACACGTACAACAACAGGGCCTTTAGTTTATTAAATGTTGCACAGTAGTTAGCATTGATAACTAAGTATTTAAAATCATTTAAATTCAAACATTAAAGAACAGGAATCCAGATACAGACATGAATTTTTTTTAAATTTGAACTATTTATTTTCGAAAAGTAAAAATAATATTAAAAGCTTTATAGCAGTGACTTTGCCACCTGAAAAATGTTAGTACATCAACAAAACCATTGGAAGGAAGTCCTACCCTTTAATTGTTTTTCCAATTCGTTTTCATGAATGTATTCCAATTAATTTACGGTGAACTTGGCAATGAAGTGAAAAAACCTGCGGTCATTGAAAAATACTGAATATTAAAAATTTCGAATATATAAAAATTAACACTAATTACAAATCACGGTTGGCAAACTTGGTACAACTATACTTCTTTTGATACAATTAGTACCGTGGTACTACCACGAGTCATTTGGTACAATTTTAAAATATTGCTACATCAAAAATTGATATTTCAGATGAAATAGATAAATATATGATTTATGTTACCATTTGTGTAATTGTGCAGAGCCGAAGAGATGATTTTTCATGAAAATGTTGGAACTAATAACCACATGATTTTTAAATATACATCTACACGAAGAGAAGTTGTTTGTGGAATTATCGAACACATAAAGCCTCATAATTATTATATAACATTAAATAATTTTGAGGCTAAATCCAAAAAAGGAAGTTAATCAGGATTTCAAAAACTTTAGAAGTTAACACTTCTATTTTTTCAATACTTTCTTAAAATAATAAATCTTTTAATTTTTCAAATGCAATCGATGGATGCATATATATACAAAGTGGCGCAAAAGTAAACTTCCGATGTTTTTTGGCTGTCACCGACCGATTATTGGTCAAATAAATAGTCAGCAATATTCCGCGTTCTGGAGCAGTGTAGCGTAACATTGTTTATTAATGTGTATTTCGCATGTGTTTACTACACAAATGTCAAAACAGAACTGACATTAGGGGCCTCGCAAAATTTATAGCATTTTCTGGAGGCTTAATTTGCTTTGTTTCAGATACATTACCGCAAATTAAAATTGTTCCTCTAAACTCTAGACTAGAAAAGTTCAATTGTACCAAACCTGATTCAGAACGTTATGGATTCATAATTCAACATTGAAACCTCTTTTGAGTCATTCTATAATTTTGTTAGCAAATGCGATCTAGATTAAAGATAATAAATGAAATTTTAACCAATTGTATTGTTGCGAATAAGAAAATTTACTAATTATAACAGCCTTAGTAAATTTTAAAATAACATTATTCAACATTATAACTTAAATAACTTAAAATCAAAAAGTAATTTATTTAACAGCAGTTGAATTAGATTTATTAATGTTTAAGCTAATTTGACACTACCAAAAAATTATATTAAACATTGCATTTTATTATTTATTATTTATTTTTCTACAGTGGTGATTTAGAAAATTGCCTGAGATTATAAATAAGGGGAATCAGTTCAATGCATGTTATGTAACGATTTAAATATCTTAGCTTCATAAAACTTAAATAAGAACTTGTACATTATAGTATCCAATTCAAAATTCATGCTTGGTGCTTTTTAAAACTTCAGGCAATATACAGCAAACACTAACCAATGTTATTTTTAAAACCACCACCATAAAGATAGGGGCATATTAAATTTGTCATTCTGTTTTGTAACACATCGAAATATTGGTCGTAGAAGCAAAAAATATGTATTTATATTCTGGCTCCTTATAAGGTTCTAAGATGATCCAGCCATGTCCGTGCGACAGTTGAAGGCACGATAGAGTTTCGAAAAAAGGCATGCAGCAATAAAATTTTACCAAATATTCTTTGATCCACCGAAATGTTTGGTATTGAAAATGGGCAAAATAGATCCAGTAGGAACCGAGTTATACACCAAAGTTTTAGAGCACCCCGATTTTTTTTCAGATAATTTTTACTATTTGCTTTAAACATAATGCAAATAATATCACGAAATTTTGCAAACTTTATTTTATATATTGTATAATAAGTCCTGTTGAAATTAGGAATCGGTCCACGGTTTCTCATATCCCCCATACAATTGCCTTCCCGTCTTTATGGTAAATAAATGTACTAAATTCTGAAAAATAAGTTTCATGCTAAGTAAAACCTCAAAACGATATTTTGTTTGCATGGGACCATATCCTGACATAGCCCCATATAAATTCCACTTCCAAAAATTACTTAAATACGCATAAATCTTTTATAAAAATCACTATATAGTTAAAATTGAAATAATTCAAATATTAATTTAGATAGTCATACCAAATTGCATGATTATCGATTCATATTTGACAATAGGCCCCATATAAACCACTTCCGAAATCACTTAAATACGCATAATTCTTCAATAAAAATTGTCCCACATACTATATAATATATCATACTTTATTTTATAACAATCGGTCCATATTTTCCCATAATCCCCAAATAAAGTACACTTCCGAAAATCACTTAAATGCGCATAAATCTCTTATAACCATCAGCAGCAAATTTAAATTCTACACAAAATAGTGTATACATACATATATTGCAATATTTCTGCCCAATTTTATGACGATCGATCTATACTTGACCGCAGTCCATATATAAAGTCCACTTCGCAAACTCACTTAAATGTGCAGAAATTTCTTATAAGAATAGTGATTTGAAGTGGAAATTTAACAAAAATGTACATATAAATCGTCGTACAGATTTTCATGGCGATTGGCCCGTAATAGATCATAGCTTCCTTATGAGGACTACTCCCGAAAACTTATTAACCTACATATATGTAGGTGAACATCCACGTCGAACTGAAATCTTACACAGACCAGTTATAAATATGTAAAAATTATACTATGTATTGAATTTGTGAAGATTGGTCCATAATTGGCCAAAGCTGCCACTTCCGAAAATAACCACAGAGTATACAGAGGTGACAATTTTGACGTTTTAAAAAGAAAAATCAGGGGGATTACTCTCTATTGCGATGCGAAAGGTAAATGCGATAAGAGTATAAATTGGTACTCTGTATCGTTCACGCAAACGCTTTCACAAAATTATTTCAAAAAGTAGCAACACTGGAACCACAAAGTAAACAATAGCGAAGAATGACAAAATTAAATGTCAAAACTTGAAAATCAAAACATTTTAAACAAATTTTTTGTGCAGTTCGCGTTTTTGCTTACTTACATGATGTGTTCCCTTTGCAAGAGATTTGCGCTTAACGGACGAAGCGAAAATACGAAAACGCAATAAAGGTACCAATTGTTCGATTACATTTAATTTTTCTTTCGCATCGCAATAGAGAGTAACCCCCAGTTACCTGGGGTTTTTTGGTGCCTAATTTATTTTGTATATATTTGATATATTTGAGACAAATATAAATTTTTGATTATCACTGGATTATGAGTTAATCTCTTGTAAATATCATTATTGAGATGAAATGCAACCAGAAAAAAAAACACAAATAAATAGAAACTACGGTGATTTGGTGGTGGGTAGATAAGATTCGGCACAGCCGAAGATAAACTCTTACTTGTTTATTTTCTTGTTCTACTCCTTTTAGCATTTTCATCTTAAGCGAAATAAGAAACACACAGATTGTAAAATAAAATTTTAAACGTTCTGCGAAATAGGATTTTCTATTTTATTTTCTAAAAACTAAAATCCAATTTCACTAAAGCAAACTAGGCAAAATACAATTGTTCATCTTAGAGCAAAACCTCTAATGCGAGGCACTACGACACCAGGCATTTGAAATAAATATTAAAAAAATAAAACACAAACTAGTCAGCAAGGAGAACAACACTACTAGCAGCTATATTCCATAGCTGCTAGATATAAAATAAATAAAAGCAACTGGGTCAAGGATACAAAGGATACCAAACAGTATAGTTAAGCAATACCAATTTAACTGCAATAATCTTCTTCTTTAGCTGCTTCCTACTCTGCTATACTCTTAGTATCCTTATTGTTATACATGTCCCTTATATTTTGTGTGTGTACGAGTATGTTAAATGGTCGATTCCTATATCATAGAGAACAACCTCTGGTGTTTGTTTCTTTTATACACAAGGTGATAAATTAATAAAATTCTCATTTAAAATGTTTTCAAAACAGCAAACAACAAAACAACAATGTACGAAATGAAGTCCAAAAAAAGTCACGCAGCAACATATTAAATAAAATAAAACTTTGTGCAAGTAAACGAGTATAATGTGTAACTTTTAGTGTCTTTGAAACAGATTCTCATTCACCACAAAAAAAGAAGTAAATTTATTTAAACCTAAAAAAACTTCAAATAAAATAAAACAGCATATTAAGTTTAAAACGAGAGAGAATTCCAAATTAGGCCATGTACACTTTTATTTGTACACTATCAACACTGCCGTGTATAAATAACAATATTCTGACAAAAGAAAATAGCTACTTCTAGCTATTGTAGCAATGTCCACAGCAATGTTTATAGAAACCGTTAGGGCGGTACCGAATCTGTAACAGGTTAATAAGACTGACACAAATTATTGAATTTGTTATTCATAGCAAATCCATTACTCAAAGTAGTTACACAGTTTTTTTCCAAATCTGAAACTTTCTAGGTCCTTGCATACGGTAATCTGAGAATTTTGTATAAACTCAGATACATTAAGGAATCTCTGACCAATCTGTTTTTACGTAACAGCCTGAACGACAAAATCAGTATACCCACATAATCTTAAACGTATTAATAACAAAAAACACTTTATATTTAAAACAAGCACCAACAAAAATAATACAATTTTTATTTCCTGTACAATGCACCACAAACCAAAGTGTATGAAACATGAAGAAAGTGTTTGCTTTTCACTTTAATCGTAATTCTCCATTTTTAGTTGGTTTTTTTCAGTTTATAGGCTGAAACAAACAAAAAAAAAAAACTTGTTCGGTTTTTATTCAAATTGTTAATTTGATTTTATTTTGGTTTATCAGCAGTATTATTTCGCTTTGAAATTTCACTTTTATTTCTTTGCCAAATAAATAAAGAAAGCAACACAACACAACACCACAACTATAAACTTTTGAAGCCACAATAATATTTTTTGTCGAAAAGTTTATTTTGTATCATTTATCTTAATCAAATAGAATTGTGGTTTATTTAATTTTTCTTCTGTTCATTGTTAACTCTTGTTTTCAATTTAATAAAGTAAGTTCAATGAAAAATTAATTAAAAAAGTTTAAGTTTTAAACTAGGTATAACAAATTTTTGGACAATGTCATTCAAAACTAAATAAGTTGTAGCAAAATAAAGCATTTTTAGTTCAAAATAAGTGTTTATATTAGATGTATAACTTAAAAATGCGGCATGTTTTCAAATATTTAGCTTTTATTTAGAAACATTAGCACAATATTAATTTACTCAAAGTATTGGCCATGATATATTTCCATAATTCTGGCAGCATACAGTGGTGGACATGAGGTTCGCACACTTCTTATATTGATGGTTTAATATAAAAAAGGCCTAAATCGATTTTTTGTTACTTCACACATGAAGCAAAAAACTTAATAAAATCCGTAATATTTTAGATATAACAAAAATTCAAAAATACAATTATTAATAAAAAAAAAGCAACACATTTTATTTCTCAATTAAAACTTTTTTATTTTTGTTTTAACGAAGATATCTAAGATAGGCCTTTTTTCATTGATTTTTTTTTAAAGTAAGTTAGGCCTTTTTTATATTAAGCCATCGATATGCTGCTCTTACAAGTATTTTTTTCTTTATATGAGAATAATTATTATTAACCGTAATGTTTGTCCCTTAGTGAACCCTATGGTGCGATCAGTTTGTCCCGTTAATATACTCACCACAAAGAAGATGGGGGGTATATGAAGTTTATTTATATATTCTGGGTCCTAATAAGATCCTTATAAGACGATCTAGCCATATGCAATTATAACTTTTTTTATTATAATTATTTATTCATTTAGTAGTAAGAACAATTATTATTTTTAGTTGAACTGTTAATTTTTAATTTTTGATATTTCTTTAGTTAGGCTTGAGTTCAATAAATTTAATTTTCATTAAATTATTTTTACTGAAGGTAGGAATTGTTACATGAAAATTATTATTAAAATTTATTGATAATTTTTCGGCTGAGTTGGGGATTGAACCTGGGTTGTTGAATTTACATGTTTCGAGAACCACCACATTCTCTCATCAGAATTTTTTGTGTTCTAACCTCTGCACCACTGCGATGCCCGCTAGTATTTTGAATACTTTATCTTATAACTATATAACAATTTGATGCACGTTGTTTAAAATTTGCGAGGTTCACAATTTGAAATATATAAAACTTCGTTAATTGTTAACATCATTTGATAATAAATTTTGTAAAATAGGCATATTTTTATGTCATTATTTTAATCTTTATGTATTCTAAAATCATTGGCATTTCGTAGATTGTACGATTGTATTTCGTTGACATATATTAGTTATATTGTTAAATATTCTGGTGCATTTCCTATCTGAATTTTGTCCATAATTTTAATGTATTAATTTAAAGTCTTTGTCTGATATTTAATCGTTTTAGTGTATCTAATATCGTGTTCAGATATGAAACTTAATTGAGTCAATATTCGGTTAATTGACAATATTATTTTAAGTATTAAGGCATACGCAATTTTCAGCTTACTCAATAATCATTTGACAGTTGAAAAACAATACAAAAAATACTCTAAATGGTTGTTGTGTAAACAAACTTACCTTCACATTGATTTTTTAATGATGTCTTTTGTTTTCTTTTGTTAACATTTTCCATTTTATACAATTTTGTTCAGTAAACACAGTTGTGAACAGTGTTGCATTCGAAATCTTACTCAATATTATAACAATTTCGTACTTATTGCGCAATAACTAATTGAGATTTTATATGAAATATTGAGCTCAATAATGGCGTTAATTGCGATTAACGCAATTAAGGTTCATATCTGAACACGCTATAACATAAATTGAATTGGTGTAAACCTACTACATTTATTCACTATCCCCATAGCTTTATTTCGTAACTTCTGTAGTCTCTCTATTTGTGGATTTGTGCAACATGTGTATAAGATTGTCGAACCAAATTTAAAGTATAGTTCTAACATTGTGTTAAATATATTTATAGCACTTATCGTAAAAACTTCACTTTTTATATATTTTTTCATATATTTATTTATTATGAAACATAAAATGTTGGTAATTATTAAATTAATTACCAAAATTTTAATAAAAAAAAGTCAAATAAACAATAATAAGAAATTCTATGAAACATATTTATATTTTATTTTGTCCACTTTTTTTCTTTTTAAAATGTGCATTTTTTGCAATAAATATTTTTTGTTTATTAGACTATAACATTTTGTCTTTTAAATGACACCAATTTCTTTATTAAATTTCTGTTAATTTTTTTTATGGAGCTTTGAAAACAAACAAAAAATGCAAATACTAAAATAAGCTGTGAGCCACTGTATGTGTGTAATATAAACAGTATATTAGATTTTAACCATTAAATATGTTATACAAAACAAATATTGGAAACCAATATTAATAAGGCTTTCTTTTAGTTTACACACTTGAGTTGTATTTTTAACTACTGACCTTAAAATGTTCCTGATAATCAACAAACTGTATTAATATAATTTTGTTTTTGATAAGCGTTCGAACGTTTAAAAGTAACGATGTGATAATTTGTTAACTGGCCTTATGTTTTATAATATGTAACAAAACTCCTCCTTCCACACTTTAGTTAACGACCCACTTCTGGCTTGGCTTCGCATGACATGACATATGTGCATATAAACGAGTATGAATGTAAGTAAGACTTTGTTTGACCCTGTCACTTTTGTTTACAAAATGAAATAACAATATTACCAGAACAAAATAAAAGATTGATACTAAATATTTAGTACTACCTAGGGAAATGGTAATGGGGTTTATTGATGATGATGATCATCATCTGCGTGTTTGTAGTCAAGCAGTTCATGTTTGTTTGCAGGACACAATTTTTTTTATTTATTTTATTATTTTTTTAGCTGAATCATATTAAACCCTCATGATATTTTCCATCAATTTGTTTTCTTTTTTGTAATGTTACTTTTTTCTTTTACTCTCACGTTTAATTTTTAGTCATGGTCACGTTGAAGGCCATTACATCGAATGCCATGTTGTCCGTGTTTGTAGTATGTAAGAATTGTTTGTCTACTTACGCATCTGTGTTTTATTTTTGTGTTTGAGTGTGACATTATAAATGTTGTTAATTTTCTATAATTTGTCAGCTTTAATGGCCAGAGGTCAGAAATGGTGTTGTTTACCAGCGTTAAACTTTGAACTGGCTCATTAATACGTTTCATTTTTTTTTTGTTCGTATATTTTCAAAATGGGGTGATGTAATAATTTTAAAGAAATGCTTTAAAATTTTTAGTGTTATAGAATAACTCAGGTGGAAACAATATATTTCTTGGGTACATTTAAACATAAATTGTAAAATAAAAATTAGGGCAAAGAGAAAAAACTAAAAGTGCAAAATTCTTAATAAAATATAGTGATTTAAAAATTAACATAAATCTATGTTAGTGATGACATTCTTGAATAGGATTTAATAGCTAAGTTTATAGTAATTTCGTTTTTTTCGGGGGGAAAGGTATAAACCAGTGCATATTAGAATTATTAACTTTACTACGCACAAACCTATATCTATTAGTTATTTTTTGCCATTACATTAAAGCTTTTGCTCGTGTCATTTATCAATCAGATATTCACTACTTATGTCACAGTCATTTCTGTCTTGCTTTGTTCAACAACCATACAATTTCAGTGCAACTCGTACACTTTCATTCACTTTGACATTTTCATTACAAACTTCAGCCATGGAGAAGATGAAAAAAATATCAACAGCAACTACAACACACAAAGAAAAACAAAAAACCGGTGGAATTGTACCATACATATGAGCGAAAGGAACTAAAAGAAACCAAGTTTGTTGTTTTTCTTCTTTTTTATTTCTATTTTGAAGGAGTAATGCAACGAAAATCTTATTATTTATAATCTACGACTTTATCCTACATGTTGAGAATTGAATTTTTTTTCAGCATTCTTTTTATTGTTCATCCAACATTTTGCTACTGGCTGACGTACAGTTAGAGCATCTTTTAAAAACCTCTTCATTGTAGGTGATCAGGCGTAGCTTGCAAACTTTGACAGCATTTGTAACGCTAATATGTGAAGTAAGAGATATTGGATTTTTAACGAATTATAATCATTTCTAAGGTCTTTTAAGTACTATTTGAGAGAATTTACGCATAATTCCACTTTATTTACATATATTGGAATTTGTATCTAATGCGAGAAAGATAAATCACAATACATCAAAAGATCAACAAGTCTAGTATTGCTTAGTATTAAATCATGATATTTTGCCTTGCATATTTGATGGTGGTACAACTTCTAAAATGGAATTGAATGTGATTTAATGATCTACTGACCCACAAAAGAATGATTTTATAGTATTAAATCTTAGCTAAAATTATCAAAAGATCACTCAACTAAGATTGTAACTATACAGAGCCCCCGAGAAATTGTATTCCGAACTGGTAATTTAGCGATGACAGGCATAATTATAAATTGGCTTAAATATAGAAAATATCTCTGTACACATTGTCCTAAAAAAATACCTCTTATCAATTTGGATAATGATTTAATCAGATATAAAAGAATTTATTCTGCAGATGTTGAATGAATGTTGAATTCTTACCATTTTCAATAGAACTTGTCCTTCTATTATAAAAATAAAGTTTACACAATTTCATGATTTTATCTGCATTATATTTGTATATGTATATAAAAATTAATGCCAAACCCTGGAACCCATCTTCCACGTTAATGTGACTGTGACTGGAAGGAATAATAGGCTGTGTGAAGATTTGATTGGACAAAGGGCATGGCACCAAACATATAACCAGTGGTGATATTCGAAACAATTAACAACCGGTTCGTTAAAAAAAATTATATTTTTGCCAAATTTTGATAAAAATAGCGAAAATTTTAAAGTCGCATCCCAGTAACAGACCACAAGCCTCTTGAAGGAAATGATATAAAAATTGATCAAAAAAATTGTTTTATTTTTTTCTCAAAAGATTGAAGAAAACGCTATCGAAAACATCGTCATCCAAGCATCCAATGTATGACCAAAATTTACAATCCCCGTAATCAACTTTAACCTCCACAAATCTTTTAAAAGTATTTATATCGAGATAAGGTTTAACATACACAATATTTATATTCACAGAAATCATGACACTAAATTTTTAGATGATCGGTCCATAATAGGTCATATCTCCCATATAGCGCACATTTCTGAAAAACTGTTTTATACATATACTGGGTGTAGGGTATTATATGGTCAGGATTGACCGACTATACTTTTATACTTATTTTACCTACGTCGATTAACCACAATGGACTTCAGGGTCTCCGAGTGGAAGTGCACTTAGTGCACTACCCTTCTTATCCTATTCTACGTCGATGATATTTGGTACATATTGTATATATGGTATGGTGGGACCACGCCTCTTTTTAGGAAAATTAAAAATTGTAATATAGTCTTAACTACTGGACCGATCGTCATTAAATTCTCACATAAGATATTCTTACGAAATAATAAATTCTTGACTATATAAAGTTTTGAGTGGAGAAAGGAGCGTGACCTCGCCCATACCCCAAAATTTTAAATCGTCATATCGTGGGCATTTTATGACCATCGGCGGTAGTATTTGCTATATATGGTATTGGCAAGAATATAAACACGAACCAAAAGAAAAATGGACGGAGCACGCCCTTTGTTCGCAATATATTGGAGGCTGGACCTGTTAACCGATCTTAAATTTTGCACAGCGTGCAGCTTTGACTCAGGAATACTAATTACATGATAATATTTTTCGACCATGCACACTTCTGCTCCTACTTTTTTTACATTTATTAACTCCTTTACCTCAGGGTACCGAAGCACACCGGGTTTAGCTAGTATTTGTATATAACTTTGGTCTATAACTCGCATCTTACTGGACTGACTTTCAATACAACATTTCAGTGAAACAAAGAATATTTGGTACAAACTTTATTATTTTATAGGTACGGTCACACTTGGCAAATATTTGCAAAACTCTTGTAAGAGTAAACAACGACAAAAAAATTTGTGCTAAAACATGACGTGGTTACGCTTTTTTGAGTAAATATTTGCCAAGTGCGACCGTACCTTAAGACTTTTTTTCGAATCTCTATCATGCCTTCAATAGACGGACGCCACCATCTTTTTGGTGGTGGGTGTAATAACTATGTTAATTATTATTGCCAAACTATTGACTAAATAAAACTTTCTATGAGACTCTTTAATCGTCATAAGTTTATGGAAAATGTTAACTTAGTATTTAAGACATCATTGAATTTTATCTGGAAAATATTAAAATCAATAGTCCAGAAAATTCCTTGAGATGTCTTAAATACAAAATTGAAAATATCGTTGGTATTAATTTTTCAGAGTATATTAAATTTGTTCAATAAAATAAAGGCAGTTAGCTAATTACGATTAAGGAGATTCATAGAAAGCTTATCAGTAAAGATTTACTATAAGTTCATCAGTATTTTGATGATCTTAAAATTAACAAAGTTATTTGAAAAAAGGGAACTTTTTTCGAACGCTAACAAATGTTATCTTAAATAAAGTAGCCATCCTATTATACCATACATTAGTTAATGATGCTGCAGTGTATATAAAAAAGTATTTGGCGGTATAAAAATTTAACTCAATGTTTTTCTTGACTACTTGTTTTGCTGTTATTGTTGATTTTTTTTTTTTTAACTGCTGTTGTAAATACATTCCTGCGCTTATGTTTGAGGCAACATCGTTAGTATGTAAGTTAGTTATCCTGTATGGTTGATTCATGTCTCCGTCGACATTTCCGCCAGAAAAAAAAACAAACCTAGCATAAACTGGTATAAAAAGGGCCACCATTCATGAAGTAAATATGAGATAATAATGCAGTTATAGTTTTAAGATTTTTTTAAAGCAGTAACTTAAACGTTTACAAAAACATTATTTAATGTAAAAATGTATTAAATATAGGTACTTTTGTCGGCACTCCTCTTACTGAATGCCTACACAATTTCATCTTCACTAGTTAGGCAATGTAGGAATTCTCTGTCAAGGCTAGGTCGTCTATCTGATATTACTTTGGTTTGGGTACCTGCGCACAGGGACCACTACGGCAATGAACGGGCAGACCTAGCCAGAATAAGATCTGCCTTAGATATCTCCGATGCGGTCTCAGTAGCAATTCCACTGGGGACTATCAAAGGTATCATCTTCCGACATTTTCTTACAAAGGCTGAGTATAGATGGCGTAATTTAGACACATGTAGGGTAGCCAAGTTGATGTGGCCATCTTTTAACGAGAAACATACTATGCAACTGAGAACCCGGAATAGAAAGGATATATCAAGGTTTCCGGCAGTATTAACGGGATACTGGACGTTAGGCAAGCACGCTAATCGCCTGGGACTCCCTTTTAACAACCATTGTCGTAGTTGTAAGGATAGGGAAAAAGAGGAAACGATTTTCCACCTTCTCTGCGAATGTCCAGCCCTGAGTGTCAAAAGACATGGGAATACATTGAACAACCTTGGTGAGGTAGCCGGTCTCCTACTGAGATATCTCACAGCTACAGGTTGGGTCTAGCAAGCACGACTTTTTGTACACATTTTAGTTGCATTATGATGTAAACGACCTTAAATCTGACGAGTGGTGTGGTCTTATTAAAACGGGGTCTCTTCGGCTCTACTTAAGTGAGCCGAACTCCTAATAGTTGTTAGAAACTTGAACTCCTAATAGTTTGGATCGTAAACTGCAATAAATCTGGAAATGTCCCTAAACTTTCTGGTCCCAGAAATGTTTTAATATTTATTTATACTCATTTATTAAAAAAATAAAAAAAAACTATAATAAAAATTTTTTTTTTTTTTTATACTCTGTATATAAAAATAAATTTCAAATTCTTTTATATTTAACTAGAAGTAAATCTTCGAATAAAAAAAAATTTTATAAAAAGTTTTTACAATAGTACTCGCAAGAGGAAAAATTCTCATTTAGTTAGTTTAAAAAGTTGAATATAAGAGGTTTGAAAATTAACACCAATAGACACAAAGAATGCTGACGAAGGCTTTAGCAGGCCAGAAAATGCATTACATTTTGCTAGTGTCTCTTTGTATATCTCTCTATGATTTTACATTTATGCTTTCCAACGGAAGGCTAATGTGGAATATAACAGAGTATACAAAAATAAATTTCAAATTCTTTTATATTTAACTAGAAGTAAATCTTCGAATAAAAAAAATTTTTATAAAAAGTTTTTACAATAGTACTCGCAAGAGGAAAAATTCTCATTTAGTAAAAAACTATAATAAATTTTATTTTACATATTTTTTGTTTTGATGTGTCGTATTATGTCAAGAACTGCAGTACCATTCCGCTTTAATTTTACTTTGGCAATACCTTGCTGATTTTTTAAATACCAATCCATTGCAGGTTTTAAATAATGACAGAAAACAAAAACGGGTCCAAACTAAAACAGGTCAAACATTTCTGTAGAAATGCTTCTACATAACTTACATAACTATAAATACAAAGAACTTTCCTCAATTTTGTGAGTTCACGAAAAAGTAAAACAGTTTAACTTACGTGTATGTTACAAAAACCAAATATTATTTAAGAAACAAAAAAAAAAATTATTTTCTATTTTACCACTTAAAATTGTATAAAGAAATTATTTAGTGTTTCATAACTGTAAATACACTGAAATTACTTCAAATACCAATATTCACAAAAAATTTAGACTTTAATAATATGTTAGAGCTTATTTTTTTAATATCTATAACAGTATCTTTTATATGATATACATATTCTTTATATTAATATTTTCAATATAAATTCGAACGCTTAATATTCCCCACATATTTTCAATGGGCTTCTAATTTGTAGAACATGCGGGCCCTTCAAGTACATTAATATCTTTCGAAAAAACACAAGTCTTTGTTTAATGACTTACATGCAAAAGTACGATGTCTTGTTGAAAAATACAAATCATCAATAAACCGTCTTCGAAATTGTTGTCTAAAAAATATTGTGGTTTTTTCTCGTCATCAAGATTAATTTTTTCCATCGAAAAATTTTTCTTAAACAAATATAAGCATTATTATTTTTTTATTTGAACTGTTAAATTTAAATCATTGATATTTTGAGTTCATTAAATTTAATTTACATTAAATTATTTTTACTGAAGGTAGGAATTGTTACATGAAAATTATTATTAAAAATTTTTTATTGATAATTTTTCTTGGCTTAGGATTCGAACCTGGGTTGTTGGTTGAATTTACATATGTTTCGAGAAACACCACTTCTCTCATCAGAATTCTTTACGTTCTCACCCTCTGCACCACTGCGGCGCCCGCTAGCCTACAGTCAAACATCAATCCTTTAACCAGTATTACTGGTGGTTCGAAATTTGCTGTAATTATCATTTTTCATTTATTTTACATGTTGCCTCCTTCTCTCTTCAGTTTTTTCGTATTCATGCCGAGACTTTGTCTCGAAAACCTGAATACAGTTTTATTATGTTTGTTGTCTACTTTCGTAAACATTTTTTATGTACCAATTAAAGTACAATTACAAACATTAGCTTGTGCCTTAGCTTATGTTAAGAATTATTATTTTTTTATTTGAACTGTTAATTTTAAATCATTGATATTTCTTTATTCATGTAACAATTCCTACATTTAGTAAAAATATTTTAATGTAAATTAAATTTAATGAACTCGAGCCTAAATAAAGAAATATCAATGATTTAAACAAATATATATATTTAAATAGTGCAACAAATTAACATATATTATGGTCTTAACTAATTTAATTAGTTTTAACTTTCTTTTAGTGTATTCAAGTGTAGCAGTTTGGCCTTGGCGTAGACAATAATAGCTTTTGTTGCGTAATAGTGTGAGTTTTTTTCGTAGTCTGCTTATGGTTGATTTGGACACATTTACATTATAATCTGACCAGGACTCTTGATTGTGTTGCTTTCACAGTTTATATTTCTGCGATTGTCCCGTTCAGAAAGCTTTTTTTGGTCGCCATTTTTATTTTCACCGTAATAATCCGTATTATTTGCAAAAAATTTTACTACAACATGTGACCGGAAATATTTGTAAATTGCTTTTTATTTTATACTAGCTGAAACCCGGTGTGCTTCGCTACGCGTATCGTAGTGAAATAAAAATTTTAGAGTTAAATAAATATAATTATTAAATTTTATATATAGATAAGGTTTCAAATGTATACAAATTTTAACATTTAATTAATATTGTTGCTAGTCAGCGCATTGGTGTCCTAAATATTAATATTGATAGCTGATATAGCTTTCCTTATATATAATTTGTCATCATATCTATGGGAAATGCCACGCGCACTATTGATAGTCCGCCCATTCTTGTCCTAAATATTAATATTGATGGTAGAATAACCGTACCATATATCTGATTGTATACCATATATTTAATATTTTTTTTAATTATCATCATATGGGAGGTGCCACGCCCCCTGTCGCTACTACTGTCATTTTTTCCGCAAATATTTAAACAAACAATGGAATTGCTCATGCAAAATTTGAGTACTATAGCTATTATAGTTTCCCAAGTATTTGATTTTTAAAATTAACTTTGTATGGGAGGTACCACGCCCACTTAAAATTTTAAAAAAAAGTAGCCTAATGCTCCTTCCAGACATACAGAAATATACTGTGAAAATTATAAGCAAATCGGTTCAGCCGTTTAGCCGTCTATAGGTCCCAAACTAATAATAATAAACATACATACCAACACTCAATCACTTTTATATATATAGATAAACTGAAATTTTACCTTTTTGAAAATCCCGAACCACGTGGCATTTTTTTAGCAAATTGCTGAAAATTGCATGCTAACATAAATAACAGTTATATTTTTATTTTCCTAGTACTCTTCTTTGTTTATCATAAAATGTAATTATAGTTATGAAACAGTAACGAAATATTAAAGCACAATTTTTCTCTTAAATAAACGAAGTGTCTCGCAAATTTTGGATAAAAATAGAACATTAACAATAATCTTACATTCTTATTTTTAAAAAACTATTTGTAACTTTACAACAATTAGCAAACATCAAGTGTAATTATAGTAATGCAACACAGTGTATGTGAAGTCATAGTTGAAGAGGTGAATGGTGGCTATGTTTTTAGTTAAAATTTTATATTTTAAACTGCTATTAATTATTTAATTTATTTTTTGTATATTATTAATTTTTAACCCATTTATAACTGAATTTTGAATATGCAGCTCTATGAAAAACTTTAACAATTATTTGCTCTTTAATCATAGTGCTCACAAATACCTTCAAGAATTTATATTTTTTTTTTATTTAAAATTTGTTCTGTAAAATTACAATGTATGTATATAAAATGTATTGTGGGTAAATAGATATGAATTATTTAAAATACTTTATTGTTTGTGGTTTATTTATGTTTTTATTTTTGTAATATTTTTTTTTTGTTTTTTTGTTTTTTTTTAGTATCACATTTTTCACTTTTCCTTTCATTGTGGTTCTTTAATGCATTTTCTGCTTCAATATCTGGCAACCGTAATATTAAAAAATGTTTGTTTTGGGGCGAAGAAATTGTGTGCATAATAGTTCTTTCTTGTTTATCTGTTTTGTTTGTTTTTTTTTCTCACTACAATTTAAATTTACGACTTTATCATCATAATCATAAAGTAAATAATAACATTACCACGGGTTTCTGGTTTCTTGTACAACAATTTTTAATACATTGTCGGAAAGTTTGAAAGCAAGATAGTAAAGTGAAAAAATATATGTATGTATAATTAGTAAAAGGGGTGCATTATTAAACTTAACAAACAAATATGAAATAAATGCATAAATAGTAACGGTTGCGCATCAGACTTGCCACTTTTTATTTAAAATTCACAGTTTAATCTTAAGGGTTTAAAAGTCGTATTTACTATTTATTACAAATATATTCTAGACGTATAAGTTATTTTTTACTACTTAATTATTTAAAGCTTTAATTAACTGCGCTTTGTTTATATTTTTGCAGAGTGTAACAGAAAGCGTAACATAAATTTTGACGTTTCAAAAATCCAATAAATTATGTAGCAAAAAGCAGTAGGGGACTGATTTTGGATTTTTGGAACGTCGAAATTGTCTCTGTATATTCTGTGGTTATTCACGGAAGTGGATATTGTATGGAAGTCCATGGCCGATTATGGACTAAAATTCAATAGTATAATTTTTACATACTTGTAACTGATCTGTGTAAAATTTCGGTTCGATATAGATGAGTTTTTCGGAAGTAGTCCTCATAAGAGAGCTATGACAAATTATTAATCGTTCAGCATGAAATTATGTACGACAATTTATACGTATGTATGTGAATGATATGTGTTTAATTTCATCTAGATAGTAATGTTTATAAGAGAGTTATGCGCATTTAAGTGATTTTTGGAAGTGAAATTTATATGGGGGCTACGGTCAAAAAAATATAGTAAATAAATAAACATAAATCTTATATTGTGTTTAATTCGACCTTTATAATGTATTATTAAAATAACTTTTTTTCTTTTGAGCTCGAGGTCCTGGTTTACATGTTTACCACAACAATGTCAACATTTTTAAAAGTTTTTTAACAATATTATGGTCACAGTAATTATTTATATGATTGCAGTAATCATAATATGGTAAAGTTACGATTCAAATGATTACTATGTATATATTTGTTGCAATCATGTTTATGATGAATGCGTTTATCATAACGATAGAGAACAACATAATATGGTATAATCTATCATCATAAAACAGATCACCATAAACATTAAATAATTGTCATTGTCATATATATGATTGCTATAATCATGTTAATGGTAACTTAACCATATCATGGTTGCAGAAATCATATAAATAAATACAGTGACCATAATATTTAAAAAAAATGTTTAAAAATGTTGAAATAGTTGTGGTAAACATGTACAACTATATTTTTTTCTGCGTATGTACAAATGAATAATTCGTTTTGACTTTTCACTTCATAGTGATATTTACAAGAGATTTTTGCGCATTAAACTGATTTTTTTGAGGTAGAGTTTATATGGTGCTACAGTCAAATACACACTGATCATCTTGAAATTTAGTACGACGATTTATATGTATACATGGATTATTTGTGTTGAACTTCGACTTGTTAGTGATTGTTATAAGAGATTTATGGGTATTTAAGTGATTTTCGCGGCTATGTAAAAAAATATGGACCGATGCAAACAAAATATCTATTTGAGATTTCTCGTTGCATGAAACTTATTTTTGCTGACCGATTCCTACCATTTGCAACAGGACTTATACTTCTATAATAAAAAAGTGTGCACAATTTTATGAAATAATCTGTTTTATATTTAAAGATAATTGCAAAAAAAATATTTGAAAAATATCGAGGTTGTCTGAAACATTGGTCTATAACTCGGATCCTACTAAACCGATTTTGCCCATTGTCAATAACAAACATTTTAGTGGAACAAAGAATGTAAACATTTCATTGTTCTAAGTCTTTTTTTTTCGATGCTCTATCGTGCCTTCAACAGATGGACAGACGGATGGACATGGCTAGATCGTCTTAGAATATAATACCCAGAACATATAGACTTTTTGTGTGTTACAAACGGAATGACAAATTTATACCCCCCATCTTTTTGGTGGTGGGTATAAAAATATTTATTGTTCATTAAAAATTATTTTTTATATTCTCTTGTGAACGAATTCCCAATCAGCATCCGGTGTATCTTGGTCAAAAAAATACATTTATGTGTGTATGTATGTATAAATTCTATGTTAGCTTTAAAAAAAATGCAAAAATAATCAACATTTTTATGTTCTTGTAACACTACATAAACATGTGTAATCATTGTAAACTTTTTCTACCAGCTTTCACTTGAAATTGTTATTGCTTAAGAAAATTTTCCCCAAATAAAATTTTATAATTTTTCCTCTCATAAAGTTGGGAATCTTTAAAACTACAATTTAGAAATAAATTAAACTGTACGAATTAAGTGCATTTAATTTAACTTTTCTACAAAAGATTCAAGATATAAAGTTTATAAAATATTTACGAACAATTAACACTAAAATGAGTTTAGCCTATATGCAATTCTACACGTACTACTATATATATATACATAAACTATCTAAGACTTATTTAAATACACATATAAAGTTAAACCCCACAAAAAACTTTTCTATGGTCATTTTGGGAATATTCTAATATAAATATTATATAGCTCTGCACTTCAACACACTCACAGGTTTCAGTGTGTGTGAAAATTTGTGTGTGTTAGTAAGGAGAGGAAATAATTTTGTTAGTGTTTTGTATGCAAATGATAATTAATGTTCTGTCACTTCATTTAAGAAATCTATATTCAAATACACAAACCAACAGTTACATATATAGTACATATATAGAATTATCTATACACATCCCATAATTATATTGTACATTAGAGTGATCTTGAGTTATATGTTTGAATTTGAAAAGTAATATGTATATCTTAATTTGTTGTATTGCATATTTATTACATTTATTTGAACCACCCTAATATGAATATATATGACACATCACATTTTGAAACTATTTGTCATTTATTCAATGGATTAAGTTTAAACTGTATTTTTGTGTGTCCGTTTATTTATTTTAAAGAAGGAGGAGGATTATTATTTCATAGCTAAAGTGATTACTAGCCGAAGAAGGTATTAGATTTAATAATAATTAAACTTTCTAATACGGTCAATATAATATTTAAATAATAAAGTCTCAAAGTTATTTTGAGTAAAGCAAAGATTTAAAATAGAGTAGAATATTTAAATAAAATGTGATAATATAAATTAATATTAAGTTTTGGGATTTTATTGCAGGCATCTTGATATAAAAAGAGATCCATAAATGAAGCAGTTGTTAAATAAATAGTTAAGAGTTGTTACTTTATAATTTCATCCGACATTAACATGATCAAAATATAGCTATATCAGATTTAATAACCAAAGAAATTTTTGAAATTAATTCCTCTAAATAGGAAAGGTAAATACCAGTTATATTACAAAACACTGCAATATCATGTTTAGGGAATAATTTTACTGGTGTGAAAAGTTAGCTTTAAATTCACAAGCTTTTCAAAATGTTGCATGACTTTGTTACCTTATTTTACCTTATTATTAAACTTTTTATTTAGATAAATTTTAATAATTTAAATATTTCTTTATGTAGGTATATACTAAAGTGTGGCACAAAAACAACAAAAATATCTTACAAGCATTTCATGAAATTGCAATTAGTGTGCATGTATTACTTGCTCATTGCAAAACACATACTTCCGAAAATATTTCTAATATTTCACGATCAAAACATTGAAGAAGAGAACACAAGTACAAGTAGAAGAGAAATGAAGTAGAACATCAAAACTATTTTGGAACATTCAAAACATGTTTGAATAACTCGTAGACAAACTTGCAAAGAAACTTTTGCATTTTTAATGAACTTAAAAAATCGAATGTATGTATGCAAAAATAAAATGTGTTTAATTCACATTTGGAAAAACAAATAAAACAACACAAAACAAATAAAAATAAATGATATTATTTTATTAGCATTAACAAAACTATAGAGAGAAACTCTTCGAATGGTGCTTGTTTTGTTTCAGTGAGAGTCATGTTTTGTTATGCTTGTTTTAATGATAATGTTTACACTGAAATATACGGCTTGGAAGTAGTGTGCTTTAGAATACAGAACTTTCAATGCATTTTGTACAGCTATTTAGTATATACGAGTACATACATACATAGGTACATACATATGGAGCCATTACCGCCAAAATAATGTATCCCACACCATAATCGATTGTTGTTTTTTTTATCGAAATCGATAGTTCAACATCATTTAAAATTGTTAAAATTAAATGTATTACACAAAACAATATTTACATTATAAATTTTAAAATAATGGCTTTATTCAAACAGATTTTATTTAAAAAAAAAACTTCCCCTGTAAAATTTTGAGTTTGTGGGATACATTTTTTCGGCGGTTATGGCTCGATATAATTAATTACCACTTTTCCGCGTATACTTAATATTTAATTAATTGCAATATGAAAATATTAAGTATACGTCCAAGGTACTTGTTTGTAGACATATTTATGCTAGGGAATAATAAATCCCAAAATTATTATTTGTTTACAAAGTCATCAATAAAAATTTATATTTATACATAATTATAATTATACATTTATAATTATATATTACTAGCTAACTAAAACAAAAATCCCGAAATCCCAGGATTTGCAAAACCAGACCAGTTTGTCATCTCTACAGCTTGACGAATCTTGTAGAAAAAATTATATATGAGAAACTAATTTTGCTTAGCAGCTACAAGAGATAGTAATATTATATGGCAAGGAGCAGAATATTACTGTAATATAAGTTTAGGTCTTGTGTTATCACTAAATATTCTACCCCTGGAACCGCTGGCGAAGATGTGCGCAACAAGAAATATTACAATAGTGTGAGAAGTCTGAAATGGGTAGCGAAAAGTTGGTTAAGACACTCAAGAATTTTAGGAAATTATTATGGCTATTATCAGAGAAATGGAAAAATTTGGCGAGCCTGGATGGATCAGCACTAATTCCTGCTTGCTGGCTAAATGTGGCTTATCGATATAAACATTTTAAATTACAAATGCTGTTTTGTGTGAAGGAATAAATTACACTTTTTTGCTGTTATATGGAATTGTTTAAACTTCATCAGGCCTGTTCTGAAATTCAGTTGATTTCAAATCACTGGTCATTTGATAACCATACGGGTAATTTGTTCCTGTTCGGTGAACGCACGTCTTAAGAGCCAAATAATAGCCAAAAAAATCTATTTGTTAGCTTAGCAAATAACTTTTGTTTGCAAATAAATATATCCCTTGTGAACAACTACTGTCGATGTCGAATAACCTTGTCAGAACATTTGTTCGCACAAGTATGTCTGCTATTAAATTGAGTTTTCATACAACGATTCCTTGTCGACATATCCTTTATAAAGGCTTTGGAAAGTTTTACGAGTTAAATTTCGCTAGAGAATCGCAATAAAATATTGAAAATTCAATAATGGCTGCTTTTTTCTGGAAATATTACTTTTATACAAGCTAATGGTCATGCGAATAGCCAAGAGCAATTGCTAAAAAGCTTTTACATGCTGAACGTGTCATAGTAAATTATATATAAGTATTTTACAAAAGTATCTTTTGTATTGTGGCCAAATATACTTTAACCATAAAATATTATTCTACTAGTACATAAACATCCTCACTTTTATTTTATTTTTTTTAGTGTTATCACACAGAAAATTCATTTTCATACTCGTCGATTTGAATTATTGTTAAAGAGTTGAATAAAGCTAAAGTTGTACACAAATCACTACATTGTTGATGTTGTTTTTGTGGCACTTTTTCTTTCTACTTTCCAGCATTATTTGGATCATGAATAAGTGTATATATAGAAGATGCTTTACAAAAGGATTTATTGTTACGATTTTCCAATAGAATGTATACAAGCAAAACAATGTTGGTCTACTTCATTTACTATGGGAATCTTTTTACTTGCATATTTACTTACATACGTATGTATGTATTTGGTAAGTTATAGAAAACACTCACTTACATCCGATGCATCATTGTTGTAGCTGGTTGGTGTTTTTGTAATGTTTGTTTTTGATTTGGTGTTTGATAAAAAAAAAATTTAAGTGAAAATTATGAGGAGAGGAGGCATGTTATCTATCCTACATCAAGTTGTTTATAATTTGGGTTTCCTCTTAAAAAATTGTTGTCTTAATTGATCTCAATAACTTATTTTCATTAATATTTTAATGTATATTTGTGTAATATGTTATCTATCAAACCTATAATTTATTTTTAAATAAAACATTTATGCAGTATAAAATCAAACAATCTTCAAGTTCTCTATCGTGTAACTACAATTTAATGAATCATTCTCAATGTAATGAGTCTCTGTTCCCAATTTGATGTGAATCCGTTTGGTAAAGAAACTGTACCAAATACAAAAATAAAAAACACACAAACATAAAACTAAACCATACCCATATTGGCTAATGATGAATTTATAATGTAGGCCAAGTAGAAAATGAACTAACCTGCTTGAAGGCATATCTACTACTATACACATTTCAGTGATTTTGCATGCAGTAGCACAACAGGAAAGCCACAAAATAAAAAGAACCAAAATTTCACAAAACCTTTAAAATACATATTTTCATTTATAACCACTGTTTGTTGTCTTAGCCCTGTGTTAGTATGTTTGCTGTGGTGGTTTGACAATAAAATCATTCAATATTCTTCGAATTCTAACATTCTATGCAAACAACAATACCATGCACTCACTGCTACCGTCTTTAGTTTGAGAATCTGTGAAAGTAAATTCTTTTGTTTGTTGCCAAAATTTTAAATTAATGTCCTTGTAACAATTTAATATGACAACAGAATTCCAAAAGGCAACGAACACACACAAAAAGTGACAAAATTAGAACTTACTCCTTATTTGCAATCTATTGTCGACACTTGAAATTTAACAAATTCTTTTCGACAGTAAATAAGTTGGTCAAATAAATTAGTGTGATATATTAAAAAATGGTGTGAATAAATGTCCGTTAAGCAAGTCGGATGTATTTAATATATGAAATTAAAAACGTTTAGTTTTTGCTTTTGATAAGCTTTTTTAAATTATTATGTACGTTTTTTAAACGTATTAGTTCCAGTAGAACATAAAGAGGTTAATAAATAGTGAAACTGTGAGAAGTTTTCGGAAAGAAAACGTATTTTTCAAACCGATTTCATGTCCATTAATATTTGAATTTCAAGCTATTCAAAATTCAGGAATTAGAAACAAACAGAAACTGCCTTTTGGATTGTCCATTTGAGTGCAAATTGTCGTCTAGTTTATTCTGCTAAACGTGCAATGTAAAGGGTGTCCCAACTAGAACGCAATTTATAAATTTTAAATAAAACACAGATATTTAAAAAAAAAACATGAAACTTTATTATATCGTAAAGTAGACAGAATGAGGTTATGTATGCAACAAGATATCTTAATTTAATAAATGTGTACTAAATCCCAGGATTTTATGCTCAAACGAATGTAACGAATAACCATAACTATTGTGAATTGATATAATATTGGAAATTGTCGTTATTATGTTTGTATACCGAATTATGTAAGTTTAGATTAGCTAGAATTTTAAGAAACTTGAATTGTTAAAATCACTTTGAAATCAATCATTAGCCTGGAAACAAACTTTAACTAGAGTTAATATTAAAAAATAAAAAATGATTTGTATTTCATATAGAATACAAGAAAAATAACAAAAATTTGTATCAATTTATTGCTTAAAAAGTTTCTTCAAAATTCTAATTATTATTATATGCAACAACAATTGAAACAATTATTAATTAAAAAACAAAAAAAAAATCATTTTAAAGCTTGATGGTAAACAATGGTTTTTGTTCTTCTATTGGGGCAGAAAATGAATAGTCCTGACGGTGTACCGACTCTAGAGCACACAACATACAATTGACCGTGGGAAAAACATAGGTATCCTGGGGTTAAGCACTTCTTCGCCTTTAAACTTTCATATAATTATCTATGCTTTAATAGTGTTTGGCATCGGCGTTTTAACAACTAATCTACTACCATTACATAGTGTTGGCTGATTGAGGTTTCGTAACATAACTATTACTGATCCAACATTAAGCTGCAAGTCATGCGGTGGCATGACTGGTGTCAGTTCTTCAAGTTTCTTCAAAAAGTGCCTCTTATTAAGAAAAATGAGAAGTAAAAATGAGGCAGTAAAATTTAGTTCTTTGAGTTTTCATAAAATTGTCTCAGTGTGAAAAGGAGGCTTTGGTACCAGTTTTTCAAGTTTCTTAAAAAAATGTCTCTTATTAAGAAAAATGAAAAGTGAAAAGGAGGCAATATATTAAAAACTTAAAATTTACAAACCATCTCCTGAGAATTTCGAATCATATAAAAAAAATCAGCCAAATCGCTCCAGCCGTTCTCACGTGATGCCATTAAATGCATGGACCATTTAATTTCTATATATATATATATAGATAAATACTAAAACCTAAAATATTAATTCTATTTTCTTTAAATAAATAATCTATTTAAAATTATAAATTCATTATATTTATATATACAAACCACACATATAACACATACACACACAAAGGTAAGCTCACACAATCATTTACACACACACTCTTTACACAATCCCAATACTCTAAACTAAAACTAATTATATTCTATTATATTCTACTTCTATATCTTAAAAACTACCCTCTAATAATTTCTCATATTTATGAGAAATGGAAAATTCTCATTATCGATTAAATGTAAAATGTTTCGACACAAAGAAATTATAATTTAAACCAAGTTAAACGCATTTAATTTAGTTTTACATCCTTGAAGTAGTAATAAAATTTCCTATCCAATGATATACAATATGACTTGCTGAGGCATTTCAAATGATAAATTATTGCACCTTCACAATTTCATGGACAATTCTCATTATCAATTAAATGTAAAATGTTTCGACACAAAGAAACTCTACTTATGTAAAGCATTTAAATTATACATATGCCTGAACTCAGAAAATAAAACAGAAAAATTAATAGCCCTTTCATAAGTATCATTTACCTTAAGCACATAAGTACAATAAAATTTTTAACATTAAATAAGTGTATATTTGCATTTTTCTTTTGTATACAAATTGTATTTACGTCTACGAGTATTAACCTTTATCATTGCTACTCATCGCCATCGCCAACAACATTATTGCCAGACAAATCATAAAATACCTGTAACAATAAAACATAAATTTCTTTATACATATAAACATAAATAAATACTTCAGTATTATATTATTTTCATATTTATTTAAATTGTTTTTCATAATATTAAAGCGACATTTCGCCAACGGCTACCAATGCATGTGAACATGGGCTTGAAAATTTCAAATTATGTAAGAGTACGAAGGTTGTGAGATGAAATTGATGGCATTTTATAAGCCCCGATCATAATTTTGAAAGTGAATTTCTGTTTTTTTTTTTTATTTTGCCAAGGAAAACTGACTAATATTTTGTTTCATACTTATAACACAGCCCTCCTAAAATATGCATTTCAACCAACATACGACATAACAGCGTACGCACTTTATGTTGTTGGAACATTGATTCATGTGTTGGTTCATATTTCAATTTTCATATTTCTACAGCAGTAGCATTTTGAGTGCTCACTTCCAAACAGCAAAAAAATTACTGAAATAATGTTTAAATTGAAAATTTATGTGTACGAAAATACATTAATTTTATGTACGAATGTCTGTTTTCGGTATAAATGAATGAATGAAAGATTGAATGGTTGTATAGATATCAGTCTGTAGATAGATTTCTGCAGATGTACATCTGTATAACTACAAACATGAACATGTTGACAATAAAATGAAATAAAATTTACCAACCATCAATCGTATATAAAAATGTCAATATTATTGTTCGAGTTTGTAAAAGTTTATGTCTATTTTTCTTGTTTGTTTGTATGAGTTTATTCATGTATGAATAGGAGTATTTCTATATGCACATACAAACATGCATACATACATAAATTGTGGCCCACAAACACATTAAAAGAAATAGGCTTTTTCATATGAAAGTGTTTAACGAATTTTGTAAGCCCTCTAGGGACTGGTATGATGACAGAATTTTAAAATAACTGTAGATTGGAATTTCTGATTGTAATCATTGAGAATGTTAGTATGTATAGTTAGTATGTAAAGTAAATAAGCTACTTATTAGAAGTAAGGTTTTAAAATAGTCGTAATTCCAAATGAATATGAAGGCGGCTGTGTAACCAGTATATAGTATTAAAAAAACTGAAACGAACATTATTGGCTGAAACTGCGACATTTGCTTAGGCACGTTGTACAATAACAATTCCTTGACAATTCTAGCGGTGTGTTTTTGGTAATTGTCTTGCTGAAAGACCCATTACGTTTCAAGACCTTAAATTTAAGCACTTACTTTCAAATTGTTTCAGTGTACTTTCAATGAATACAAGATTACATAGTGCTGCAGCTGAGATACAACCCCAAACTATCAAAAACCCACCGCCATCTTTTAATATAGCACTAAGGTTCTGTGGAAGCAGCTCACTATTTCTTGTTCTCCAACTTTTCCTCTTGATATTACTAAATATTACCTTATTCCAGAAAGATTGCGAAGAGGTTAAGTAAGCTCTTGTAAAGTCTTTACGTTTAGTACAGTTTTCTGCAGAAATATACGTTCTTCTATGAAGCCCGTCTTCTAATTGTCGATGCGCTTACTGGGTCATCGCGTGTATTAGAAATGTTTTTATATAAATAAATTTTAAAAATATAGACTTCTTTTAAAGATACTATTCTTTACAGAAATTATTGTACGCTGTATACTCAATTCTGACTCTGACTGTATATTGCTTTGAAACTAACCTTTAAGCAGATATTAATTGTTTTGATTTTGGACGAACCAAAAACAATTCTATTCTTTGAGACCCCACAACGCTGTTCCTGGGAAGTCTCCTATGCATATGTTTAATTTCACACCATTTAGAAATGGAAGATTTATTTCAAAGCTATTTTGTTTGTGCGTTGATAGTTCCTAAGAAGTTCTATTTATTGGGGTAATTTTAAACCAACATAACATTTGTGTGTAATAAGACAAAAATTCTGTAAGCAGGTTGGTAAGCAAAAGTTTATTGACTCTAAAAGTTTATTGACTCCACTCGCCTTTTTAAGCCATCAATTTCATCACTTCGCGACAAATTTTTTGACCGCACATGGATTTGCCTTGCGTGTACTCTTGTTTGAAAATATTATCAGAACATTTCTTGACAAGCCATCGTTTTGGGAGAACATAAAGGAAACGTCGGCAGAATTACACACACAAATTGGCTCATGTTCTAATGTAGGGAAAATTACATTTCATGGCAGACATATTCTGACACATTTATTTGACCAACAACAAGACAAATTCATGTGCGGCCAAGAAATCGTTCGCTGAGTGAACAAATTGATGTAATTGTAAGGCCAGGAGGTAAAAATTACAAAATAAAAACTATGAAAATAAACATCTACAAATTTTCTACACACAGAAGAACATGCACATTTGTGTCCGTAATTGTGCCGAAATTTTGTTCTTGTGCGCACGATTGCTCGTCAAGACGTGAAATATATAACTTGTTCCGGTAAACATTTCTATGAAGTCATGAAAAGAATCTATTTTTGTTACATATATCATGTAGAACTTAATATATTCATGTACGAGTATGTCTCATAGCATAGAATATTGAAATATTTTAATGACAGTATAGTTTAGTGGTCTGTGGAGAAAATAATTTAAACTGTTGTGTTGTTATTGTTGTATCAATTCCCTACGTAAAATATTCAAACAAGAATCAAGAACTTAAATTTAAATTAAAATTTATTTTGTAATATTTAAGAATTTGTGTTCAAATCGTAGAGAAATGGGAACATTATATTTACAGTTCCCAAATAAAACTGCAAAATACGGCGTAATAGATTCGTTGTTAACTTTGCCAAAATCATCTTAATTTTTTAAGAGTATACGTTGAGAGCTTAGGCTAAAAAACTATATAAAAAATATAAATTTCTAAAAGCCATTCAATCGTAATGGATACACGTATTCATATGTATCAAGAACATATGAATATAAATACAAATGTCTATAAAATACTCAATACAATAGACATACAAACATATAGATTTATATTTATATTAGGAAGGTCTCAGTTGTATGGAAACTAAAGTTAACAATATTTCCTATTAAAATGTTTTGAGATTACGCATTTGGTCAAATATCGGAAAAAATCAGATAAGTTTAGACTTGCTTGAAAGTTCATATGATAGCAGAAATATATTTTACTGTTTTCGAAGAATTATGTTAAAAATTATGTTTTATACAGTTTTACCCAGCACACCAACGCCTAATAATGTACCAGACTAAATTTTAATTTTAGTTGGTAACATCATCATTTATTTTTTTTTATTTTTTTTTTGTCCCATCTAATACACATTTTCATTTGTAGGACATAACCATACAGAACAATTCATCTACATTTATAAATTTATCCACAGTTTAGAATAAAGTCTATTAATCCTTTTATAGTATAAAAATATTTTTTTAGTTTTGTTTACAAAACTATGAACCATATGTTACCAAAAATATTTATAGGTTTTAACACAAATCTACATACATATTTATTATCAAAGAATACATTTATTATAATTATTGATTGGCTAAAAAACATTTCATAGCAAAACAATTTTAATAATTTCAAATCCTTAAATGTGTGTATGGTAGCTAAATAAATTAGATTAAAAAACGTATTAAAGATTTTAGAAATTGTTTATCAATTTGTTTCATATAAAATAATTTGTTATTTATTTTATCTTTTAAAGAACATGTGATTTTGTTCATGTAACTTTTCTTGCACTCCATTTAACAATTAAAAATCATTTAAGGTTATAAACTCCGACCACATTACGAAAGCTTATATAAAAAAACCTATTGCCAACACTTTCGTTATTTAGTGATTTGTTGTTCTGTCAAAGTGAGCTGAGCAAAAGAAAATCAAAATAGAAAGATAATTGTGAACAAATTCCTTCAAAAAAGACGGTCCAATAATTATACCTATAACTACAGATACGGTCACATTTGGCAAATATTTACTCAAAAAAGCGTAAACACTTGTTTTAGCACAAATTTGTTTGACGTTGTTTACTCTTACAAGGGTTTTTCAAGATCAACCAACATCAAATAAAATAAAACTAAATATTTGTTGTGTCCTGTCCTAAATAAACAAAGTTTTTTAATAAATTTATTTAGTGGTTATGTCTTTTTCGTCCAAAAAGTACTGTAAATGATGATATAAAACAATATAGGTACAAGTAAATCTAAAGCATAGATCATTAAAAATAAAACAACCATATTATTAGATAAACACAAGAACTCACAAAGAAAATTCAATAAATAATATCAGGATCCTTCCGACAATGACTGCCCGCGAAAATTCGAAAAAGAACAGTAGTAGTGTTCTCACAATGAAAACAAAATGTTGTTGCTATTAACATGCAGGAATAAATTTAGGGAAACGATGGTATGTCGACTCTCTTTTTGAACTCCTCAACTGCGACTTCAAATTTATTAAAAAAAAAAATGGCGACAGAACAGTTTGTTTTGTCTTATTAGACGTAACAACTCTTTATTAAAGTTTTATGCGATTAATATTGTATGTGAAAATTGTTTAATTAAGTAAAGGTACGGTCACACTTGGCAAATATTTGCTTAAAAAGACGTTACCACTAAATAAAATATATTTAAACTCGTTTATTTAATTAAAACAACTTCGTTTCTTTAGGACAAGACACAACAAACATTTAGTTATATTTTATTTGATGTTGTTTGCTCTTGCAAAAGTTTTGCATCAAACAAAGTTGTGCTAAAATAAATGTTTACGCTTTTTTGAGTAAAAATTTGCCAAGTGTGAACGTACCTTCAGAAGTATACGAAAACATTTTCTCTTTTTTGATCAGGCCAAAAAATGAGCCTAATACCAGTATTCGGGATTTATTCTAAATTTGGCCGAAAACCGAAACTGAAACTTTTACAAAGAAAAAACACAGATTATGGAATTTTGAAGATGATACATGTTTTTAATATAATTTATTTGTATTTTATTGTAAAATATTTAAGAATACTGAAAAAACTGTTTCTGATAATCCACTAATTGCATCTTCATCTTCATCTACCAGTTCTTCCTTGTCGTTGGTTCACCCACTAACAACTGAAAAAAGTCCTGCAACTATTTCTATACCCTCATCTGACTTAATAAACAATGTACCATTATCTTTAAATCTTAATTCAACAAGTTCACCTGTTCCCATGAATCTAAATCAACTCGCTCCTGTTTTTAAACCACCAAACCACAAAACTATTCAACAAGTTCTTAATCCGCCAAACAATTCAACAAGTTCATCTGTTTCAACTAACTTAAATCCGCCCACTCCTGTTGCTATACCGTCTAACAATACTCCAATTCTTCAAGTTATTTCTCCAAAAAAAACTATATTTGCTGCTCGATTTGCTTCCTTTACAACTACTGATGACATCAAACATTACATAACTGATAAAATTGGCTCCAATATTGATATGATTGTTTTCAAATTTAAATATTCTGAACCAAGAAATAAAGCATCTTTTAAAATAATCGTCCCTCAAGAGTACTTTGATACAATTGTGAATCTAGATTTTTGGCCGCCAAATGCTCTTATTCGTGAATACGAGTATAAAAATACTTCAACATCTGGCATTGTTCATCTACCGCAATCATCTTCAAAAAACTAACTCAACTATCGATAGATAATCTCATTAATATTATTTACCAAAATGTACGGGGTCTCAATACTAAATTAACTAATCTTTTTGCAAACAGTTTTGATTTTTCATACCACATTATTGTATTTACCGAAACCTGGCTGAATGATAAAAAATGTATTCATAACAATGAAATTCTATGTTCCAAATATCAAATATTTAGATATGATCGTATGCGAAAACTTGGTGGTGGAGTACTTATTGCTGTCCTTGATGTTTTGCTATGTGAGATTATAGAAAATGTTTTAATTGATGACATTGATGATGAAATTGAGTTTATTGCGGTTAAAATTCGTGTTGGTCATAGACAATTATTTGTCACGTGTTCTTATATACCACCTAACTCATCTCTTTTAATATATAATAAACATTTTTCCGCTATTAAATTCGTTCTGAATCAATCAAACACATCCGATATAGTACTTCTACTTGGCGATTTTAATATTCCAAATGTAAAATGGGTTCAATCCTTTGATTGTAATTATTTGCTACCAACAATTATGTCCGATTTTTTAAACTCCCTGCATGGATGCGGATTTTTCCAATTAAACCATATAACAAATGAATCCGGAAATATTCTTGATCTTGCTTTCGTTAATTATCCTCTGGAATTTTGTCTTCGTGATACATTGCCTGTGTCGTATCCCGTTGACCTTCACCATCCTCCTTTTGAAATTGGTTTATCATTGCCGGATAATGAACAATCTATGGCTAGAATACAAAATGTTATACCATTGCAATCTTACTGTTTTACTCGCACTAACTATACTGTACTTAACAGCTTGCTATCTAATGTCAATTGGGATTATGTACTTGCTGATGATAACTTAGATAATAATGTATCAAGCTTTTATAACATTTTGCATAATTTCATTAGTATCACAGTTCCAAAAAGTAAATTCTACAATAATAATGGGCCGCCATGGAATAATCAACACTTACGAAATGCTAAAAATAAGAAAAATAAATGTTTTGCTAAATATTTGAGAACTGGTGCACTGGTTGATTTTCGTAAATATGCTATAGCAAGATCTGAATACAACACTACTAATAAACTTGCATACAATAACTATATTTATCGTATTAAAAACAATATAAGAGTAAACCCCAAATCTTTCTATAAATTCGTAAACTCCAAGCGTCGCTCTTCATGTTATCCAAAGCAATTGAAGTATGGCTCCTTAACTGCTGATGACGATGTTTCAATAAGCAATATATTTGCTGACTTCTTTTCAACAACTTATTCTACCAAGTCCTATTCTAACACAACAAAATATCCTTATACTACGACTCATTCATGTGGGATTTACTTTCCATTTATAAATATTGATACTGTGCTTTCGAACTTAAAGTCGCTGAAGAACTCGTTTAGTCCAGGTCCTGATGGTATTCCAAGCAGTATCCTTAAAAACTGTGCAGCATCACTGTCCGCGCCTCTTACTGCATTATTTAACAAATCTGTTGTAGCGTGTTATTTGCCATCAGTGTGGAAAACATCATATATAATTCCTTTATTCAAGAATGGCAGTAAAAATGATGTATCTAACTACAGAGGTATCGCTAAAATTAATGCAATTCCAAAACTCCTTGAAAAAATTCTTACAGATTGCTTATATCATCAAATTTCTTCCCTTCTATCACCATGTCAACATGGGTTTCGTAAGTCCCGTTCAACTACAACTAATGTTTTGGAACTCACTACTATCGTCAATGAAGGTTTTACAAATAAAATGCAAACTGATGTGATATACACGGATTTTAGTAAGGCGTTTGATAAAGTTAACCACAATCTTCTATTACACAAATTATCACTTATGGGCTTTAGTTTCTCAGCTATAAAATGGTTAAACTCTTATCTATCACAAAGAACTCAACAAGTCAAATTTGGGAATGTTATATCAAAAATTATTCAAGTACATTCTGGTGTTCCTCAAGGTAGCCACCTGGGTCCAATTTTGTTCACGCTATTCATCAATGATCTTCCTACTGTTATTTTGCATTCTAATGTACTGATGTATGCCGATGATGTTAAACTTTTTAACTCTTTTAATGATACAAATGGACATAGTTTACTAAGTGCCGACTTTTACAATTTTTCTCAATGGTGCAGATTTAATTTATTGGAGTTAAATATTAAGAAATGCAAACACATGTCATTTTTTAGACACAATCCGATTGAGACTTCTTATTATATTGATACTGTTATTTTAAATAAAGTTCAAACCATATGGGATCTTGGCTTACTGTTGGATCATAGACTTGATTTTCGCGATCACATCTCTATAATGGTAAATAAAGCCTATGGGGTACTTGGATTCATGAAGCGCTGGTCTAAGGAATTTTTAGATCCTTATATTACAAAACTTTTATATACTTCTCTTGTTCGACCAATTCTTGAGTATGGATCAATTGTTTGGGATCCTTGTTATTCAATTCATATCAATAGTATTGAATCGGTACAAAAGCAATTTTTAATTTTCTGTCTCCGTGATCTTGGTTGGAATTCTTATGTCTTGCCACCGTATGAAAGTAGACTTGCTTTGATAAAATTGCCAACTCTAAACAGTCGACGATTGATGCTGAGTGCTTTATTTGTTCTGGGCATAATTCGTGGTGATGTTGATTCGGAGTTCCTGCTTAGTCAACTAAACTTCAATGTTCCTGTTAGACCAACCCGCAATTTTGAACTCTTAGCATTAAAATACTACCGTTCTGTATATGCTAATAACGATTCTTTTCGTCGTGCATGTGTTAACTTCAATAAATGCTATCACCTTATGAACATATCTGAGAGTAACGACGTACTGAAGAAAAAAATTACTTTATATCTAAATTGTTGAACTAATTATTTATATATATATATATTACTGTTTTGTCATTTATATGTAGTCAGTAAGGATGTAAAATCTATTGACCTAAATAAATAAAATAAATAAATAAATAAATAAAAAACAAGATTATTGGAGCCAGAAATGATCGCAGAAAAGGCAATGGCACAAAGGTATGTAAACAACGGCTTCAACAAATTTAGGCTTAAAGAAGGCCTCTGAGAAGAAGAGTTGACAGAAGAAATAATAATGGAAAAAAACGTAGATTTTAAATACGGAATATTCAGACAAAATTAATATTTTTACAGATTACAAATTAATACAATTTAAAACGTGTGTCAAGATAGCGACAATTTTAGGAATTTAAAAACCGGGAAAGTAAAAACCCCGGTAAAATAAAATACAACCTTGTTGGCCACAAAAAATCGTTGCTGATTTATTACAGAGAACTCTGAAGTGTCGCAGTCAAAAACGACACACATTATTAATGTAGACTCCTTAGAGGGAGTTCACACGCTGCTGTCTTGTGAAACGAAGCGACACATTTGACATTTCTTCTCTTCTCTTGTATTATTTTTTTATTTCATTTACCAGCAGTGTTGTTTGGCAACACTGCGAATAAATAACTGTAAATTAAAAAGAAAACAAATTGTTGTTTTAATTTTAAATAAATAAATATGTATTATGTGATCAAAAAATTGTATAGTAAAATATCAGGAATATTAATACCTGTATAATGTACCTGTAATGTAACTAGGTCCTATATATAAAGGAGAAATTAACAATTTAATGTCAAAATATCGCAAGAATGGTGCAACAAATGTTTCATCATGTGAACAGACGATGAATTTAGATGGGACACCAAAAAAGAACGTCAGCAGTGTTTTAGGGAAGAAAATAATCGAACCATGCTAAAAATCGGTAGAGCAGTTTCTCCAATATTTTTTTTAAATAATATACATATACTTTTGAAACACCTATCACCTTAAGACCAGGTTTTGACAGCAATATTAGTAATGTAACAATAAGAGTAATGCTACCAAACATGCAGATATAAACGGCTTAAAGTAATTTTACCCTGAAGTATAAGTAATACTTGATTTTAAATCATAGTCTTTGCTTAAACTTATGTAATCAAAATTCATAATATTTTCATTTCCATTTATCGTATTAGCAAATAAGTGCATTTCCAGTATCATTTTTAAAGTTCATCATCATTATTATTGTTGAAATTGAAAGTATATTTGTTTTATTCTCTTGCTTTTTATTACATTTTGGTATTAGATTCTTTTTATTTTCAGTAGTAGATTTAATTTTCTTATGAAAGAGGCAAATGACAAAATTTTTATTAACATAGACAAGATTTTGTTCAACAATTTTATGAGTTTGTCAACTCATAGAAGTGTATAGGCAAATATTCAAACATGTATGAGTATGTGCATGAGGTCATATGTACATACATATATTTCTGTATTAACCGGGTAAAAATGTTATTACCAGTATATACAGTGGCAGTGCATTTTTTTGTTTTCAAGGTTCCATAAAAAGAAAACTAACAGGAACTTAAAAAAGAAATTGGTATCATTTAAAAGAAAAAAAAACGTTATATATAGTCTAACAAATAAAAACATTTCTTGCCAAAATGTACATTTTAATATATTTAAAAAAAAACATTTCACTGTGACAATTGTCTAGAAAATATAACTTTACAATGGTATTTTTGAATTATTAATTAAATGAACTCAAGCCGAAATAATAAGAATTTTTTTCTAATATATTAAATATATTTTATTCGGACACATATGGGTTTTGAAAACTTGAAAATAAAGCTGGCAATTACACAATTTAATATTTGGTGTGATAGCCTTTATTATCTATAACAGATTAAAGGCTATTTGGCATGTATCGGTTTTTGGGTAATATTCGGCGAAATATTCTACCACTCTGTCAGTAGCACTTGTTCTAAATCGTTTTTGTTAGAAATTATATATTTTCTTATTTTGATATTTATTAAAATTTTTAAAGAAAATTATAAGAAAAAACATTGGAGACCAAATTATTATTTCGGGACAACAAAACTTAAAATTTAAAGAGTACTATCGTTTATATAAATCCAAGTTGATTTAAAAATGATTAGAGAAAATATAATATAGAAATTTATCAATCAACTGTTTGCAGGACTATCCATAGAGTTATCAACTTTATAATAAATTTTTTTTTAAACACAATGCGATAGTCCTATGGCGTCAGTGGTACTGCTGAAAATGTATGCTCCTACATTACAAGAGGAAGGATATGTGAACCAGTAGAAAACCACTCATTGAATGTGATGATGATATGCGGGCCAGACTGCACATTTTACGGTGTATTCTGTAAAATGTTAAATAATTAACAATAGAAGTATTGCATTGCCGGATGTTGTTGTTTAAGCTGATAGTTGTTATGGGCTGAAATATCGATAGCCATGCTGCAGAGGCTTTCTATCGTTATCACGGCGCATACTTAAAAAAAAGTTTGGCATTCTTAAAGATGCACTCCCTCGTCTAAGTTAAATCAAATGTAAACATAATTACAACAATTTTATAAGAAATACCTAGGTACTATATTGTTTTGAAAACTAGCTAATAAATTATGTTTTTTAATAAAATATAAAACTACAAGTTTCTTCCAATTTTTATTTTGCTTCTCATTTTAGCAAATTGTTTCAGCAATGCAAAGAGAAAAGTGATAAGTCAGAAATGCAAAGATGATTAAATGCTTTGGGGAACACTTTGCATACTCAGTTTGCAGGAAAGCGCAAAGAATTTACAAAGTGTGCAATGTCTTAACAATGGAAGCAAAATCTCTGCAAAAATTTACTTAAAGCAAAATGAGACTTGCAAAGAATATTGTGAAACAGAAACAAAAAAATGCAATTTGATAATTGCGAAGTGAAAAATTGTTAAATTGTTTGTGGTCCTAGGGTTCGCAATAGTGAATGTTTTTTCAATGCATCAACATCGTTCAATGGAGGTTTGGTGAACTTTCTAATTCAACATATCGACTTCTGCACGTAACTGTGATCATCACACAGATGTCAGGCTCATTACTATTGTGGCATAGAGATATTATATAGATATTTCCAAGTCTACTGCTGTGCTGGGTAGAAGCTTCTATATTCTCCGATTACAGATGGGTGTTTGCTTCAGGGTACAAGAACAATGTAGTGTAATCTAAGCTCAGATTTCGGCCATAAACAAGGCGGTACGGCAATTGGGATACTACAGGAAATTTGGTGAGAATATTCGAATTTGTACCGATGGAAAATCCGCAATTCAATCTCTCTCGACATCCTGATTGGTATATGAATACAAGAGGTCTCTTATATGGCCCATGATTTGTCATAGTCTCATTATGGCAAGTAGTCATTTTTGATGGGGTGTCCATGCTGACAGAACACTCTTTAATAAGTGTGGATGCAAAGAGATCAAATATGTCCTCTTTCTGTGTTGTCAAGATGACATTATTCTGTTCTATAGTGTACTAGGACTGCGACAATAGGTACTCCTTTCTGCATGGCATAACTTAATTATCTAGGATACAGAAAAGTGTTAATAATGACATTTACAAAGTACTGCACTTTATTTAAAATATCAATTATTTTAAGGCTTCGAAAACAAGGATGGATTGTTCCAAAACAAAGTTTTTTCAAGCAATTCACAGAAAAGAAAGAAAACCAGACAAGGTTTGATCAGTGTTTAAAACGTAAACGCAAAAGCACCCCATTTTGGTTATACGAAGAGCTCAAAATTTATTTATGTGCATCTGTTACTGGTCGCAATATTAGAAATGGCTTCAGAAAGCTGTATTAAAAGCCTCTAATCCGGAGCAAACCGAATGTTACAAATTAATTGTGTTTTGCTAAATAAAACATCTACACCGGAAAAATTTGAAAATGTTCTTTGGTCAGATGAAACGAAGATAAATTTGTTTGATTCTTTATCGCACGTAGAAGAAATGCAGGAAATGTGAAGTTCATGCAGGACAATGGACGCTTTTCTTTACCAGACTAAAGACTTATATATTTTCTTTATTATTTAATATATACAAAACTTAAAAACTACAAGAAAGAGTTTATATTCGGAAGATATTATAATTGTTTTATAAGAGATTTATGAGCATTTAATTTATTTCCGGAAGTGGAATTTATTTGGGTTCTACGGACAAATGTGTCCGTAGGGGACACATGGGGACTATGAGAAATAGTGAAGCAATTTTTACCATTTTCAGCAACAATTTTTCTCCTATAATAAAAATAATGTGTGCAAAATTTCATGATATTATCTACATTATATTTAAAAAAAATGACAAAAAATATCTGAAAAATGTCGATGCTGGTCTATAACTCGGATGCCACATCACCGATTTTGCCCATTTTCAATATCAAATAATTAATTTCGGTGAAATAAAGAATGTTTGTGAAAAATGTCATTGTTCTAAGTCTCTTTTTTGAAGTTTTATTGTGTTTTCAATAGACGGACAAATGAAAGGACATGGCTAGATCGTTTTAGAGTCTTATAAGTAACAAGAATATATATTTTTTTGCTTCAACGACCAATATGGAATGACAAACTTAATATAAGTCGCATCTTTTTGGTGGTGGGTATAAAAATTAATTAAGAAGTAACGTTATTTTTTACCATTACTGTATGTCCGGGTTTTAGTATTTGTTTTTTGAATTTTCATGATCCATTATATGATACGGATGGATTCATGATTCGTGTCTCTTTTGAATATTTATACTTCGGAAATTAATATTTCTTAAACCTTCTTATTTAAATGTATATAAACACTTTTACCCTGGTTACAACAAACCTACATGGGAAATTTTTCCATATCGTTATAAATATATGTATGTCTAAATGTATGTATGTAAATGTTTGATTATCTACTTTTCTCCTATATAAGATTTGAATATGTTATAGCTTCCACATACATAAAATTACTTATTTGTATGTATGTTGATGTGTGTCAAATATGTAGTTCTATGTAAAATGTAAATATGTATCGTTATTCTTTTCATCATTTATGGACCATTCAGTAGACAGACAGCCAATGTGGTGGTATTCAAACACACATACTATTTTGCTCATGTAACTACTACTTCTTAACAACTTGTGAAAGGGAAAGTACAATGAAAATGAAAGTTTGTTTTTATGAGTACAATTTTATATTCATTCCTTGACTGTAGGTACTTATTAGGACTTGCCAGATTTTTCTTCAATTTAAGTAAACTATTAAAGTGTGCAAGCAATATGCATTCATTTTTAATTTATATGATTAAAAAACTATGTTATAAAATAAATTTACTTACTTGTTTTACTTGATTGCATTATGTTTGCCTTTGCCAAATATTTGAATTGACTTTGAAGTACCAGCAAGACAAATTTGAGATTTTAATATTCATATTTCAATTATAATGACTTTAATTTGAAGACATTGACTTGTCAAAATTTCCATGAAAAACCTAAGAAATTTAAAAACAAAGTTTTAAAGATACAATTGTATTATATTATATATTTATATTATTAAATGTGGCATCTCTGTAACTACTAAATAATTTCTAAATGACCCATTATCCTACATACTGTGTGGTTGTGAAAGAAAAAAGGGTTTCTTTATATGTCGAAGTATGTTTAGTTGCGATACTTTCTAATAGTTTTTTTTTGTTATTTATGATTTGTTTGCCAAAAAAAAAGTATTACAAAAAATGTATCATAACTAATGTTAATTTAAAAATTTTACAGAAAAACATTGCCCTATATTTGTTTTTTTTTTTGATGATACGAATAAGCATTGAGAAACCTACAACTTAAAGGGCGAAAATATATTAATAAAACACATACATACTCGTACATATAAATATTTTGAACAAAAACTTTGTTTAAAAAATAAAACAATATACAGTGGCTCACATTCATATTCGGGCAAGATGATTTTAAAAAATTTCTTTCAATGTACAGGTTCTTTTCACGGCCGAAAGCAAATTTAATTTATTTGGGTCCGATGTACGGCGTTATGTGTGGCGTAAACCTAATGAGGAGTTTTGTCCTAAAAATACTAAGAAAATTGTAAAGCAAGGGGGCTTGGCAGTGATGGTGTGGGGTTGCATGGCTGCTTCCGGTGTTGGAAATCTTCATTTTATAGAAGGCATAATGCATAAAAACATGTATCTTGATATTTTAAAGGCAAATATTAAACAAAGTGCTCCTTAATTGGGGATTGCCAATAACTTTAAATTTTACCAGGACAATGACCCGAAGCATACATCGCTGATAGCGAAGAACTGGTTGTTATATAATTGTCTTAAAGTCCTCAAAACACCCGCGCAAAGTCCAGACCTTAACGTAATCGAGCATTTATGGGATGAGCTCGGACGTCAGATGCAAAATAGATTATGTACCAGTAAAGACCAGCTCAGAGCTGCGTTACTGAAAGAATGAAACCAAATAAGTCTGCTGTGTGCAAAAAACTGGTTGAATCGATTCCAAAAAGACTGCAAGCTGACGAGAATCAAAAAAGATACGCAACAAAATACTAAATATCTTATAAATAATTGAATTTAATGACCTGATCGACTTTCAGTGTGATCATACTATTAAGGTTTTTTTAATTATTTTGTTTTTATTTCTGTTATATTAATGATAGAATACCATATTTATTTGTTTTTGTGCTTAATAATAAATAATTTATTTAATTTTGAAAATAAAATTTAAAAAAATCCTAAGCTCTTTTTTTTCAAATGCGGTTTAATATTTTACAATGTGAGCCACTGTATGTATACGAAAATCATTCAACTATTTATTGTATTGGAAGGAGAATAGTTTGGCAATTATAATTTAAAAAATATACTGACAGAATTTCACCGCGACCATACATACAGAGGTCGACTCTTAAATCGAAATTTGCAATAAATATTGGTAAAAATAACGGGTTTATTTCGTTAATCATGTCACGGATTTTAAGTTGTAAGGCTGATGAAATTTTTGCGAAGTATGCATGCTTGAAACAAATTTATTTTACAGTTTGTATCGATAACAATGTTTAAACGAGTTAGATCCCATAACATATGGGATCTAAAAGGCATTCGTGGTTATGGGATCTGTGGGACAATGTTATGGAACGATCATAAAATATTTAACGGGGTTTCTATGTATTTGAGTCTTATGGTGAATTTCATCTCAATAGCGGTATATGTTTTTAGAGTTTTTGGGTATTGTACTTATTCTCGAAAATGAGCTAAAAATGTAATTAATAGTAAAATTTTTAATAATAAGATTTTTACTTATCGAAATTTATAAGATATTTATGTAGGTTAATGTGTTTTTCGAAAGTGGTTCCTATTTGGAAACCATGGCCTATTAGTGGCCGATCACCATAAAGTTTAATACAATATACATATATGTGGATTATTTGTGTCGAATTTCAATTAAATAATAATGTTTATAAGAGACTTAGGTGACTTCCGGAAGTGGACTTTATATGGGAGCTAATATATAAATATGGACCGATTGTCATAAAATTCGATACGCTGATTTATTTATATAAACACGCGATTTAATTGTGTCGATTTTCAACTTGATAGTGATTTTTATAAGAGGTTTATGAACATTTAAGTTATTTTCGAAAGTGGATTTTATATAGGGGCTAAGGTCAAATATGTACTGACGCAAACAAAATATCACTTCATGATTTTCCTTTGCATAAAACATATATTTACTAAATTCTGTATAAATATTGATTTTCTATAGACATTAATACAACATAGAGTCAAATTCTGGGAAGACATTTGTGTGGAGGGTATGAAATCGTGGACCGATGCTTAACATTTTCAACAGAACTTCTATAATAAAATTATGTGTGGAAAATTTTGTGATATTATCTGCATTATATTTGAAGAAAATAGCAAACAATTTGTGAAAATGTCAAAACTTTGGCCTATATCTCGAATCCTACAGGACCATTTATAATACTAAACTTTTCGCTGAAATAAAGAATTTTTTGAAAAAATTTTATTGTTCTCAGTATTTTTTCGAAGCTCTATCATGCCGTTAAGAGAAGGACAGATGGACGACCATGGCTAGAACTTCTTAGAATCTTATAAGAACCCAGAATATATAGGTATATACTTTTTGGTTATACGACCAACATTTCAATTTGTTACAAATGGTATGTTAATGGTGGTGTTATAAAAACAAGACATTGAAGTTAAATCGCATGGACGCGACGACCAATTAACAAATGAATTTTGTAAAATTATGTAATCGACATTTCGTTTGTAATAAATTCATTATTACGGTGTCTGTAGAACATGTAACACAGTTGAAACCACTTGTAAGTGATATTAATATCATCAGTAATGCGCCATAATCATTGATCTTTTCACAATAAACGCATTTCCAGACAAATCAAGCGCACCATACAATTACACATTTCGCATGAAAAGGTATTGGATTTGTACAGTAAATTTTACTGCGAAATCTACTGCTGATATGTAAACAAGTAAAATGTCAAACTTTTTTGTTATTCCAGTATGCCCCTGTTGGAAATCAAAGTTCTTATTGAAAGCCCATTATAATGATTATATCACCTTGATGACGATGTATTTCAGAGATTTTTGAAATGAACTTTATGGCCTACGAGTATGACCAAATATAGATTGATCCAAACATATGTAGATTGATGTTGCATATTGTATGGATTAAGCATTGTTTACATATTTGGTCGAATAAATGTTCTTATAATTATGTAACAAAAAGCTTTTGAATACTTCTGAACCTTATTTATTAATATCCATAAAAAGCTAAAAGAAGAAACCAAAATTCCTTTTAAAAAATATTGTTACGTTTTTACCTTTTAAAAACGGCGGTTTATTTTCTTTAAATAAACCGGATTCTTTTTAATTGTAAAATAAAAGCGTCAAGTAATTTGAAGAAATTATAACAAGTCTTTATATATTTAAATGTACACAATAATGTTAATGAACACTCTGTCTTTTACACACTTTATTGCGGTTTAAGACCTTAAATTACTGTTTGAGAACACTTTGATGTTTACTCAACGATGACTCACAATAAACTGATTCACTTGATTGACCCTGTTAGTCTATTTATACACCAATCATAATTTCTTGAAGGTTCGGAGCTAAGATACTAGAATGTTCGTGACGGCAAGTCTAGAATGTTCGTGTCTAGAATATTCAGCCAAAATCATTAAAACTTAATGTTGTCATATTGCTCAGCTATGTTTATAACAGGGTGTTCTCAATAAGGTTTATTAATTAAAACTTCTACAAATGCTTAACAAGTTATATGTCCCTAAACATGCTATCTGTTGATAAAGATGTTGTATGTTTATAAACATGCTGCAATTTAAAATTAATTTTAAATTTAAATACAATTTTGTAACAATATGTTATTCCAATACAAGAACTACAGTAGCTCTCCGCTTTAACTTTCCTCTGACAATGACCAATATGGTTTATTTGGCCTTAGCTGACGTAATAAGAGGCAGAGGCTTTTGCAGGCATTACAGTGTATAAATATCAGAAGGTATAGTTGAAGAGGTGACAAAATACCAGTTTTGCTTTCTTTTTCTTTTTATAATCTCATCACAGTACTTTGTGAAAGTTATTATATTTCGACTGATTATTATTTTTTTTTTATAAAATACTGATAAGTGTTGGCACCTGATTTAATTTTATAAGAACATAAACAACAGGCCGACGGACATCAAGTTACCATTATCTCTTGGAACATTTTTGTCAAATATTAAGGCTACAAAAAATTTTAATTCACTCCTTTTAATTTTACATAAAACAAACTATTTAACTGGGCTAGTTTTAAAAGACGTTAAAATGTTTCTGTTATTAAATTAAATACAACCAAAGTGCAGTAAATCATAATTTAAGAGCTTTCAATAAAATTCTATGTATTATGCAAACGGAAACGAAGTTTATAGTTACCACAATTAAACATTAAAGACTCGCTATGTGCTGTATATTTAGTAATTTTATTTGGAAACACCAGAATTATAAATTAAATATCACCACATTATACCAGGCCACATATGAACATATACATACATATGTACATACATGCAATAGAAAATTGTGTGAGTGATTATTTTCGACTTCAATTCGAAATTCATTGAATAATCAGTTTTAGTAATATTTATGTCTGTATGTTAGGTGAAAATATAATAATGGTGGCTGTACTACTCTAATATATGTATGTACAGTGGTATTTATAAATAGCAGCAATGATTTAGTAAATCAATCATGCGTATGATAAGTTTCACTGCTTTTACTCGTGATAATTTTTAACCATTTTACTAAATACTATTTCTAAATTGCGATAAAAATGAAATCAATGTAATCATTCCGCTTAATGAAACCTATTCAATATTCAACACATTAACACTGCGAAATATGTTTGAATATGTGTCTGTAGTTCATATGTGTACTATACATATAAACACTGCGTTGCATAACTATAAATACATAAAACTGTTCTCAAATTTGTAAGTTAAAGGAAAAGTAAGATAGTTTAACCTACATACATACAATGTGAAACGTACAAAACACACAAAATATTATTTAAACAAAAAAAAATTAGTATTATTTGTTTTACTTCTTAAAAATTTACAAAGAAATTAATTAAGTGTTTCATAACTATAAATACACTGAAATTAAAATAACTTAAAATATCAATATTCACAAAAAAATGTTACTTTAATAATGTGTTATGCTTCTTTTTTAATCAACTCAAAAATTCAATCAGGCATACTATTCACCAGATTTATTCTTATATCTTCAGATATACTTAGATCTCCCAGCATCTATAACAGCTTCTTTTAGGTGATATACGCTTTCATATTGTTGGTTTCCAGCATAAATTCGACAGTTTAATATTCCTCAAATGTTCCCAATGTGGTTTTGATCTGAAGAACATGCGGAGCATTCAAGTACATTAATATTTTTCGGAGACAAATATCCCCTTGTTTGACAACTTACATATGTACAGTGTCGTGCATATGTCGGATATGATACCACACGCTGAGTGGATAACACACATCGAGATTGATCAAAGAGTTTCTAGAAGAGAATGGAGATCAAGTTCTTGATTGTCAAGCACAATCACCCGACTTGAACCCCATTGAAAACCTTTTTGGAATATTGAAAAGTAGTATTTTGGGAAATCGATTCCAAAATCGTAATGAACTTTTTGAAAGCTTTGAAGCTGAGTGGAAACGTATTCCCGAATAGGTAATAAATAAATCAATAGAATTCAAGCCGCAGAAATGTGCCAAAGTAATACAAAATACTAAATTGTTGTTTTTCTTTTGCACACCTTTTTATTAATAATTGAATAGTTTTAGGTTTTAGTTTAATTTTATGGCAACAAATAGTTTAATTTATATTTTTGTTAATGTTATTAATAGAGTACTTGAATACAACCCTCTGTACCATCTGTACCATCAATGTTACATTTTTTCTCATCGAAAAAAAATTACCTTCCACAAAAATATATGTATGTATGTTTAAAAATAGTGTAACTATTAACAAAAATTATTTGTTTACTTATTTCCAGTTAGTTTGTAAGTTCCTCTTAGCGAATTCAAGTCAAGCAGTTCTGTGGCTTGGCACAGACAACAGCCTTGTAGAGTTATAGTCTGGGATTTTTTAGGAGTCTACTTATGTTTGATTTGGACACATTTAGCTCACATTCATTAAAAATCTGACCAAGACTCATCATTGTATTGCTGGCACAGTTTATAATTCTGAGGTTGTCCTGTTCAGAGGACTGTTTTTTGGCAGCTACTTTCATTTTTACCATAATAATCCGGTTTATTTGCAAAAATTTTTACTACAACATGTAACCGGTTTATTTTTATTTTTTGCAATTGCTCGAAAACTTTTTATGATCTTTTTCAAAATCACTAACCATTTTTTAGTAAATTGTTGAAAATTGCAAGAAAAGAATAAATAACAATTACACTTTGGTTTTTCTAGTATTCTTTTTTGTTTATCATAAAGTGTAATTATAGTTATGAAATACTAAGAAAATATTAAAGCACAATTTCTCTCTTAAATTAATGAAGTGGTCTGTCAAATTTTGAATAAAAAGAAATCATTATCTATAATCTTACACTCTTATTTTACACGTTTAAAAAAAATGTTTGTAACTTTGCAATAAATAGTCAACATCAAGTGTAATTATAGTAATGCAACACAGTGTATATAGTGAATAATTTTTTGTACGTACATATGTGCATACGTACCAACAACATATTTTGGTAAATGTGTTAATATTTATTGATTTTGTTCTCCTTTTAACCCAAATGTTTCACAAATAAAACTAAAATATTTATGTATGTATGCAACAGTACTATTGTATTATTTTGTATGTGCAACGAATACAAAATCAAAAAAAACATAATTTTTGGAAAAATTGAAATTGCATTTGTGGTTTATCACGTAAATTAATAAAATACACATTCACATAATATTTGCGCACATCTTTATACATACATACATAATACATATATGTACGTATTATTGTGGGAGTGTTAAAATCATGATAAAAATAATTCCAGCATATTTTATTACAAAAATTTGATTGTTATAATTACGCAAACACATTTGTATTGGCTCACATTTTTACATACTTATGACATGCATATATATAAAATACAATGTTTGTATGTTTGTCCTCTATAGACTCTAAAACTATCCAACCGATTTGGCCCAAACCGGTTTCATTTGAAAGGCTATAGTCGCAATTAGGTTTACGGCTATATATATTTCAAGTGGGCGTGGCCCCTCCCACATAAATTGAATAACATCATAAATCCTGACTATTGTAATAGCAAGAGTTTTGAAATATTGCAGTATCCCATATGTTACTGATTTGAATAATTAGGAAAAAATGGGCGGAATCGGACCAGTGGGAGTGACAGCTCCCATACAAAGTAAATATTTAATATCATATACATACATATCTACAGTACTATAATAGCCATAGTCTTAGAAATATGTCCACGTTGATTATTTGTTAATGTGAATAGTCATGGGGAAAATGAGCGTGATCGGACCAGTGGGCGTGGCAGCTCCCATACAAAGTAAATATTTAATATCATATATCTACAATTCTATAATAACCAGAGTCTTAGAAATTTGTGCACGTTGATTATATCATGAATAGTCATGGGAAAATTGGGCGGGATCATACCAGTGGGCGTGACAGCTCCCATACAAAGTGCATATTTAGCTCATATACAAAATTAAGATTAATATTAAATATCTAGGGTTCCATATTAGCTATACTAGCGGGCCCGTTGCCTGCTTCGCACGGCAAAACAAAATAAGAAAAGAAACACACTTGTTTTTAATAAAGTTGGTTTTGTTCCCTATTATTCAACTTTTAAGAAATTAATATTTGACGTCCAAAGAGCAAAGAGAAATGATAACAAATTGATATTTGCATCACTCCGTGCAATGCTCTCCAATACACAAACGACCAAAATGTATTCAATACTAATGAATGCTGTATGCGGTACAAAAAATGCCTGCGGCAAAAACACACTCACTTCACATACGCACCGCACACACATGCGTTATAGGATTTCAACCAAACTTCATATAAACCATATATGGGCCACTGCCTACGTAGTGTATAAGTTTGGTTGAAATCGCACGACGCGTTTATGATTAGTTCGGCGACGTACATATACGGATAGAAGATAGCCTTCTTCGGCAAAGTTGTTGTGATTGCGTCCGGGAAGGTTTCTCAGTTGGTACGACCACGCCTACTCTAACGCCCACTATTTTAAATTGATTAATTTCTTCTGCATGGGTTTTTACAGATTTACTTCAAACAATTTGTATACACATCTTACTGAAGGCGAGGTAAAAATAAAAATTGTATATGCCAAAGCTTCTTATTTCTTTCGACTACTCCTACTTTTTTAAATTGTGTAATTGATTCTACTCGGATTTTAACATATTTACATCAAATCGAATACACATGTTACTCTAGGTGAGGTAAAAATTAAGATTCATACTCCACGTTCCCTTTCACGCCCCATCTCTTGCAGGACAACGCCTGCCGGGAAGGATAGACCGTTGGACCGATCCTACTAAAAATTTGACGGAATATAACTAAGACTCCGGCATGACTAAGAATACTTCTTTCGACTGCCTACCAAAAAATTAAATCGCCATATTTTGTGCATTTTTTACCTACGTCGAGGATATTTGATACATAGTTGTGAGTGGGTAAAGGGGCGTGGCCTTGCCCATATAACCCAAAATTTAAAATTGTCATATTTTGGGCATTTTTTGACCAACAGCGGCAGCATTTGCTATATATGGTATTGGCATGAATAGAAATAAGTACCAAAAGAAAAGTGGAAGGAGCACGCACTATTGTTTGCGATATATTGGAGACTGGACCTGTTAACCGATCTTAAATTTTTTCAGCGTGCAGCTTTGACTCAGGAAGACTTATTACATGATAATATTTTTTGACCATGTAAACTTCTGCACCTAATTTTTTTACTACGTTCATTAACGGCTTTGCCTCAAAGGGGGGTAGCGAAACACACCGGGTTCAGCTAGTTATAGATAACTGTTGATACTGAATCTAGATGGTGCCTGTCCTTTGCACATACATGGCTTACTTGGACAATCAGGTATCTTTAAATCAAATCAGAAAGTATACTTTAAGGTGGATGTTAAATTTATATTTTTGAGCGTTACAAACATCAGCAAAAATTTAAGATTCTTTACCAAATTTCAATTCGAGAATACTTTTTTTTAACCTAAATCCAACGTTTTAATGCAATATGAAGTAAAATTAAAAAAATAGTGTAACGTGTACTTTTAAAAGTCAACCCATCAACTTATGTTACATTTTTAACATTTTTAAATTTAAGTAACATTAATATAATAAATGTAATAGGATAAGAAGGAATTGATGTACTATATAGCTATACTTTGCTCTCGGATAACAAATCTTAACAGACCTAAAATTCTTACTAATATCATATCCGTAAACAAGTAATTAGCCTACTGAAAGCCCAAGTATATTATCGTCTATGTAGAGTTTTATGTACATGTATTAATTTTTAGTAACAAAATAATAAAATATTTAAAATATTGAAGTTTAATTGAAAAGTGTTTTTATGAAAATTCCAAAAATTTTAAGACGCATGTGCGGGCTAAAGATATCACTTAATTGAATATTTTTTTTTTCAAGTATTACCTTTTTAAGTCTAAGACCGCAAAACATAACTATTAGAACTTTATTAATTAACTTTGATTTTTTCCCATACACAAGCGCCCAACCCTAATGTATATCTATATATGCCAAACATACAAACATGCTCATAAATATTCAGTGAACAAAATAATAATGATAAGTAATGAAAATCATTAAAAATTAGTGAAATTTTAAAATTTAATTTTCATTGGATTTTATTAAATATTGAGTGCACTAACGATAGATTAGTTTTAACGAAGGTGAGATTTAAAATACTTGAAAAATTATCATTTGGAAAAAACAACTCTCCCAAATAGACTTAATACTTTGTATATTAGAGTTTAACAACGAAAAGAAAAGCAGAAACTGTAAACGTTTTTTAAACAAACATTTATAAACAAATTTTAGAAACGTTAGAACTGGACTTGACTATTCTATTTCATATTATTTTTTTAATTTTATATAAAAAAGAAATCGTTTTTTAATTTAAAGCACTAAAAGACCTAGAGCCACTTTTATTCCAATTTTTTTTTAATTTAGAAAATTATCTAAGGGTCTAGACTCTAGAGCCAGTTTTATAATTTCATTTAAAAACTCGATTTTTGTTAGGAAATAAAAGTGATCACAGATTATCCTTAGTTTTTAATTTAGAGCACTTTTAAAGAATCTAGAGCCAGTTTTATAATTCCATTCAGTAAATCGATTTAGTAGGAAATATAGTTGCAATTAAATAAGTGTTTTTATTAAATATGCTTAGATTATTTAATTACACTCAAAGCAAAAGTATAATACATATAATTATAATTATAATTTTGGTTTTTCGTCATTTTCCCACTACTAAATTTATAGAAGTATATGAAATAGCTTAACTCCATAATTTCAAACAACATACATATATATTTTTTATTATTTTGTTTTATTTTTATTTTATTTAAAATATATTAGTGCATATAACAGTGAAACGAAATGTATAAATAATTATTGTTAAAAAAAATCTAACTACATACTTGTATAATAATATGAAAGCCCCTTTCTGAAGTTTTGGATTAGATATGCAACATATTTGGGAACTTATGTAAATTGATTTTATACATGTAAATTGATTTTATAATGTATTTTTAAAATATGTTTAGAATTTTTTATAATTTCTTTCTTTAAGCAATAAGGTCACTTTTAAATTTTATATAAAAAATGTTTTATACATTTATGTGCATATATTTAAATACGATATTTCGCTATCTCAATGGATAGCTTCTTCAGGGATATTACAATTTTTAAATTATAATAAAATAACAATTGAAATATAAACAATAAAAATAAAAATTTTTAACAGAAAATGAATAGTTTACAATTATGATATACATATACATAAAAAATTGTTTGGAATAATAAATAAAAAATTTAATATGTAATATTTTTAGTTTCTAAACTTATTCTTATAAATTAAATATCTGTAATTTTGAACTACATTGTCTGTATCTGTTTTAAAATTAATTATCTTTTCTATCGATATATCTAAATATGGAAGTTTATTATTAGATTATTTTTCAATTGTAAATTTAATATTTTGGTGAAAAGAATTAAATATGTCTAATATATTTTTTATATAAAACTTAAGTGACCTTATTGCTTAAAGAAAGAAATTTTAAAATATTAAAAAAGGTCGAATAAACAAAATAAATATGTTTATAATTATTAATTAATACAATATTGCTCATCTTGCTTATTTTCCTTTTAGTGTTGACAAATTTTTCCTAGGTCCAGATTGGCGCTGACGTGAGAGAAAGGTTTGGCCTTGTCCCATTAATTTCGCCAGCTTAGAGTCAATGGAGTCACGCTGAGCATTAACGCTTAATCTGTAAAATGCCGTTAGCATTAGGTTTTCTTCCATAGTAGAAAGTTTAGCTCTTGTATACTCGTCAGTATCTTGCAGATTTTCTAAAGCATTGACATCAACAACGTTTGAGGCCCGTGAATCAATATTTTTAATAATTTCCTTGGCTGTTTCTATATATTTCCTATATTTTGTATTAACCAATAATAGTTCCTGTTCTCGTGTAGTAAGTGTATTTTCCAGCTGTGTTATTTTATTTTGCAGCACAGCATTCTGATTAACAGATTCATCCAATTGAATTGTCTTTTGTTCATTAAGCTCCATTAATTGCTGTATTTGTTTCCCAAATTCGTTATCACCATTACCTGATACATCACCTAATGAAGCATGAGTAAGAGTCATAACTTTCTCATTTGCCACTTTAAGCTGCTCGCGTAAATTATCATTACGTTTGTTGGCATCATCCAATAATTGCATTAGAGCTGTTTGCCCACCTTGGCCCTCTCGCAATGCTTTATTTTCTAGCTCTAATCTTACAATTTTTTCATTTAATGCTGATGGCTGTAACTCTTTGGACATAGTATTGCCATAGACTGCTTCAAAACTTTTCGATAATTGCCCACATTTCAGCTCATCTATAGCTTCTCGCAAACTATCACGTTCTTTTAACAAATTATCTTTTGAACGATGTAATGCAGCTATAGCGCTTTCCATATTTTTGTGCTCAAATTCGAGCTTTATATTTTTTTCCATTTCTTTGTCTAACTTTATATGTAATTCCTGTATTTCTTTCTTGTACAGTTCAACCTGTCCCTTAAGTGCTGCACACTTTTTGACATCTTCTTCCATATGAACATTTTGTTGTAAATATTCGGCACTACGTTCATCTAATAGTTTTAATTGCTTTTTCAAATCATTATAGTCCTCAAGTTTCTTTTTAAATGTGTTCACTTGGGCTTCGCATAACTTTAGTTTTTCATTAGATTCTCTTAAAATATCGACTTCATCCTTTAATTGTATTAATTCAGCTGTTGTTTTATTCATTTCATCAATACGTTGTTGTAATATTTGTAATTCACTCTCTTGTTGTTGAGACTTGAGTCTTAAGTCTTCACGACTTGTTTCGGATTGTAGTAGTTCATCTTTCAGATTAGCTAGTTGACGCCTCATGTCATTATACCTCACCGAACCAGCTTGTACAGGTCCTAAGGATACACCATCGTCGCCAATGGTAGATGATAACTCCACTCGTTTTATATCTTCTTGTAGCTTTTTATTTTCGGCTTTGATATTAGATTTTTCTTCAGAAAGTAGAACAATTTGTTTTTCTAGTTCATAGCATTTTTGAGCCAATTGGTCGCGATCTTCTTGCAACATTTTATAATCAAAATTCGCAATACTTATAGAATTCCTTGTTATTGATGTTCCTTGCCAAGTGGATTCTAGTTCCTGTAAAGCTCTCATAATATTTGCTTGTAAAGACTCTTCTAAGCACATAATCTTTCGTATATATTCTTGTTTCGATGAACAGTTCACCGCACACCCCAAAACCAATTGCAACAAGCGCTCCATTTCAACTGGGTCACACTTTTCTGCTATACGCATAGCATCTGGGCGAGGGAATTCAGATAGTGAATAGTTTAGAACATCGCTATAATAGTCGTATAGGCCCTCTACCACCTTTTTAAGATTACTCATTTTAAGACGCCAATTGGATCCAACATCTGTTTTTATTTTCGACAACCAAATATCGGTAAATGACTCAGGAGCAAACTGGTTGAGTGCCTGTGCCAAAGCTACACCATCGGATAATTCCTCTTTGGTGGAATGTAATGCTGTAAGATTTAAAGTCTGAAACCACTCAATTAAACTTTGACACATTTCCCCCATTATAATTTTATATCTTTCGTTTTATTATCTGCAGGTTTTAAATAAATGGAGTTGTTAAAATATTTTTCGTTTTAATAATAAAATAAAAAATACACAAATAATCCAAAAAAAAGTTGCCAACTTTACAAAACAAAGATACAGAATGGTGCCCTCATTTGAACATTTGTTTATATTTTTCCTTCAGGGTTGTAAGTTTTACTTTTGTTTTATTTAGCAAATTGGTTAGAAAGACTTTATGTTTTCATTTCTTTTTGTTCCGTTAGTATTCACATTTTCTGCATTGCCGGCCTAAGTCCAGACGCAAGGACTTTAAACTCTGGGTCATATCGAACACTGGCTTAGTAATAAATACTATTTCGGTATAACGAAATTTTCAATAGTGCTATCATTTAGATTCACTATGTAGTCTTTGAATCCCAATGTTAATAAATTGTAAATATTGTGGATCATATTAAAGGTATTTTTAAGCACTTTTCAATGATACCTATAATGTTCAGATAATTTACTGATTATAAGAAATATTTGTTATTATATAAAATTACTATAAATTCCTAGAACTCCTAAGATAAGATAGAGCGGGCAAAAATTTTTATACATATAATATACCTATCAACACACTAAAAATTATTAAAATACAAGCTATTGTCACGATCTTGATTTATGCAAACCATTCAACAATTGACATAAATTATTTTCATGAGAAAAACTTTCCATGTGAACTCCAGTCTTTCTGGGGCGTAGAACCGGCTGTCAAAATGAGAGTATGCATATTCAATAAGTCCCCTTTTACAGTTGAGAAATTGAAAGACAGACAGACGAAGTTTGTAGGCGATAGGAAGAGTTTGCGGTAGACCTCTACTGTACTGGACCAAGGCATATTGATTATAATAAATATTCCTTGGTCCAGTACAGTAGAGGTCTACCGCACACTCTTCCTCTTTAATACATCGCCTACAAACTTCGTCTGTCTGTCTTTCAATTTCTCAACTGTAAAAAGGGACTAAGTTCAAAAATGCTGGTTTTAGACGGTATGTATTTTGCAGTGTACTTGTCAGTTGTACGATACATATATATGTAATTGTGCGTCTGTCGAAATTGGCAATTTGCAGGCAGTTTATATTTTTGCTTTCACACGTCGGTTTTTAGTTTCATCTGACATAATCTATCATAGAACACAACAGCTGCCTTTGTTATGATTATTTTCGCGGGAGTTTTGTGTTCTTGCAAATATAGTTTAAAAAATGGATTAAAAAATTAAATATTTTTAACTTGCAGCATTATTGCAATAATAGCTTCTTTAAAATAAAAAAAATTAAGCAATAGTTAAAGAGAAAATGTACCATATGGAGCCAAAAACTGTTGTGTTTAAGTTAAATAAAAATTAATATGTATAAATACGGTTTTTAACTACATATTTTAATACAAATTTATTGTTTTGTTTAATACAATTTTAATGGCGCCATAAACAATTGACTTGCAAAACATCTGGTTGCAGGTGCTTTTTCAGATGAAAATAGAACAAGTTCTAACTGAAAATTTTGCACTGTAAATGCAGGCTGACATTTGCAGAAGCATTTTTGTTTTGCTTTTACATGCCGTGTATGCATTTTGCAGTGGAAAATTTGACAAGCACTCTGCAAAATACATATCGTCTAAAGGGAGCTTAAGGATTCAGCAACAATATAAGGGTAATTGTGCGACATCAACAAATTTAAAATCAGGACATTGTTTTGAGATATTACAACACAAACAAAAATATTTAGTGTTTATAGTTGTAATAAAACTTTTTCACACATTTCTATCATAAACCACATAAATCTAAATAGGTACATACTTACGGTATAATACCAAATGGTATAACAAAGTAAGAACGTATAGACTTGCCCATTCCTGCGTCTCATGTTTATACATTAATCTGTCAAATTGTTGGACTCAGAGTTGCCAGAAACATACTAATGTAATTCTAAAAAAAAGTTCCGTCTCCATGTAATAAAACATATACAAATTCTATTATATCAGTGATAGAAGCGCTGATAAAAAAATTTCACGTGCTTAGTTATATTATTAAAATCTAGAGTATGTATTTGTTATTAATCCTAATTTTGTGAAAATTTTTTCTAGTTAAAAATCTACTTGAACCACTGCTTAAAATACAAATACCTTTAAAATACAACTGTGTAACATCTGTGTTTAACATTTGTGAGAATTTGTATTGTTTATTGTGTGACAAAGACCAACCACTAAAGAAATCACTAGAAAATTTAATAAGAAAATTAAAATTGTTTAAGTTTACCTTAATGTATAATAAACTAAAACATGGTGAATGTTATGAAAGGAGTACTTGTTGAATGGTAAGTAAGTAAATTGTTCCCCTCAGACATCAACATAATCTAATTCTTCCGGTATACCAAACGCCTTATTCAGTTCTTTATCATGTTTGTCGAATTTACGTTTGCACCAAGTTTTTGTCATGAAGATATTGTCAGTCCAACGATTAGCGGCTTCCAGCAATTTCTTTAAACAGAATTTTTAATTAATGTATGTACTTACATATATTTATAAATCTTAACAAGCTTTTTACTTTTGAGTCACTTTCTTTTGTCTTTAACTCCTCATAGTCTACCTCGTGTTGAAATTGTTTGACTTGTTTTTCCAAAGTTTCTTTATCTTCATTTAATGCCGTAATTTCTCTGGTAATAACTTCAACGGCCGCTATATCCTCTAAGGCATCCTCAGCAATTTTCAATTGAGACTGAGCTGTTTCTAAGCGTTGTTGTGTTTTAGCTATCTTTGATTCAACTTCGTTTAGATGTTTTTGTAGTTTTTTTAGATTTTCACTATAAAGTTACAAATTTGCATTAAAAGCCATAATTTTATATTTATAATAAATTTACCTTTGAAAAGACCAGTAATACCAACTGCCTGATATTTTTTCACTTTGTACTCGACCATTGTCTACTAATTCCTGTAAAGTACTTTTTACCGATTGCAGCACAATACCCTTCTCTTGGGGAGCTAGGCGTTCTAAATCTTTAAGCTGATACACGTCATTAGTTTCATAAAATAGTTCCAATAGTTTGGTTTGCTTATCATCTGCTGATAACGGTTTTCTTTTTGACATTTTAAAAAAACTGAAATTATAAAAATATTATTTTTTTTAATTCCAGCGATCCTGCTATGAAACAATTTTTATTACACTTGGATGAAACTTCAGCTTTGGGACGTAAATTTATCATACAAGATTTGGATGAAAGTCATCTATTTATATCGACAGAAATCGTTGAGACTTTACAAGCCCGTGTCGATGAATTAATGGATCGTATTAGTTTCCCCCTACACGAACGAGAAGCTTAAGACAATTAATTAATAATTGCATTATTTATCATAACCTAATTATATTTATAAAGAAAAACGTTAATTTTCAGAATGGCCGGCCGAGAATCGCATCGTATTAAAGATGCCGAAAAGAAACGTGTGCTAGATGAAGCTGCCCGCCAAAGACGTGCCCGCAAAGCCTTAGAAGCTTTAGAACAAGATAATTTTCATGACGATCCTCATGCCGACTTGGTAATGTCAAAAAAAGTTCCCAAATTTCAAGATAATTTAAAAAATTCTAAAGAGAATCGTAAGTCGAAACGTAAAGGTCCTGAATATTATCGTGCTAAATACCGTAAGAATTTTTCTCAACTTTTGGATGAGGAAAAACAACAACACCCAGATCCTCCAAACTATATGAGTGCTTTAGCACCTACTCCCTCAAAACCTTCTAGACACTTTTGTGCTGTTTGCGGCAATTTTTCTAAATATTCATGTACAGCCTGTGGCACACGTTATTGTAGTATTCGATGTTTGGGCACACATCAAGATACAAGATGTTTAAAATGGACAGCCTAAATTATAAATTATTATAGATTTTGATTTAATAAAATTTATATTAAAAGAGTAAACATATTGGTAATGCTTCATTAAGATAAATATGGATTTATTTAGAAGTATTTTGACAATTCTGGTTAAAGGAATTTTTCTAAAATAAATTATTTATTATTTAGTCACATATCAAAATTAACTAAAATTAAATTCATTAATTCAACTTACTATTCAATTTATAAATGAATTACCAGCGTTGTCAACTTTGAAATTTCAAAACGCACCAACATGGAGAAAAAATCGCACCAAATTTAAGCTATAGGTCCATACCAAGCGTCTACGCGTTTCACGCGTTCTAAACAACTGTCAAAAAAGTAGAATCAATGTAGATGTATGAGTTAAGTTACACATTTAAAAGCGTAGGACGCTTGAAACGCGAAAAGTTCGTTTACTTTCTACTTTTGAACGCGGTGGACGCGTCACAGCTGACATTGACAAATGCAAAGCAAATTTATTTTAAAGATGATGTCACCAGAAAAAATGGGAGTTAAATAACATTTTTTATATGAGTTTGACAAACAAACCGACAAAAAGCTTCGTATAAAAAAAATCAGCTGGGCATACGGCATCACCATCACAGTCAACTGTTATTGAAAATTCCACGTGAAACAATTGCCACTTTAATTATTTCGCTGTGAAAAAATTATATGCCAGATACATTTCATATGTTTTTCACAAAATTTCATGTGATTTTTTTAAACATGTATTTTGACAGCATTCCACTTGAAATTTTTAACAGATTACTAAAGCTATGTGTCCACGATGGTCAGATATTAAAACGTAAAAATCTGTGCTATTCGGAATTGACAACACTGGTAACAAGCATAATATTACTTGGATCACCTTGTTTGATTTTTTGGCTACAGGCATCCTTAAGTTATGCTGTAGAAACTTTCTTTAAAAAAACCGCATTGCCTACTTTTAGGATGACAAATTTTTAATGACCTTGAAAAATTTGGAATAACGGAATTTGTGGTGAATTTCTATAAATTCACCACGAATTTTTATACTCACCACGATTTTTTATCCACCACGATATTTTCACCACATTTATTTTTAAATTCACTCACTACACGAGCAAAAAAATTTTTTCCTACTAAAAGTAGCTAGCTAGCCCCACCCACACACTTTTCACTCCCTTCTTCTCGTGCACTTTTAAAATAATTTTTTCCTGTCTGTTGTCGTAGTGTTTGTTTTGGGTTGATGTGGGTCTTAGAAGAAAACCGGGTTGTTCGTAACTTTAAAAAAAAAAGAATATGGGAATTATTTTTTTGGTAAACCAGCGTTGTCAACAGTGTTGTCAACTTTGAAATTTTAAAATGGAGAAAAAAACGCGCCATTTGAAAAAAAATCGCACCAAATTTAAGCTGGAGGTCCACACCAAGCGTCTATGCGTTTGACGCGTTCTAAGCAACTGTCAAAAAAGTAGATTGTAGTTATACACACTCAAAAGCGTAGGACGCACTGATGCTTGAAACGCAAAAAGTTCGTTTACTTTCTACTTTTGAACGCGGTGCACGCGTCACAACTGACATTGACAATTGACAGTTAAATAACATTTTTTATATGAGTTTGACAAACAAACCGACAAAAAACTCCGTAGAAAAAAAATCAGCTGGGCATACGGCATCACCTCCAAAAGTACATACATATAAAAAAAAAATATTGACGCGAAAAATCTTCGCATGTAACTTGAAATCCCTGACGCTTAAAACGAGTTGGCGCAAAACGCGAGTTGTGGACCTGCAGATTTACCCAGCATTTACACATGCAAGTGCAAGTTCGAAAGAGTCATTCACACTTTTTTTACTAATACTCACTTTTTTCACTTGCAGAGCTAGTCGAGTTTTTCGAATAAGTTTTCGTATATAATACGTACACATTACTTGCATGCAAGTACTTGCATGTGTAAAGGCATGAAAGTCTATTGTACTATAATAACAAAAAAAATATTTTTCTAAATAAATCTTTTCTCTGTGTGTATCACATATGTATTGCCAACTGGTTGGAATTTCTACTGTTAATCTGGCAGCTGTTTGACATTACGCTGTCTTAAATCAAATATGTATATGTGTGTGTGTTCCTGAAGTGACAGCGAAAATTTTATACACGGTTGGACCAGTAGAACGTCCGTAAAAATTTTTCGTTGTTTAAATTAAATAATTTGTATATTCTTTTTAGAAAATATAATACGCAAACATGATCAACGCCGTGTCGCGTGCTTACTTACGTGCCAGCACACAAGCTGTACCCAATGGTATGAAACCTGCCGTCCTCGGTGCGGTTCAGGGTAAGAAAGTTGTGGTGCCCACCAACACGGATAAAAATGCTCCTTGCGGCAATACAAAAGCTGTAACAGGATTACAAAGTGATTATTAATAACTTATTTAATATAAATAATTGAAAATGAAAAAATTTCAATCGTTTTTAATTGATTTTTCTGTTAAAAAATGTATTTAAAGTCTGAATTTTTTCTTTTTAATTATGTAATGTGTTTTGAGGTTATGAGTGTACATTACCCCAATAGAAAAAAAGGCTGTTAGTGGAAATGTTATGATAACAGTTATTATGTTATGAAAGAAATCCAGCTGTTTTTTGTTTCTATTGATGTTGACAAAATGTAGGAAAGAAAAAAATATTTAGTTTAAATGGAAGAGAACACTAAATATCAACGAATTTGTGTGAATATGATTAATATTGTATTCTTTTGTAGCCCTCCAACAAGTTCGTTTGGCCCACACCGACTTGCCGGTGCCTGATTTTTCGCCCTACCGTCGGGATTCAGTTCAAACTGCTAGCCGTAAAAACACCACTTCTGAGGAACGTAAAGCCTTCTCTTACATGTTGGTAGGTGCTGGTGCTGTTGGTGGTGCTTATGCCGCTAAAGGTTTAGTTACTGCTTTTGTAAGCTCCATGAGCGCAACTGCTGATGTCTTGGCTATGGCTAAGATTGAAATCAAATTGGCTGATATTCCTGAAGGCAAGTCAGTTACCTTCAAATGGCGTGGTAAGCCATTGTTCATTCGTCATCGTACAGCTGGTGAAATTAGCACTGAACGTAATGTAGCCTCAGCTACTTTACGTGATCCTGAAACTGATGATGTATGTTAAATATTATTTTTTTAATTAATATAATTTGTGAATTATGTATTATAATTTAATTTATTAATTAGCAACGTGTAATTAAACCAGAATGGTTAGTTGTCATCGGTGTCTGCACACATTTGGGTTGCGTACCAATTGCCAATGCTGGTGATTTTGGTGGCTACTACTGTCCTTGCCACGGTTCTCACTACGATGCATCCGGTCGTATCCGCAAAGGTCCCGCTCCATTGAACTTGGAAGTACCATCCCATAGCTTCCCCGATGAGGGTACATTGGTTGTAGGTTAAAACCGCAAAACTATCTAACTCAACCAATAGTGTTTAACTTCAAAACAAAAAACATCTAGTAATATCTTTAATTGATTAAACAAAATGATACAAATAACTTCATAATGTTATTATAGTTAAATGAAAAACAAAAACCAAATAAAAAAAAAAAACGTAAAAAGAATAACACGACAAATTGTGATCGAAATATAACAAAAAACTAACAAAAAATGTTTCTTAAATTTTGTTGATTTAGAAGATGTTGCAGTTATTATTTTTAAACATAAATTTAACAAATTTATTGTTTATAAACATGTTTGCTGTGTTGTCGTTATTATTATAAAAATTGTTCTGATTAAAACATAAAAAACATGAAACGTATACAACCTAGGGAACTCAATTTTAGAGTTAGACCAAATATTTGTAATAGGCCACAATTTTTTAGATCAAGTTATTTTAAATGACATGCTAATATGAGTGGCATAACCTTTGTCACTTAATTGCTATCGTAAAATATCTAAGATAACTAAAGGATTGAAGTATCCTATATAAAAAAAATTTTGTTTAGAAAAACATTCCTGTTTAAGATGAGGACACAAGATGGCAGAAATATTGGTCGTAGGCCAACAAAAGTATATGTATGTATATTCTGCGTCCTTATAAAATTCTAGTTATGAGCCGAATCCACTGTACATAACAATAGTAACAGTTTTTCATATTTTTTTTATAAAAACAAACTAATTTAAAAATTTTAAGTTTGTTTTTTTTTTTTTTTTTTTTTTAGCTGTTTTGGGCACTATTGTGAAGACTCTTGGCGCTATCTTGTCTTCAACAAACATACTAATATAGCTACATACTTCATTTTTAACCCAGAATAATAATATTTTACAACCAAATTATAATGGTGTTACAAGTGGGAGAAAAAAAACAAAAGCGAAGCTTTTTGGCTTATCTGCAGAATTAATTGTTTTAGGTTGGTTTGAATAATAATTATCATTCCTGAGGATGTAGGTTTTTGATACCAGTCTATTAGTAGTAATTCATTACCTCTTTATCATTTTAGTGTCTAAATAAGAAAGTATATAACTACATCGTAGTTCTATAGTAAATTTAATGTTTGAATTAAATTCTATCATATATTCTATCTCACTTTCTGAAATTATACAAAACATGTAAAGTATATATACTTAGGTACAATAAAAAATAAACTAAAAATTAGAATCCAAAATATAAAGATATAGCTTCACAGAATCTAATTTTGAAAATTTTAATCACTATCCCGACCCTGAGAACATCAGTTTTGAAAACAGAAATAAATTATAAACGTCGTTATATGTTAGAAATTATAAATGTATCAACAAATCTTAGAATTAATTTTAGAGCAATGTTGTTCAGACCTATACACTTAATTTATAAAAAAAGAAAATTGAATTATTATTTTTTCATATTTTTGTTTGTAATATTTAAAGAAAAATTATTCTGATAATTATTGTTAAAAAATATTTTTATTGTTGTTTCAAAAATGCTATAAATTTGTTAATAAATTTATTTCCCTGAAGTTGCTACACACTGTTAAAATATAATAAACTAGCGGACCCGGCGAACTTTGCATCGCCCCAATTTTAAGCCTTCAGACAAACTTTAGAGTAATAATATAATTTTTATTAAATAATTTTTAAGCTTGAGGTCACTTTTTTGTTTTTTATAAAAGATTTTTATTTCTTATATATAATTTACTCAATATTTCGATTTCCTTTGGAAATCTTCTTCAGGAGTTAATTATTATAAAAATTTTCTATGTGTAAAAATTTTTTTGATATAAGTTTGAAAGGGGTTGACAAAATTGAAAACATGTTTTACAGAAAAATAATTTTAAATTTTCGATAATAACATTGAACAGTAAAAAATTATAACAGAAATATACATAGTAACATTTTAAATAATAACATTTTGGAATTATAACATTTTTTAAATACATAAATTGTGTTAATTTCTCCTATTGTTAATATTTATATTTTTGTTCAATAGGTATCTGTAATTTTGAGCTAAGTTTTCTGTGTCTTTCTTAAAATTTATCCTTCTTTCTGATGGTACATTATTTATATGTAACATTTCTAACATGTATCTTCGTTTTGTATGATTTTCTGTGTTCAATATAGATGTGTTATCAAAATCTGGGTAGTGGTTAAAATCTCTACAATGGGTTGATAAAGCTGTTTTTTGTGTTGAATTATAATTTCTATATTTCTGGTCATGTCTATGTCCTGCTAATCGAGTTTTAAGTTTTGTCCCTGTTGTTCCTATATATATTTTGTTACATTGTCCGTTACTATTACCACCACAAGGAATTTTTTTTCCGCGTTTCGCATTTTTCATGATTTACACTAAGAAATTTCTATTTTTTTAGTTGAAAAGCCATTAAGTTCAAATTTCATACAAAAACTCGATTTTCCAATTTTACGACTTCTCCGGAGGGATTTTCCAAAATTTTCTTCCGTCAGAACATTCTCCTCGAAAATACGAACAACTGACAAAAAATTTTATATAAATCGGCCCAGCCGTTCTCATTTGATGAATTACTATACATTTTTTACACCATTTTTATATATATAGATAAATAAAAATGTTAAGCTTGATAAAAATATAATTTTTAATTCATTGATATTAATTTTTAATACATAAATTAAGTTCATATCACGTGTAGACATTGCCTAGTCGCAAATCGCAGAAATGCCCCACAAATAGTTATAATAATTTCTTCCCCACAAAAAAATCGCTACATTATGTTTATGTACCATTACTGCGTATAAATAAAAAACTAATAATGCTGGAGGTCCACAACTCGCGTTTTGGCGTCAATGCGTTTTAAGCTTTCTAAACGTTTTAAGCGTCAGGGATTTCAAGTTACATGCGAAGATTTTTCGCGTCAAAATTTTTTTTTTATATGTATGTACTAGGACGGGTCGATTTAATAATCGCCCATGGCTCAGTGAAAATCGTATTCTAGGGATCAAAATAAGAAACTTTGCCGAAGGAACCATACCTCTAAAACGAATTCTACTGTTGACTTTTGTCCCGTACAAACATTTAAAAAAATCATCATTTTGGCACTTTATTTTATTATTTTTTATTTATTTTATTTATTTTTAAAAAATAATAGAATTTAAAAAATAGTAGAATTCGTTTTAGAGGTATGGTTCCTTCGGCAAAGTTTCTTATTTTGATCCCTAGAATACGATTATCACTGAGCCATGGGCGATTTTTTTGCCTCCCCAAAAATCGACCCGGCCTAGTATGTACTTTTGGTGGTGATGCCGTATGCCCAGCTGATTTTTTTTATACGAAGTTTTTTGTCGGTTTGTTTGTCAAACTCATATAAAAAATGTTATTTCAACTGTCATTTTTTCTGGTGACATCATCTTTAAAATAAATTTGCTTTGCATTTGTCAATGTCAGCTGTGACGCGCGCACCGTGTTCAAAAGTAGAAAGTAAACGAACTTTTCGCGTTTCAAGCGTCAGCGCGTCCTACGCTTTTAAGTGTGTAACTTAACTCATACAACTACATTGATTCTACTTTTTTGACAGTTGCTTAGAACGCGTGAAACGCGTAGACGCTTGGTGTGGACCTGCAGCTTAATACGAACCATGGTGCAACTATACAAGGTGAGTGCAAATCGACAACAAATACCACACAAAACAGAACCAACAGGCATTTTGTTTGTGTAAAATAATGTACTACTGTCAAAAATACTTGAAAAGGTATTACTTTTGACATAAGTAAATTGTAAAAAAATTCATTCAGCTGGGCTACTGCACTCACCTTGAATATTTGCACCATGATACAGTGTTGCCACTACCCAAAAAATTTTATAACCAAAAATTTAACAAATAAGAAAAAAATAACCAGAATTTTTTATAATTATTTAGTTTGTTTATTGACCTTTTATTTTTCAGATGATAATTCTTCGGTTTCATCTTGTTCAATAAAAACCTAAACCGATTTGAATTTAAATAGACTCAAACATGAAAAAATAAAAATACTTCTTATCCATTTCGCATTGTTTTAAAATAATTTAATGCGCGTTTTTTCGTGTTTGACAATTCAAATAAATTTTTACATACAAATTTTTACGTAATAAAACGTGTTTATAACAACGTTTATTTTTAAATAATATTAAAAAGCAAAAAAAAAAAATAAGCAAATTTATCAAATTAAATAGACAACAAAACATTTATATTTTTGATTCCCCATAAAGTTGCCAAAATGAAAAAAACATCTCCACATTGAAGAAAAAAATAACCATTTTTGGTTAAAAATAACCAAAACGGCAACGCTGAATACGAATAGCAAAACAAAACAAAAAAATATCATCGGGTTGTTTGAATATAAATCAGATACAATAGAGAACTAAGCGAATAAAGACGTGTAATTCCTTTTATATGCAAACTTTTTTTACATATAGAAAAAACCAAAACGAACGAAAACGGAATAAGTTGTCAAAATAAAAACAATAAAAAAAATAAGTTATTGAAGTAAACTTTTTGGATTTAAAATTTTTTAGTGCTAAGAAAATAAAAAATTCAACAGAAATCTAATTTCAAACATACATATTGCAATTCCAAAAAAAAAAAAACAAATAACACGAAAGTTTTCTACAAACTTTAAGAAGTTTCTAGTACAACAAAAAAAAAAACGCCTTTATCCCTCAAACATCATAGATTGTTGATACATAAAAAAATTAAAATATCAAAAACAAAACCATTGTAGACAAGAATAAAAGTAAGTGAAAACAAAATTGCAAAAAAATAAAGTGAATTCAAAACAAAACACACAAAAAATTTATAAGAACAATCAATGCAAAAGTAAACTAAGCCAAAAACAAGTAAAGAAAAGAACAGATAGAAAAAATAAAATATCTTTATTAAAAACGAATTTGCAAAAAAAAAATAAATAATTTATAAAAATTAAAATAAAAGAGAACAAACAAATTTTGAATTCATCATCGTCGTAACTTTACACAAATTACCGGTGTTCTTACAGTTTCCTATTGCGTTCGATCCTCTTTTGTTGTGCGTTTTTTATTTTTGTTCTGTTTGTTTTATTTCTACATCTTCCTTCTCGATAATTATTATTTGTTTGTTTAAATACCTTTAATAACACCTGCATGTTCCTTTATTATCCCATATTCCAGTGTTCTTATATCTATGATCAATTATTACCATCACCACAGAATTTCTTACAAATTTTTGCCGCTGAATTCCCATTTATCTCATTCGAACGCCATCAATTGGTACAAACTCTAACTGCCATGTCGACGGCATTCCTAACCGCTATAGCGGTTATACTCTGCATTCTATTTCGCATTTTAAACGTCAACAGTCAACCCTTAAAACCCAGTGTTTGGTGTCTGGATCAACAGTTTTTAGATTGTCTATATAAAATTGCTCCAGTCTTGAAAGAACCGTAAGTATTGAAAAGAAAATAAAGAAACAATTTTCTTAATTTTTCAATGTTTGAAAATATGTATGTACATATGTTGTATGTACCTATCTAATTTTTATATTTAATGGAAAATTTATAATTTTTAATTTTTTGCGAATTGGATGAAATTGCTAAAGAAAAACAAATATTAGAGAAAATTTTAAACCCTTAAAACTGTGCTTTCCAATGCTTTAAGTTGCAAAAAATCATATAATATTTTGTGCTCAATAGTTTTTAATATTTTTGTTATTTTATTTAAAGCAATCGGAAGCAATGACTTAAAGATTCATTTTATCATGCAGTAATTCATAAATGATATAAAGCCTTTATATGATAACAAAATAATTTGAAATTATTATTGTTTGCAAATTAATTTCTATTTATTCTATAACATAACATCAATTTTATTTGATTTGCATTATTTATTTATTTTTGCTATGGTCTTTGTTTCTATACAGATAATTATTTCTACCATCTGTACCCTGTACTCTGACGATTTTTATAAATTTTATAAATAATGTTGTTTTCTTATTTCGGCTTGAGGTCAGATTTAAACAATAAATAAAATTTATTATCTTATAAGATAATAAACAGAAGAATATAAGTAAAAGTTTTTTTGAATTTTATTTATTGTTTAAATCTGACCTCAAGCCGAAATAAGAAAACAACATTAACAACAGGTCAACTATACACAATAATTTTTTTATTATTATTATTATTATTATTTTATTATTATAATAAAATTTGAAAACTTTTCAATCACTTCATTTTAATACATATTGTCTGTTAAAAAATTTATTTAATTTAATTTGCCTATGACTTGGGCGAATAATAAGTATCTCTCGAAACATGTCATTAAACGCGTATTTTAAAATCACGCTATTTCCTTCTCCATATGGATGATGATAAATCATTAAAATATTATTAAAACAACTCTATTTTTTTGTGCTATTGAGTTTATAACACTTGAATTCACCGGGAAAAAAATACAAATTTTTGTTGCAAACTTTAGTCTGTGTTGCAAACATTGCATTGTATATACCTATGTTGTAATATTTTATGTTTTAGGTTGGGTCATTGCGTTCTTTTTCTTAGTTTGTTTGTTTTACAAATTTTATTTATTTGTTTATAGCATTTATTGTAATATACATATATGAATATTGTACATTTGTACATATGTATGAATAATATTTATGTATATATACAATATACATACATATATTGACAGAACTTACCTACAATGTGAATATTAAATGTATTTACGTCATAATTTGTAATCTTAGCGAAAATGAGAATGTGATATAATTGTACTAAAATTACTCTAAATATTTATATATGTATATGGTACATAATTTCGCACCAGGGGCCAAATTACCGCATTCGATATCGAGTCAAATTTATAGTAATTTTCTTATTTGAGATTATGGCATTTAATATCGAGCAAGGAATTTAGTACATTTTATCATAATTTCGCTATCGAAATCATTAGTGATATCGGGTCATTCCGGTGCGTCGAACCGGCTGTCGTGGGAATGTATTTGTTGCATATCGGTGGTTTATTCTTACCGAGAAAAACTAATAAAATATATAAATTTACTTTTCACGTTCTAAATTATTGTCCAGCTCAAATTGTTTATTACTTCCAATAAATCACAAGTAGAAGTAATTATTAAGAAAGAACGGGACATATTGACCACAACATAGGGTACACCAATGGACAAAAATTAAAGTTAATATGTATTTATAATCATTTAAAGGAAAAATACTTTTAAAAACAGCATATATGAAATGTGCTAACTACATGACCTCCACTGTATGTAAAGTATTAAAAAAATCATAAAGCGCAATTCCAAAGACAATAGGAGAGATTTATTTGATACTAGCTTTTTGTACCCGGCGCTGCCCGGGATATTATTAATATTTTATTGCTGACCGCTGATCATTTAACATTTTGGTAATCTGTTTTAAGAATAGCACACAAACGATGTATGTTTCGTGTGTAAAATGGTAAGTCCCGATTACCGATCACAATACTAAAGCTAGATTTACACGGTTGAAATTTTTTTCAAAATTGCTCTTCAAAATGCTTCAAACTCATGTAAACAGCAAAATTTCTTAAAAATTTATTTATTTAATAGTTATTAAATATGGGTAACTTCAAAAAACATTAAGATCATCAATGCTAGTAGACTATTAAACTTTTGACCCCTTAAATAGAAATATACTTAGTTCTTATGTACTTAATAATCCTTAAAAGTTGACTACCGAAAAAGACCTTTCCTAATAAATATTTTTCTGATTGCAGAAAGCGAGAATTTTTTTTTAGTTTAGAACAAAGTATACAAAAAGTACCAACTATACAATTTTTCACTTTTTTTTCCAGACGGAGTCGAGGCTTCGTAGAGCTTAACAGCCAATAAGAAATTAATGCTCTGTTAGAGTGTAATTAGATTTATTTTTGTTTTAAGATTTGAATACTTATTGTTAGACCTAAGGAAATAAGGCAGATTCAATAATTAATAAAAAAAAGTAAAAAAATATTTCACTGTAAGAATCCATATTTAGAACTGTAAGTCTGTTCCGATTTTTAACCGTTATTATTATTTAGAAGTCGTACTATGAAAAATTAACTTCTCAACAATTACGTCCTCTTAAAACAACAAATACAAATGGTACCAAAAAAGTACAAAAACACAAATCTTTACCCTTTTTTATCCTTTCAGTTTGTATGTTTTTAATAATATTTTTGTCTTTTAATATATCAATATTTAAAGGTTCGAGTCTGTAGATCACTTATTAAGATTAAGACCAAATTTCACTTCTTACTTGTTTTTATTCCCTTGAAGATAGAATTACAAAGAACTAATCAAAATAAGAAACTTTGCCGAAGGAACCATACCTCTAAAACGAATTCTACTGTTGACTTTTGTCCCGTACAAACATTTAAAAAAATCATCATTTTGGCACTTTATTTTATTATTTTTTATTTATTTTATTTATTTTTAAAAAATAATAGAATTTAAAAAATAGTAGAATTCGTTTTAGAGGTATGGTTCCTTCGGCAAAGTTTCTTATTTTGATCCCTAGAATACGATTATCACTGAGCCATGGGCGATTTTTTTGCCTCCCCAAAAATCGACCCGGCCTAGTATGTACTTTTGGTGGTGATGCCGTATGCACAGCTGATTTTTTTTATACGAAGTTTTTTGTCGGTTTGTTTGTCAAACTCATATAAAAAATGTTATTTCAACTGTCATTTTTTCTGGTGACATCATCTTTAAAATAAATTTGCTTTGCATTTGTCAATGTCAGCTGTGACGCGCGCACCGTGTTCAAAAGTAGAAAGTAAACGAACTTTTCGCGTTTCAAGCGTCAGCGCGTCCTACGCTTTTAAGTGTGTAACTTAACTCATACAACTACATTGATTCTACTTTTTTGACAGTTGCTTAGAACGCGTGAAACGCGTAGACGCTTGGTGTGGACCTGCAGCTTAATACGAACCATGGTGCAACTATACAAGGTGAGTGCAAATCGACAACAAATACCACACAAAACAGAACCAACAGGCATTTTGTTTGTGTAAAATAATGTACTACTGTCAAAAATACTTGAAAAGGTATTACTTTTGACATAAGTAAATTGTAAAAAAATTCATTCAGCTGGGCTACTGCACTCACCTTGAATATTTGCACCATGATACAGTGTTGCCACTACCCAAAAAATTTTATAACCAAAAATTTAACAAATAAGAAAAAAATAACCAGAATTTTTTATAATTATTTAGTTTGTTTATTGACCTTTTATTTTTCAGATGATAATTCTTCGGTTTCATCTTGTTCAATAAAAACCTAAACCGATTTGAATTTAAATAGACTCAAACATGAAAAAATAAAAATACTTCTTATCCATTTCGCATTGTTTTAAAATAATTTAATGCGCGTTTTTTCGTGTTTGACAATTCAAATAAATTTTTACATACAAATTTTTACGTAATAAAACGTGTTTATAACAACGTTTATTTTTAAATAATATTAAAAAGCAAAAAAAAAAAATAAGCAAATTTATCAAATTAAATAGACAACAAAACATTTATATTTTTGATTCCCCATAAAGTTGCCAAAATGAAAAAAACATCTCCACATTGAAGAAAAAAATAACCATTTTTGGTTAAAAATAACCAAAACGGCAACGCTGAATACGAATAGCAAAACAAAACAAAAAAATATCATCGGGTTGTTTGAATATAAATCAGATACAATAGAGAACTAAGCGAATAAAGACGTGTAATTCCTTTTATATGCAAACTTTTTTTACATATAGAAAAAACCAAAACGAACGAAAACGGAATAAGTTGTCAAAATAAAAACAATAAAAAAAATAAGTTATTGAAGTAAACTTTTTGGATTTAAAATTTTTTAGTGCTAAGAAAATAAAAAATTCAACAGAAATCTAATTTCAAACATACATATTGCAATTCCAAAAAAAAAAAAACAAATAACACGAAAGTTTTCTACAAACTTTAAGAAGTTTCTAGTACAACAAAAAAAAAAACGCCTTTATCCCTCAAACATCATAGATTGTTGATACATAAAAAAATTAAAATATCAAAAACAAAACCATTGTAGACAAGAATAAAAGTAAGTGAAAACAAAATTGCAAAAAAATAAAGTGAATTCAAAACAAAACACACAAAAAATTTATAAGAACAATCAATGCAAAAGTAAACTAAGCCAAAAACAAGTAAAGAAAAGAACAGATAGAAAAAATAAAATATCTTTATTAAAAACGAATTTGCAAAAAAAAAAATAAATAATTTATAAAAATTAAAATAAAAGAGAACAAACAAATTTTGAATTCATCATCGTCGTAACTTTACACAAATTACCGGTGTTCTTACAGTTTCCTATTGCGTTCGATCCTCTTTTGTTGTGCGTTTTTTATTTTTGTTCTGTTTGTTTTATTTCTACATCTTCCTTCTCGATAATTATTATTTGTTTGTTTAAATACCTTTAATAACACCTGCATGTTCCTTTATTATCCCATATTCCAGTGTTCTTATATCTATGATCAATTATTACCATCACCACAGAATTTCTTACAAATTTTTGCCGCTGAATTCCCATTTATCTCATTCGAACGCCATCAATTGGTACAAACTCTAACTGCCATGTCGACGGCATTCCTAACCGCTATAGCGGTTATACTCTGCATTCTATTTCGCATTTTAAACGTCAACAGTCAACCCTTAAAACCCAGTGTTTGGTGTCTGGATCAACAGTTTTTAGATTGTCTATATAAAATTGCTCCAGTCTTGAAAGAACCGTAAGTATTGAAAAGAAAATAAAGAAACAATTTTCTTAATTTTTCAATGTTTGAAAATATGTATGTACATATGTTGTATGTACCTATCTAATTTTTATATTTAATGGAAAATTTATAATTTTTAATTTTTTGCGAATTGGATGAAATTGCTAAAGAAAAACAAATATTAGAGAAAATTTTAAACCCTTAAAACTGTGCTTTCCAATGCTTTAAGTTGCAAAAAATCATATAATATTTTGTGCTCAATAGTTTTTAATATTTTTGTTATTTTATTTAAAGCAATCGGAAGCAATGACTTAAAGATTCATTTTATCATGCAGTAATTCATAAATGATATAAAGCCTTTATATGATAACAAAATAATTTGAAATTATTATTGTTTGCAAATTAATTTCTATTTATTCTATAACATAACATCAATTTTATTTGATTTGCATTATTTATTTATTTTTGCTATGGTCTTTGTTTCTATACAGATAATTATTTCTACCATCTGTACCCTGTACTCTGACGATTTTTATAAATTTTATAAATAATGTTGTTTTCTTATTTCGGCTTGAGGTCAGATTTAAACAATAAATAAAATTTATTATCTTATAAGATAATAAACAGAAGAATATAAGTAAAAGTTTTTTTGAATTTTATTTATTGTTTAAATCTGACCTCAAGCCGAAATAAGAAAACAACATTAACAACAGGTCAACTATACACAATAATTTTTTTATTATTATTATTATTATTATTTTATTATTATAATAAAATTTGAAAACTTTTCAATCACTTCATTTTAATACATATTGTCTGTTAAAAAATTTATTTAATTTAATTTGCCTATGACTTGGGCGAATAATAAGTATCTCTCGAAACATGTCATTAAACGCGTATTTTAAAATCACGCTATTTCCTTCTCCATATGGATGATGATAAATCATTAAAATATTATTAAAACAACTCTATTTTTTTGTGCTATTGAGTTTATAACACTTGAATTCACCGGGAAAAAAATACAAATTTTTGTTGCAAACTTTAGTCTGTGTTGCAAACATTGCATTGTATATACCTATGTTGTAATATTTTATGTTTTAGGTTGGGTCATTGCGTTCTTTTTCTTAGTTTGTTTGTTTTACAAATTTTATTTATTTGTTTATAGCATTTATTGTAATATACATATATGAATATTGTACATTTGTACATATGTATGAATAATATTTATGTATATATACAATATACATACATATATTGACAGAACTTACCTACAATGTGAATATTAAATGTATTTACGTCATAATTTGTAATCTTAGCGAAAATGAGAATGTGATATAATTGTACTAAAATTACTCTAAATATTTATATATGTATATGGTACATAATTTCGCACCAGGGGCCAAATTACCGCATTCGATATCGAGTCAAATTTATAGTAATTTTCTTATTTGAGATTATGGCATTTAATATCGAGCAAGGAATTTAGTACATTTTATCATAATTTCGCTATCGAAATCATTAGTGATATCGGGTCATTCCGGTGCGTCGAACCGGCTGTCGTGGGAATGTATTTGTTGCATATCGGTGGTTTATTCTTACCGAGAAAAACTAATAAAATATATAAATTTACTTTTCACGTTCTAAATTATTGTCCAGCTCAAATTGTTTATTACTTCCAATAAATCACAAGTAGAAGTAATTATTAAGAAAGAACGGGACATATTGACCACAACATAGGGTACACCAATGGACAAAAATTAAAGTTAATATGTATTTATAATCATTTAAAGGAAAAATACTTTTAAAAACAGCATATATGAAATGTGCTAACTACATGACCTCCACTGTATGTAAAGTATTAAAAAAATCATAAAGCGCAATTCCAAAGACAATAGGAGAGATTTATTTGATACTAGCTTTTTGTACCCGGCGCTGCCCGGGATATTATTAATATTTTATTGCTGACCGCTGATCATTTAACATTTTGGTAATCTGTTTTAAGAATAGCACACAAACGATGTATGTTTCGTGTGTAAAATGGTAAGTCCCGATTACCGATCACAATACTAAAGCTAGATTTACACGGTTGAAATTTTTTTCAAAATTGCTCTTCAAAATGCTTCAAACTCATGTAAACAGCAAAATTTCTTAAAAATTTATTTATTTAATAGTTATTAAATATGGGTAACTTCAAAAAACATTAAGATCATCAATGCTAGTAGACTATTAAACTTTTGACCCCTTAAATAGAAATATACTTAGTTCTTATGTACTTAATAATCCTTAAAAGTTGACTACCGAAAAAGACCTTTCCTAATAAATATTTTTCTGATTGCAGAAAGCGAGAATTTTTTTTTAGTTTAGAACAAAGTATACAAAAAGTACCAACTATACAATTTTTCACTTTTTTTTCCAGACGGAGTCGAGGCTTCGTAGAGCTTAACAGCCAATAAGAAATTAATGCTCTGTTAGAGTGTAATTAGATTTATTTTAGTTTTAAGATTTGAATACTTATTGTTAGACCTAAGGAAATAAGGCAGATTCAATAATTAATAAAAAAAAGTAAAAAAATATTTCACTGTAAGAATCCATATTTAGAACTGTAAGTCTGTTCCGATTTTTAACCGTTATTATTATTTAGAAGTCGTACTATGAAAAATTAACTTCTCAACAATTACGTCCTCTTAAAACAACAAATACAAATGGTACCAAAAAAGTACAAAAACACAAATCTTTACCCTTTTTTATCCTTTCAGTTTGTATGTTTTTAATAATATTTTTGTCTTTTAATATATCAATATTTAAAGGTTCGAGTCTGTAGATCACTTATTAAGATTAAGACCAAATTTCACTTCTTACTTGTTTTTATTCCCTTGAAGATAGAATTACAAAGAACTACTCTTCTAATACACAACTTTGTGACAACAGAAATAAAAAATAAAAATGCTGTTTCTTCATAACAAAGACAATCATTATTTCAGAGACAAATTTTAAAAATTTTCCACTTTTTGTCGCTTCCCGGTATCAGCGTTATATTAAATTTTACCGGTTTTTACCCAATTTATCACTTCCTGATGCAAGTCTTGCAAATAGATCTATCTATGTTCTACATTTCAATAAAATTTGTTAAGCCGTTTGGCTTTACCGGGTTTCCCCTTTTTATGCCGATCTGGTCTACGTTTTGAAGAAATATATAGCTTGTTCACATTTTTAAGAATATATCTATCAACGTTTCAAATTTCAATAAAATTGGTTCAGTCGTTTGGCCTTACCGGTTTCCCCCCTTTTTATCCCTTTCAGGTCAAAGTTTTGACAAAATATATAGCCTGTTCACGATTTCAAGCATATATCTACGTTATGAATTTCATTAAAATCGGTTCAGCCATTTAGGACTGATTGCGGAACAAACAAACAAACTTACAAACACATTTATAATATATGTAGATCGATGGTCTCATGTAGAAAGGCCCTAACTCGCATATTTGAAACTTTACAGGAGAAGGTAAAAACATAATAGAAACTGTAATATTCAACATGTAACTTTTTTTGTACAACTGCTTATAAAAGCGTTATTTTTTACACTATTGCAATAAATTTTTGTGAGGAGGTGTATTTGCGTTAAATGCATTGGAATCGCAAAAAAAAAACAAATTTCGAAAAAATAGCGAGTTAGGGCCTTTCTACATGAGACCAACGATATGTACATACCTATATGTATTATTGAATAGCTTGCTTAAGTAGCTTTCGCTTAATGTATAATTATTATTTTATAGTGTTACAAATTAATATTATCAACAATTTATGTAAACTAAATTATAAAAATTTTTGCAATCATGTTGTATTTTTTGCTTTGTTAGAATTTTTCAATGAAAACGCTTCAACAAAATCGAGAAGTTGATTTATTTATCATTTTTTTCAGTTGTATAGATACACAATTTTTCTAATTCTATATGAGGACACACACATTTGTTTGAATGGAAGCAGAGAGGGAGTTCACGAGTTTAAATCATGTTTAAATTGTTTTATTTTTTTTATCATTATAGGTATATATTTATTATGACTCATACCTAAATAATAAAAATTTGTTTAATGCAGACTATGCGGTGTTGCATTTTTAGATTGCCGGTTTATCATTGTTATTTGAAAGTATAAATTGAAATCCTTTCCATAATAATGTTAATTGAAACATGTAATAATATTTGGCATGTCTTTCCATGTTTTTTCTAAGAATTGAATATACATTTTATATAAAAAATCATGCCATATTATAAATTGATTTCGATATCTTTATTAAAATTCTTGATTGACTAAACACGTGATGTTCGAAAATAAAAACATTTTATGTTTCATGTTATTTAAAACGATTTAGCAAGCATTGAATCTCATTTAATACACCGGCAACAAAACAATTTCAATAATATTTTTTTGTATGTATGTACTTTTAAAGCTTATTGTGCATTTTCTCATAAAATGTTCGAAATAAACACATACATATCTTCTGACGTATGTACATACAGACATACATACATATGTACCCAGCAAACCAAATGCAACGAAATCGTTCAGACTTCATAACGACTTTCTGCACAAGTTGCCGATTTCGGGACTGATTTCGTCTCGAAGTCGACACGAAAAATATATGAAGTGGTTGACACGAGTTCTGTAAGAATTGTCGTGGGAAATTCCCTTAACTTCACAGATAGATCTGTCTGATATCTGAACGATGTGTGATGTTATTTCCAAGGGAAATTCTGGATTTCCTTCCGATATTTCCAATCGATGTCTGACAGAAATCGTACTTTAGTCGTTTAAAATTCGCATAGTTTTTGGGAGAGTTTGTACAGATATATGCCAGAAATCTGACAATAAATCGTTTTTATTTCTGAAATGATTGCCGACAAATTGTGCAGATTTGTGGAAGAAATCTAGACAAAAATCGTTGAAAACTCTGAAGCTTTTGACGATTTATCGTAGAAAAGTCTGAAAGAAATTTGACATTAAATCTTCAACATTTTCAAATTGAATAAATCAGATTTTTGTCTGTACGAAAACAATTTTTATATGAATTTTATATGAATATATTTATATTTCTGAAAATAATTATTTCATTTGCTGCACAAATGTATTTTTTAAACTTATCTAATAATAAAAAAATAAAAAATTGTATCCATCGAAAAAACAAACATAAATATCTTAATTCGATTTAAAAAACTACAGAGTTCAATAAGTTTTATTAATTGAATTCAAGTTGTCTGTTAACATCTCCCTGCTTATTTGCAGCTGCAAGTCTTCTGTTGGTTTTATTGACTCGGTCTTAAGTCATACTAAAATAATTTTTAATAAGCCGGTCAACATCTTGATAATTTGTTTGGGGTATACTATTTGCAGTCACATCTAAATAAGTAAAAATAAAAAATATGTAACAAAGAAATTGTATATAAAAATGTTAAAAATTATTACCAGTAAGGATTTTTATGACGGTTAGAGTCGTACACTAATATTTTCATTAGCATTTGTCCATGAAAATTTTGAAGAAGTTACATCATCGCCAAAAATTAATTTTAAATTTTCAAATACAAATTGACGAAGATCGTGGCAAGTTGTTTTTACTATCTCGATATCTGAAATGAAACCAAAGTACTAAGCATTTCCTCAGTGCCAGAATTGCAAAACAAATTTGTTCCCATTCTTGGAACATTTTCTTCATCATTTTCATTGCTTAAAATTGAATTAATTAATTTTTCGACTTCCTTATTAACTTTTTTTCTAATTGACATTTTTTTGTAATTATTATTACAGCTTTTTTACTATTAATTTATTTATTATTATTTAATTTAATTATTATTACCACATTTATTACTAAACCCTTTATGTTTTTAGCACGTCTTCTCTTTCCAAATTCACTTGATACACTGCTGTGAACGACGATTATTACCATGTTTTCTTTTCTTCAAATTGGATAATCCCGTTAGACACATTAAACTGTTGTTGTAAACAATGATCAAACAAAGAATTGAAAAAACTTCGAACTTTTGATCCGAGTTCTGTACGAAATCTTACAGATTTTCTGCGCAAGCAAAACATAAAAACCATTGAAAAATCTATCAGTAGTCTGCAAGCTTTCGTGATCCGAGTTCTTTACGAACTCTTGCAGATATTTCTGCACAAGCAAAATATAAAAACCATTGTAAAATATATCAGCAGTCTGCAAGCTTTCGTGCAGATATTTCTTAACAAATGAAAATGAAAAATTCCTCCGAGGTTTCTATCCGAAGGTTAACCGAAATCCTGCAGACATTTCTGCATAAGCAAAATATAAAATTCCTCAAAATTTCGTTAACAATTTTCAACGAACTCTGTACGATATGTCGAAAGACTTACGAATTTGTACAGAATTGTCTTATATCAGACAAAATCTGTAAGTTTGGTTTGCTGGGTACGTACGAGTATTTGTTTATGTGTATTATTTGTGTAATACGATCCCAACTATGACTATTGTTGTATAAAAATGGGAGCAAATTATTTTCTATTAGTAAATAGTTTATAAAGCATTAAAAAAGTGAATGCGCTAAAATATCATCAGCAATATCTTTTATATCCGCAAAACACTGGGCATTGAAACTTAAATTTATGACAAACACAAGTTTATATACATACATACATACATTTTTATTTTCAACTATTTATTTATTAAAATATAGAACATTTGAATTGTGTTTTTTAAAAGGATCTTAAGTCAAATTATGGTCAGAGTGTAAATAATCATAGATGTTTTAAGTCCGTGTTTCTTGACATATATTTTTATTTTTTTTTTACAACAAACATTTTTGAAATTCTGTGAGCGTCAATATAAACTTAATATTGTTTAAAAATGTGTTATTATATATCTATACTACATGTACAAATTTAAAACAAAATAATAACTTATTAATAAAATATTGAAAATAGGTGTATTAAAACTATGTAAAATATTATATTAATTATTTTGCTTGTAGATTATCAGCTGATCTTCTGCACATAGAATCAACGAGTTTTTTTTAGTGAAATCAGGCGAAATTTTGTTCCATTTATCGTGTTACTGCCTTTAGGTTATCCTTGCAAGAATCTATTTTTTTGCCTAATATTTTTGTCTTGGACAATGTTTTTAGTCAATGAGCAACCACTCTTTCACACTTTCGGAGGTATGCTTAGGATTATTGTCCTATTGCAAAATCCAGTACTGCGCTAGTTCTAATTTCTCTGCACTCAGGGCTGGATTACTTTTTAAAATGTCGAGATAATCTTCTAAATCTATATATTTATAGATTCTATAAATGTCGTCATAAAACACCGCCATGTTTTACCGTCTTGGTAACATATTTATTACTAAAGGCTTCGCTCTTGGTTCACCATATTTTTGGGGGATTTCGACTCCAAATATATCAAACTTTCTTACATTGGCGAATTCGGTATTTTTTTTTTTACAATTCAAATGTTTGGTTGTTCTTTGGTAAAAAGGGCTTCTTATTCATCTTTTAGGCGTTATCTTGGTCGTTTTGAACCAGGCAAATTTTCTACCGTATTGTTTTTGATACACTTGTTTATTATTTTTTTTTATTGCTTTCCAACGATTTTACCTATTTCTCACAGGGATTTACCTTTTCTATGTAAGTCTATTATTATTTGCCGAGTCTCAATTGATGTTTGTCTTCTAATTGTAAAAATTTTCACTACTTAATGTCACAACTTAATCTTTTATTATAAAATTATAAATTATGACACTTATGACGCCAGTGTTTACATTATTTTGACGCGTAAAAAATGGTGTATGTATTTTAAAAATAAACCTATACAATTTTTGTGAATTCAATTTTATATAAAAATGCAATATAATTTTCTAATATAATATTATTTATATTAATATACATACATATATCACAGTATTTTTCTTATACGTTCACTAAATAATTTGTGTGGGAGTTGTAGGAATTTCACTGTAGTCAGAAGTTGTTTCTGACTATATTTGAACAAGTGATAATCGTGACGCTCGGGAGCAAAGATACTCGTCTTTTGGCGTGTGAATGTTTAAAAGTGAATGATTTATTATGGCTAAATGTATGATGCCTAAATTTATAAAATCAATTGACAGTTTGTTAAAAAGAAATAAAATATTCAAGAATTTAACTTCAATAAATTATTAATAATTATTTAGTTCATTTATTTGACCTTTTTCAATATTTAATAGTTTCTTTTTACAAGCAATAAGGTCACTTGAATTTTATATAAAAATATTTAATTTATTTATATACATATATTTATTTCCAATATTTTGCTATCACAATGGATAGCTTCTTCAGGGATAATACAAGTTTTGAATTATAATAAAATAATAATTAAAGTATAAGTTTTATGGGCTATCTTATCTTATTTTATGACAGGAATAATTATAAGATAGCCCATAAAACTTGTAACACATTAAATAGATTATATAGTAAAATAAAGGATAAAACAGTAAAATTAGATAAATCCAAGGGTAAAAATAATGAAAAATGTAATAAAATATATGTAGGTACAACTAAAAACAAATTGAAAACTAGATTAGCTGGACATAAATCTGACCAAAAACATAAACATACTTCTTCTCAAAAAACTGCATTAACATCACACTGTTACAATTTAGATCATTATCCAGATTTTGAAAATACTACTATATTAAATACAGAAACAAATTATAAAGGACGATTTTATGTTAGAAATGTTACAGATTTTTAATGTACCGATAGAAAAGAGAATTCATTTTAAAACAGATACAGACAATGTAGATCAAAATTACAGACATTTAATTTATAAGAATAAGTTTAGAAACTAAAAATATTACATATTTAATTTTTCATTTATTATTCCAAACAAGTTTTTTATATATGTATGTATGTAGATGTCATAGCTGTAAACTTTTAATTTTCTGTTAAAAAAATTTTCATTTTTATATTTCAATTATTATTTTATTATAATTCAAAACTTGGAGGTACTTCAGAGTAAGGGAAAATGGTAATTTTTATAAAGATCCAAAACAAAGCAATACGTCGGTTCAGATCTTTGAAACGCATTTTCTGGACAAAACTCAAAAATCTAATAGTTTTATTCGTTTTATAAGTTTATGATTAGATTATCCTAAAAATTCAGGGCGAAACTTCTGTCATCATAGTTGTACTTCCAACGATATTTTATCTCTGTTTCTACTCTTCATTTATTCAATTGTCCGGGTAGGTCATCCCAAGCGGTAATATGTCCTGGTGTAATAACACCACCTTGACGCTGTTACAATCCTTGGGAGAGATGGCGACACCGGTGCCATGAATGAGCTTGCACAGGCTCGAAACTCGCAGCTGACTAGAGTCTTATCTAGAACTACGGGTCAGTTGGAAGCCCGGGAATTTGCACCCTAATCAGAGTGCAGGTCCCCTAACTGAAATTGGTTAAGGTCCTTTCGAGGTACACGTAGTGGCTATGGTTGATACCCATAGCGGGAAGTATGACAGTTGGTTAATAGACTGATGATGATGGTACAACTAAGAGAAAATGACGTCAAAGTTTTAGGTATATTTATTGAAATACATATACAATTATATATATATACAAAAATAAATAGAAAAACAGTGCATTTAAAAACATTTACGCGATTGTTTCTTTTTTAATATAAATAGTGGTTACTATTACACGTATAACAATGTTCAATGTTCTATATGTATTTGGAGTACCTTGAAAATATTAGTTATTCTAAGGGGTGTCCATTTAATTACAAAAGTGCTGATTAATAATAGGATATTTAAAAAAATTTCCTTATAAAGGGTGATTTTTTAGCAACTTTCTTATTGAGAATACTGTTTTTGGCAACTCAGCTGTTTTCGTGTTACATATTTTTTAATTAATTATTTATTTATTTATTAAGTCATTGGATTATATTCTTTTAGACTTTTATGAAAGTATATGAATAATTACAATTTATTTACAAATGGTATAATATATTAATGCACTTATTCATAAAACTTACAACAGGTTTATAAATTTCCATACAAAATTTGCTTTATAAACCTCTTGTAAGTTTTTATGAATAAGGGTGTAATTATTTAATAAACTAATTATCTTGTATTTTATAACATTCGTTTAAAGATTGTTAAATTCACAATATAAACCCCTTAATGCGCCAGCTTCTGCATAATTAGTTCGAACATGTTTGACATACAATGACTTGAAATGACGTGAAAATCGTTGAGAAACATTAAAAGTAACATTATTTACTAGGAATTCAGAGCAGACTTCACCATTAATTGTACTGATCATAAAAGTTGCATTAAGCATAGTTCTTCTAATATATAAAGTAGGTAATTTTATTAATGTAAATCTTTTAATGTATGATGGAAGGTTAAGCATCAGGATTTCAAGGTAAACCATGTAGACAAAATAGTAAAAATCGTTTTTGTGCAGACTCTATGCAGAGCCATATTCCAATATAGGTCTTAATAAAAAATATTTACTGTCATGGTAATACTAGTAAAATTCCCACATCAAGAACATTATTAACCGATTCAAGCCGGTAATTACCTATAATTGGCAGGAGTATAATTACTTCTTGAAAAGCGCATAAAATTACATTTTTTAAATATAACTAACTTTAATAAATGTAACTGTTAAATATATTTAGTTTGGTCTATAGAAACGAATAATGCTTGCAGATTATTGAATTGTATTATAAAAATTCATGTTCAGCGACAAAGCTCATTTTAGATTGAATGGATACGTAAACAAACAAAATTTTCGTATTTGATGTGAAGAACAGCCATAAACATTGCAAGAACTGCAAATGCATCCCAAAATGGAAGAGCTGCACTTGGCTGACATGTGGTTTCAATAAGACGGTGCTACATGCCACACAGCACGCGAAACAATGGCCCAATTCAGAGGAGAGTTCCATTAAGAGTTTATTTCACGTTTGGGGATGATTAATTGGCCACCTAGATCGTGCGATTTAACGCTTTTAGACTACTTTTTGTGTGTCTATATTAAGGCTCATCTCTAAAGGGATAAGCCCGCAACGGTACTGGAAGCTAATATTGAAGAATTTATTCATTTATTCGAGAGAGTATGCCAAAGTTGGAACCCCCCTGTTACTCTTTATTGCGATGCGAAAGCAAATTCGATGCGATAAGCGTACAAATTGATACTCTTACGCATCGAATTTGCTTTCACATCGCAATAGAGAGTAACTTCCCCAGGGTATGAACCATGTGATTTTTAGCCGCAGTCAACATTTACATGAAATCATCTTTAAACATTGCATAATATAGATCGTACATACAGTACTCTAAATATTATTTGATTTTTAAATCAAGTCGGAAAGCTCTTAAAAAATCACTCTTTATATGTATATGTACACTAAGCTACCCAAACTTATTATGTATTCTAGAACTTAATGCGAATGTTAATTGCTGGAAACATTTATGACGTACTCTAATTTTTTATTTTTGTTAGTTTGTATAAACTGCAAATTATACTAATACCTGTCCTTAGGTGCTATTAACAATAAAATATCACATTAAATTAATGGCATCAAGATAAAAGTGGAATTTTTTTAGTATAGTTAGATTTAGTTAATGAATTGCTAGCTATACAAATGAGGATTGTTTTTGTACCAAAAATGCTATGTATATTATAAAGTCGCCTTACTAATAACAGTTTTATACTATAAGTAATGCATTGTATAAATTAATTTGTTTAAACAATATAAAGGACCCATATATTTTTTAGTTTAATTTGTAAATAATTCAAATCGTTTGGCTCACAATAAACTAAATTTAATGACACTTTACAAAGAGTACTTGGAATACTATCGGTTAGAAATTGGTGATAAGAAAATATTTCAAATATACTTACAATCCTAATAATGAAGTAATAACACCGCGTTATTATCAGTTAAATATAAATATAGCAAATTTGCTAATGCCTTAGTAATAAATTGATCATAGGAAAGTTTTTCTTTTGTTCATTATAAAAATATAAATTGAAGGAAGTTATTAATAAGTTATACTTATATTCAAGCAACATCAAGTCTAACGATTTTTAAAACCGGTTTAAGAAGTATTTTTACAAATAAACTATTAAAATACATATTATGTCATAAAACACGATAATCAGTTAATTGTATTTAAATACTAAATTCTCATGTATATTTATAAGTTAAACCAAATTATAAGCCATTCAAATTTGTTTATAAAACACATTGAAACTATATTGATTATTAAATTAAGTCGGTATAAATTACTGTGTCATTGTAAAATTCCAAGTGCATTTGTGCCTTGTCTTCCAACAATAATTTGTATTTTCAAGGTTTTGTATTTCTATACAGATTTTGGAACTAAGAAAATTTTTATTTTTGAAAATATTTATAACGTAAGACTCATTTAGCTGATATTATGTTTAAAGAAATCATTTTCTTTAAATTTTGAAAAGAGTTCCTTCTTTACGTCGCAAATTCAAGCTTAATTTTATATGTCTATAATTCAACTTGTGGGTGTATTTCAAAAAACAATTATTTAATACCTTGTTATATTATTTATAAATGTATTTCACAACAAACCAAAGATTTATTTTTTTGCACAACAAGTACTATTTACGAGTGATTCACGACAACCGGTTCTACGCACCGGAATGACCCGAGATCACTCGGCCAAGGGCTGTCAACTCAGCAATTACTGCTCTTACAACAACAAAAACGAGTGATTCATTAAAATGTAATAGAGGGAATCACTTGATGTTTATTTGTGAAGTGCTTATAGGTATTATTTTAAAATGTATTGAATTTGATAACGATATTATACATATTTATTTTATACATAAATATGAAGCTAATATTTAAGAATTTATTCGTGGGATACCGGCAGAAATGTTGAGAGAGTATGCGAAAATTGAACCCAGTGTATAAACTATTTGAGAAGTAGCCGCGGTCCACATTTACATGGAATCATCTTTAAACATTGAATTATATAGATTTAACTTTTTTTATATATTAAATGAGAATTTTTCCTCTTGCGAGTATTAAACAATTTTTTAAAAAAAATTTATTTGAAGTGTACAAAAATAAATAATAGTGTATAATTGTTTTCAAACAAATTATATATTTGACTTGAAGTTTTTATTTCGAATAAAATTTTTTTAAAAATTGTTTAATACTCGCAAGAGGAAAAATTCTCAAATTAATATTCCATACATTTCTTTAAATTTTATACGTTTTTTATTTTTATTTTAGACGTTCCGAAAGCTCCTAAAAAATCACTTTTTACTACTATTTCTATAGAAAATCTTGTGTATAACAATAGTTTCTATATAAAATTTTGTGTATAACAAAATTTTTTATAGAAAATATGGCGTATATCAATAGTTTCTATAGAAAATCTTGTGTATAACATTAATTTTTTATAGAAAATCTTGTGTATAACAGTATTTTCTATAGAAAATATTATATATAATATTCTGTATAACAGTGTATAACAGTATTTTCTATGAAAAACCTCTAAATGAAAATTACCCTCTCCAAAATGATTTTTCTCAGTATTTTAGTTCTTTGTTACAAAACTACCAGCCACTGGTTGCAAATATTTATTGCGCCTTTATTAAATTAAACTTTTATGGAATTTCCACAACCTCATATTGATTCACACATAATTTCAATAAACTATTCCTGCATTAAAACCATTAAAGTATTAAAAAGACACCTGTTAGTGTAAACATTTATGTATAGTTAAAGTACTTAAAAGAAATATTAGGTTAAGTGTAAGTTATTTTGGCAACAAAAACTAAAATAAAATTACTGCCTTTCCTCGAATTGTAGTGGCGTAACATTTATATATTTTTATATTTCTTTGTTTCCAAATAAAAAAGCCCCATTATTATAGACGTTTTAATGTCTTTGAATATCGTTTGTTTTGATACATTAATATAGCAAAAAGTTGAGATAAGGAAATATTATTGATTGGTAAATGAATTGAAAAAATAATAATTTCTCGGTTTGTTCATTTATTGTTTACTGTTTATCATGTGGCGCGTACTACTAAGAACTCAGAGCAATTACTTACTTCTTTAAAATATTTAGTTTTATCTAAAAATATTTCTAGATAAATAAAATACATGGACTTTAAATTTTCGCACAAGATTCGGCACAGCGTTTAATAATGAATAATTTAATTACAATTTCTAAGAATTAGCAAATTGTTTAACATACTCTCATCCATTCGATGCTTGATTTATTCAATAAAGAACTTCAAATTAAAATTTATTATAAACATTAACCAGAAAAAATATAATACATACATACTTACATATCAAATGCATGGCATCGTAAAATTTGTTCATAAATTCATATAAACATAAAATGTGTTTATCCTGTAAAATACACTCAATTCATGTGTTGAATACAGAGCAATTAGATATATAATGTGAAAATTACAACAGTGAGTAGAGATAAACCAACCAAATTTGTAAAAGATTTAAGGAAATTTTAAGAAAACATTGTTAGCAACTTTATAATACTTATTAATTTTTTCAAACAATCTTTAAGAATAATTTAAGATTTCGTAGATATTTTTAACAAAACTAATTTTAAAATTCGCCATATCTAGGTACTACTGCATTTACATATATACATAATTATATATATGTTTGTAACTCTCTGTTTAAAATGCCAGAAAAAGCGTAACAAGTATGTATTTGGTTGCTAGTGTTCTTGACTGGTAGCAGGAAAATCATGTAATGTATTGAACTCTGCTTGGTTTTTCGCCTTGACATTTTTTTTTTTTTTGCTTTTTGTCTGTTGTCGAAGGATGAAAGAACTGCCTTGAGTTCAATAAAATATAATAACTAAGTATACAAATGAAGGATACATATTACACGGTTTCTGTTGTCAATATTTTTTCATATACGTAATATAATAATAAAGTATTTTTGTTGTTTTAGTCAATACATATTATTTCCTAAGAAATTAAATATAATTTTGAAGTAGTACATGGTTTTTTTTGTTAGTTGCAATCATATTGAATAAAATTGTTTTGCAAGCAGAAAATTACTTCCTTTTGTCTTTGTTAATAGATTGAACGTATGACTGTCGAAATAAACAAGTCTATTATGATTAATAATATTTTTATTGTTTGATTCAATTAAGTATGTATTATTTTTAAAAATTCGATGAACACAACAACAAAATGTAAAAACTACAATGAACATTAAAGCGTGTTCTAAACGATTAAGCCTCAGTTAGCCGACTGTAATGGAATGTAACTGCAACAGTAAGAAACAGCTGATGGATATTATTATGTGTAAAGTAATGCAAATGGTTATGGAGATGTAAAGTAACGCAATACCGTAATGTATGAATCTGTAAGAAATATAATTTCCTTACATTTTTACGTCATTACACTACATTCCGTTACAGTCGGCTAACTGAGGCTTTAGAGAAGCACCTTAACTTTAGATGTGCTAAATGTAATTAATAAAATTATCGCTTTACCCCTAATAATAAGTCCTTTTTTTTGTTCACACGAATTAAAATCTAATTGAATTAAACACTTGCATAATGAGCATATTTGAATTTTCTTTCGTTTCTAAAAGCAATTAATCAAATTATTAGGATTAATTTCTAATGTAAATCAAAATGTTTGCTCGATTAATGACAAAGCTTAAATTAGGTATTATTTGTATAAATATATGTGACCCGGCCTATGAAAAGGTGGCTTATGACTCAAAAAATTTCTCAATTCCATTTATTATCTTGATTCTGGATTTTCAATAAAATTCAGTTTTTCTTTCATTTGTGCTCTTCTTTCTCTACATTTTTAGTAAACTTCTAAGCAAGTTAGGGCTTTCTAGTTTTCACCACGTGAAAGAGCGTCTCAAAAACTATTGAAACAAAAAAAAAGTGGAAAATTTTTTTTTGAGTCATAAGCCACCTTTTCATAGGCCGTAATGTATTCACTACTGAATTATTTATTAATGATTTTTTTTTAAACTGTGTGTATTAAACATACAACATTAATTTCTGATATAGTTATTTCAGCCTTTTACTAACAATGAACATTTAAACATTATTTATTTACTTATTATACCCTACACCACCATAGTGGGAAGTTATATTAAATTTGTGCTGATTTTTGTAACGCCCATAAATATTGGTCCAACAACCACCTTAAAGTATACCGATCAATTCGAAATCACTATTTGAGTCGATTTAAAGATGTCCGTTCGTCCCTCTGGCTGGTTGTCCATGTAAAGCTTGTGTGCAGAGTTCAGTTTGCAATTTTGAAGATATTTCGATAAAATTTGGTACATATTATTTTTTCAACCCAAGGCCGGATAGGATTTAAACTGGTTGAAATCGGTCCATAATTTCACCTGGCGCAAATACAAATGTCCTCCCGAAATAGGGGTTTACCGATAATATTTGTTTGAATTATGCAAGTATCTAAACAAATTTCACCACAAATGAGTGGTAAATGAAGCCGAATCATACCTACAAATTTTTATTTTTAAGAGGGTGCTGTGGCTTAATTGGTTAGCGCATTTGATCATTAAGCATGAGTTGGTATTTGTAGCCTGGGTTCGATTCCCAGCCGCTGCCACTCAAACAACATACATTTTTGATAATTATTACATAGTTTTCTATTATAACTTATATTTATCACAGCGCCCTCCTTCGGTGGTATATAGGGTATTCAATTGGTTAACCGGTTAATTTGGGTCGATTAACCGAACATTTCCTTCTAGCAATAGTTTTTTGAAATATAGCTCTAAAACTGAAACTAAGGAATTTGGAAATTAACTTTTTTCTAGAATGTTCCATGATGAACTTTGTCATAATGACTCGGACGACGACATGATAATAGAAGAAACTTCTGACATTAATGAAAATAGTCTTTTTTTTAGAACTAAACCAAACTATTAATAGTATTAAAAATGTAAAAAATTCTAAAAAGGACTTCAATGGTATAATGGATGATTTTGTATGCTTAGAAAAAACAAAGAACAGAACTGATAAATTGGATATTCTTTATAATGCCTTACTTTCGATTTCTCCAACATCCACAATCAGCGAGAGAGTTTTTTCCAAGTCAAGTATTATAAAAAATAAAGAAAAAACCCGTTTAAAAGCTATACATTTGAATAATATTCTTTTTTTAAAAGATTATTTCACAAGATCCCTTTAAAACCTTAGTTTAACTCATATACATATGTACAAAGAAGGATCTCATTTACTTTAATTTTTTATTACTTATGAATTGTTACGTTTTATTTGTTTTTTTTATTAATAAAATATAAATTCTAAACATAAAATAAGTGTTTATTTTAATATTAACCAATCTATTTATTTAAATTGTTCGGTTAACCGAATAATTCTTAATTAACCGATTATTAACCGATTAAATCTCAACCCGATTAATTATTTGCTCGATTAACCGATTAAACTAAAACCCCGATTAATTAGCTCCCACTTCCGAAACTGACTTTTAAGAGCATAACTCTCTTAAAAATGTTGTTATCCAAATAATATTCAATGCAAATAAGTTTCATATATACAGAAATAATGACACCTAATTTTATAATGATCGGTCTATAATTAGTCGAAACTCTAATATAAGACCCTCTCCGTAATTCACTTTAACTTCCATAAAGTTTAACTTACATTTATATTTATATTCACAGAAGTCATGTCACTACATTTTTGGATGATCGTTCCATATAGGTCATATCTCTCATGAAAAACTGTTTTATACATATACTGGATGTAGAGTATAGACTATAATTTCTTACTTGTTTTTTTTATATTTATTTATTAAATTCAGAGATTACAAGCCTAAATACCTACTTAATCTAGAAATCTTATTAAAAATTCGAAAATTTACATCTTATGATGATAAAAATATATTCTGCTAAAACATTAAAGTTAAAAATATTTTTGTATTACGTTACATTATTCCTAGTACTTTTTTTTACGTAACACATGTTCTTTTTAGAAATATTTTTTCAAAATATTGTTATAATTTGGTTGTTCTTCAATATAAAGGGCTTCTTCTGTTTTGGCTGACCAGTTTTTGCTCAATACTCTTTTTTGATCTTGCCATTTCATTCACACACGTCAATTCAATTTTCGTACATGCATGAAAGAAAAAAACAAAAGGAAGTAACAAAACTGACTAGTATCATCAAGTTTGTACCCCTTTTATTCTCTTTTCCTTTCTCACCAAAAATACATGCCTTGAAAAGTGTGAAAGCAGACTTACGTAGCCATTTTTATTCAAACATCTTCTAACCGTACTCGTGCTTACAGGTTTTCCAGAAATTTTCGTAAAATTTTCAGCTATTTTTACAGCACTAGATGTTGGGTTTCCTCTTACTTCAGTTTTTGTAAGACGCTTTTGTCGTTTTGAACCGTTTTGGCCGTTCTGGCAAATTTTCAAGCGTATTGTATTTGGTATACTAGTCTATATACATATCTTGTACAGTGATTTTACCTATACGCAGGAATTTACTACTCCATTGTGATTTGCCGAGTCTCAATTGATGTTTGTCTTCCTATTGTAAATCTTGCACTACTTAATGTCACTACTTAATCTCTTTTAATTATAAATTATAGAATTTTTTTTTTTTCTCTGAAGATGCTACACATTGTGTAGCGAAATATTGGAAAAAATTAAAATAAAAACTGACCTTAATCTCGAAAAATAAAATTGTTTAATAAATTATGAAACTTGAAATTATTTTGAATGGAACTTTAAGGTGGATTTAGCCCTTCGTTCCGAATATTTTCTCTCTCTTAAAAAGAGAGATGTCAAACGTCATAAGAAAAAAACTCTGATCGAACAAATATTTTGTTCGGATCGAATAAGTGAATCCACCTTTACCGTTATACTTTCAAACCAAGAAAATTTCGAAGAATTGACACGACTTTGGAATGCAGGAGTTTTTTGCATAAGAATGCCAATGATGCCACTGTTTACTTTATTTTGACGCGTAAAAAAAAATTGTATATTTGTTTTTGTGTATTTCTTTGTGAATTCAATTATACTTAAAAAATTTTATCCTGAAGAAGCTACTCAAAGAGTAGCGAAATATTAAACTAATGGTGTTTTCTTTTCTGAAATAAAATGTTACACTTTTATTATGTACATTTTTATAATGTTTACCCCACATATTAAAGATGTCGCATTTTTAATGGTCAGAATAGAACATAAAATTACAACAGTGTAACACTTTTTTTTATGTACAGCTGTTTTTGTTTTTTGTTAAAAAAGAAGAAGCAGACAGCTCCCTGGTAAGATCGCTTGAAATAAGGCCAATGGCACCTTCCCGACCAATACGCAAATTCTTCTTAAACTATAAAAATTATATATATAAACATACATTACATATATAAGAAGTAGGAGATATTGTCCTATGAAATTTTACATAAATTAACTTCAGAGTATTCATTAATTACGTTCTCTACAAAGCCTTTCACTCGCGGTTGTGGATTTCTTTCCATAATCATATAAAATATTTTATCATCATCAGATGATGAACATGAATCCAACAAGTCATCCAAAATTTTTTCAGTACATAAAAAAGTAGTAATATTTTCCATTTTGTATATATCTGTTTTGTTTCTTAACACAAATACACATTCAAAAACAAAACAAATGTCAGCTGCAGCGATGCCAACTTAGCCCTTTTCGGGCTAGATGTAGCCGGATTTTAGTCACTCAAAACGCGAAAAAAAAGAAATTTGGGTGTGGTTTTATATGGATTTTTTCCATTTAGCCCTTTTTTCAAAAATGTTTACGCGTTTTGAGTCTCAAAAGTTGGCATCACTGGTCAGCTGTTTTATCGTGCGATTCTCCCCCTATAAAAATACAGAGTGTGAAAGGTGCACCATTTTTTAAATTTATAGTGTGACATTTATAGAAAAGAACACACTACACTTTAGCAGTGTTGACATTTTTTCAGAAAAGAACACAAAAAAATAAAAAAGATGCGAAATGGGAAAAACGTGTAACATTTTTGCCAGAAAAGAAAACGTCATAAAATTGAATTTTTTTATAAAAAAGACCTAAAGCTTTAATAATTACCAAAATCTTAATTAAAAAAAGGTCAAATAAACAATAATAAGAAATACTTAAATAACTATATAAAAATGCAGTATAATTTTTTAATATAATAATATTTCTAATAATAGTGTGTTGACTTTATTTTGACGCTCACAGTACATATGAATATGTAATGTTTATAGTAAACACGAAATGAAGTCAGCTCACACAATTGGTATTCTAATTATTGGAACAAGACTAAACAAATAATTTAGCTCCTGCTTCCTCACAAACTCAATTATTGGGCGGAAGTATTAATTTTTGATTTATTTTTTTAGTACATACATAAATACAGACATAGTATGTATTTTATTCAAATATATTTAGTCCTTAACAGATGGCGAATCTACGACTTGAAATACGTTTACCAACCTAAAGACATATATTAGTTTTATTTTTTTTTTTCTTTATTTAAGGTTAGATGGTTTGCGTGTCTCTTAATACAATGATTAACGTTTATATATTTTTCAGTGTTTTTTTAGCATTAAAAATTGAAATGACATGTTTGTCCCGCACACCAAATAATTACCAAACAAAGTTTTATAGAATTAGAAAATGATAATTGCTTTAACTAGTTGATAATACACAAACTTTATACAAACCATATTAATGCTTGCATTTATTTTATTACCATATGATGTCGTAGGTAGTGTGGGGTTTTCAGCTCTTTTAGTTGTCAAGTATTAGAAAGCTTATAGAGTAAATGTTCTTTAAAAGCCAATTAAATTAGTTTAGTATTAGTTAATATTGTACTTACTTATCGCATGGATAAGAAGGCGTACTTAAACTGCTACTTATTAAAAATGTATGATTCAAGTGTATTTGGTCATTTACTTTCCCACAATATTAAAATTATACTTAATTTGTTTTTTTTCTTTCAGCTATATACCAACACGCTTGTGGGGTTTTAGTGGCCATGTACAAACTGTCCTTCACAGTATAGTGGGACGCGTTAAATGTCCTTGGCCTTTGGGCGAACGTGTTTATTTATCCCTGGAAGATGGTTCTACATTAACCTACGATTTGTATCAACCCCTAAAGGAATTTGAAGGTGAGTTTGTTCTTAGTTTTGCTATATTTTGTATATGAGAATTTCATTATATTACTGACGTAAATAAATCTATTATTTGTCCTTTTTTGTGGAAAAAATTGATTTGATTATGATTAATAGATTGTTGTACTTATAAATAATTTGAAATTCGTCAGAGTCAAAATTTAGTATACAGCGAACTTTAATTTCTGTGATGAATAATATCTTTAAAAGAAGTCTATATTTTTAAAATTTATTTATATAAAAATGTTCCGGAAAGGCAAACTTTTATTAAACAGTAACCCTTTACTCTTACTGAAAGACATGTTATAAGTTTTATCTAAAATGGTATTAAATTTTAAAATTTAAAAAGTTTGCAAGTACAGAGTTAGGCAATTATTTAAGAAACCCCATTCACATATTCACCAGTGAAGGTTAGAGATTTAATAGTGTTGCATTGAAGCAACGGAAAATCTCTTGCAGATATTGCGTAAATTGTGAAAAAGCCGGTCAACTGTTCAAAAAGATATTGAAATAAGTAAAGCTCAAGGAAACACCAAAACTGCAAAACATACCGGTCTAATTGATAATGTGATGCGCAAAATACTCAGAGAGGCCAAGGAAATTCCAGTCTATCGCAGTCAAAATAGCTGCAGACATTTCTAAGACAGGCGATTGCCCAGTAAGCGCATCGACAGATAGAATAACCATAGACTTCATAGAAGAGTGCCTAGAAAAAAAATTATATTTCTGCAGCAAATCGTACTAAACGCAAAGACTTAGCAAAAGCTTACTTAACCTCTCTCGGATAATGAATTATTTAGTGATGAGAGTAATAGGTCTGGAGAACAAGAAATAGTGAGGTGCTTCCACAAAACCTTAGCGCTATAGTAAAACGCTTAAGGCAATCAGGGCGTCCTTCTTTCGCTGCCTTCGAGAGACATGCGGCTCACTTTTGCATTGGTTAATGCTTGGCGTCGTCTACGGCGTTACGGTTTTACGGAAGTTTTGCATTAGTACGTTAGATTTGATTTTATAACCTATAAGTTTTTTTTAATAAAGGATTTAAGCGTTCCAGCTTCCTATATGAATTTATAGGTCGACTTGGGACTTACTTAAATCGACGTCGGATAACCTCGCAATTTGAGGGATTAATTCTTCAGTCTTTTTTAATTTCAGAACATATTTTTTCAGATTTTAGAACATATAATAGTTATGAATGCTTGATTCTTAAATATATTATTTAATACAAAAAGCTGTGGAATTTAATAGAGCTTTGTTATTGATGTTAATCCTATCTTATTAACTTAAAACTTTAAAATTCTAACATAAAATTGAGTGTCTAATCGACATCTACGGGGTGTCTCTGAACGAGATAGCTAGACATTCTAGAATAACGCTTATACGGTTCCCTTTACATAGTACAATACAGGGCAACTGTATAGCTGATGAATGATGACTAAGTAGGCTATTGGCCCCTTTATTGGTATTTCTCTCATACGTCTTAAAATAAATGTCCAGCCGGAACTGTTTGGACTTGCTCGGACAATGTGGTGTATTAAAATCACTTGTTCTGCTGTGAGGTCAATTTGGTCAGTATTTGAAAAAGACAAATTCATTGATTACCAAATTAGGCTAATAGTTTTAGTAGTTACAGGGCACTGTAGTTTCGGAACACTCGCCAGGAGAATGATCCTACGGTACAATGATTACTGTTGGAGCTGTTACAAGGAGGAGGAGACAATAGTTCACCTATTCTGTCAATGCCCGGACTTGCCAATCACGAAGAATCGTATATTTGGAGTCTCTTTTCTATCGTAACGGGTAACACAAAGGGATTTACTAACGGACTAACCTAAAATACATATATATATTAGACATAAAGTTAGCTAGAAACAGCAAACATTCCTCACAAACTTTCTTTAAATGTGCGTAAATTTTTCTCAAATTAATAGTTTCTACAACAAACGTATATATGATATGTTAAATTTTTTAATATATTTATTTAAAATGGTAGTTAAAGTCTTAGCAATTTTTAAAGTATATACATATGTATATTCGTGCATCCTCTGATTGCATTTTCAAAACTACTAGATTCTGTTAATAATGTTTTAAAGAAATAGAACAAACAGTTAACTGCTAAAGTTCCTAAAATCCTGATTAACTAATTTTTAAGCTTTAGTTTTTGGATTCATCGTCCAAAGCATTTAATGCGCAATAATAATTCAAAGGCTCGAAAAAGGTTCGAAAATGTAACCAACAACTTCTTGTCCTGATAACCATCTTTTAGATATTTAAAAGTAATTGGATATCAGTTCCAAAATATTCATGAAATTTAATAAAATTATCTTAATGGCTTGCACTACTACACAAATGGTATCTTACATCATTTATTTATCTATTTTATCTGGAATACCAAATTTTGATGTAGCAGTATTCTGAAATTGTACCAGGTTTGCCAACTCTATCATAGTTTCCTTATATGCATGTATGTATATTAAATTACATTTTTTATGAACGTATCCCTGACCTTCGTTTTTAAATATATAAAAAAAGACAATACTAAAACAATTATAGCATTTTTATGTAAATATTATAACATTGTGTTATTTTTTCTTATTATTTCAGATGACATCACCGTTGCCATATGTCCTGGCATTGGCAATTCCTCCGAAAGTGTTTACATACGCACATTTGTTCACTATGCACAATGCCATGGCTATCGTTGTGCAGTCCTTAATCATATTGGTGCCTTAAATAGTGTACAAGTCACCGCCTCACGAATATTCACATATGGTAAGTAGTTTTCTATGCAATGCAATTAATTGTCTTTGTCTGCACCTTCAAAATCAAGTCAAGTAAAGTGAAGACAATAAGAGAGAGAGAGAGAAAACAAAGAAATCAATTAAATTGACAATAAAACTTTCACAATTTCATTAACATTTCAAGGCCATACTGATGACTTTTCCATAATGATTGAGAATCTAACGGAAAAATATAGAGATACACATATTGTGGCTGTGGGCTTTAGTCTGGGTGGCAATTTGGTTACCAAATATATGGGCGAAACTGACAAGAACAAACCACAAAATATCATTGGTGGTATCTCAATATGCCAAGGCTATAATGCCGAAGAGTATGTATACATTGTTTTAAATGCTTAACAATTATTATTCATTTATTAATTTTGTATTATTATTTTTTTTTGCAGAGGCACTAAATGGCTTTTAAATTGGCAAAACTTCCGTCGCTTCTATTTGTACATTATGACTGAGAATATGAAAAATATTATTTTAAAACATCGTCATGTCCTGCTGTCGGAGGAGACGCGCCAGCGCCATAACTTAAATGAGCGTGAAATTATTGCAGCCGCTACACTGCCCGAACTGGATGAGGCATATACAAGACGTGTTCATAATTTCCCCACAACAGCTGACCTCTATCGTTGGAGTTCCTCTTTACACTATTTTGATAAAATTGAAAAGCCAATGATATTTATAAATACCAAAGACGATCCCTTAGTACCAGAAGATTTATTGCCGCCCATAAAGAGTTTTGCAGGTATGTTTGTTGTCAATCTTTAATGTTTGGTTGTTTTGCTGATAAAGAGTGATAGATAAGATATTTTGTTAATGTAGTTGTAATTATTTAAATATTTATTTTTGTTATATGTATATTTAATTTACCAAGGCTGTGGTTATGCTGCCGGCCGGCATGAGCAGTTGTGTTCGAGTGATTAGTGTAGGTTCGAATCCTACCGATTGAGATTTTTGTAATTGGTTTTTTTTTTGCATAGACTGAACTAGAACTAAACTGATCTAGAAACTGAACTAGACCTGAACAACTGAACTAGAACTGAATGGAACTAGAACTGAATGGAACTAGAACTGGGGCCAAATTACCGCATTCGATATCGAGTAAAATTGATCGTAATTTTCTTATTTGAGATTATGGCATTCGATATCGAGCAAGAAATTTAGTACATTTTATCATAATTTCGATATCGATCACGAATGCGGTAATTTCGCCCCTGAACTAGAACTGAACCTAGAAGAACTGAACTAAAACATAACTAAAGAGTGATTTTTTAAGTACTTTCGGGTTTGATTTAAAAAAAACACATAAAGAAATGTATAGAACGATCTATGTATATAATTCAATGTTTAAAGATGTTTTCATGTAAATGTTGACAGCGGCTAATCCTCAAATAGTTTATACGCTGTGTCCAATTTTGACAATCTCTCTCCAACATATCGGTTGGTATCTGACAAATAAATTCTTCAATATTAGCTTCCAGTGCGTCAACAGTTGCGGGCTTGTCCCTATACATTGGCTTTAACATAGCCCCACAAAAAATAATCTAAAGGCGTTAGTTAAATCGCACGATCTAGGCGACCAATTGACCGGCCTTTTGTTTCGCGTGCTGTGTGGCATGTGACACCGTTTTGTTGAAACCACATGCCAGCCAAATCCAGCTCTTCCATTTTGGGCAAACAAAAATTTTTAATCACAGCACAGTAGCGCTCGCCATTCACAGTAATATTCCTGCCTTCGTCGTCTTTGAAAAACTGGCCTATAATCTGCACCAAGAAGTGCATTTTGCGGTTCACACCATATATGACAATTTTTCTTGTTTATGTACTCATTTAACCAGAAAAGAGCTTCGTCGCTGAACACAATTTTCTGATAAAAAGTGCACGATGTACTTTTTGAACCGAGTATGAATTTTGATAATAAAATTCAATAATCTGCAAGCGTGGTTTGTTTGTAAGCCGATTATGGTTAAATTTATAAAAAAACTTCGTTTTTTTAGGACAAGGCAAAACAAATTTTTAGTATTATTTTATTTGATGCTGTTTGTTCTTGCAAAACTTTTGTAAGAGTAAACAACGTCAAATAAATTTGTGCGAAAACAAGTGGTTACGCCTTTTTGAGTAAATATTTGCCATGTGTGTCCATACCTTAACAGTTACATGTTACACGAAAACAGCCAAGCTGCCAAAAAGAGCCAAAGAGAAACTTGCTAAATCAGCCTTTAAAACTGAACTAGAACTAAAAATAAATTTCTGTCAAACTTTAACAAATGTACATTTTATTTTAGCGTTTATGATCATAAAAAATATTAATTTATTATGGCAACTTCGTTGAGTTGCTTTCGTATTATAGCGAATGATGCATGCATGGGTGTGTGTTTATTTAAATACATACATATATATATCAATAATGCTGACAGTTAAATTTATATTGAGACATGTTTCAACTGGGACAAATATCGCCAACAAGCAGTCGTGGCCGAGCGGTTAAGGCGTCTGACTAGAAATCAGATTCCCTCTGGGAGCGTAGGTTCGAATCCTACCGACTGCGAGATCTCTTTTTTTATATTTTTTATTTTCTCATTTGATTTTAAAACAAATATTATCAATAAATATTTTTTTATTTTCTGTTTTAGCTTCTCGCCACAAGACTTGTTATGTCGAATTGGCCCATGGCGGTCATTTAGGTTTTTATGAAGGAGGTCTTATTTATCCAAATCCCGTTACCTGGTTAGATCGTACATTAATTTCAATGATTGGAGGATTATTTATGATCCACATAAATCCCTCAAAACATCAGATCTCAGCAACGCATTAAATGAGCTTACACAACAATAAATTTAGCTTTATTTGTGAAAATACAAAAAAACATTAAGGGAAGAAAACATTAGAATTAATATAACAAACACATAATAAATAAATAAATAGTTTTTTTAATAACAAATTTAATTTATATTAATTAAAACAGATAATAAATACATTTTTACAAGCAACAAAAAAGCACACAAATATTAAACAATAAAATTTAAAATATAAAAACACTTAAATTATACATACACACATTCATACCATAACATTAAAAAATAAACAAAATTAAAAATGTAACAAATATATAAGTATTGTGCTTTGAAAGAGGTAAGGAATTTATGAAGAAAATCTTATTGTTATATATTTAGAAGAAGAAACTACAAAAATAACCAAACAAAATTCTGTTTTATGAAAACTAATTTTGACAAAAAAACGATTTTTAGATATTAAATATATTAATAACTTTACAAAACATAAACTAAAAAACCAACAAGAAACAGTCTGCATTTTATGCTATATAAAATTAAAAACTTTTTTGAAATATTTACATACCATATCTTAAACAATCTTTATTTTAACTATAGTTTTTTATTATAAATTTTTGTATATTTAAAGCATAACCCCCTTATTTAAAAACGATTATTAAATTTAACAAACGTTTATTAAGACAGATTTGCATATAAAAATTTGTTAAATTTAATAATCGTTTATGAATAAGGGGGTAAATATTTAGTATTAATAAAACAAATAACTTATTTATAAAAAATCAGTTTTTTATTATTTTTTTATTATATTTATTAGTTGTTGTTATTTTATTTTAGATCTAAACAGCAAAAAACATAATTTTTGTACTTTTTATAATATTATATATATTAATAACATTTTTAACTGCTTTCATGTGTTACAACAATAAAATTATTAAATTTAATCTTGCTAATTTTATTTTAATTATTATTTATAAACATACATAATAGGTATATAAACAATAACAATATGAATAATTGCAACTAATATTTTTACAAAATTTTTTTTTGGAATTAAATATGTTTTAGGTATTTTTATTAATAAAAAATTATAACAGATTGCGTGTGTGTTTTTATAAATAAAATGTCAAAATAAAATTAGTAAAAAAGCAAAATTTAAACAAAATATAAAAAAAATTCTTCTTAATATATGTAGATAGAATATATATTTATCAAACAAAATTATTATAATAAATGTTGTCTGTGAGAAAATTAAAAGAAATTGAAATGATAACTATAATCTAAATAAAACTAATAATATTTGTCAAAAAACACAAGAGATAAATACCTATACATACATACATACATATATTATTTTTATTTTTTATTACAATATTAGCTGCAAGCAATAATTTTTTCACTATTAGAGGGAGGGTTCTACTAATTAAAATGGGGTTTAAAATATAAATAAAAACTACAACAATATGCGAAAAAATAAAGGACTTATTTATTTATTTATAAAAGTAAAAAGCATGAGGTAAACAAATGTATGGGTCGATTACCCTAGAATTTGCGGTTGCTTTGATTTTTGACTTCAGTTACTTTTAAATTTTACTAGAGTTACCTATAAATTAAAACTGATTTTAAAATTCATAAAATCATATTTGAGCACACAATATTCTTCGTTCTTTTTTCTAAATAATATTCTTTAAAGTATTTGTTATTATTGGTTATTTTGACCTTTTTTTTTATTAAGATTTTTATTTAACCTTTAGTTAGTCTTTTTTTATAAAAAATTTAAATTTAATTTATAAATTAATAAGACAATAATATAAAAACGAACAAAACTAAAAACAATACAAGAAACAAAATAAATCCGAAAATTTAGAAATCAATAATTTATATTCCGGATATATCAGAACTATTGAGGAGATCAAAAATTTTCAATACTGATAAATTAGAATGGCTTACAAGACTTATAACTACGGTGACCATTTTTGGGAAAGGAAATACAGGACATATACAAAATAATGTTAAAAGTGAAAAGAAAAACAGAAAAAATAATCATATATTATATTTATTATTATTGCTATAAAATTAAGTAACAACAAAAACAATTCTTCTTGATTAGAATAAAAAGTTAAATAAAAAGTTTTTATAATATTATAATTTAAAAAAATAAATTTGGTTTTATAAACAGTCTTCTTGACTAAGGCTAACAAAAAAAAAATAGAAAAAAAACTACATAAATGATAAATTTAGTTATGAAGTTTGATATTTTTCCACAGAATGGATTTTTTTTAAACATCTGGATTGTTAATTAAAAATCCTTTAAATTTTGAGCAATTCATTTTAAAATTGCATTTTGTAATTAATAGTGATCTTAAAGTATTTACTTTTAATTGCGATTTTTCGGTGGTCCAAAATTATTCATTAAAAACACTCTCTCGGTAGCATTATTTGAAGCTGATAGACATACACAAAATTTAACAAATATCAATATATTTTTATATGCAATCACATTTGGCTTAAAGTGATTAAAAATTTCAGTCCATCTTTCATCTACTGATTATTTTTTACCCTCCAGTCTTCTATTTTTTCATTATTTGCAAAATTTTTCACGCAACTCACTTCATCAAATAAATCTTCATTATTTTTAAATCATTTCTAAATTCATTTAGATAAAGTTTTTTCAATCTTGTCCCAAGATAACATATTTCGTAACAATATCCAGTCTAAAATTTCTACATCTCTAAAAGCTTTATCCCACTGATTTAGGTAATCAATGCATATTTGGTAAAAACTTGTTATATGTTCTTTAGTTATTTTTCATCAAAATCATTACTTTTCTGTACTTCGAGAATAATATTTTTCACAGTAAGGGGTAAAAACAGTTCCTTTTTCCGTTCGACCAATTTAAATTTTAAATCTTTTAAAATAATTGAAGCCTCAGGCATTAAATATTTTGTGATTCTACTTTAATAATAGCTTAATTCAGCACAAGGATTCATAAAAAAATTTCGTAATATTGTCGGACATTTTGGTTGAGACATAAAATATAATTTTAAAGCTTCAAATAGTTTTATGATTCTTTCCAAAGCAGTCATTAAAGTTAACCATCGAGTTTTGCTATGTCCTAGTAACTTTTTATATTCTATTTCAATATCTTCACATATTTCTTTAAAATTTTCAATTCTAACTGTATAAATATAAAAAAAGAATAAATTTTGACAATAATAACTTCAATATCAATAGGTAAGTAAGCATTCTGCTGCAGTTTGTATGCAGTTGTTCAAAATATGTGCAGCGCTTTATTTACACCTATCAGTTTTTGGCCGATGAAGTTTTTTTGCATTTTGTGAAAGATATTATTCTGACCTTTTCTGGCTGCACCACCAAAATTACAATTTGTGCTGTCTCCACAAAACGCTATCATTGAAATTACATTTTATTTTTGTTGGAGCCATATCTCTAATAAAATGAATGATATTTTTTAACTTTTGAAATGTAGGGAATTTTTATGAGAATTTTGTATAATGTTCGTGCAATGTATATGCTAAAAAGAGAACATTTGCATATCAAATTAGGAAATAAGGGACATTGTACTGTCCTGTATTTACAAAAAAATCTCAAGGGACAGCATGTTAAAAAACAGGACTGTCCTGTAAAATACAGGACGGATGGTCACCGTAGTTATAATAAATATTAACCCATTTCCGGCCGCGAAACATAAATGTAGACCGATTTCAATGAAATTCAAGTTCTTGGCTAATTTGAGGTTGCTGAATTCAAATCCGTTTACAAAATTCACCTAGCCCTACTGAGACCGTCAGAAACCGGTGTTCGCAAGCGCGAACGCTGGCCGCTATTCAACATAATTATTTTTTGCTTTGAAACTTAAAAAAAAATTGTTTTTGCGTACACAAAACCTATTTTAATACAAGGTTCTTTCAATTTTATTGAATATAATGATAAAATTACTTTTGATGGTACGCTTCAAAGCACTTTGGATGTAAATGTGAATTGCATTTTTTGCACATCCATTTTATTGGTTTTCTACAGATTTTTATTCTGCAAAGTCTAAGTTTTCCGTCTTTCTGTTCAACAACAATGTGTTTGCAATCGGCTCTTGGTAAATTCCGAGGTAAAAACTTGGAGAATTATCACAGCTTTCAGATGATAACAGAATTTCTTTTGCTATTAGAACACGAAAGTTTTTTTGTGCCATAGGTTTTTCGTTTTTTTTTTAAACAAAGAATTGTAGTTTCCATGCGTTGACAAAAAAAAAAAATATTACCCAATATTTCTTGGACTACTTTATGATAATTTCAACTTACCGGAGCAATAAAACTTCAGATTTTATATATATAGTGACTGCTAATTACTGCGAGAGAGCTCTAGCATAAAAGCTTTTATATTGTTTTTTTTTTGGTAATTTATTTACATTTTCTAAATCCAATTATTTAAAGTTTAAAGCAATGCAATCTAGTTCACACCTTATAGTATTATACATTTCATACAATGTGTACAAAGCTTTAAAAGGGCATAACTCGAGAACGGTGAGAGAAAATTCATTTTTTTTTTCGCTAACTTATTTAAAACTTCATAATCTTTTAAACTGCATCATTAGTTTTTTTAGTCTTCATACAAATTTTAAAAGTTATAAAGCATTTTTTTTCATATTTGCTGAAAATTTACGAAAAACTGTTATATAATGTATCAAAATGTGGAAAATCCCTGACGAAACTTATTATTTATGCACATAAAATTAAAGATCAGAAAATTTTCTTTAAGAATATTGATTCAAAAGCTGAAGAAATATCTATTTTTTTACCAATTTTCAACCAAAATTCAAAAAAAGCCCAAAAAGGTCGATTTTTGGTACAAAATCAATTTGCGCGACCTCTAAACCACCTCCGAAAAATCGGAAAAAAATCTCAAAAATTCTTAGCCTTATGAGTATTCAAATTAGGAATGATCCCCAATTTTTTTTTTGGAATGGGACACCCTACTGATGAGCTTAAAACTGAAATAAAAAATGGCCAATACACTTTCATGCAAATCAACACCACACATGCCTTGGTTGTAATTAAAAAACACATGTGGCTGCTGATAGCTGCCGAATTTTTTCCCCTTTTTTTGCCATCTTTTGACAGCATACATTGGTTGAATTTGGTCAAAATTAGTAACCATTGTCACTTCCTTATTATCAGCCCAACGGGAAACTAATATATTGTTTGTTTGATCAAATTGGAAATCCGAATCTCCACGGGTAAATTCATTTCTAGTTTTCAAATGTGCCTTTCCAATTTTATTGATGCGTACAGTTCCAGTAGCACAAAATTTTTTCTCGCTAAGTAAACACAAGAGATGGTACGACGAAAAAAAATTATCGAAATAAATTCTGTGGAGATTGGTGGTTTTTACATTTTCCATACGATCATAATTATCACTAGCACCTGAGTATGGCATACAGTTAAACAAATAACCATTTGAAGAGCAAAGACACCACAATTTGTACCCAAAGCGAATTGGTTTATTTTTTATATACATTTTACATGAGTGGCGACCAAAATATGGTAACATTAGCTCATCGATTGACAAATCGGTACTCCATATGCCGAACTGCATGAATTTTGAGTTTGCTATGTCTAATGGTCTTACCTAAAAAATTAAAAGTCGATAAATAATCAACATGATTCTCATAGAAATAAATATTCAGGGGTGTTATAGAAACCAATATTGTCAGAATTGGTTTTAAAACCGACAAGAACAAATGCTTTGGTGTCATAGGGCACTGCTACACGCTCAATAAAATATAGAGATTCTAGTATCACGATATTTTTTCGTGATAATTATGATCGTAGTTCGGCCGGGCCAAACACTGAGTTCTCGCGTCTAGTCAGATAGATAGTTCAAAACACAGCTTAAAAGCAGTTTTACTGCACAATGGAAATCAGCATCCATAAATACCGGTTGCGTATTCCACAAAAAGGAGGAAACATACGCAAATATTTCAAATCTCTTAAATAAAATTGAATACTATAAAGTAGCAGACTTCAAAATGATTGCAATATTGACTGGAATGCAAACAGGATACACAAAATATATGTGCTTTCTTTGTAAATGGGATTCACGTGCTACCAGCAGCCATTATCATGTTAAATGTTTCGAAGAACGTAAAGAAAATATTATTGGTGACTTAAATGTAATCCATGAATCCCTTGTCCCAAAAGATAAGGTCATACTTCCACCGCTGCATATTAAGTTGGGCGTGGTGAAAAATTAAATACACAAAGAAATGCTTTCAAAGGCATTCATTCATTCAAACAATTTTCCCCAGATTATCTGCAGCAAAATTAAAAGAAGGTAAAATACGGTTTTAAGAAATAATTTTCATTTAATGTAAATTACCTTTTCTAGGAATGCTCGTTGGACCCGATATAAGAAAATTATTACACGATGAAGAATTTTATGGTCATCTGTCGGATATGCAAAAGACAGCATTTGACTTTATGCAGCTAGTTATATCAGAATTCCTTGGAAACTCAAAAGCACAAAACTATGCAGAAAATATTGAAAGCATGCTAATCGGTTTTAACAATATTGGCGTAAGATGTCACTAAAGCTGCATTTTCTGCACTCTCATCTCAATTTTTTTAAAGAAAACCTTGGAGCGGTTTCAGATGAACACGGTGAAAGGTTTCATCAGGATATAAAGGTATCGGAAGAAAGATTCAAAGGGAAATCCCAAAGTGTAATGCTTGCTGAATACGTATGGGGCTTGTACAGAAACCTTTCGGAACATTCACGTCAAGCTAAATACAGGAAAGCATACTAAGTTTAATCTTTAATCCATTGTCATACTAGTGCTATTTCCCATTTCCCTTTTACTCGAAAATTTGAAAAAAATAAATATGTACAAACAAACCACTATTAAAACAAAATTATAATTTTTTTATAGAAGTTGGCGTGTAATTTTGCCAATTAATCGTAAAGAGCTTTATTTACAACAATGGTGTCTTTGGCGACCCCCACTGAAATTTTCCGCGAAATATTTTCGTAGAATATTTTAATCCTTAAATGTCCTTTTTTAAAGGATATTTTTTGATTTTATCGAAAAAAGGGTCAAATTGACCCATAAAGAGACCAGTTAGAGGGTTAAGATCCACAAAAATAATCCTCATACAATTCCACAATACAACTCTGACCATAAGAATTCTCTCAGACATTAACTTACAACATTTTATTCATATAGTATAATGCTCCCTTCGACCAAAAAATGAAAACTTTGACCCACTGTAAAAAAAAACTCAGACGTGCTGGACCATAAGTTTGTTCTACAAAAATGATCTACTCAACATACCCTTTCAGAATTATAGGGTCGCTTATTCTGTTCCAAAAATGGTGTTGGACAGTGTTATTTTTAATCACCCTTCAAACAGAAACAATTTCTAAAGTTGTTTTATATACAATGTCGCGTCGAGTATGCTAGCGTTAAATCGCGTCGCGTCGTTTCTGTCCAATCGGTAAGTAACGTCCCTACAAGAACAGTCAGTGTCGGTCATTTGAAAAATAAACTGTCACTGATTGATTATTTCCAGTGTTACCAGAAAATGAATTCAAAATTAAAACAAGTGCTAAAAAAATAAGTGCTCTAAAAATAAATCGCTAGTGTGACAACATTTATTTTACCGCACGTTTTGTGTGTTTTTTTACGAATTTTTTTTGTCTAAAAATAGAATCTCATCAATCACAAAAATTCCCATATTCTTTTTTCTAAAAAAGTTCGCATAAATAGAACATCCGGTGTTATTTTTCAAATCCAACCAACACACACACGATACACACACACACGCACCACACGATGTAGCGCCTTGGGAGGAGGTGTGAAAGGAAGTGGTGGGTGGAAGAAGAAGGAGGGAGACGGAAAAAGAAGGATGTGGAGACGGACGGACGGATGAATGGGATGTAGGGTAGTAGTGGTGGTAGTGTGGTAGGTAGTGTGGGGGGGGTGGGACTGCCGACGGCGAGATTTTTTTTCTGTCATGTGGTGAATAAGGTGGTGAAAAAATCGTGGTGAGTATAAAAAACGTGGTGAGTATAAAATCGTGGTGAGTTTTAATAAATTCACCACAAATTCCGTTATTCCAAATTTTTCAAGGTCATTGAAATTTGTCATCCTAAAAGCAGGCAATGGATGTGCAGTTTACAGTTTTACGGGGTGGTTGCTGAATTAGCTAACAAATAAGAAATTCACCACAAATACCGTTTTTCGAACATTTTCTAGAAAATTCATAAAAAGTAGGAAATGGTTTGTTGTCAGTGCTAAAGAAAAAAGTCCTGTCGTTATTTTTCATATATGTGGTAAAAATAAATTTACAAAAAAAATGTTGATTGAGAAAATTTATACATACCATATGTAATTCAATCGTCACTTTGAAAGAAAAAAATCGTCACACCACTTTGCTATTTTTTTAAACAAAAAAACGTCAAAATGACGATAATAGTCAATCTGGCAATGTGCGTCTTCGAGTTATAGAGTTCATGGGTATGCTTTTCAGACAAACAGGCAAGGAAGGCCGTACAGGAGAGTGAGAGAGAGAGTAGACAGAGACAGGAAAGGAAGGAAGAAGAGAAAAAAACACTAAAAAAAACAAGAAACAAACCTGGTCGTCGATGATGACGGGGTAGCGAGGTGGAGGAGGGGAAAGGAAAATGGAACTTTTTTCTGTTTTTCTTTGCATGTTAGAGGTGTGGTGGGTGGTGTGTTATGGTGGGTGGTGTGGTGAATTTAAAAATGGTTATTAAAATCGTGGTGAGTTTTAGAAATTCACCACAAATACCGTTATTTGAACGAAAATTTTCAAGGTCATTAAAAATTTGTCACCCTAAGAGTATGCAGTGAGTGGTGTCTTTTTACATGCTGATAACACAGTTTGGTTGTTTGGTGCTTTTACTAACTAATCAAAGTTGTTTTTTGTCTTCAATAAAAGTTGACTACAAAGTTTACTAAAAATTTGTCACCCTAAGAGTATGCAGTGAGTGGTGTCTTTTTACATGCTGATAACACAGTTTGGTTGTTTGGTGCTTTTACTAACTAATCAAAGTTGTTTTTTGTCTTCAATAAAAGTTTACTACGCACTGTAGTATTATCATAATTTATTTTTAACTTTTTATGTTGCACGTTACTGCCCTGCCCTTTGTGTTTTATTCCAACTTGATAGTGTTTTTTTGAGCATTTAACTGATTTTTGGAAGTGGACTTTATATGAGGGCTATAGTCAAATATGGACCGATGCCAACAAAATATCGTTTGAAATTTCACTTTGCATAAAACTTATGACTGCAATTTTATATGAATTGGGCCATGGTGTGCTACTGTACTCACCTTGTATAGTTACACCATGAATAGGGATTTCTTATAGACATTTATTTATGTACCATAAAGCCATATTCTGGAAAGACATTTATTTGTATGGGGGCTATGATAAATCGTGGACCGTTTCCTACTATTTTCAACAGGACCTGTTTTTCTGTAATAGAAATAAAGTGTGCAAAATTTTTCATATTATCTGCATTATGAAGAAAATAGCAAAACATATCTGGAAAATATCGATGTATAACTTTGATGTATAACTCGGATCCTAAATCAATACCAAACATTTGGGTGGAACAAAAAATGTTTGGTAAAAAATTTAATTGTTGTATGTCGTTTTTTTGAACCTCTATCGTGCCCTCAACCGACGGACGAACATGGCCAGATCGTCTTAGAATCTTATAATGACCCATAATATATACACTGTTTGGTTCTACGACCAATATTTCGATGTGTTACAAACGGAATGACAAACTTAATATACCGCCCAACTTTTTAGTGGTGGGTATAAAAAGGCCAAACAATTTAAGTTGAACAATATTTAAGATTTCAGTAACTATAAACTTTATATGCACACTCTAATCTTATGTTATACATAATTTATTATTACTATAGGCCCGTAACTCATATTGGATATATTATATACATAGGTAGATATGTATACCCATCTATGCTTTCTTATTATAACATTGGTGAGTAACCCCTTAAACAATTATTGTAATCTTGCCAATCTTGTAGACATACTCATAATTTAAGGAAAACTTGTAAATATAAGTGTAAACAAGGTCAAGATTTTCAAGTACTTGCACAAACAAAGTATTATGTACGTATGTACATATGTAACTCTGTACGATACAACAATGACTGCTGATGTGGTCACAATTAATTAAAATAAACAACAGATAAAGTACAATGATTTAAAAATATACACTAAGATCATAAGTTACTGTTTCTAGTTAAATTCTGATATATAAAGAGAGTTTTTAAGTTTAAAAAATGTATTCAATTAAAATTGTTTATAGTTTAAGTTAAAGTTTTTAAACATTTTAAAATGTTCTCTGTTAGAAACATCATCAGTTTTGTAATCATTGTTGTGGCAGTGACACTAGTGAAGAGTAATAAATCTGTTGATATAAAAGAATTGTCAGAATCAAAAGAGTCTTTTGATACAGTCGATTACATTGAAAATTGCTTACGCGGTTGTCCCCGTATCCTAGATCCCATTTGTGCTGTAGATGAATTGCATCCTCAGGAGTACAAATATTTTCACAACCAATGTTTAATGGAATACGACAATTGTCGTCAAAGTCGAGGTATATTCTTTGCTGCCTACAATTTGATTAAACAAAAATTCCAATTCCACCCCCCTCCTTCAACCTCACAAACTAAAAAAAACTTTGTAATATTTTTACATCACACTTATATTGTTCTTTTCGCAACTCCTACTGTGTTAAGCTTGGAAACCCACACAGATGCTTTTGTGCATTAAGGATGTTGATCCGGTGGTACGTGATGACTGTATGCGTGCCTGCCCATTGATTTATAATCCTGTTTGTGCCAGTGATGGAAAAAATTATGAAATTTTTGGCAACCAATGTAGTTTTGGCATGGAAAATTGCTTAGCCAGCGGCAGTAAGTTTATGCCTTTTGTTGGCGTTCTTTTAATATATACATACATATATACATATATTTTTGTGTTATCTAAAATGACAAACCTTTTAAAATGTTTTTCATCACATTTTTTTTGTTTGTATTTCTATTTCATTTTGATGGTGTGCATCATCGTAAAATCCCTTGTAGAATGGTTAGAAGTGCGCGCTGAACAATGTGGTTTGTGAAAAATTCAATTATGGATGATGGTTTGTTTCAATCAAATAAAATTTAAAGTTGTGCGAAAATATATTTCGGTAATAGTTTTCACTGCTTTTGGATGTAACAGCTAAAAGAAAAACACATATTTCTTTAATTTTTATTAAATTATATCAAAATTGTTTAATATATTTTACGTTTCTGTTTGTTTTATTTATTATTTTTATATGGATTTATTTGTTATACATTTAATTTTTAATTGTTAGTTTTTTTATTTTAAATTAGAAATTATCATTAAATAAGAAATCGTTTAAATTTGAGTATAATATTTCTATGTATTTGTTTTATTGTTTGTTATACATCTAATGATATTTGTACATACATTTATATACATATTTATGTATAATTAGTTTTCTTCTTGTTTGCTTTTGCATAATTATGTTTATTTGTTTTTAATATTTAATTAATTGTTTTCTTTCTTTATTGCTATTATCGATTTTAATAATTAAATAGTTTCTTTTTTTGCGTTTAAAATTAAATAATAAAAATGCTCACAGTTTATTTTATGCAGTGCATTTTTTCGGTTTCAAAGCTCCATATAAAGAAAACTAAAAAAGAAAAAAGTGTCATATAAAGGAAAAAATAATTTATTGCAAAAATATAAATTTTAATATACACCAATACCTCGCTTTGCGGCGCTTCGTTTTGTATTTTTTCGAAGTTGCGTCGCTGCTTAATTAGTACTAATATTCACTGTGCGTCGTTAGATTCTCAAGGTTGCGTTATTTTGGGTTCGAGTCTTTAATTTTTTTTAAATTTTCGCAAAATCTGCAACATCATTAGATGCAAAAACAATGACCCGTACAAGAAAAGCTTTGATAATCGAAATTATATTGATGATTTCAATTTGGATTGAAAATCAAGTTGCGCAAAGAATACCATTAAGTAAAACGGTATTTGAAACAAACGCAAAAAGGATTATCCAACGATAATGCTAGTGGTAGTAATACAGACAATTGCTACAAGAAAATTTATTTTACGTTGAAAAAAAGCTGTTCAGCAAACATTGGACCAATTTTTTGTGAAAGAAAGCCGACGACTTAGTATTTTCGTAACCTAGAACCTGTCTTCGCTCTTCACATGGTTTATAATATATAAATAAATCTTAATTCACTTTGCGTCATTTCAATTTGCTTCGTGTTTCTTTTTGGAACGTAATCTCGAAACAAACAAAAAATACTCGTTTTTCACGTCATAGCTTATCTCATGCAGTCAATTTCAACTGTACCGATAGCTAAATGCAGCCTAGTTGGTTTTTCGTTATTCTTTTTTTACTTCTATGATAATAAACGTTGTTTTTTTGTTTGTTAGTCCTGTTTCAAACCGTAGTTTTAGTTGACTAGTTTTTGTTCAATTCTCTTTTGAACTTGCCATTTCAATCACACTCGTCACTTCAATATCGTACTTTTTCATGCAAATCAACATGTATGAAAGAAAGAAAAAAAAAGAAAATAAGAAAATTGACTAGTACCGCTAAATTTGTATCCCCTTTATATTTTCTCTTCTCACCCAAAAATACTTGCCTTGAAGAGTTAGAATTGAAGAGTGTGAAAGGGAACTTAGACTATAACATTTTTTCTTTTAAAAGACAGCAATTTCTTTTTTTTGGATCCTGTTAGTTTCTATAGTTTTCTCAAAATAAGCTGTGAGCCACTGTACTTTGAAAGTCTTCAACATTACTTGCGCCATTTTCATAGAAAATTATAAATTTAAGATGTTATTTATATATTTTTAATCTCTATTTTTTTCATAATTTATTTAAAGTTTAAACTGATTTATTTTTCTTAAAATATTTTTTAACTTATTGGAAGGGAAACCGATTACAAACTAAATAAAAAACATTTAAAGACAATTTTGAAGTTCTAAACAACTGTGGCGATCTCTTTAAAATTTGGTGAATAGCTTATTTAAGATTTCAAATGTAATACTTAAATAACAACATAAAGCAAAAACTTTGTTATCATGTCGTGCTAATTGCCACTATTTGACCAACCTACTTTTTGAAAAAATATGGTTCAATTATACCTCTTGTCAAACTGTAGTACGATGTGAAATACACTGTGTTGCATTACTATAATTACACTTGATATTTTTTTGTTGTAAATATACAAATATTCCGTTTTTTATCAAAAATACCACTTTATTTATTTAAAAGAGAAATTATTGATTAATATGTTGTTAGTGTTTCATAATTATAATTAAATATCATGATAAACAAAGAAAAATACTAGAAAAACATAATCAAGCATAGGTAGACTGCTAAAAAAAAATATACTCGACAAAAGCTGTTTTCTTTGTTTAAGGCGATTTTTCCGATGAGAAATAATTTAATCTTGATGGGCCAGATGGTATCAAAAGCTATTGAAGAGGCCTACGGAAGGAACAGAGATATTTCTCAAAAAGAAATTTCGTAGGCGATTCTTTGATGGTTTGGGGAGTTGTTTTGTGCCGACAGTATGCTTGATTTGGTCAAATATGGAATGATGTAAACAGAATTTCGTTTTATCAAATCCCTTAACATGAAACTTATTTTTGCTGAATTTTTTATGACTACTGAACTTGTCCTTCTATAATATATATAAAGTGTGCAAAATTTCCTGATATTATCTGCATTATATTTGAAGAAAATAGCAAAAAAATATTTAAAAAACATCGAAGTTGTCTGAAACTTTGGTCCATACCACGGATCCTACTAGAGCGATGTTGTGAAACAAAGAATATTTTGGAAAAATTTCTTGTTCTAACTCTTGACATGGCTAAACCGTCTTAAAATCTTATAAGTTCCCAAAATATAGGCTGTTTTCATAAACGCAGTATGCAATGCAATATTTCATTGCATAGAGTTCATAATAGCATTTAGAAATATAATATTTCGATGAGTTACAAACGGAATGACAAACTAAATATACCCCCCATTATTTAGATGGTGAGAAAAGGGAAGAGGAAAAATTAATGTTAGTTTATTCTATCAAATTCTGATTCAAAAGTGTTTAATCACTGTTTTTTGTTACATAAACATTAAAATCTTTATGCGACTAGATTTTGTGTGAACAATGACCTGTTATACATATTATGTATTGATTATAATTTATACTTATTTTATATATTTATGTATGTACATATATAAACTTAAATGCATATCTTAGCGATGGGAAACCATCAATTTATTTATTTCTACATAATTTTAATTTAATATAAAATTATTTATCATATTATATATAATACTATACACATCTATAAACAAGATTTAAATTTTGTACAAAAATGGTAATTAAATTTTTAAACAAAATTAAATCTCAATAAATATAACAATTTGAATTATTTCCTAAAATCAATAATTTACAAAATCAAACATTTATATATAAAATAATAAGATTTATTTAACTAACAAATGCCATACAAAAACATTAAAATTACCACAGACTTAAACCAAATTGCTTACAAATATTTTATAAGTTTCACAGCTTTAATTGGTTCAATAAATATTTGTTAATATTGGCATTCTTCAAAGAATTTACTTGCTTACTTATATATACATACATATCGTTAGTCCCATGTAGAAAGGCCCTAACTCGCTATTTTTTTCGAAATTTGTTTTTTTTTGCGATTTCAATGCATTTAACGCAAATACACCTCCTCACAAAAATTTATTGCAATAGTGTAAAAAAAAAAACGCTTTTATAAGCAGTTGTGCAAAAAAATTTACATGTTGAATATTACAGTTTCTCTTATGTTTTTACCTTCTCCTGTAAAGTTTCAAATATGCGAGTTAGGGCCTTTCTACATGAGACCATCGATATGTATATTATATTGGAAAAGTTTTAAACAGTTTTTTTTTACAAATGTTTTAAAGTTGTGATTTTTTTTTAATATTTGAAATTTATTCGTTTAAATGTTTATAATTAGTTCATTTGAATACAGTTTAAATTTTTTTATTTAATTAACAAATTTCTATTAAATAACAAAAAAATTATTGTATGAAAATAAATTGTATCTTGTGTTTTCTACATTATAGGTATTTAATTTTATAAATATGTTTATTTAGTCTTTATTATAAACACTGAATTAATATTTTTATATACAAGTATATTTATTCAGTTTAGTTTAATTGAATTAAATAAATAACTAACCCAGTAAATCATGTAATGTTTTGATAAAGAGAATTATAAACTTAAAACTGTCTAAATTGGTCATAAAGAGTGATTTTCTAAGAGCTTTTGGATTTGATTTAAAAAAGAACACATACAATTTAGAGAAATGTATGAATTCCATATTTAAGTCCATAAAACGATCTATATAAATTAATGTTTAACAATTATTTCAGGTAAATATTGAATGTTGCTACGCCTCTAATGGTTCATACGCTAGGTCCAATTTTGGCATACGCTCTCTAACATATCTGTCGGTATCTCCCAACATTTGGGGCCATATTTCATTTTAATATTGAGCTAATTTTTCATAATATTTGGGGTGATTTTTCATAAAAAAATTAGTGATAAATTTCGTAATAAAATGTGACCCCAAAATTTGGCCATTTTTTAAATTTTTTTTGAGGCATTTTTTCTTGGGGTCATTTTTAACAATGTCGTCGCTATTCACAGTAACATTCCTGCCTTAATTGTGTTCGAAAAACTACGGCCCAGTGATGCCATCGGCTTATAATTCACACCAAACTGTGCATTTTTCGGCATGAATTCACAGTCCTTGCAATGCTTTCGGCTACTCCTTACGCAAAATACGATAATTTTGCTTGTTTACATATCCCTTCAACTAAATATGAATACAAGTTTCCTATAAAAAAAGTGCACGATTCACTTTCTTAACCGAGCATGAATATTTTGATAATAAAATTCAATAATCTGCAAGCGTTGTTTGTTTGTAAGTCGATTCAAACTTAACATGTTACAAGAAAACAGAGGTGAGCTGCCAAAAAACAGTCTTGCCAAAAATAAAGTTGTTAAAAAATCACCCTTTAAATCATTTGTCGAAACATCAGATTTTGAAATGTTATAAATTTCTTCATTCAGTGAATAATTTCTTGTCTCCACATGATTTTGTCTTGTGTGGACAACACTTGTTGGTGTTATGTTTTTGCCCGAACAACATTTTCATAACATTTGTTCCCACAACTAAAGGTATGGTCACACTTGGCAAATATTTGCCGAAAAGGACGTAACCACTAAACAACATATATTTGAACTCGTAAATAGGAAAAGTTATTTAAATAAAATTAAATAAAAAGTTTTTTTAAATAAAACTTTTCTTTTTTAGGCCAAAGCACAACAAATATTTAGTTTTAATTTATTTGATGATGTTTGATCTTGCAAAGTTTTTGTATTAGTTAACAACGTCAAACAAATTTGTGCTAAAACAAGTGGTTACGCTTTTTTGAGTAAATATTTGCCAAATGTGACCGTACCTTAAGTCTGCATTAAATGTCATTTTCACACAAAAAGACTGCCATTTTCCAAAGTTATAAAGAAAACTATGAACAAGAAAATCAACACGTTCCTTTTCACAAAGGAATATGATCAGAATATGTGTTTCTGTGCCCACAAAACGATAGCTGGTCAAGACATGGGGTAAAGCATTGTCCTCATAAGATCCCGTCACATTACAGAAGCTTTTAGCTTTTCTTAAAATTTAATAAATCAATTTGCGGTATAATTCAATCGGATATTATGTGAACAAGACTTTAGTTAAAATTGGACTGAAATCCTTTGCCATACCACTTAAATGAATAATATATAAATATTACAAAATTCATTAAGAATTGATTTGACAAAAAAAAAATGAAATTAATGTTCACTTTATATTATGTATATAGACTATAATTTTACTGTCAAATATTTAATTTAATTTAACTGTATTAAAAAAAAAACGTTTCATAAAAACTTAATTTTCATAATGAACTGCATATGTATATTAATGTTTTAATTCATTAAAACAGAATTTGCTTGATCTGTAGTACAATTATTTAAATAAATATAAAGTTTTAATTAAATTAATTTGCTGTTCGTGGTTAACAATTGTTTATTTAAAACATTTATTTATTTGTTTGTTGTTTCTGTTTTTCTTTATTCTGCTAACTGTATGAATACTTTTACAAATAGAAAAATACATAAATTAAATAAATATTATAATTATTACAATTATTTGCACAGCAATTAATTTATTAACTATTCAATGGGTAAAATAACAAATTAATTAAAACAATTAACAAAATTAATTTAAATCATACATTAATTTTTCAGCATTATTTGGTTCCTCGCAATCGAATGAAGCCATCATTAAATCTGAAAATAGATAGAAAACTACATTTTATTACATGTTGTTTTAATTGGCATGACATTTAATATGCATTTTTAATATTGTATAATCATTTTTAAATTATTATTAAAGTATTAAAAAATAAATGTTATACATATTGTGTTGCTAATTGATTTTTGTTTTAAAAGTATACACTAAAAAAGGATTATATATAAATGTTAAAATAAGGGTTAAAGCATTTGGTTACAAAAAGCGATTGAATACTTTTGAATGATAAATTGACACTCATTTATGAATATCCAGAAAAGCTAAAAGAAGAAACTCAAATTTATTCGTTTTATAAATATTAGTGTGTTTGTTTTGATGGGTTCTATTAACTGTTGCATAACATTTCGATCCATCTGTTCTTTTATGGTTTAATATTCCTTTGACAAAAGCCCAATAATGTTCATTTGGTCGAAGCTGCGGACAATTTGGACGGTTCATAAATTTTTTCTATTATGTCATTCTGATTTCTTTGTCACCATTATAAAGAGTGATTTTCTAAGGGCTTTTCTATTTGATTTTAACACATAAAATTTAGAGAAATATATGAAATATTTATTTGAGTCGATAAACAACTTATACTTGAATGTTTAAAATTGATTTCATGTAAATGTCGACCGCGGCTACGCCTCAAATGGGTCATACGCTGGGTCCAATTTTGACATACTCACTCCAACATATCGGCCGGTAACTCACGAATAAATTCTTCAATTTAGATTCAGATTCGGATTAAATCAGTGCGGGATTGCCCCTTAGTTATAAGCCTTAACGAAGCCCCACAGAAAAAAATCTAAAAGCATTAATTCGCACGATCTAGACGGCCAATTTACAGGCCTCTTACGTTAAATAAACTGTACTCGCCTCTCAATAGGGCCATTGTCTTGCGTGCTGTGTGGCATGTAACACCGTCTTGATGAACCCGCATGTTAGCGAAGACCAGCTCTTCCATTTTGGGCAACAAACATTTATAATCATCGCACGGTACCGCCCAAAGAAAAAATTAAAAATTATAATAAATAATAAAAAATTACACTGATTACAATTATTATTTTTGGGCCTTTTTCATCGTTGTTACTTTAGAGTAATTTATAATTTTAAGAGAAATAAAAAATTACCCCAAAATCATTGAATAAAAAGAAGCCCCAAGAAATTTTGTTTATATACTTTAGGGCTAAATTTCATTTGTTAATATTTTAAAATATACTAATAAAAAACCGAATATAAAATTTTCAAATTATTAGTTACTGTTTTCTTTATTTCTATCTTCAATTATATACAAAATTTGTGTTGAAAATTCATTTAAATTTTTGGAGAAATTCTATGTTATGAAAAAGGCCCATTCACCAACGTCTGCAAGCGTTATTCATTTGTAAGTCGATTCATGGTTAAATTATAGACTAAGCTGAACATCAGCAGTTAAAAACAGTCTTGCCAAAAATAAAGTTGCTAACTTAGAGTTAAATGGCAGCAAACGTTCTTATTATTCTTTTATATAAATGTCCGAAGTTATAGTTGAAGAGCTGACAAAAAGTGTGCTCTTCAGACCAGAACGGAAAATTGCTTGCCAAATCACCAATTCATTTTTGTATATTTGTATTTTGAGAAGCCAATGTTGGCCATTCCAGCTGTTGGAGATTAATTTTTACATATATATATATATAACAGCTACATTTCCCAGATTTTTTGATATTTTCGGTAAACATAAACGTTCTTTTGAGACCGCTATTAAGAATTCATCAACGAAAATAACAGTTGTTTGGTTATAATACTCGTATTGTGGTCTTTCAAATCAAATCAATTATTTAAAGAAAGCTTACTTTCATTTCAAGCTAATTTGAGCACTGTATAGGGCGCTATATTGTTTGTATATGGGCATTGAAAATGCGGTTACGTATCGAGAGATTTTAACAATTAAATTTTGCCCTATAAATTATGTTATAAATATCACTGACAAGTGGTTTCAACAAGATGGTCCAACACGTTACACTGTCACCGAAACAATGAATTTATTGCAAACTACATTTAACGGTTACATAATTTCATGAAATTCAGCTAATACCATCACCTTGACGCTGTTTCAATCCTGAGGAGAGATATGGCGACACCGGTGCCATGAGCTTGCACGGGTTCGAAACTGGATAGAGTCTGGATGGATAGAGTCTCCAAACTGATAATTGGTTGAGGTCCCTTCGGGGTTCACGTAATGGCTGTGGCTGATATCCAAAGCGGGGAGAATAGCAGTTGGTTAAAAGACTGATGTTTGTTTGAAAAACAAATTTCCTCCAACAAATTGTTGTAGTTTCTGTTGGTGAATAACAACAAAGCCTTCGACAGTAGTAGCTCGATGCTCAGGAAATGTACGGGAATTGTGTTGGCGATCTTCCTTTAGACGAGGTTAGATATGCGGCAAACGCAGTAAATTCTGATCTTCGTCCTTAGCAGTAATCGGTCAATGTAGTGTTGCGATTGCTGCTCTTCTAGTAATTGTCATGGGTCATGCTAACTTACTAAACTACGGATGCCAGGTGTTAGATAACCCAAGTTCGGAGCCGGCATTTTAGCGATAACGGTAATTGCCAACTTTGTAAAATATGATAAAATGATACTTTATTTCCCCTAAGTAATCTGGAATGTAAACAGTAAAATAATGTACATTAAATTTACATTTAAAGTTCCTTTATTAAACGCAGCGTAGTCTGTTAACAAAATCCAAACTCAATATCATATTCATATTACTGGATACATTTAAAAAAAATTCCAAACACCGATGCTGTCCCCCAAAAGTAAAGTTATAAAGTTTAATGTTCAAATATAGAATTTAAATAAAAAATAAGTACTTGTAATAAAAATTCAATAATCTTTGCTTATATTGCTGTTTTTTTAAACAAATTAAAAATTAAATAGTCATATATTTCAATGGAATTCTGCTCAACAAGTTTGGTTTATTTTTTTATGAAAACTCAAACGGAAATAACAATAAAATGTGGTAATGTATTTAGATATGGGGTAGTTATGAAAAACAAATAACAAGAGAGTAAAGTGAAAAAAGCCTTATGTACCATTTTCTAAAAGCATTAAGAAATGAAAGAAACAAGCTATACATAAAATTCTTACAAATATGTATTGTGTTGGCTAAAAGTGAAAATAAATTATTAGCATATAGGTCCTTTGCAACTTAATGCTTCAGATTTGTTTTCTTTGCAAAGTTGTTTTGTTAAAGCAATTAATGGTTTTCATAACTGAAATTAAGCAAACAACGAAAAAAATACAAAAACCTCTAAAAACTTTCAAAGTTATATAAATTTTAATTGTTTAGCTTAAAAAACAAAATGTTCGTATTTATTCTGCTATTAGAATATCATAACAATTCTAATAAATTAAAGAATAAATATTAAATTGTTAGTCAGTTCTTTGTAATTTAGCAGCAAACCCCACTTAAAAGTTTTTATTATATTTAAGTACACAATTTAAGGCTTTTTTATTTTCTTTTAACCAGGGTTGAGTATAAAATGAAGTGTAATTTGCAAATTCTATTGCAAATCTTTTAAGGACTTTTTGTTAAAGCACATTTTTTTTACCCATATATAAAAATATACATTTAAAGGGCAAAACTTAAATAAAATTTTTATGTTTATGTATGACAGAGTATTTGCTTTAAATAAAAAAGTCATTTAAATTCTTGAAAACTTGTTTTCTATGAATTTTGGGACAACTTGTGCGCCGGAATGTAAGTATTCCCTATTGGTCATTTATTTGTTCAGACTCTTTTAAAATACTCTAAGCTTTTGGTAAAACAGAAAATAGCATTATTTTTTTTATTTTAACAAAATAAAAAAATTATGTTTTCAAATTTTAAATACTTTTGTGTAACCTTCAGAGTCCGCATTTTCCTTCTATTTTGTTTGTTTGTGTGAATGTTTTTCATATATACATATATATATACATTCATTCATACGTACGTATTTATATAATAGGGTGATCCTTATATTATACTATTTATTCCCTACACCACCATAGTTTAATGGGTTTGTGCTGATGTTTGTAAAGCCCAACCTTAAAGTATACCGATCGACTCAGAATAACCTCCTAAATCGATTTAATGATGTCAGTCCGTCCGTCCGGTGCGCAGAGTAAAGGTCGCAATTTTAAAATTGTTTTGATAAAATTTGGTACATGATATTTTTTCGGCTTGGAATTGAAACCCCCATAGAAATGTCCTCCCGGTTTATTGGTCAAAAATATTTGATTTCTGCACATATGTATCTCAACAAATTTCACCAAAAAATAAGTTGTACATGAAGCCTAATCTCACCTTAAAATTTTGTGCAGATCGGTCCATAATTGACCATAGATATGCTGCCGAAAATAACTTTGAAGGGCACAACTCGCTTGTTGGTAACTAAATCGTGTGCAACATAAGCCTGTTTCATATATATCGCACCCTAAATACAAAAGGGTCACAACTCAAAACACAAAAATTTTCAACACACCACACTTAACATAAAAATAGACATAACTGTATTTTTCAAGTCTGAGAAAAAATTTCAAGTCAAAATCGGGAGGCTCGATTTTCACCGTAGGTCTAGTGGACTTTTTTGCTCAGTGCAATCCCAGGAATCAGAAACGCGATTCGCCCATTAAGATTTTTTTTCCTTCCATACAAATCGCCCCACTCTAATGAGTACTCTGAATTAATTTATGAAAAAAAGTCAGTTTTGAAAAATTTTGAGTTGTGAGCCTTTTGTATTTAGGGTGCGATATACATACATATAGGGGTAAGAGGGGAAAACACAGTGACAGTGGACAGAACGGGAATGGGCGACTGAAGTGGAATTGACGGTATTGAAATGGTTGTATATAAGACTGGTAACAGACTGACAGTAAGACATTCAGTTCATGGACGGTGAGTTGTGTTCTTTCATATTGCTTGTATCAGTTTGAAGTATTTTATGTTTAATAAGTTAAGTATTCCTCTTGAAAATAAATGTGTACATAATAGTTTCATTATGACGTGGATTGAAATTCCTGAGTTTTATTTTGAAAGAAATAATAAGAGGAAAGTAGAGTAGTCAAATTTTACAATTGGAGGCTCATAAGCGATATTTGATAATTGAGCTAGAGACAAAATCATTCGACCCAAATTTTATGATAATCGGTTCATAAGTAGTCATAGTTCACATATAAGGCTCACTTCCTTAAATCACTTTAACTACCACAAATCTATTAATAATGTTGGTATCGAAATAAAATTACACACAAATAAGTTCCATATATGTATACGAAAATCATGACAACTAATTTTATAATGGTCGGTCCATAATTCGTCAAAGCTCCCATACAAGATTTCCACCGAAAATCACTTTAACAACTATAAATCTTTTAAAATTTTTTATATTGTAATAAAATTTAATACAAACAATATGCACAATGCGGTTAATGTAATTATTTATTTTATTAATTTATTTTAATTATAGAAGGGCAAGTTCAGTTGAAAATGCTAAGAATTGTTCAACGATTTCTTATATCTCTCATATAAATATTTTACCGGAATATGACTCTATGGTACTTGTATAAATGCCTATAGAAAAGCTGTATTTAAAAAAATAGAAAAAAATTAATTGCATAACAAGAAAATTCATAAAATGATATTTAGTTTCCATTAGTCCACATTTGGTCATAGCCCCATAAATAGCCCACTTCCGAAAATCACCTAAATGTATAAATGTACACATTTTATTTTTATATAACTACCATGACCCAAACCCGAAATTTCAAATAACATGTGGAGCCTCACAACGTAATTAGATTTTGATGGTGAACCATTTGCGACATTACTAGCACCGAAAATCGAAATATTCTATATAAGGACCACCTTAACGTACATACATTTGTATAATAACAAATGCTAACTAAAGTCGTTTTTCTAACTATCGCATAAAATATTGAAGGTATAATTGTTTTCTTATAGTGTTTGCAACATTGAACATATTTCTAATACTTGCCAAATAGAATAGCTCCTTAACAAATATATTTACCAAAGGTCTTGCATTACCTAGTAATAAGTTAAAATGCTAATATAATGACATTTAACTATTTACACATTAACATTTAAGCTTATTATTTAAACAAGGTGATGTCTTAGGAGGAAACTTCTTGTCACAAACGCTTACAAACAGTTTGTTTAATAAATCAGAGAAAACATGATTGTGGTGATCCTAATATAAGAGCAATATATGATTGTAGTAAAAAATTTTTCAATTTGTCAATTTTATCATCATCATAAAATCAAATTTAATCGTAATATTATGTTATAATATTTTTAATAATCAGAATGTAGAACATCACATTATAACCCAATAAGACATCATTGTAATACATGATCATATTATGATCTAAAGTAATAATAATTTTCATAATCATAGATATAATCTGTACCATCACTTAATCACCATCAAGACATGATTGTCAAAGAATATCTATTAATCTGATTTATTGTCGGGTATATAACATTCTGCATTAACGATTATATCATACCGAATTGTGTTTCTTTTGCTCTTGGCCAAAGTTTTAAAGAGTATGTATATGTGTAAGTGTTTCCACAAATATGGGATTTTTCTCGTACATTTCACTGTTTTTTTTTATGCATTTGTTTGCTTTTGAGGGCATTTACTACTGGTGGTTTTATTTTTTTTCTATATATTTTTTTTTGGTTTTCGTATTTCTCTTAAGAGGGTGTACTTTATGTTCGGTTAATGTGGGTCAAGTATTTGAAAAAATACAACAACAAGAACAGCGTTAACATTGCCAATGGTCGAAGGATAAATTCATGTTTAAATAAAAAGAAATATTTACGTTTATGTTTATAATTTATAAATACTCGTAGTTGTACATTTTACGTACAACTACATAAATGTTTGTGAAAAGCTGCGGGGTTAATATCGTTGTTTGTTTTTTTTATAGTATGTATTATTATTCATTTTTTTTCCTTTTATTTTTATGAATAATCAATGACCATTATTAGAAAACGAATAAGTGAAACAAGGGTAAAATTTTATTGAATATTGAAGGATAACAGTTGAATTTTATTAAAATATACATATAGGTACATATTCGATATGTATTTAAATGCTATTGTGCTTGAAAAAAATGGAGAAAAATCGGTTTCAAGCGGTCTATACAAAATGAATATGAGCTGAGAATTCGTTTCCATTTTATAGAATGCTTGTACTTCAGAAATTTTGTCAATAGCTTGTAAACATATTTCATTGAAATTTTTTAACTTCCGATTATTAAGTATGTATGTTTTTTATTTAGCTTACGTCTAATAAGTAATTATACCCTTCACCTTCATATATAAGTTTGTCATTCCGTTTGTGATTTCCACAATATAATTTTCCGACCCTATAAAGTATATATATGTTCTGGATCCTTATAGATAGCGGAGTCTATTAAGCCATGTCCGTCTGTCTGGATGTCTGTCTGTCTGGATGTTGAATTCAATTTTCTGAAGTCCCCAGATATCTTCCGGATACAAATCTTCAATAATTCTGTCAGACATGTGTGGTGTTATAATAGTGAGGATCGCCGTGTAGTGTTATAATGGTAATGTTTAAAGTCCCTATGGCCCAATGTATTTTTATACAGCTGTAGGGTACCAGCTTGATTGGTAAGCATTTAAAAGAACTGCCAAAAGATTACCAAACTTAGAAAAATAAAACAAGGCAGTGATGCCGATTTATGTGTGATTCAACTAAGTCTCGTAATCTTTTGGCAGCTACACATGCTTTCGAGAAGTTTGCTATTTAAAATCAGCAAAATTTGTCCATAAATAATGGAGATATGAGCAAAAATCCGAGACAACCTCTGAAAAGTTCATCAAAAAAACTAAGTGTATTAATATTGTTACGAACAAACTCATCAACAGATGGCGTGTTTATCGACATAATTATGCATAATATAATTATGCATCCACAATAAAGGTGAAGGCTATATAAGATTCGGCATAGCCGAATATAGCACTCTTACTTGTTTTTTAATAAATTGAAAACATTTTTTCATAAATATATTGCGTAAAAATAATGTACATATGTTAAATAAATTATAAAAACTAACAGAAAGATTTTGCTTTTACATAAAAAAATATTTGGCCATTCTATATCTAAGAGTTTGTCTTCATTTACATTGTATACTGATTTGTATAAGCTTGAAATATTGCTTATGCAACATATGATTCTATGAAACACATGAATTTGTTTGTAATTTATTTAGTAAAAAACTGAATAATTTATTATTATAGTAATAAATTTACACGCGAAGAAAAGGCAGTAAATAAGTACATACATACTTTTTAGAATTTGTTCAAAATGCTTTTTACGTGACTTTTGCCATACTGTCTCTCATCTTAGTTTTATTCAGTATTGTTTGATAATTCATCTTAAAAAGATGAATTCACAATTTTGAATGTGTATTATGTACATTTTTTTTTAAGAACACCTTCTGAGAGAAGGCATAGTGGAATGAGTATTAAATCTTTTAAAAGGTGTACACAGGTCTTTAAAAGTTAATTCTTAGGATTTTTCTTAGGTTAGGAGAAATCGTTAAGCTCGGCCGAACAAGCCTTTTCGTGAAAATTTGAAAGTATCGTAGTTGCTCATGAATAGTTACTCAGTATGGAGACTGAAAAGGAGGCGGATTACCTATATCTATTGAGAGGTAAAAAAACATTCAATTCATTACTGGCTGGTAACGTCAAAGGTATTGCTTACACAGGGTTTTAAACACTCGATAGCATAGAAAATAACTCGGTTGTAAAATTACAAGAGCTTTACTCTACAGAGTTACATAGAATTATTTATAGTTACAGATTTCAAAATATACAATAAACATTTCACTCTTACTTGCTTCCCTTTTTAAAATCCGTATTAATTATTTAACGTTGCTTTTCAAAACAAGGCCTACTTAAAGTGTTTGCCCTACGGAAATCATTGGTCTGTGCAATTTAGAAGTGAAATTTAAATATATTACTAATAATATCTTTTGTTCGAAAAGTTAGCCTAAAATGGTGTTTTTAAAAATACTTTAAGTATGTATTACATAACGGGGTCTTAAAGAAGAACTTTTTTCTAGGATATATACGAATAACGTGAAAGTTTTGATATTTTACTTCTTGCAATATCAGTAGTAGAAACTTTGACAAATGTTACAATGATAGCACAAAATAGCATTCAAATATTAAAAAATCATTTAGGAATGAAACCGCTAGTGTTTGCTGGAAAGACGCAGATGCATTGGTTTGTATAACAATTCAAGAGCAATTGTTTAGAAGCCTTTTCATACTGAACATGCGTTCAGGAAGTGTGATTGGTTAATTTTTTCGGCTGTAAATGCGAGTATAGGGTGGGGCAAGTTCTGTTCTAAACGGCGGATAAGGTAAAACTTACCAATCAGTTTTTTCTAACATTTTTATCAGTAGTTTCCAAATTATCGATCTCGTGATATATTGTTGTCATGATGGATTATTACGATTTAATGCTTGCCCGCATATTCTGGACTTTTTGGTCCATGCTTCAAACGAAAGAGTTGCATTTGGTAAAAGTTTCCTGCAAAAATTATTTACTTTTATGGCGTTTAAGCAGCATTTCGGACATATATAAAAAAAATTTCGAAATGTTTGAAGCAAAAATGAAGAAAATAATGTTCAATAAATAAGTGGGAGTAGTAGACATGAGTTTCATATATGTTGATTTCAAACGTTTATATGATTAAAAAGATTAATTGTAATTTTTGTCCAATGGTGTATCCTATGATGTGATCTTTATGTCCTGTTATTTTTTATTGAATTATTTTCTAATACTTTCTTCTATTTATGGTTAATTGCAATTAATATTCAGTTTCAGCTGTACAATAATTTAGAACGTAAAAGTAAATTTATATATTTTGTTAGTTTTTTGCGGTAGGTTCTGGAATTAATAAGCTATAAAAATGTTTTATGAAACAAAAGATTAAAAATCAAGAAACACTATTTAGACATAGCTAATAAAGAGATGAACTTTAGGCGGCACACCATTGGCGAGATATTGGCAAGTAAGTATATTAATTTGCTCAAGGAAGATGGTATACAATGTTGCACAGCATGTAAGACGTAAAAAACAACCTGCAAAGAGGACTCTGTAATTTACAGAGCCTTAGTGGTAGACATATTTAAGATATCCACCTCAATTCAAAGAGATCTTTCAACAAAATTCGGTATAAGAAGATAACGAAATGAACAAAACTTACGTAGATACATTAATCAGTATATGCCACATGTTTCAAAACAGAACTTACAGTCCTGAATTTATTTTGCCCATGAGCATTTGGAAAAACCAATAATTTTCTGGAAGAATATCATTTCGAGCAATGAATCAAAATTCTTTAGGATCGGATCTGATCGGAAAATATATGTATGGCTTCCTCCAAACAAAGTATTATTCTAAGACCATAAAGCACAATAGGAAAGTGTGAGCAGCGTTATCTGGGAATGTTAGTAGTCCCATACATAATATTGATACACGAATGGTATGCTTATTAAAGTATATTTTTTAATACAATGATTCCTTACGCTAAAGACAATATGCCATTTAGGTGGCGTTTTATGCACGACAACGATCCAAAATATACATCACATACTGTGAAGAGTTGCTTAGAGCAGAATAAGATTGATGTGTTGTCAAACTAATTCAGAATTTTAGAAATAACAATATCAATTAATAAAAATTTTAATGATTTTTCATATAAATTCTTTATTTTAAACTGTTTAGAAGAATAAAGTTCTTGTTGAAACCCCCGTTATTGTTATTTTGTAAAAATATTTTAATTTCTCTTAGTGTAAACAGTAGTTACGTTTCTTTGACACACTATACTCATGCATTATTCGTACTTTCTTATAACATATTTACATACATACATACGCACATACATAGTATATTTTCTATACACCGCTGTGTACATTTCTCTACTTTCTCTACTGTTACTGCTGTTGTTGGTTGTTGGCTGTTTGTTGTTTCTTTGTTTATACTATTTTTGTGCTTTCATAGAAGATTTATTCATACACATCTGTTAGCATGTCTGGTAGAAAATGCACCCGTAAACAAATACACATATACATATGCACTCATACATTCTTATGTTTATGTCTTAACACACAAATGCACACATCCAGGACATTTGTTTACCGACAAATGTACTACTCTCTCTCTCTTTCTATCTGTGTATGCATAATATACATATGTATTTATGTGTATTTGAATTGTATTTTATAAACCTTGAGGGGTCCTTTTCTTTTCTGTTGCTGTTGATAGAATGGTGCTGACGATAATAATACTGATGATGATGACGACGACTAGCCTTAGGTTTTTATGTTTATATGTTGTTGTTTTTATTCGAATTCGAATACATTTCCATTTACATACATACATTTATTCACATTATTTGTTTGGCCATAGACACGTTTTTTACACAACATTTGCACCCAATTTGTTAATTTTTTCGTTTTAGCAAGTAAAACTCTACAACAAAACAAAGTGTACAAAAAAAGTTTATGTAAATTGTTTTGAAATTTATGTAAAGTATTGAGCATTTTATACCGTACATCATCATAGTGGGGAGGTTATATTAAATTTGTGCTAATGTTTGTAACGCTTCTTGAGTCCGTCTGGCTGGCTGTCGATTTAAACTTTGTATGCAGAGTAGAGGTTGCAATTTTGAAGATATTTCCATTCAAATTGGTTCATGAAACCTTTTCGGCCCAAGGATGGTTGGGATTGAAATTGGTTGAAATTATTCCATTATTTCATCTAGCCCCCATACAAATGTCCTCGTTCATCGTTCATTAATGTTTGATTTATGCACATATTTAAACAAATTTCACTAAAAATAAGTTGTGCATGAAACCTAATTACATCTACAAATTTTGTGCAGATCGGGCCATAATTTACCATTACTCCCATATAAGGTCCAATGCCGAAAATCACTTTAAAGAGCAAAACTCGTTTAAAAATGCTGGTATCCAAATAATTTTCAACACATATTTTTTATATATACAAAAATTATTCGCCCCAATTCGTCCATAATTAGTCATTGTTTTCATATAAGTCCCACTTCTGAAACTTACTTTAACGACCATAAATCTCTTAAAAATTTTGGTGTCCAAATGAAATTCAACACAAATAATTTTCAGATATACAGATATCTTGACACCTAACGTATGCATATAGCCCATATAGCGCCCATTTCTGAAAAACTCGTGTAGGGCATTATATGGTCGTTCTTGGTCGACTATACTTTCTTACTTATTTTTTTTTTGTTGCTGGTAAACAGAAGTTTATGTAAAGTATTGAGCATATTTTTTTGTTGTGCTTGGTAAAGAGAAATCTTAAAAGAAAATATGAAAGAAGAAACTTAATTTAAAAATCAAAAATAATAGATACAAATTTTATTTAGCCTGGATGCTGTGTCTTATTTTTTGTAGTAATTTTAACAAATCCAACAACTAAATTACAAAAAAAATAAGTTTGTATTAGACATTTTGACAGATTTGTTTTGAAGCTTTGAAGTGTGTATTTTTAGTAAAAATAATTTATATAGTTTTTATAAGATTTTATCAAGCAAAAGGGCTAAAGTTAGTTACACATGAGACAAACTTGTAATGTAACACAAAAAATTGATTGAATTGAAATTTAGGTAAAAATAAAATTATAAAAGGGAAACAGAATGCAATACCTTGTATATTTGCCAGAGATTTATGAACATAACATAAAGAGTGAAAAACACAAACAATTTAGAGAAATGTATGAAATCTTTATTTGAGTCGCTAGAATCTATAAATTTAAAGAATTAAAGATGATTTCATCTAAATATGCAAATTTATGCAAAATGGAATTTTGGAATGATCGCTCCAACACATCGGTCGGTATCTCACTAATAAATTCTTCAAGATTAGTTTTCAGTTCTTCAACCGTTGCGGGCTTGTCCCTATATTCTAGAGACGCACGACTTAGGCGGCCAGTTGACGTGAAATAAACTTTTCAGCGAGCTTGCCTCTCAATTAAGCCATTGTTTCGAGTGCTGTCAGCCAAGTCAAGCTCTCCCATTTTGGGCAAAACAATCTTAATCATCTCACGGTAGTAGTCGCCACTTACAGTAACGTTTCTGCCTTTGACGTATTTGAAAAAGTACGGCCCAATGATTCCACCGGCCCATAATCCATGGCAGTTATTGCAATACATCTGGCAGCTCTTCATATTAAATACAATAATTTTGCTTGTTTATGTAGCCATTGAAGCAGAAATGAGCTCCGTTGAAATCAAAGAAGTACACAATGTAATTTCTTAATCAAACATGAATTTTGATAATAAAATTCAATAATAAAACGTTCAAAAACTGAACGTGTCTAACAGTAGCACATTACATAAACACATCTAAGCTGCCAAAAACAGTCTTTGCAAACAGAAAGTTGCTAAAAAATCATCCTTTATCATTGTTTTATTTACAAAAGTAATACATACAAATTTACAATTTTTTAGATTATACAAAAAAGGCTTATTATCGATTTATTTCGAAATTTTAATTAAAAACTCTATTTTTAAGATAATTAAGCTCGGGATGGAAACTTTTATCAAACACAATTTCTATTAAAACTAGAAAAAACTTTAGATTTAATTGGAAGTGTATAATTGAAATTGGTTGCACCTTTGATGATTTTTTGAAATACTGTTGTCAAGAATATCAAACCATTTTCTGTTTATTATTTATAGTAGATCGCACAAACCCTCAAATTTTTATACCTAAAATTAATTCCTCTTTTTTGAAAGATCATATGTAGTTATAATTGCTCGGTGGTGGAATATATTATCATTGTCATTGTGTTGTTTTACACATTGTAATTAAGTATTTCGCTTAAAATGTTTGTGGCACTTTTCTGAGTCAATGTAGTTATAAAATATATTTGATACATTAATTGATTTCTTTTCTTTTTTGTTGGTAAATGGAACCTTATTAAATATTTTTTTCCTTTAAATACTTATGGCCTACAGTAGATGGAATTTTGATTTGCAATTGTTTGCCTACTGGTTTTAATGTCTTGCTTTATTTTGTTTACTCTACATTCTGGTAAATAATGACAGTTTTATAGCAGTGAAATAGTTAAAAGTAGTGAGCCAAAAAACGAACATATTTTTCATATAATTATTATTTAAGTAAAGCGTGATCCATTTGCAGGTTTCCTACTTTTTTAAAGAAAAAAAACACAGAAAATTAAAATTTATTGGGGAATGTTTATTATCATTTGTAAGAATATTTTTGGCATTTATTTTTTGAAGATTATGTCTATCAAATGTTGGCCGTTACTACGTCGCAGATGGTATATCCGTTCAGTCTAATTTTCGATGACTCGTTTGAGCATTTCGACTGGTAACTGGCGAATCACAAGTGTGAAGTCTAAATCGAAGCGGGTTTGTGTGCATAAACTTTAGACTTTACATATCTCCATAGGAAAAAGTCTAACGAAGTGCACGAAACACATTCGTCACAGAACGTGAATTTTCGTAATATAGTTGAACCATTTTTAAACGTTGTTCAGGCGCAAGTCTTACCATTATGAAATACCAAACAATACTAAACAAAAATAACATGAAGGCAGGACACGACTTACACGTGATCTGTCAAAAATGCTATTAAAAAAAGTATCTCTACTTGAATCACCTGTTATTAATTAATCTCAGGTTTTTTTTATTACTATGTAATATATTTTTATTTTGGCCGCGAAGGCTTAATATTATAAAATAAATAAATAAATAAATAAAATAAGTAAAAAATGATATTCCAAATATTGGATAAAAAGAGATCATTAACCATACTCTTAAACTCTTATTTCACACGTTTTAAAAAAAAGTTTGCATGTTTACAACAAGTAGAAATACATATACATATATATACATATGTATGCTTATATATGCTTGTGTACATGAACTTATTTAAAAAAACATTATACTGCACAAATAGGACATGAAGAATGTATGACTTTTTTAATGTGTACTCTTGCTTTTACACATTTTACAATTCCAATTTGGCTACCACCCTCTTCAAGCAGTAAACAGCTCATAACTGTTCGCTTTTCTTTTTGCTTGTCTCTGTGTCAAACAGACCAAATAAATTTATTTTTGGACATTAATGACTTTTGAGACAAAACCTCGAAGTCATAATAATGCTTTGTAAAAAAAAAGAAAAACTATAAAGTAGCATGTTGTATGTACAGAGACATGTGAAAGGATGTATGCTGCTACCCATAAGTAAACGATACCTTACAATTTCATGTATGACTATATGCATGTATAGTATTTTTGCTGCTATGTATGGATTGTGGCTTTTATGGCTTGCATGTAAAAAATTGTGGTCAAAGTTTTAAATTGTTATTAAGAGTGATATAGAGAAACAAAGCTGAAGAGGAACTCGAACTAAAGGCCATTTACTTTATTTGTTTGCTTTGTAAATGAATCCTAAGAGTGCTTTAAAATTTCATTAAATAAACACAAAAAATAGACTTGAATTAATAATGTTATGGTTCAGAATTTGAAATGAATGCAGCATACTGCAGTCCGAGATATTGGCTATAAAAAGAACAGCTAACTGGACCAGTTATAACCAAATATCAGGCAGGGATATTCGTATATATACAGATAGCCAGGCTGCAATGAAGTCTCTAACTGGTGTATACACTACATCGACCTTGGTCCAGGAATGCCGCACATCCTTAAAAAGGATGGCGATACATTCAATAGTGTCACTCGTATGGGTGCGTAGACATGGAGATCCAATCGGAAACTTTGTTGCTGATAACTGAGCAAAGAATGGTTACATGCTACCTTATGATGATGTTGATCATCTATGCGGTACTCCACTATCAACATGCAAGGAACGAATTAGCAAATTTTACTATGAGCTTGCTCAGACCAGGTGGGAAAATGAACACACCTGTGTAATAACACGACTTATCTCGCCTAGGCTAAATAGAGAACGAACGTTGTTTGTTCTAAAACTGCAACGATCACAATTAAGTGACTTAGTGTCAGTGATTACTGGACACTGAAAATTCGGCAATCATGCTAGAAGATTAGGTCTTTCCTACAATGATTTCTGTAGGAGTTGTAACGATGAAGAAGAGGAGGAAAAAGTCTTTCAACTTCTCTGTCATTGTACAGCAATGTGCACCATGCCTAACACCTTCTTGGGACAACCATCCTTCAATAATCTATCTGAAGTATCAGACTTAAAATTAGAGCGTATCCAATGCCTTCATTAGGAATATCAATTGGCTATCATGATTTCAGACCCAATCCCTTCACTTACAGTGGAACTACTGGCCATTAAGCGGCTCGGAGTACTTACTCCATCTTTTCTTCTAAACCTTCCGGACCAGACATCTTCTTCTCTTGACATTTTCTTGTCCGACCTATCCACATCTATTCTCTATCTGTCTCTATAACATCTATCGCCTTTCTTCTATTCATCTCTTTTCGACAACACAAAAGGACCAACGAATGGAGCTAAGTGAGCTGTACAATCTATAGCTGCCTGCTGACCTAACCTATTAATGTGTTTATATCACACTTAAATTTTATTATATCTGTTTTAAATATTTATTAAAAATAAAATTAAATTAAAACAATATTGGCTAAATTGATTTGATTATTTTAGTTGAATATTTTTTAGAAATTTTTATGCATACAAATTACACTATATAAAACTAATGCATTTCAATTAGTTGAGTGGTTCTATTAAAAACCACTATTTTCATCAAAATCTAATAATTAAATAGCAAAACATAAAAGTAGTATTTAATTAAATGCAAAACAAAAAAATCGAAATGTATGCTAACACAAAAAATCATAATGTTTAAATATAATTGAAAAATAAATTTATAAAAACAAACTAAATGTAGTACAATATAAATTAAAAATCATATGTATGTAAATGATTGCATAGAAAAAATTTAATATATTTTTTAAGAGCAGCTAAACAGAATTGGAATTGTAGTAATTTAAATAAAACTAACTTAAATAGTAAATATAGATTATTATTATTTTCTGTTTAAATAAGTATTTATAAAAAAATATACAAAGTAAAAATTAACATTTCTTAATATTTTAATTGCCCTCTTATGAAAAATACCAAGTATCCACAGTACGTATAATTAATATTTATTTATTTATAAATAAATGTTAAGTCACGCCATTCAATAAACAGAAACACAATGGTCGTTCTTCTTCGCTTCGTAATAAACCCATTTAAATAAAAATTTACAATCGTTAAACCACATAACAATTTAAAAACGAAAAAAACAGATGAAAAGAAATATAAAAACAAAAACCGTAAAAAGAGTAAAAAGAATTCTGGGCAATAAAGTTTATGGTCATTAGACCATGCCAAACCATGCATTTATCATCAATAAAGTCAACCAACCGACGAATCAGTGATGCAAACATTTCCATGCATTTATTAGGAACAGAGACGTGATGGTTGTATTTGTATTAAATTTTTTTTATGGAAGGATATGTATATTGCTTTTCAGTATACAGGGAAAAATGTAAACAAAATGGTTGAGCATGGTTTTTATGTTTAACTAAAGAGTTTTCCAATAAAAACTTATTTTCCAATAGAGGCATATTGGACTAACATGAAAGTATCGGACTTGTTAACATATCAGTAAAATGTTAAAAAATCAAAATGAAAATATTGGATATGTTAAAGTACATTTGGTAAAATTTGTGTGGGTTAAGAACACTTTTAAGAATATAGTCAATACATCCGAATTTGTAAATTCCTCAATGTTTTCAATTATTGGTGCCATCCACAACGACCACATTTTGAATTTTGCATAAAGATTTTACCTTGAAGTCTCAGAAAGTGCAAGTGGTGCATGAATTGAAGCCGGCTGACCTTCCGCTGTTCATTCAAATCATTCTTTAAATTCACTCAATTCATTCAATTCATTCAATTCATTCAATTCATTTAATTCATTTAATTCATTTAATTCATTTAATTTATTCAATTCATCCAATTCATTCAAGAATAACCCGCTGTTTTTTTAGAATAAATAAATGAATGAAGCCCATTTTTTATACTTTACCCACCAATAAAAAGGTACATTAAATTTTTCATTGCGTTTGTAGCACATTGAAATACTGATCGTATAATTAAAAAGTGTATATATATATATATAAGATTCTAAGACGATCTTTTCATGCCCTTCCTTACGTTCATCTGTTGAAGGCACGATAGAACTTCGAAAATATGACTTACAGCAATGAAATTTTTCCTAAACAATCGTTGTTTCACTCTTTTACTGTTTGGTATAGAAAATGCGCAAAATTGGTTGAGTAGTATCCGAATTCTAGACCAAAGTTTCAGACAACATCAATATGTTTCAGATATATGTATCTTGCTATTTCCTTAACAAATATAATGGAAATAATATCATTGACATTGTGGGTACTTTATTTTTATTATATAAGGCTAAGTCCTGTTGAAAATGGTAAGAATCGTTGGAAATGTCTTCCTGGAGTATGGCTTAATGCTACATAAATGCCAATAGAAAAGCAAAATTCATACAAAATTTAGCAATAATAAATTTCATGCTTAGGGAAATCAGAAAATCATGATGTTTTTTGATAAGTCCGTATATTACCATATCCATATGGTATCTGCAATTCCGAAAATAACTTAAAGTTGAAGTTCGACACATACTACATATTATTAAAAAAACAGCTTAATTATATTAATATAAATAATATTATATTAGGAAATTATAGTGGATTTTTATATACTATAGTTATTTAAATAGAATTAAATTCACAAAAAAAAAAGAAACAAAACAAAAGCGTATATACATTTAATTGATTTATTATTAAAATAGACCAATTTTGAATCGTCAAAATAAAGTAAACAGTGGAAAAAGCCCCCCGTTTCATTCCAAAAGTAGTGGAAATTATTTTAATTTTTCTATGTTAAAGTGCGGTTCAAAATAATTGCAAGTTTTAAATTTATCATTAAAAGAGGTTAAGTTAAAAAGTTAAGTAGTGAAAATTTTTACAATGGGAAGACAAACATCAATTGAGACTTGGCAAATCATAATAGACTTACATAGAATAGGTTAATCACTGCGTGCAATACCTATAGCTAAAATCGTTGGAAAGCATCACTGTACCGTAGAAAATTTGCCTCGTACAAAACAACCAAAGCCTCTTATAAAAGTACTCTTACTGAAAAAAGAACTATAGCAAGAGAATTATGAGCAAGCCCAACATGTCTTGTTATAAAAATAGCTAAAAATATTACAAAAACTACTGGAACCCCTATAAGCGAGAGTACGATTAGTAAATATTTGGATTTAAATTGTCTACATGGTAGAGTTTCATGTAAACGAGCATCATATTTTTTGGAATAATATTCTTTTCATCGATGAAAGTAAGTTTGAGATATATGGAGTCAAAACCCCACCAAAAGGATGGCAAACCAAAAACGAAGCCTTTAACAAGATGGTAAAACTTGACGGCGTCTCAGTAAAGGTCTGGTATAGTGTGGCTTACATTTATACAATCTACAATGAAAAATGAAGATTATCTCGATATGTAGATTAATTAGAAATAACGCACAACTGAATTTTCCAACAATGATTCTAAGAATACCTTTAAAATTATGAAAGAGTGGTTGCTTAATCATTGTCCAAAAACTGCAGATCATTCTCTGCAGTTCCCAAACCTAAATCCAATTAAGCACATGTAAGAATACCTGCACAAAAAATTTAAGCAAAAAATATATAATGTACAGGATGAATGAAACAAAATTTCGCTTGATTCTATATCTAGATTGAAAGCTGATTAAGATTTCAAAGAAAATATTAAATACAAGGTTTTACATAATATTAATATAACTGTTTCATTTATTTTGACGTGAAAAATGAATTATGCAACATATATTATTTTAAATTTGTACTTGTAGTACATATAATATAACATTTTTATACCCTACACCACAATAGTGGGGAGGGTATATTGGATTTGTGCTGATGTTTGTAACGCTTAGAAATATTGGTCCAACACCCACCCTAAAGTATACTGATCGACTCAGAATCACTTTCTGAATCGATTTAACGATGTCCGTCCGTCCGTCTGGCTGGCTGTCCATGTAAAGCTTGTGCGCAGAGTACAGGTCGCAATTTTGAAGATATTTTGATAAAATTTGGTAAGTGATATTTTTTTAGCCCAAGGACGGATGGGATTGAAACTGGTGGAAATCGGTTCATTATTGCACCTGTCCCCCATACAAATGTCCTCCCGAGATTGGGGTTTACTGATCATAAATGTTTGTATTATGCAAGTAACCAAACAAAATTTCATCACAAATGTGTAGTAAATGAAGCCAAATCACATCTACGAATTTCCTGCAGATCGGTCCATAATTAGTCGTAGCTTCCATATAAGGCCCATTTCCGAAAATCACTTTAAAGAGCATAACTCACTAAAAAATGTTGGTATCCAAATATTATTTAACACAAATATGTCTCATATGTATACAAACAGTACGGTGCAATTCTATTATGATCGGTCCATAATTAGTGGTAGCTCCCATATAAGGCCCACTTCCGAAAATCACTTTAAAGAGTATAACTCTTTCAAAAATGTTGGTATCCAAATAATATTTGACACAAATATATCTTATATATATACAAATAATACGGAACAATTTTATTATGATCGGTCCATAATTAGTCGTAGGTCCCATAAATGGCCCACTTCTGAAAATCACTTTATCGAACATAAATTTCTTAAGAATGTTGGTAATCAAATAAAATTCGACACAAATAATATACAGAAATGATGACACCTAATTTTATAATGGTCGGTCCGTAATTAGTCAAAACTCCTATATAAGACCCTCTTCGTAATTTGCTTTAACCACCTTAAATCATTTAAAAGTATATATATCGAGATAAAGCTTAACACATATAATATTTATATTCACAGAAATCATGACACTTAAATTTTGGATGATCGGTCCATAATAGGTTATCTCCCATATAGCGCACATTTCTGAAAAACTGTTTTATACATATACTGGGTGTAGGGTATTATATGGTCGGGCTTGACCGACTATACTTTCTTACCAATTTAAAATAATATTTAGTAATTATTTTATATTGACGCTTACATTATATATAAATCATCGTAACGAACTTTATGTTAATCAGCTCATAATTGTTCATGACTTTCAAATAGCAACTATTTTATAAATATCGATAACGAACTGATATTTAACCCTGCTGTTAGGTTAAAAAAAACTTACGAATTCGAGGTTAACGGACCATTTTGGTCTATACCAATTTTTTTTTTGAAAACAAGGGGCGTAAGTCTATTTTTTATACTTATTTATTTCAATTAAGTATTTGGCAACAAATATTTTCACTAAAAGTTATATTTGTATGCTTAACAAATCGTTTGGGCTATTCATTTTGTTTTGAATGTTTGTTATTATATTTCATACAAATTAAATTTGAAAACAAAAGGTGTGTAACTTTTTGCCAATGTTCATAGATTTTTAGTAAACAAAATTTAATTTTGTTTTCTTTTAGGAGGCGTAGATACTGTCGACCAAAAGATTGGCTACTACTACTAAATTTTTTGTACATCCTGCATAGAAGCGAATAAATAAAAAATTACAATGGACCAAAATGGTCCTTAACATAAAATTTGTAACTGTTTATTTTTCTCCCTCCCAATTTATGTTAGACACTTAATTATTTGAATAAAAACATTGATTTAGAAAAAAACCACGTGAGCTGACGTTTCAAGTCGATATGTTTTACCGGTGAAAAGATAGAAAGGAAAGAAAAAAAAATTTGACCAAAATGGTCCAAACCTAACAGCAGGGTTAACATAGATCAGTTATATGTAAGAAAAAACATTTTGCTATTGGATTTTGTGAAGACCAGTTAATAATTGGAGTATAACTGGAATACTTAAAAATCTTTTAGATATATCGTTATTGTGATAAAATTCACCATAACACTCAAATACAGTAAATTATTTTATGCCAATCGTCTAATAATCGTCATAATAATTAAATATAATCTGTATAAACATCTCTATCGATACAAAATGGTATTTAAAATTCGGCACAGCCGAATATAAACTGTTACTTGTTGATTTTTCTTGTTGTAAACAGGGTTTTTAAAAAAGTTTATATAGTTTGGCCAGATTTTATGTGAACATTACTTTATATAAATTTAAGAAAATATGTTATTTCCTACATTTTACTTAGGTAAATATTTGCATGCATTATCGTACGCCACTGACATTTGCTACATGTAAAAGTTAACATTGTTTTGTAGCCATTTGTTTTTGTACTTGTGTGTTAAGTGCTGCAACAAATACATTATTGCATTGTGTATTGAAAGTGAACCAAACAGTCAGCAATATATAAAACAAAAACGTTCGCTTATTCGATGTGTACAATACATGATGTTACAAAACAATTTCAAATAGTTAAAACAAAGTGCATACGAGTATTTTCGCCACTAGACTTTTAAAACTGAAACTGAAAAATAATGAATGAGAAAAAAAAATTATACAAAATAAATCCATGATGCACTTAAGCGAGTTGAAAACACGACAGAGAGTAACTAAGTATGATGATTTAAAATTGTTAATAAAAATAACACAAACAAAAGGAAAACTTTTTTAAAAACACTTTACAATTATTAGTTAAAAATACAACTACTCATAGAAGTACAATGTTAAACATGCAATGTGAAAATGTATACAATACAATAAGAAAAAAAAAGAAGAAAATTACAATTACAATTATAATGTTAGTTGTTTCTAATGGTTGAATAACACCCAAAGGATACATACGAATGATTATTATGATACACACACTTGTTATACTTCCAAATAAATGTTGTATTGAAATACTCCTACATAACTACATATAAATATGGTCATAGTTGTTGAAGTTTTGAGGGCAGATATGAGTTACTTTATATAACTAGTAAGTCTAGCTCCAAAATGTTTAATTGTCTGAATTTTATGGAAAATTTTTCAATTTAGCGATATATATTTCTATTGCGTCAATGTCTTCGATACCGATCCATTGCAGTTTTTGAATGAGGACAGGTAGCTAAATCAGTCCAAAACTTTACTGAAGTTTCGTGGGGGTTAATAAAAGGCAGCAAACGTTTCTGCAAGTGTTCTTTTTAGCGACCGAAAATAACTCGTCCATATAATCAAATATCAAAATTGTGATTTATATTTTGTTAAAAATATATGAATGACCTTTATTTTTTTTAAACAAATACAAACTGCGAAGCTTTTTGGCTTATCTGCAGAAAACACCCACAGTTTTTGGCGGGAATCGCACCTGCAACCCTCTGACTGATAGTCTGGCACACTATCGCCTAGTCTATCGGGGCACCCAATTGATTAGTTTTTGTTGTATTTTAATGCTTTGGTGAGATACAAAATATTTAAATTGTGGTGGATCTTAATATCTGTTAACATTTTTTCTCTTTTATTTACAAACTATAGTCTATTTTTTTTAAAAAATGTTTAACAAATTATAAATTGAATATGTTGAATATGAACTAAAGCAGTGCCGATATTAGGTAAGAAGTAACAAAAAAACAAATTTGATTGATTTACAACTTTATTGATTTACATTAAATGAACTTTTGCCATTTATATTTAAAGTTCGAAAATAAAAGTTATAACCTGACCTTTACGAAAAAAATTTAATTATAAATCACTCATCTTGATTATATCCGTTCTTTTCTTTTCTGTTTCTCTCAACCACAAACCTAAAATCAAGAATGATAAAATAAAGATTACGCCAACGGGAGTAAAATTTTAAAATGTTCTGCGCATTTAGGCCCTGTGACGTCACACATTCTGTGTTTCTATTGGCCAATTTTTTCTCACTTTTTTTACTCATGTTTTGCTTGCATTTGCTCACTGCACTCTTCATGTTTATATATTTTGTTGTTTTTTTTTTTTTTTTTTTTTTTTCTTTTTTAAACAGATTTTATTTTAGAACTCTCAGAGATTTCAATTGCAAAGTTGCCAACTATCACATAAAACACACATTTTTCGCAAGAAATTTTAATTCTAACACATGAAACACGTGAAGAGCCTTAGAATGGCCCTTCTACGTCACATAACGGGAAATCATGCGCATGGCGTAATCTTTATTTTATCATTCTTGCCTAAAATGTTCTTACATAAATCACTCTCTCAGTGACATGAAAGAAAAAATTAGCCAATAAAATTAAAGTAGACCCGTTATTGTCGGTCTATGGTTCTTTTATATAAATATTCGAAATAATAATTGAAGAGCTGATGAAAAGCATTTTTATACATTTATATTTCAGGTCTTCATTCCTGTTTTCGTAGCAACATAAAATGTTGGTCCCGGTTGCTGATTGAGGCCCATGTTATTTAAACTTTGTCATGCCGTTTTATAGCATGTGGATATTAAAGCTTTTGATAGAATAATTGCAGTTATGTTAAAAAAAACATTTAGAAAATCGAAAGTGTATCCACCAGGTTTTTAAAAATAAGCTTCTGTTTTATTAAAACTGTTTTAACAGTTTTAAAGTTTCATAATACTTCACTGAAAGTTAGTAAACTTTTTCAGTTATTCAAAGTATATTTATATTATTCTGGAAACTGATATGGAGTACTTTATATGGACACTACAATCTATTGAATGTTTTAAAACTTTAAAGTTGTAAATTAGTTCAGGCAGTAAAATTTTTAAAGGCCTTTAATGAAAGTATTAAAGTATTGTGGCTTTTAAGCACAGATGTACTTTCTCTTCACTTAAACTTTAATTATTTTTCTTTATAGTAATAAATTATTTTCTCTAAAGAATATTAAAATTTGTAGTTTAAAAAGTACTTTTTTTTTAAAGAAGTATCACAGCAGCTATTCTTAAGTACTTTCTCTGCAATGTTTTTTCTTAGAAGCAAATGTACTTTTTACCTACAAGAACTAAATTTTGTGGTTTTTCAAATAATGAAATACTTCTCTTTAAACATAATATTTAATAAATTACTAAAGTACTTATTTTTAAATGTTGTGTATATTTATTCAAAAGTACTATTTTATTAAAGTTAGGTAGGTTTTTAAAGCACTTCTTTATAATAATAAAATACTTTTTTTGAAATACCAAAGTACATTTCTTAAAGTTTTAAAGTAGTTGTCTTAAGTCAAAAAGTACATGTTTCTTATTGTACTAAAGTACATTTTTGTAAATTAATAAAGTAAATTTTTCTTAAAGTATTTTCCTAAAAGTCCCTAAAAGTATACTAAAGTAATAAATTATTTTTTTTTTAAAGTACAAATTTACTTTTTTTTATAAGCACTAAATTATTTTATTTTCTTAAAGTACTAAAATAAATTTTTCTTAAAATACAAAACAATTTTTTTAAAGTACTAAAGTACTAAGTACTTTTTTCATAAAAGTACTAATATACTTTTCATTAACAATTCAAAGCTAGTAAAGTACTTCTTTAATGTTTCATTTGTTATGTATAGTTGTTGTACATTTTGACTTTGTGCAGTCTTTTTAAAAACACCCACTTGTTTTGTGTGCGTAAATTGCTTTTTTTTTACATAATATTTTTGTTTGTTTAACAATATGGCTGGTTGGTTGGTTAGTTGGCTGCCTGCCTGGCTAGTTAGTGTGTACTAGTACTAGTACATACAAAGTTGACTCTTATGGCAAATGATCCTGACAAAGTACTTTTTGGATTAGAATTACATAAAAGTGAACTTTGTATGTAATTGTATACGAGTACGCTTTTGTTTGGCCATGCGAAATTTTAACTATAATTGTTTGTAAGCTATTAGAAAAGTATTAAATGTACATAGGCATACTAGAGAGCTACTTCATTTTATGAAAGAAAAAAATATCCTAACATGATGTATATCGTTAAACTCTTAACTGAGTTATGATTCGGAAACTAAATTTTTAGTGCAGTCTAATGTATACTTACAGACAACATTTTTTGTGTGTTCATTGGAATGTTATTGACATAAAGATATTCAACATATAGAACATAGTATTAGCCGATTGAAATGTATTTAATAAAGTTGGTTTTAATGCCATAAAGGAATATATGTGAGTCGAAAATGCAATAAGTAGTTAGGACATTTTGTTATTAATGTGAGACGTTGGTTTATTTCTCTTAAAGTAAAAACATCTCCAAATTAGTTCCAAAATCAGTTAGCTTTATATATTTATACAAATGCCTGCAGAAACGTTTGCTGGCTCTTATGAGGCATCACCACTTTTTAGTTTTAATGTTTCAGAAGCTGTAATAGATTGTTATTTAAAAAACCAGGGACCTATTATACAAACAATTTTTCACTGCCTATTATCAAACTGCTTTTTTTGCAAAGAAATAAGTGCTTACGTTCAACAATATTCTTTGCAAACTTTATTTTGCACTAAGAAAAGTTTTCAGAGACTTTACACTCTTTGTTAAGACTTTGGGCTCTTTGTAAAGTTTTTGCGCTCTCCTGCAAAGTGAGCGTGCAAAATGTTCCACAAGCAAATGAGCCGCAAAATAAAAATAGGAAAAAACTAGCAGTGTTACATGTTATTAAAGGAACAATAAGATTTTTTATTTAATCATTGAAAATATTGAAAACATATTAAATTTACATTTCATTTAATTTACTTTCAATTATGCGTCGTATTTTTTTTGCGTCAACAGCAAAGTTATCGGGATTTCGGGTTAATGGTGGAATTAATTAGTTTTTTAGTTCGTAACCACTATCACCTAAAACAATAGCATCATCAAATCTTTGACTTTTTTTTAAAGAGAAATAACACTCAGTCAATTTATATGACTATATATAATTGCGTTACTTTCTTTGGAAAGGGGATAGTTGACGAATTAAAGGTGGTGAAAGAAGAAAGCTTTTTTATATCACAACTCTGCACCTCTGGTGGTGAGCAGACACATTATTATTAACAAAATGTAGTCCTTACAGAGCCATGCGCACCGGTATACAAAATGATATGATCAGACTAAAAACAGCGACACAGTGAACAAAATACAAAAAGGGTGGTATTTGCAGGCGTAATTGATTTTGGAATAATCAAATATATCCCGAGAGAAGTAATTCATGTCGAATCTTCTTTAGAATTATCATCAGATCACTCACCCATAATTGTTATTGTATCGTGCCCCTGAGAAAGTGTATCCCCGACTGGTAATTTAGCGATGACAGTACAAGTATAAATTGGGTTAAATATAAAGAATACATCTACTCTCTGATTATCTTGGATAATGATCTTAAACTGGCTGCACAAATTGCTGCCCAAACTCTCCTAATAACTAGATATAACAGGATTTATTCTGCAGATGTCAAATGGTTCTTAAATAAAAAAAGAAGAACTCGAAGAGTGTGGCAATTGCACAGATCGCCCCAACTCAAATCTAAGCTAAAAGGTTTCATTAAAAGACTCCTGGAATATCGAAATATTTAAACACTAAATAAATATTTGGAAAATTTGAACGTAACTCCGCATCAGATTACTCACTATGGCGAGCGAAAAAAAATCTTAAAAGACCTGTGTTATGTAAGCCCCTTGCGACATACGTAACACCTTACCTCCAGTCGCTGTACCCCTGCGTTTTGAAATTCGAGAGATCGAAAAGGCTATTATTGATTTAAACTTTAAGAAAGCACCTGGTATTGACAAAATCAGCAACAAGATGCTTATGGAAAGCAAAAAAATAATACTTCTTATTTTTAACGCTATATTACGCCTTGAATATTATCCACTAGAACGAAGGTTTATGTGACTGAATTTTATGCGAACACATATTAAAAACTTTTCAATTATTCCTCGTATAATGGAATGTCATTATAATCTGTAATTTGATAACCAACTAAGCAAACCAACAGAAGTATATAAATGAGGATGGTAGCAATAAAGTTGGAAATAGTTAAATAACTATTTTGTACACTGGCTTTTTTGAATTGAAATATTTTAGTTAACATAAATTGATTTGATACTTATATGCCCGTTTATAGACATAAACATATTGATTTTTGTTTTTCGAAATATGGCGTATTAACTTTGTTTAAGTTATATCATATTCGCCTTACATGTGTGTTAAAAAACCCGTTTTATTACTTAGGGTTAGCAAATTTGGTTTTTGGTATTTTACGAGAGAACTACACGTTGAAGAATATTTCAAAACTAATTTAAGTTTGCATACGCATTTTGACCCTGATGACGGAGTTCAGAGAACCCACATCTCGCATGTTGGTGCTTTAGGCATGACAATCTTGAACCATGTTTCTACAGCTGGTCAAGCAGTGATTGTTACAGGCGTTCAATATTTCGATATGATAACCAAGCTCTTTCTATCTAAATGGGTTGATATTAATGTGAACGATATATGGTTTCAATAAAACGGTTTTTAACTCATAAAATCACATTTATGCAGTCATTATTTTATATAAATATACAAATTCAAAGTTAAAACGGTGCCAAAAGTTTACCAAACCAAATATCACCTCGATTCTCTGCAACATAATAGCGCAATTCACAATCTTGTGCAAATGGTTGCAAGAGCAATAATATATTAAAACTTTTTACAAATGAATTGATGCAATACCACTTGCACAATATTGTAAATTATACTAATGTTTTCTTTCCGGTGTCTATTTGAGGTCATCGTCCATACTAAGGCAGGTTGTTGATGTTTTTAAACCTTGCCGTAAAAAATACTAGCCCATTTATAGCAACACAATTCTGCTTTCACTTTGGATTCTTCTAAATCTTTTGGCCTTCACATTAATTCATAGAATTGTACAATGTACCAATTTGCCTGAATGCAATTTGCTTAATAATGCGTTCAATCAACTCTTAAACAATCATACAATAAAACTTCAAAAATGCTCAAACTATTTTTGCATTCTCTCCCCTTCTTCTATATACATTTCTTTGGAATTAAATCTTTAAATTAACGTTCCCTCCAAAAACTTTTTTTACACTGATTTGACCTGAATATTAATTAACATTTTGCCTTTGTTTTCAAACAGTTTTAGTAAATCTTAATTAAAAATTTCCAGTTTTATTTTTCACCATTCAAGTGTGTATTTAAAACTTTCTTTGGAAGTCATTTAAATATTGAAAGTTTTTCTCTTCTGCTGCTGCTATTTAGTTGTGTTTTTCTTGAGAATACAAATAAACTTTTTTTGTTTCTAGAACTGCTGCATTAATTTACAGCCGAACAGCAGCGACTGTGTTTGTTGCTTCCCCTAGAGAGTTGCTTGTTTTCATCTTCAGTTTTTGTTACTTTTCTTTGCTTTATATTTACTCATTTTAGCATTTAAAGGAGGTAAGTCGGTCATTCTGCGTTGTCTAAAGTCTAAAAAGCTGTGAGAATGTTGACGTCGAAATTGTGATAGTACAAGTAGAAATATTTAAAGTCAAGTGGATACAGTTTACTATTTAAATTGTTGACGGCAATACTCAAAACGATGAATATGTACAATTCTGAAGGTATTATTTATTATGTTGTGGAGTGTTTGTGCCTGTAGGGGTGTAATAGGAAGTGCTGTTTTTTTAGGTGACATAAAAATTGTAGGTGTATGATATGTTTATACATTTTTTTTGCTTTTAAGCAAAGTTTTAGGTAAATGGATTTAAAATTTCATAGATAATAGTAATATTAGATAATCTTTTAAAATTTAGAAAAAATTGGTTTCTACGACTTTACTTGCATCGGCGTTTTGGTTTATTAATTTCACTAACTTAACCCTACACTGCATGCCTTTTTTTATTTGATCTAAAAAAAAAAGGTTTTTTAGGGGGAAATTACCGTCTGATACAGGAAAAATATTAAAAAAATTTAAAACAATAATAATAACCAGTGATACACTATGTAGTAGGGAAATGTATAACATAATAATAAATAATAATATTTCAATAAAAAAATTGTTTATCACCAGTGATACAATATGAAGTGTAGGGTTAATCGTAATTTTTCTCATTGCGCGAAAATGTTATGTTGTTTTAATGATGAAAATTTTTAAAATTCTTGGAAACTGAGAATTTTCTTAAAGAACTGCCCAGGAATTATCAGTATATTATAATATATTTAATTCATATTTAATATAATAATATTATAATAATATTATATTCGAAAAGATTCTGATACTAGTGCAAAAATTCTCTTGTCCTTAGTGGATTTGTATAAACGAAAACCTTCCAGAGAGCATTAAAACGGCATAGTAATAATATTACAAAAAAATAGGTGACATAATTATTCGTAACATCTGTTTAATAATTCAAATTTTAACTGGCTTATTTTTAGCTATACATTACACAGCATATATCACATTACTCAACATGGTGATCAAAAATAAGAAAGCACAAGGCTATCTCAGATTAAAACGACAAAATAGAAGACTGTGTGATATTGTTTTTGACATGGTTTTCGCCCAGGCTATGTTGGATAATATAGTAATTGTATACAATGTCTTGATTGGTTAGATGAACTGGAATAAACTGATAGAGGAATAATACATACCTTCTCTCTCATCCATATTCATTACATTATCATCATTGCAATATCTCACAGAGAACAGAACACTAGCCTCAAAATCAATATTAGCGAACTAAGTGATACAAATTAGATGATCTGGAATATGCTACTTACATCTGCTTTCTATCCCATCAGTACTCCGTTTTGACAAGTGATTCGAATTAACACAGCAAACGCAAAAACCTTTGCAATAGATAATAAGATTCTCTAAGTTAATTCATTAGCGCAATTCACAATCTTGTGCAAATGGTATTGCATCATTGTATTTGAAAAAAGGTTTAGCATATTTTTGTTCTTGCTGTGTACTTTGTTAGTGTTAAGCAAAAATATGCTAAATCTTTTTGCAAATGCTATTATTCTATACCATTTGCACAAGATTCTGAGTTACCTTACTAATAGCGGTAAGGTCCATCCATGGTCAACTCAATAAGATATGAATTGCTTTGAGTCTAGGAAACGTGTAATATAGCACCTGCGAGTTTTTGCAAACAAATGCCTTAAACGTTTGCTTTTAGGTTTTTTTCTGCAGACATATACCAATTGAACCAGTTTCCTATAAGTCACAATTTACACGAAGCAATTTTTATTGAAAAGATTGATACAATTTTTTCCTTGCAATTTCTTATGTATTCACACAACACAATATAATTGCTTAAATCAAATGATTTGTAAATACTCTGGCATTTTTATTTGTATACACATATGTAATACAAATAAGAGAGTAACATGAATTGCTAGTACAATCAAGTGTGTACTCATCTTACCTCTTCAAAAAGATAATAAGCTTAGCTCAAAGAATTGCTTCGTGTTAATTGGGACTAACCAGTGAAATACAAAACCGGAAAAGAAACTGGATAGGTAACATCATACGGAAGTCATGCAGAAATATTTTTTAAACTGCCTTTAAGTAAAACAGCAGAGTTACGACCGGCTCATATATGGGGCAGAAAATTAAATAAAAATTATAGCCCGATGTAGTTGCAATGAATTGGTATCAAAGAAATCAGTTCGAACTCCAAATGTATTCAGTAGCTTTTTTGTAACATAAATATGAAAACTTTTTCAGCGTATTGATCGAAATTTTTTACAAACTTATATAGCTGAGAGCTCTTTGAATGTTTTAAGATTTTGTTTTTAACCATTATATTTTTTAACGATTATAATTTTATATGTTGATCTTACTAGTTCCTAATTCATCAATTAGAACTCAAAAATTGTATTAAGAATTAATTATTTAAGCGAAATTCCTTGTTTTTATTTCATTTGTTATTTTAAGTCTACATAATATAACAACAAGTCATGAAATCATCAATATTATTAAATATTTTATGTGCATAGAAACGAATGCCTACCACTATATGCCATGCTCTACTTTCGTTTTCTTTAGAACCATTGGAACTGAAATTTCTAGTTGCACTGTGGTGTTGCTGGTGTTAAAAACTTTTGGTAAAGTTTCGTATAGAAAATTCCAATTAACATTTCATTTTCAAACACCCAGTATCAATAAAAACACACAGGACACTAAGACTCAATGCCTCTAACTGCAATGCGAATCGTTTTGAATGGAGACTGCTGTTATTTTTACTATCTTTACAGCTCGTATTTGTTTTGCTTTGCTAAATATCTACACATAAAGTTTAATTTGTAACTGCAAGTGTGTGTGTGTGTGTGTTTAGGTTTGTATTTAGGTTTTCATGTATAAGTGTTTATAGAGAATAAATATAAAAGAACATCATTACAATCGTTTGCCATTCAGCTGAAAAAAAAGAAAAATCTAGTGTAAAAAAAGTGGAAAATACCATTTGGGGAAATGAGTGCAAATTGCAGCAATTTAAACAAAAGGAACTTTGCTCAGCTTTGGAAATTTGTAAGTATATGTATTTATCTTAGTATAAATAATGTGTATATGAATGTGTGTTTCTGTAAGAGTTCTGTTGTATGAAAGTTTGCATGTGTTTGTGCAAGTTGTTGAGCGAAAGATTATGACTTTTACTTTAGTTTAGTGAACGGAAATAAAAACTTTAATGTTTGTTTGTATTTGTTTTTATGATGAATGAAATAAAACATGCGAATAATAAAACAATCGTTGTATTTTTCTTTCATCTGTTTAAAACAAATAAAAAAATAAAATGAACCAGCACACTTAATCTCCCCACACGTTTGTAAACGTGTGTATGTTCTACTATGTTGTGTTCATGTAAGATTTTATACATATATACATACATACAACAATAAACAATTGTCTTTTTGTTTGTTTAACGGTTCTTTTTTTTTTTGTTTTCTCTCTCGCCCTTTAACGAAAATTCCTTTCAATTGTTTTTGGTTTTAATTTCCGCCATTATTCCATAGTGTGGCAGACATACTTGTGTTTTATTTAATATGTCTCCCAGGCATTCTGCAAATGGTTTAATTTTTTTTGGGTTTTTGAAATTTTTATTTTAACATGATCATGTTTTGGTGCATAATACAAGCAGGCAGATTGTAAAGACAATTGTTGTTGGTGAACATTGTTAACGCGAACATTGTTATGTCAGCGACCTTTAATCCGCTGGAAATCTATGGGTTGCAATAACTAAAATACCACCAAAGTGGTATTTACTTATATATATTGTACACAATTATAAAGCACTATATGGCCATGTAGTAATGAGTTCACTATTGCGTTCTTTTAGTTTTTATTTTTAGCAGAAGTAAAAAAGAATGATTTATTTAAAAGCAAGGTACATCTTTAAAAGTTTCCATTTCACAGATAAAAATCGTCAGAACAATATGAAAAACAAATAGTTTTCTAATACTTTTCAAAAATAATAATTTTAAAATTTTTCAATACAATATATAATCACCAAATTTATATTTTACATTCATACACATAAATGTTAACGAAAGCAAAATACACTGGTTGCATAACTATAAGTACATAAAATTTTTTTTAATTTTGTAAGTCAAAGAAAAGTTAAAACAGTTTAACTTACATGTATGTGAAATAAATATTATTTAACAAAATAAATCATTACTTATTATTTTCCCTCTAAAATATATATAAAGAAATTAATAATTGTTTCATAAATATAAATACACTGAGATTAAAATAACTTAAAATACCAATATTCAGAAAAAACTTAAACTTTAAGATTGTGTTGGCCTTCTTTTTTCCATCAAATTAAAAAAATTAATCAGACATAGTGGAGAGGGGGCACCTTTGAACACTTTTTGCTTTCAAGCCACATAAAAATTTACATTTTTGAATTATTGACTTTTTACATAATTTAACTAATATGTATGGAAATTAACTTTAGTTTAAGTCTACAAGTAACTTATTTTTAGTTCGATTTATATATTTTTTTATTTTTTAATGGATGAAGTCATTGTGTTCAAATGTGCCACCCCCATACGGGGCAGCTTTGAACTAGGCCCCAGCCCCAGCTTTGAACGGAAATTTTTTCTTGTAGCGCTTATGTCCAAAAATAACATAAAGAGTTATATTTTTTATATATATATTAAATTCGATTTATTTATTAAGAAAAACATAAACATTAACAATTAAAAAATAAAAAAAAATTCAGATCAAAAATAAGTTTTATATTATTAAAACGGAAAAGGCCTTGCGATTTCAGGTGACATTACATTTTCCTTTAAAGCATCATGATCAGCATTGGATTCGTCATTTTCAGAAAATAAGAGAGAATCAACCATGTTTGGTACTTCGGTTTATAAATGAACATATAAATATTTTTCTTTACATAAATATCAAATAACTTACCTTAATTTTGTGTGAAATGAATTTTGGACTGCTATAAATTTCTTTCACGATAGAAAACGATCACTGAATACTTCTTACACTCTTACAAAAAAAAAATAAAAAAATTTACAATGGCACTGCGAAAACTTGGTCACCCAACTACATTTGGTCGACGACTGAAAAAACTAGCAAAAGTTGTTGACGTTGCTACAAAACAAGGTTGCCATGTGAAAACTCGGTTAAGGGTCGGAAAAAATGTTAAAATGAGATTTTATCAACATTGTTCAAAGGTGCCCCCCTCTCCTCTACTATTCATCAGGGCCCTATTCCACAAAACAACTTATCAACTTTTCACTAAGCAAATATTCAATTTTTCATCAATTTATAAAACTTTATGCTCCTCAAAATTTTACAATTTGACAAGTGATAAGTTTAAATTAATAAGTGTAATTTGCACCTGTTTCGTTGCACAAAAAACTGTAAAATCGCTTTACGAATTTATATTGTTATAACTAGTGCAGCTTTCAACATGTTTAGATATGAGTTTTTGTTCGACGTTAGTGAATAAGCAGTTATAACAAGAAATAATAGAAACTGAAGTAAATTTTTTAATTTTAAAGAGTGTTTTCATTTAAATGAAAACCAAGTTGACTTAATTTTAAATAAAATTAGAGAAAAATTAGAGCATAACACACAGCATAATCATGCTTTGTCGGCTAAAAATCAACAGGTACTGTGCTGGCACTGAATCAGAAATGGTTGCCAATACCATTTAGTTGCAGCTATGTAAATGTAAATGTATATGTAAAATTAACAGTTTGCAGTCTTATTTCAAAACACAATACGGCGTCCTAATGCCGTCAGTGGTATTACTGAATATTTTGTTATAATGGGCAGATTCTCTGTGTGGTTGTGTATATTGCATAATCGTTAAAATTGATGCGAAAAGATATATGGACCAAAATGCAAACTTATTGAATGTGATGATTACATGCGAGCCAGACTATACATTTTACATCCGGATAACACTGCCATAAAAAAAACCCGGTTCATAATATAAAATAGTCTTAGCATTCTTAAAAAAAGATTCCCGTCTCTAAGTTAAATGTAATCTTTAAAATGTTTTTAATATTTACAATAATCTTAAAAAAATACTTAGTTTATTTTTTTGAAAACTAATAAATATCGCTAATAAAATATCGTTTTTTCTTTAATTACTGGAAGTTTTTTTTTTGCATTTTTATTTTGCGCATAATTTTAACAAATGTAAAGTGAAAAGTGATAAGACAAACATGCTAAGATTTGTAGAACACTTTGCACAATCACTTTACAGAAGAGCGCAAAGACTTTACAAGGAGTGCAAAATTGTTACAAAGAGTGCAAAAAAGAATTGTAAAGAATATTATGGAAACAGTTATCACTTTGCCAGAAAATGCAATTTGTTAAGTGCAGCTTTATTAACAGCTTCTTTTAGGCTTCTTTAGGAATTCAGAATAAATCCAAAGCCTTAATATTCCCCAAATGTTCTCAATGGGGTTTGTATCTGGAGAACATGCAGGCCATTCAAGTATATTAATATTTTTTTTTAATATTTTGTGTAATCAAAAGAATTAATTTTGGTGCTTGGATACGTCAATCTAGCATACTGCCGTCACCAAAATATGTTTTTGATAAATATCATGGTTCTGTTCTTAGGTTTCTCCAATAGTTGTTGAAGCCATCTGGACCATCAACCAACATTTTTTGCATCGAAAAAATTATCTTACACAAATTTTTTGTGTAAATAGTGCAACTATTAACAAAAATAGATTTAAATAGATAACAAGTTTGGTCGAATAATAGTCTAGATTTTTTTTTGCAGTCTACGGTATTTGCAAAATTTATTACAGCAAACTTAAGACCCTTTTTATATAAACTGAAATTTGACATTTACGAAACACACGGCATTTTATAGGAATTATCATAACAATTGATTTTCTTCTTTAATCATCATAAAATGTAATTATATTAAAAAACACTAACAAAATATTAATGCATAATTTTTCTCTTAATGAAAAGGTCTCCCAAATTTTGTACATAAACAGATTGTCAAACCATACTCTTAAAAAACTTTACACGTTTTAAAAACTGTTTATAACTTTACAAAAAATATCAAACATAAAGTGTAATGCAACACAGTGTTTGTTAAGTTAGTTAGTTAATTAGAGTGCTTTCTTAAAACCAAAATAAGGAGCATTCAGGATATTTTCGATAGAATATCAGAATGCCTACTCATTTATTATGTTAATGCCAGCAACCAAAGAACGTCGTTTTACGCTACAGATTCATCCAAAAACGATTTGTTTATTTGCCTGTTTATTTTCATATCAGTTTTTTGGTACTACAGTACGTATGAGTAATATTTTTCTAAACACCAGCTTGTTTTTTTTTTTTTTACATAAACAAGGAAAACTAAGAAATACAGGATATACATTTTAGCTCTTTTTTGAAATAATAAGAAAAGCTAGAAAGCAACATTTGATATAAATGAATTAATTCCTTCATACGTTACAAATGTTTTAAAATCCAGTTTGTCTCTAGAAGGAATTTAATTATTGTTGTACTTTTGTCATTCTTTGTCTCTTTTCACACACTCAGCTGGCACATGTATACATACACACAAACTCACATGTTAGTACACACATATATAAAGCATGGCCATTATTATTTCATGATCTCCTCTCTACTTACAATTTTAATGCAATCCTTCAGCTCATATTTACTTCTCTTATACACTCTACTCCACCTACAGAAATACAAAAACATAGCACAATAAAAGAAAGGAATTCATTTTCCACGTTATTGCATTGTTTGTTTTATCAAGTTGTTGTAAGTATGCAGCAACATAAGTACATCCGCTTGTAAGGACTGCAGTTGTATATAAAAATAAATATTTTTGCAGTCAGTTGAATTTACGAAATTTTCGCATTTTACGGCAAATATTTGAGATTGAGAAGAAGTTTTTAATTCATGTAACAGTGATAAAAAAAATACGAAAACAGAATCAGCCATAATTTGGTATGCAGGTTGTAATACTACTGTGTTTGGTTCATTCTTCATCTCTGTCCTTTCTTGTATTTTTGTTGATCATCAAACAATAATAATTGTAACAATCTTAATCATCTTTTTATATATTTAAGTTGCTCATGTCTTGTATTGTTTTGCTGCCATACTCTCTGCTCGTTAGTATTTAATGAATTTTTAACATTTATTTTTAAAGGACTTAAAGTATGAAAAAAATAAAGTAGCATTAAAAATTTAATTAAACTTGGTGGTTACTTAATGTAACTGCATGGAATTAAAAAATTTCTGTTTTGTTTTTCTTTAGAGACAAGTGTTGTTTGCTTAAACTATAAAGAAGTAGTTATGATTCAAGGTTTTTGATGGGAATTATTAAGATGTAATTCTAGGTAAATAAATTATAAGTAAATTTTTTGGAGCATGATGTTAATATCATTGTAAATAATTGTTGTATTTCAAAGAAGTAGATGGAAGTACTGCATTGTAAAGTATGAAATTTTTTAGAGGTTTCCTTTTTAACGGTTGGGTTTACATACAACTTTTTATAGATTTATAATACCAAAATGCTTAGACTAATGAAAATATTCTAAAAAAATATCAATGTTTTCAAACACAGTTCAACATAATAAAATCGTGTTGAAAATATACATTCTATCGAAGTAAAACATTGTTCACATAAAATCCGGTTGCATAAATGTTTTACTATTTATGTAATAAACAAAGCAATTGAATACTTTGGTAACACAAATTGATAGTCATTCAATAATACTTAGGAAAAGCTAATAGTTGAAACTAGAACTAATTTCCTTTTATATAAATACCTGTTTTTGTTTTCATGCATCACATAACATTGCGCTGCATTCTTATTCCAAATAGCTTTACATTTATTTTGCCAATAGCCCAATATTGTTCAAGTTGGGGACAATTATACCAACGATTGCAGCTAAAGTACGATTATTTAAGGACCTACGATTACAGCTAAATTAAGACTATCTAAGGACCTACAATTGAAGTTAAATTCAGATTAAGGCCTTTGATTAAAGCTAAATTAAGCCTATGTAAAGACCTTTCATTAAAGATAAAGTAAAACTATACAAACTATACACTTTGTAAACACCTTTGATTGAAGCTAAAGTAAGGCTATGTAAAGACCTTTGATTAAAGCTAAATATAAAGACCTTTGATTGAAGTTAAAGCAAGACTATGTGAGGACCTACGATTGAAGCTTAAGTAAGACTATATTAAGACCTTTGATTGAAGCCGAAGTAAGACCATATAAATACCTATGACTGAAGCTAAATATAAAGACCTTTGATTGAAGCTAAAGTAAGACTATGGAAGGACCTACGATTGAAGCTAAAGTAAGACTATATAAAGACCTTTGACTGAAGCTAAAGAAAGACTATATAAAGACATTTGATTGAAGCTAAAGTAAGACTATGTAAAGACCTTTGATTGAAGCTAAAGTAAGACTATGGAAGGACCTACGATTGAAGCTAAATTAAGGCTATATAAAGTCCTTTGACTGAAGATAAAGAAAGACTATATAAAGACATTTGATTGAAGCTAAAGTAAGACTATGTAAAGACCTTTGATTGAAGCTAAAGTAAGACTATGGAAGGACCTACGATTGAAGCTAAAGTAAAACTATATAAAGACCTTTGACTGAAGCTAAAGAAAGACTATATAAAGATCTTTGATTTAAGCTGAAGTAAGACTATATAAAGACCTTTGATTGAAGCTAAAGATATACTATATAAGTCTATGGCTGCTTTTCCATAATAAGAGGAAGCTAAACAATGCCAAAACATTACTGAAGAGTACTCATATCTAATAAAATTCAGCTATCGTTGCTGCATGCATTATTTTATATAAATATCTGAATTCATACTTGCAAATTTCTTGCCAAACTAATTTTTCTTGAATACTAACTGCTTGAGGTATATTTCTATTTACCTTTCAACTGCCAATTTTGTTAAAACTTGTTCGCAAAGAATGCCTGCCCATAACTTTATTTAGCTTTTAACTAGAATGGAAATATTTAATAGCCCAATAGGTTTGAATATTAGTAACGATTTTCTTCTTGCGTTATTTACTCTGGGATTGTATTTTCTGTCGAAGAGCTAAGGATTTTGCTTTGTTCTTTGAAATTACTGATTTCTTTTAATAACATTTTTGTTGTCATTTTGATTACGATCTGTGCTTAGATATAGGTTTTAACATCTTTAGCTTTTCGAAAATTATTGACCTTTACAAAGCGAATATTCAAGGAATTTGTGCTTAATGTTTTTTGTATTTGGATTTTCTATTTCTCAGCATTTGTACAAGTTTTAAAACCAGATGAACAATGTTAAATATCTAGGTTTTACAAAAACTCTTTAAACAAAGTAGAAGATACAATTTTGATTCTATTATTATATATATTATAACCAATATTACCACAAATAAATATCTTATATCTCTGACATTATTTTCATTGAAATAATTTCGAAATTAATCACCTTCCATCCATTTATTATACTCAGAAAAATAGAAATGTGCAATTTTAAGAATCTAAACCAACTTTCAACAATTTTCAATTACATATGTAGTATACAATAAATTGCACTAAACTACAAATTCATTCAAATATTCTCACTTATTTTGCATTCGCACATATTCTAGTGCATACTTGTAAAAAAAATTTATAATTTTATTTTTATTATAATTTATCTTCTCTCAAGCAGAACCCAAAAATATTTTGCAATGCAGTTACCAAATACGATTAGAACGAATGCGTAACAAATACTATGAAATAAAGAATAGAAATGTTTAGAGAAAACATATAAAAAAGTATCTACTGAATATGCATGAAATATTATTGGTCATGGCTAAACAAAAGCAAAGGATGTGAGTAAAATACTGATTCATGAGCCATAACATTGATACGGTATCGGTACCCATATATTTCATTAGGATGGTCCATTAGAAATTGATAAAATGGACAATTCTAGTGTTGTTTATTAAAAAAAAACATTAAAAAAACAGATAACATTTAGAAGTTACATATTTTATTTGAAATGAAAATTATATGAATAGATATTTGAATATAAGATATACCTATACATTTTTATGGGTATTCTGAATTTTTAATTTTCAAAATAGTTTTTTAAATAATTCGAACGGAATTGTTTCAATTTCGTATTTGCAAATGGATCGTTTTTCCTCTGCGTTCTCTAGATTCCGATCGATTTTGTTTATTACGAAGAAATTTTTTAAGCTTGATTTTTAACTTAAATATGTTTGTGTAAACCAAATCAAAAAACATATGATTTTTGTAATAAAAAGTATAACAAAAGCGAACAAAAAGAGCGCTAACGAAGAAATTTTAAATAATAGTGAACGAAATTATTTAAAAGTGCTCGGAATTTCAATTGTTGCTGGTTTAAATGAACAATGACATCAAAACGCAGTTGAAAAGCTATGAAGAAGAAATTTAATGGTCGCATTTGAAAACGACAAAAGTTTTCTTGTTGCTGACACCAACTTTGAAATTATTAAAATTTTATTTAAATATCAAATAGATATTAAAAAAAAACCAATGAAAAATTTCAATTTATTATTAATTATTATAAATTAGTAGTATGAGTTTCTTTTCAATATAAAGATATAACAAATAACAATTCCACTTTAAAAATCTTAAGTAGTTTCACTAAGGTTTTTCGTTTTAAATTTACAGAATCAAAACCACTTTTGATCGGAATTGAGTTTTCAATTGAAATTTGAGTTTGGAGTTGAAATTTAAAATCTAATGTGCAATATTTTTGGCTAAGAAGGATTGGTCTTTGCAAGTGATGAAAATTTAAAAAGCCATGCCATTTATACCCTACAGAGAATCAATTCCTGAGTTGATTTAATGATGTCAGTCGATCTTGCGGTTGGGATTGAAACTGGTTAAAATCGCTCCATTATTTCACCTAGCCCAAATACAAATATTCTACGGAAATATGGGCTTATCGGTCACCAAAAATAAGTTGTACATGAAGCCTAATCGCATCTACAAATTTTTTTCAGATCGGTCCATAATTGATCATAGCTTCCATATAAGAACCCATTGAGTAAATCACTTTAACATGCATAAATTCTTTACAAGTGTTGATATCGGGGTAAAATTTAATGCAAAGTCATGCTACTATGGGAGCTCCATAAAAATAAAATTTTGAATCTATGGCAATCTGTCTGCAAAATTCCATAGAAAATCTTTGAGCTTATTTGAAGCCAAAGTTGATAAAACATCCCATTTCATCGAAAATGACATCGAATAGTTTTGTGTTACAAAAATAAAATATTCTATAGAAATTGTGATGCAATTCAAGTCATTTGTATAGACAATGAAACATTCATTCAATATAGTTTATTCATTTAAGTTAGAATAGGCACATAAAAACCGTACGTGTTTCAGTTTTTTAAATTAACTATTATTTTTTTAATTGTAATCTCTACCTCAATTCTTAGTTCTCTGTTATTTGATGATAGAAATAGCAGTATTCCATTAAAAAATTAACTAGTTTTAAGGATTTTTATTAAAAAATATATTTTCTAGATTGATCTCCTTAACAATTGCACTAAAATTTATCGTATTATTTCATATTGGTAATATTTATTAAAATCTCCACATATTCGTATTTGTTGAGTATTTATTGCATTTAATTGCTAAAATAATAGTTGTTTAGAATATTACTGTTTCAAATTTGCATTCTATTGAAATGAGCTTTATAAATATTTACAATTGGTAGAAATGTAGCAGTGACTCGCTGCTTGCATGCTCTACAAATGATAGTATGAGAAGGTTTTGTTCTAGCTGTATGCGACCAGCTATTTTATTGAGAGATGATTAAATTAGTTTCACAATTGTCTCTATTATGTCTTTGCTAGTATTTTGCCCTATAAAGTTAGTTGTATGTCTGAAAGTTGTTAATTGTCATTGTTTGAAACAGTGTTGCCAATTTAGCGCTTTTAAATATTCAGTAAGTCTCTTAGCAACTAATAATGCAAATTAGCAGGATTGAAAACACTTAAGGTTATAAATACTCCTTATAGCAATAATGCAGCGAACAGAAAACAATGATTTTTCTGCATTTAATTACAAAACATATGAATGGATTAAGTATTTGAGTTATACTAAGAATTGATTACTAAATAATTTTTTTAACATTCATAAGTTAATGTATTAGCCTTCTTCTGAACTGTTATATTGATACTATAGCAGAAGATTTCTAGGATGCAATAGAACAGATCTTTCGAATGTGATATATATTATCTAAGATAACTTGAGAAATTTGGGTATTATTATCGAGAAAATTGTGTTCTAGCAAATTGTGTTATCGACAACAATACCAAAATTTCTCAAGTTTTCTTAAATAATATATATGTCATTCGAAAGATCTGTTTCTTCTTTCCAATTTCAAATTGAAAATTGGATCATTATCAACAAAATTACAGGCTTAAGGTACAAAAACCGGGTTTTTAATCGTAAAACCGGATTTTGGAGGTGTCCGGCATATTTCACTATTGGAATCTTCTTTTACTCGACAAGCCCTACAAGAAAAATTATATCGGGTCTAAGGTTTTTTGGACTGTCGTGTTATCTCTCATTTGGCTTTTAATTTCTATATTTAAAAATTTAAAAATATGTAATAGAATATTAATGATCGTTCTTTAAAAAGCTTCTTAAAAATATTAATCTAAAGTGGCATCAGATAATCTTGATCTAATTTTGTTACCAATATATGACGCTGACGAAAAACATCATTCACAATCAACGCTTGTGGGCATAAGTGTTAGCAAATTGTTGTAAGTGTTAGCAAATTGTTGTACGCTGATTGCAAAATCAGTCCTCTCTCACCCCCAGAAATAAATAATTCAATTTCTTTTTCAATGTTTGATTCCATACCATTAAGGACGTCATTAGGTGTTTTGTTTGGACTTCTGCATATTTCAATTGCATTATTTAATTTTTATATGCCTGAAATATTAGAATCATCATTTGTTTCCTCAATCATTGATAAATCCGAATCAGAATCAATTGAAGGTGAGCCACAGAGCTCATTTACTTTAAAATGAGCAATCAACGTCTTTAACTCATTTCTAATAAAAAACATTTCTACGTTGTTATCAAATTCTGATTTTAATTTTGGGTTTTTAAAAAATTTAAGAGTGTTGAGTAAATCGTTCTTCTTACTTGGACTCTTTTAAGGAGACCTTTCACCAGTTCATCACTTAATTTGCAATCACTTTTTGATACCTCTTTTAGCATAAATGAAAGTCCAGCATCGGCTTTACAGAGATTCATACTGTTACTTTAATAGGATTACAAATTACAAATATTTGTTTAAGTATAGCAAATTCATCATCTGTCTTTTTATCAATTAAAATCAGTTAAAGCTTTTTTATTGGAATTTGCAGTTCCAAAAACCGTTGACACATATCATATAGTGTGTTCCAGTGGATTTGGCAATCCAAACCATTCTGTTCACATTGATTTATGTTAAGTATAGATGTTTTGTATTTGTGTATGCCAAAAAAGCAAGTAATAACAATTGTCTGGATCTTTTACACAAATAAAAATTTTCGGGATTTATTAATCCCGAAAAATTCCGGCATTTTCGGAATTTATTACAGATTTATTAATCCCCACAAATTCCGGGATTTTCGGGATTGGCATCCCTAGTATTTACAAGGTTGTCTACGTTCAACAGAAACCATATTGACAATCTCCAAATCTCTATATTGCTATGATAAACATAATCTAAGAACACATAATAAGGTTCAATCTTTCATTATATAAATGATTGCTACGAGCATGTGGATCGTAAATTTAATACATATTATATTTCCGCAATCATATATGTCCTGGTTTACATTATGAAATTTTTGTCGCTGCGATTCTTGCTTTGTAGGCGAGAGCGGCGAGTCGTACATGCATATTTTAATATGACTCACCGCTCTCGCCTACAAAGCAGGAATCGCAGCGACAAAAATTTCATAATGTAAACCGGGACATATGCAATATATGCAAAATGCCCTCAATATTTATAAATGATTGCGATGATCATGTACAATAATACTTTTTCTATTTTTTTAATATTTTCCAAACTAAAAAAATGGTTCATGAACTAATTTGCCAATTGTCATGTTAAATACGGTTTTTATTATTTCGATTAAACTTTTAAGTTTTAAATTTCTAATATTCTTCAGGACATTTTATTATTCAGTTATATTATGTTCATATACATATGCCTTAGTAAATGCTTTTATATTGTTAAATAAATGTCAAAACACTTTTACTTTTTTTAAAACAACATTTTATATTTCAAATTACATTTCAACATAAATGACACCTAAAACAATTGTTGCTTGAAATGAAATCTGTTATTTCGGTTTGAAGCAACATTTATTTTGTTATTTGCAGAAATGTGCCAACAAAGTGACAAATAAATTAAATAAAATACTACAAAGAATCATCACATGCATCTGCCAACATCAAAGATAACTCGAAAAACTTAATAAGGACTTGCAAATAGTCAATAGCTTACTTTTTAATGACTATCACTTACCGTCTGCATTACTTAATATAAGAAAATTTATAATTTTGATAAAAAAGGCAATGATTTGGCAAGCAAAAAGCAGTTGCAGTTATATGAACAATGCCTTAGAGAAATTGCACTTTGTTGTGGTTTATTAAACAGTTGACTTGTTTGTATAAAAACATCCCCTATAAATAAAACGGTTTAATTTTTATATCTAAAATTAGCAGTCATATTTGTATTACAGAAAGTTTGCACATTTCTGATGAACGCTTCTATGAACTAGAATTTGTAATGATATATTACATACTTTAAAATGCGTAAATGTAAGTGTTATCCAAACACTATATACTAAAGGACTAAGTGTAACATGTTCTATACAATAATAGAAAATCATTTACCATGCAGTTCGTTCATACATTAGGGTGTTGGAATTGTTCTTGTTGAAAAAAATTTTTCTATGATGATTATTTTTTATAAAAATTTTCTTATTCGACGATTTACTTCTAGTTAATTAATGATTATTAAAATTTAAAATTTTTGCTTTTGTGTCTGGTGAAAAGCAAAACCAGTCGGTGCTGAATAAACGATTGACGATTCATTTAAGGTGGCTTAACTTATTTTGGTACTCAAGGAAGCATCATAATGATGAGCAAGAGACGTATGAGAAACAAAAACTGCATTATGAAATAGAAAATAAAATAAAATTAAAAATGTTGATTTTCTTTTTTAAATTTGTTTGGGGGTTTTGAGTTGTTGCTAAAACAACATTTCTAAGCTGATGGTTGGTTGTACTTTTTTATGTTTTGCATTGATAATAATAATAAAATTTATAATGAGGAAATCCGTCGGCTTTAATTAAATCATTAGGCTTCAAAGTCAAATCATTACGCAAAATGCGCCATGTGGTTGTTGTATATAGCCCCAATTGTTGAGAACGTTGAAGAATTGACAAATTCTGATCTTGTTTAATACTGAAACTAACGGCTGCAATATTTTCACTTGAACAATCCTGCAGAACATGCGTTAGTGTTGGCATATTATGTCGTGAACCAGATGATCAAATTTGCACACCAAATTCGCAAAAGCTGACTCAGATAGTTGTTTATGTTGACCGAAAATATCACGAATTTTACGAAATTTTGCCTTAAGAAATCCAACATTTTCGTAACGAATTTGCTCTATTTTCGAGCAAAATTGAATGCATGTTAACAATGGTTAAATGGGTTTCAACAAATAATATGATAAAACTTTTATGTTATTCCATCTAATAAAACAAAGTTTTTGTTGAAACCAGTTATCTGTCTGCAAGTATTGTTGAAGTATGTACTTGAAAAAATGTCTTACATTTCTCTCAGTGCAATTTAAATGACAGCTTTTCCAAACATTAAGTACTAACCATATTTTCGAAATCCTGTGTTTTATTTATAGCTAAAATTATTCGCATTAACAATCGGGCATGTCACATAATTCGATCGGAATGGTTTCAATTCCGTATTTCCAAGTCGATCGTTTTTTACTTTGCGTTCTCTAGATTCCGATTGATTTTGTTTATTTCCAAAAAAATGTTTAACTTAAATATGGTAACGTTGTGTAACCAAAACAAAAAAGTATGATTTTTGTAATAAAAAGTATAACAAAAGCGAACAAAAAGAGCGCTAACAAAGGAATTTTAAATAAAAGTGAACAACATTTTTTAAAAATGTCTGTAATTTCAATTGTTGCTGTTTTAAATGTGTAAATATTTTTAATGTTTGTAATTTTTTGACAAAAGTTTTTTTTGTTGCTAACACCAATTTTTAAATTTTTAACATTTTATATAAAAAAAAATGAAATAATAAAATTATTTATTTAATTATCATTATAAATTTTTTTTTTTTCAATATAAAGTCATAAAAAATAACATTTCCACTTAGGAAATCTAAAGCGGTTTCATTCCAAAAAAAAATCTTTGTTTGTTTTCTAAAGACTCTATTTAAGGAATCAAAACCACTTTCGATCGGAATTCAGTTCTGTGACATGGCTGAGTATTTAGTGTTAGAAATGTTATGCAAAATATAATATAATATATGTATATGCAAAGTTCAAAATGTAACGATTTTAAAGAAAAAACTTTTATTTATTGTTTCAGATAACCTAGCAAAATTACTTTCTTACCTTTCGATCTATTTTATTAGATACTAATGTTTAGAAATTGTGTCATATAACTAAGCAAAGTTTAATTCTTAAAATCATATGTTTTATTTTTCTCCATACAAATGGCGCCATCATAATGTATCACAACACATATTTAGTATAACTTAATGTTAACTAAATTGTTATGACTATTTTTTCCAACTACAAATATTGTATTTCAAAATAATAATAGTAATTGTCTCTAACAAATATGACAAGAAAATTACATGTCTTTCGACATAGTGTGATGTTAAATGTTTTACTAACAAGCAGCAGAAGATCAACACTTAAATTATATATTAGATACTCAAGAGCATTGTGAAGCATTCCATGTTATATACAAGTTAAGTACTTGTATCTAAAAATATCCGTTATATTATTCCAATGGTGTTAAATAACCTTTTACATTCCAGCTATTTAAACATTTTGAATTTGGTAAAGCAGACGAATTAAGTACATACTACACTGTGCAAAAATAAATTTTAGTAGAAAAAATTAAGTCATAAAAGGTTCTGGAATTAATTATTTAAAAATAAAATTAAATATAGTTCATATACAAGAGCCCATAAAAATTATATTGGAAACTTTTTATTTTATTATTCTATTCCTTGAGATTAAAAACGAGATTACTGTAGAATGTTAGTCAGTAAATGAGAAATCCTTACAAATATCTTTTCAAGTCATACAAAAACAGATCCGAATCCTTTCAGAGGCAAGAATAAAATCGGATTAAAACATTATTTATTTGGTCCTTTTAAATTACATTTACAATTAGGTACCTAGGAAATGGTGCTCTTGTGTTCTATATTTTATGTTAAATTTAATCATTTATATAAATTGTTTATTCACCAGTACAATATTGTGTGTGTGTATGAGTTTCATTCATTTCCTGTTAAATGATACGAGATAATAATTAATTCGAGGAAATTGTGGCTTTCAGCTGTAAATGTAATATTTAAATGAAATGTATTTCTATTGCTCAAAGAATTTGATAAAATAATTTATTTGACATTTATCAAGGCCTCAAATAATGTTCAGGTATTTAATTTTTGATATTTTTCTTAGTTAGGCTTAAGTTCATTTTAAATTTAATTTTCATTAAATCATTTTTACTGAAGAAGGGTTGTTTAACAACTTGAAAAAAATTTTATTTTTGATAATTTTTCTGACTAGGATTCGAACCTGGGTTGTTTGGTTGAATTGACATATGTTTCGAGAAACACCACTTTCTCTCATCAGAATTCTTTACGTTCTGACCTATGCACCACTACGGTGCCTGCCCTCAGGTATTTATTCAAAAATATCAAACTTAAATGTTGTGGATATGAAAATATTCTATTGAACTTCAATTTTGTAAACTTTGTTTATATTGTTTGGTACAATAATAATTCAGATAATGGAAAGCAATTGAGTAAATTCAAATATTTTGTAATATTTTATTTGTTTTACCTTCAAGAAATATTGTTTCAAATAAGTTATTTGATTTAATTTTCTGCAATTACGTGTGAGGTTAATTGTAATGCATATTTATCAAAAAATAAAAAATAACCTGTCAATTTTTTTTCTAAAGGGTATCAGCTGTCGTTAATCAATATTTACAGCAGAAACCTTTATGTTTCTACAAGCAGGAAAGTATAGGCGGTGAAGTCTGACCATATAATAGTGGGGTTCAGATTATTAAACAATTTCACAAGCCTAGAAAAGAAGCATTGTTGTGTTTAAGTTTTGAATATTTGGAACTCATAAAACCAATTGGGCGATAACTGAGGTCCCCAAAGTGGGACACCTCGTGTATATAAGAAATTGAAAACAATCCCCATTCTTCATTTGTGACTAGTCGAGTACTAAAAAATCTCGCCGTGGCTATATATTAGCTCTTAAAGTTTACTCTACAGCAATCTCATAACCAAATTCTAAAAATACTACTTTAAAACTTAAACATAACAATCAACAACTGCAAATGTCGTTAATAGACACTTTTAATACAAACAGCAACACAAACAACAATAGCGACGCTAGCACTTCCAACGTTAACACAAATTACACAAACAACTCACACAACACAGCACTCAACACAAGCAACCTTAACTTACTCACCAACAGCAACATAAACACAAACATCACAAATAATATTAACACAAATAACAAACAACTCAATATAAATACACCAAACAAAAATATCAATACTCAAAACATCACACTTTCTAACAACACCACAAACACCAGCCGCAGATTCCAAAATAATAATAATAATAATGGAATCGCTTTTACAAACAATATTGCCGGCAATCTACAGATCGTAAATATAAAAAGTGTGTACTACATTACATTAATCAACGAACGATTCCAGATATCTAAAACCAATAAACCACACCTATAACACCAAAAGACGTGCAGAAGATATAAGGTCGATCGGCATAAAAACAACTATAGCAAAAATTCGCTGAATACTAGTGCTGGCTAAGTATTGAGTAATGGGTACCGAGTATCAAGTATTTGCCCTTTTTTTTTGGATACTCAATACTCAAAAGTAGTTACTCGATACTTTCTGAGTTGTATTTTTAAACAAGTTGAGTGGGTAAAATAGTACATAAAAATACATCACTGTATAAAAAGACAACAATGTGTAAGCTATAAAATTCATTACTTTTATAAAGAAATTATTTTAGTTATTTCTTAGGTTGTTGTTAACGTTGAATTAAAAGTTAGCTTTGCATTTATTTTTGATTTAATAATAAACGACATACAAAACCAATAATAGTTGAAGATCTATTTTTATTTTTTGAAGAAACTACTTCAATTTGCAGATAAAAACTATGCGTTACAATTTCAAAAAATCCGTTAAAAGTATCGAGTAGTATTGAGTACCCAAATGAAAAGTATTGAATATTATTGAGTAATGGAAAGTAGTAGAATTTGCCAGCACTACTGAATACTGCACTACCAAATATACTGAACAAAATACATACATATTTATTAAACATTAGAAATCTGTACACTAGAAAAATTATTTAAAAAAAAATATTTCATAGACAAGCAGACAAGCCAAATGGCTTCGCGGGATTAGAAGTAAGAACTAAAATGTACATTAAATTGAAAAAATAAATTGGAAAACTTATGAAAAAAAGATATTCGTCAAGACGGACGGATGTCGTTAAGTCGACTAAGAAAGCGATTCTGATTCGATTGCTATACTTTATGGTGGGTGTTAGACTAATATTTTTGGTCGTTACAAACATCTGCACAACTTCAATATACCCTCCCCTCTATAGTTTTATACCATACCAATTAACAATTTTTTTATTTACATTGATAAAGTAATATTAAATATTATTGCTATTAAAAAACCGATTAAATTACTCAAAAACATTTACTGCTTTCTCTTGGTTAAGGCTGAATTTCTGTTTTTTTCATATGCTTAAAACAAATTTACATATGAATAACAAAAAATTCTTTACAATTTCAGTATTATTATTTTTGTTTTATATCTCTTTTTCATAGTTTTCATCAACAAATATTCCTGTGAGCAACAACAAAAAAAAAAACGCTTTACTTTTCTCCTTTTCTTAGCAGGAAATTAAAAAGTCATTTCTCAAAAGCGGTAAAGGACTTTGAATGCTTCCAGCTGTTTTCATAATAATAAGCATTTATCAACTTATAAAACAGTGCGAATAAGAAGTAAAACGAATAAAATGAAGCTAAAAGCGAATTATTATGAAACAAAACGGATGAAAATGTGTGTGAACATCCTTACAAATTCTTTAAAAAATTCTGAAAATATTAAATAAAAAAATAATAATGTCACATTGTGAGAGGTTGAGTTGAGAGCATTGTTGCTGAATCTGTCATGTAAGCGAATATGATTATAAAAGTTAGGAGATATGTATTTATTAAGTTATAAAGGCTTTACACCAATACCTCACTTTGCGTCGGGGTTACGTTCCAAAAAAAGCACGACACAAATTGAAACGATGCAAAGTGAATAAAAATTTTGTCTTGAAAACCATTTAAACATCGAAGATTGGTTCTAGGGTTACCAAAATACTAAGTCGTAGGCTTTCTTTCACAAAAAAAATTGGTCAAATGTTTGCTGAACAGCTTTTTTTCAATGTAAAATAAATTTCCTTGTAAATTTTTTATCCTAGCATTATTGTTGGATAATGCTTTACTTTTTATCTCTCATCAAGTAAGCTGTTTGATTTTCTCTGAAATATTATTGTACTTAATGGTATTCTCTGCGCAACTTGATTTTGTATTGAATTTAAACTTGATATTGATGTCTATAAGAGACTTATCCGCATTTAAGTGGTTTTCGGATGGAGACTTTATATGGAGGCTACGATCGAATATGGACCGATTATCATGAAATTTGGTACGACGATTTACATGTATACATGTATTATTACGTGTTGAATATTAACTTGATAGTCATTTTTATAAGAGATTTATGCTGATTTAAGTGATTTTCGATAGTAGACATTCCATGAGGCTATGTTAAAATATGGACCGATGATGCAAACAAAATATCGTTTTGAGATTTCTCATTGCATGAAACTGATTTCTGCTGAATTTTGTTAAATAAAGCCATATTTCGTGAAGGAATTTGTATGGGGCTATGAAAATCTTAACATTTTCATCACGACTTGTCATTTTATCTGCATTACACTCGAAGAAAATTGAATTGAAGAAACAAAAAATATTGGAAAAATATAAAGGTTATCTAAATCTTTGTTATATAACTATGATCATACTGGCCCGATTTTGCTTATTTTCAATATCTTCTATTTCGGTGCAACAAAGAATGTTTGGTAAAAATTTGTTTATTTTATATCTTTTTTTTTTCAAGATCTATTGTACCTTTAACAGACGGACGGACATGGTTAGCTCGTCTTAGAACCTAGTCAGAATATATAAACTTTTTGGTTCTACGACCAATATTTCGATGTGTTACAATCGAAATGATAAACTTAATATACCCCTCATTTTTTTGGTGGTGAGTATAAAAACCCTAAAAATATATGAACATGTAGGAGTATTAGGATAGCGCCAAAACATTGCAGATATTTTCAACTAAATTTAAAGACAGACAATTTTTAAAATATAATTTTTATTTTTTAGCATTAATCGTTACTGCAAACGAATTTACTTTTACAAGTTAGATATCTATAAAAGTTTGGAAAATAGAAAGTAATTTCCGGACAATTCCAGACATATCAGAATTTATCCGACTTTTTAAAGAAATCTTTGAGATTCTAGAATATTTTCATTATGAACATTGCAGGTTTTTGCCCCCCTCATATGTCTGTACTCGTATGTAAGTTTAAACGAAATTGCCCAAAACTCTAACATAATGCAATTTGTTTCAAGAGTGTTTCAAATATTTAACAAAACCAACAAAACTTTTAACTAACTAATTAATTTAATAATTTTAAAATTACGAATATGAACTAGAGCAGATATGGCTTATTATATTATTAACAAACTTATTTTAAATATTACAAATCGTTATAGTTTAATGAACATTACTCATTGTTGTTTGGTATAAAATATACTAGACAATTTATATGGTTTATTATTTTATATTCTGACAAACTTTGTAATTATTTATTTTAAACAGGAAATTTATTTTTGTTAAAAAAATATAATAACTTTTAATAATTTGTATTAAAAAAGATAGAGACACACATATTTAAAACATCAGCGTAAATTTGTAAGAGCGCTGAGCAATGGACTCAAAACAGAAAGAAAATCGTATATTCCTTGAAAATCTACACTCAAAATATTTCATAGGTAAAATAAACGAAAATCGTGGTTCATTTTACAAACTTTTTCGTTATTTTGACAAAACGAAATATTTCGTATAATATACAAATGGTTTTCGTTCTTGTTGGGAGTTTTTATTTTCTGCATTTCACGAAATATTTGTGTATTTACCAAGATTATTTTGTTAAATTACAAAATAAATGGTTATTTAACAAAAAAATTTCGTAAATAAAACTTTTAAATTTGGTCTGGTTTACAAAATTAAATAAAAATAAGAAATATATTTCGTAAAAATTATGATAAATTCGTAAAAATACAAAATTATTTTGTTAATTTTAGAAATATTGCCTCCTGTTTTACGAAATTTTCTAAACTTACGAAAAATATTTTGTAGGTATAAGAAAAATTTCATATTTTTTTCGTTTATTTTACAAAATTTTGTAAAAAAAACGAAATATATTTTGTAAAATCACGAAAATATTTCCTAAATACAAGAAAAGTTTCGTAAATTTATGCTAAAAATTGGTAAATTTACAAAATTTTCTAAAAATATTTCGTAAAGTTACTAAAAATTGTGTAAAAATAAAAAAATTTTTGTTTATTTTAGAAAAGTATCATTAATTAAGAAATATTTTTTTATTACACGAAATGAATGTCATTTTACTTACTAAGCGAAATAAATAAATAAGACTATGTGTACAATATACAACATGAACACCCTCAGATAAATTGCTTTTAGACATAATACTTATGGCCAAGTCTTTATTGAGATGGCGCATCAATCCAACATATAATTGTTGTTCTGAATAAACAAAAATAGAATTAAAAAGGAACAATTTCTTAATATGTGTATCATTACCTATAAAATAATGCAATAAGTCATTCATATTCCATTCAGTTAAAAGTTTGTGAAGCTCATCTTTATCACCATATTTTTCTTCAATGTGATTTCTTGTTATTGGTATTATTTGATTTATAATATTGTTATTTTCTTCAGTGAAAGAATTCATGTTAAAGCTGCTATATTTGACACAAATAACAATTAATTTTTTTATTTCGACTAACGCTTCCATCTCTTTAATTGTTAGTCAAAGCATAACTTGTTTTGTTATTTTTCAGTTGCATTTAAAACGGTACATTTTTAGAGGAAGAGAGGCGGAAATGATTATGAGCAGAAAAAAATTTACTCATATCATCCTACGAAATTATATTTGTGAAATGCACGAAATTTCTAAATTTACCAAATTTGTCACTGCATTCAATACGAAAGTTTCGTATTTTTCGAGAAATTTTTGTAAAATAAACAAAAAAAATATTAATGAAATTTAATTTGTAAAATTCAAAAAATTTCTAAATTTACAAAATTTTCTATAAGATCTAAACACGAAAGTTTTGTATTATAAACGAAACTTTTGTACAATATACAAAAATAATTCTACGAAAATTTTTTTGTAAATTAACGAATTTTCTAAGTTTATGAAATAAAAAATTACTAAAATTTCATATTATGTACAAAATTTTAGTAAAATGTACGAAAATAATTTTACGAAAAACCATTTTGTATTTTTATGCATGAAATATTTTGAGTGTAAAGTTTTCGAAAATAGTTATTGCAAAAAAGCTTACAGCAAACTTTAAGCACAGATTTTAAACAAAACGAAATCACGAACTACACAAAATACTTCGTAGAATAAATGAAATATATAAAAACTGATAAATTTGATGAAAATAGCAATGACTTGTAAAGAGCTATTGTTTTGGCACCTCTTCAACTATGTCTTTACACATTTATATAAAACTTCAATCTATTTTAATACATTAACACTCTATTCATTGCAGACTTAGCTGTTTTACTGCCTAAACTAACTTTAGTTTAAAATCTCCAACCAGTTAAGAAATATAAAGTAAAGTATTGCCTGCTCTTTTATATCTGAAAAACCGACTGTAGTATTCCAACCAACCCTATATATATTTTTAATTTTTATAACTTTCAACATAAAACATCCTTGAACTTCTTACTTGTGGCCTATTTTTCTCCCTCTCATTTTGTTTGGTTAATAGAAAAGTTTCATTTAATCCAACACCAACACGCCGTAATTATTCATTTCTTTTAAAACTCAAAACTAACCTTTTTCCTAATAAAAAAAAATTCAAATATATTAAGGATTTTTTCATTTTTTCCACAAAAATATTTAGTACATGCCACAAAAAAGAAAATGTTCATAATTTTAAAAAGCTAAAAGCAGTGGTTTTTCTTTAATAATATACTTTACCATTGCTGGAAAAAATAAACTGCAAAGAAACTTATTAATTTACTATTCAGTTTACTCACTTTAAACAGTTATAATTGAGTTTTTAAAATGAATAGAAACTACAGATAACCACAGGAAAGAACACTTTGTTGCAGCATAAAATGTTTCAACATTTTAATGAATTATGGCTTTTTATGAAATGAAATCCTGCAACGAAAATATTGTTTATACAACTCGTGAATAATTTAAATTCAAAAGCCAGATGAAAATTTTTAGTTTTACTTTAGTTTTAATTATGTCTATTTTGGCTGGTTAAAGTTTGTGTCTTATTTCAAAGGAAACTTTTAGAGGGATATGATATTGCGCTTTATAAAATGTGGTAAGGTATGTGAAATTGTTGTGTTTTTGTTGCGCTTGAAGTAATTTGATTTAACTTAGATGGTATTTAGTGGAGTCTGTAACAAAAATGAAACTAAATTGGAATTTTAATGACTTTTCTAAGATAAATAATGCATGTTGCCAATAATGTTTGAAATAATGAAACATCTTTTAGACCAACAAACACTTTTTAATGACTTTCCATTACTGATATATATAAAGAAATATTCACATAAAATCTGGTTTCAGAAATCTTGTAATATTTATGTAATAAAACAGCGTTTAAATATTCTTGTGTTAATTATAGCTTATTAATAATATTTTCATAAATTTCTTAACACAGTGTTAATAGTTTTATATCTGGAGTCTTAAACATTCTTTATGAGCCCTCTGTACTATAAACTATTCTATACTATAAAATATACACATTCTGTATTCTATTGGATCATTACTTCAAATAAATAATTTACTTTACTTGAACATTAACCTAAAACAACTAAAGTCAAACACCACCACCATTTAGTATACTTTGAAATAAAAATGTTTTTTTGTAATTTATTTTAGGTTTAATGCTAAACTAAATAATTTATAATACAAAATGGAAAATAATAATTTTCGGCAAATAATTTTGCACATTTGTCTTGCATTTTGTCTTTTAAAATATTTGCACAAAGAAATAAAAGTTTATCGTTAGACTTGTAGTTGTGTTTGCTTTGTTTACGACTTAAAAAAAACTCAAGTTTGATATTAATTCAATTGCATTAAGTAAACACTTTTAGCAAATTATCGAACACAATTCAAATTATAATAAATAATAAAGAAACTGTCAAGAGCCTTTGAATTCAATATTCTATCAATGATAAAATGAAGCTATAAACATCTTGAGGATGCTGTAGCTTAATTGGTTCAGCGCATTTGATCATTAAGCATGAGTTGGTATTTGTAGCCCGGGTGTAGTTCGGATTCCCAGCTGCTGCAACATCAGTTTCTGGGGGCTAATTCTCGCATTCGTATGCGAGTAAATTTTCATTCGAACGTTCGAATTTTTTAACATTTGGGATTCTCTCATTCGATAGCGAATAAAATGTATCGAAATTTCTAATGATGGCATTCGATAACGAATGATTATTCGAACGCAACCTTGCGAGTTTTTACTCGTAAGCAAAGAAACGTTCGAAATAACGTTTATTTTAGCAAACAGAAGAAAAAAAGAAAATGTTAGTAAAAAATTTGTTACTTACTTTAAAAAATATCATAATATTAATAATTTTATTACTTCTAGGTCAAAAATTTCAAAAATAAATTTTAGCTTTGCTTGCTTTGTGAGCATAAAACGTCTTTTGAGTCTAGAAAAACACATGCATACATTAATACATACATATGTAGGTATGTATGTATGTACTTATTTATACTTACTCATTGTTTGCCAATCTTAATGGGACGAAGGTGTTTCTTATGTCATTCATATTTTGTAAGAATCAAAAGACGAAGAATAAAAATACATAACTGGGTCCATTTTTAATTTAAAAGAACTTCTTTAAAAAATTTTACTTTTACTTGAGTTATTTTTTGCAGAACCATATGTTTTTTGTTTATATTTTCTTTTATTTTATTCAGTGTTGTAATACGTACTTATTTAAGTTTTTTACAACACTGAAGCAATGAATCGATTCGATTCGTATCGAGTACCATCATTAGAAAATTTTGCACTGTCGAAATAAATTTCGATTCGAAAACAATTTCGATCACGACTGCCAGAATTAGCCCCCTGATAATTATTAGTTTTCTTCTATCTATCATAACTAATATGTATCACAGCGCCCTCCTTCAGTGGTATAGCATTCAAACGCCACCGAAGTAAAATAATTAAATAAAGGCTATAAAACAATCAAGCTTTAACATTAATGCGTCTACTCACCACCAGAGGCGCTGCAATTCTGCACTAAAAACAAACATAATACGCAATTGCAGAGTTGTGATATAAAAAGCTTTCTTCCTTTCACCGCCCTTACTTCTTCAACTATCCCCTTTCCAAAGAAAGTAACGCATATTACTTTAATTGCCTGAGTGTTACTTCTCTTTAAAAAAAAGAAAGTAAGTCATCCAGTGGTCAGAAGAGTCCAGAAACACATACTGCAATAGAATGCCAGTCAAAATTTCTGACCTCAATCCAATTGTGGATTTGTGGTTCATCGTGAAGATGGTGTTGGGACAATATCGTCTAACTCCTATCCATTAGGACAAGCCTGGACAGTAGATTCAGCGCGGGCTTTAGACTAAATAAATAGTAATTTTTTCAAATGTGAAATAAACTGTTCACCGAACTCGCCACTCGTTTGTGGAGCATTTTTTGTGTGCTATGTGGCATGTGCCACTGTCTTGTTGAAACCACATGTCAGCAAATTCCAGATTTTCCATTTTGGAAAGAAATAAAAAATTGTAATTATTGCACGGTAACACCCGTCATTCGTAATAACCTCCTGCATTCGTCGTCTTGGAAAAACTACGGTCCAATGATGGCAGCGGCCCATAAACCACACCAAACATTGTTTCTGGCTGCCGAAAATAACAGGCCCATTATTTTTAGTCAGTTAATTGATAGAATATCCAATATAAAATTTGTTTTTTGTGTTATATCACTTAGAGAGTGATTTATAAGAGAACAGGTTAGTGGTTGAGAGAAACAGAAGAGAAAATAACGGCAATTATCAAGATAAGTGATTTATAATTAATTTGTTTTCGTAAAGCTCAGGTTATAACTTGCACTTTCGATCTTTAAAAATAAATGGCAAAAGTTCATTTGATGCAAAGCAGTGATGCCTAAAAAATTATAGATAATTGTATGAAAAATTTCATAAGAAATCGAAAACTTAAAAAAAACACAAAAAGTTTAGAAAAAATCTTAAATTTTAGGCCAAAATACAAAAAAATTTCATAATTAAAAAAGAAATAAATTTTGCAATAACTCGAAGAACGAAACAAAATTTAAAATTTTGCAAAAAATTTAAAATTCTTCAAATCATAAACTTTAAAAAAATTTTAAATTCATTAAGTTCACAACTAAATTTAAAAAATGTACGTATATATACGTACATACATATATAAAAGAGAAATAATGTTAACAGTTATTACGATCAAGCATAATTAAAATTGTTTATCTCTAACCCAAGGCATTAATAAAACAACAAAAAGCTATAAAGGTCATACCAAACCTTGTAAATAAAAATCATTTTGTAACAGTTATTTTGAGTGATTTATTTTTAAAAACAAAATATAAATCACAATTTAGATTTTTGACAATATGGAGGAATTATTTTTGGTCTCTGGTAAAAAGAACAAGCGTTGTTTATTTATAAGTTGATTCATGGTTAGATTATAGAACAAACTGAACCTATTACACAAAAACAGCTCAGCTGCCAAAAACAGTCTTGCCAAAAAGGAAGTTGCTAAAAAATCATATTTTATTAAAAAAAAACTTCAGTTCCTAAATTTTTGTTTAATGCAAAATTGAGTACATATGGGTTGCTTTCGTTTTCTTTGTCTGACTTCTTTAAAGCTGATACACTTCTAGTTTTGATTTGTAAATTATTTTGTTTAATATTAAATATAAACAAATGATATAATCCTTTTTTAATTGCCAAAGTTTTAAGTAAGTTTTATTTTTATACTTCCTGCTCTAGTCTATTATTTTTTTTTTATAATTAATTTTTATAATTCTTATTGTACTTATACTGCATAACTCAAATTATTTATTTCGTATATTAGTTTACCTTTATAATTAAATAAATTTATTCATTCTTCTTAATAAGACATTAAACAAACTGTGCAAGTTCTATATAAATATTTAAGACAAACAATGTAATACTATTTTTTCCTCAACTTGCAAAGTAATTTACAATATATATAATAAACTCATCTCAAGTAGAACCACATTAAGAGTGTATACCATAACTTACTTTGAAATGAAATGCTCCTTAATAGAAATTTAAATAATAAATTCAGAGCCATCTACCTTGTAGTCATAACAATATAAAAACTTCATAAATCATGGTCATAACCAGTGTCTAAGTTATAAAAGTACGTATGTCGTCATATATTTTTTAGTTTGTAGTACTTTGTTGTCTGTCGTAAAGAAAAACTAGGTAATGCTGAAAAATGATTCAAGTTAGTAAATGTTGTTTTAGAGCGACTGCAAAATACCAGGTAATTAAGGTTGCAGACATATGTTTGTTTTAATTCACATATTCTGAGTCCTTATGCAATTCTATTCATTTTATAAACTCAATCCTATAAATATGTATGTAAGTATATTCCATACTAAATTCACAGTAATGAATAGAAGGTTATTTTACTAAAGAACTTTTTGCTGGAATAAACACCAAAAGAAGTATTTCTTATTCGATATTCCAAAAATTAGGTGTTTTTTTTAACAAAAACCTTTTCTGAACAATCCTGCTAAGCATTTTATCAGCGATATATTAATGAATGTAACCAATTTGCTGTGGTCTATCCATGTACCAGTACGCAAAGGTCATGACTTAATGGTACTTATATTGCCAATTAAATCAAAATCATACCAAAAGAAAGCAATAAAATTTATTGTCTATAATTCAGACAAATAGATCAATACTTTTCAGAACTGTGTAGAAATTCGCCTCCAAAAGTGTTTAGAAATCTCGTACATAGACATTGCTCAAAACAACTGTTAAGTTTTCATAGCATAATGGCATAATTTCTCATTAACTCTAAACGACAACTTTGTTTTTTCACAGTGGCTTAATTGAATAACATGACAGTTTTGAAATCTTGAATTGGTATGTCCATATAAGACGCATAGGAAATTGTTACAAAAAATTGAATTTCGCTTGAAAACTATATTAAAATTCGCTGAATTTATTTAAAAAATCCCCGCTGGTTTTTATGAAAAAACAACAACTTTTTCAGGCTAAAGGTATGGTCGCACATGGCAAATATTTACTCAAAAAAGCGTAACCATTTGTTTTAGCACAAATGTGTTTGACGTTGTTTACTCTTATGAGAGTTTTGCAAGATCAAACAGCGTCAAATAAATAAAACTAAATATTTGTTGTGTCCTGTCCTAAATAAATAAAGTTTTTTTAATAAATAAATATTTTAGTTAGTGGTTACATCTTTTTCAGCAAATATTTACCAAATGTGACTGTACCTTAACTTAATTTTTAATTGCCTAAATACGTCATAAAGCTAAATTGCAAACCAAATTTCACGAAATACACCGGTTAATTGGGTGTCCCGATCATGCGATTTAACACCACTGTATTACTTTTTGAGGGGTTCTATTAAAGATAGATTATACACACAGCCAATATAATTGATTACGACATTAAAAATAAAAAATAATTTTCATGACGAAATAGACCTGAATATTTTCAATATGAAAACAATTTAAATGGTTTTTATATAAATTATTTATTTTATTTTCTTGTAAGCAACACAATTTTTGAAAGATCTTGTTGTTGGTAAAATGTTGTTATACTAATGCTGACGTATATTTGGCGTACGTGAACCAATCATTAAAAGGTTAATTTTGAAGTATTCAGTGTATCAGTAAAATAAATTTTTAACTCCACTTTTCATTGTTATTAATTTTTTGAGTCATTTAGCGTTTGATATTTTATTTCCCCTAGAAGCAGCCTAAATCATACAATGACAAACAAACTGTATTCAGAAAATACATATTTATTATTAATCACATTTTCATAGCAAAGCAAAATAGTCAAATTTTTATTCTCTAATAATATTAAGCTTTTTTTATTTCAATGAATGAAATATTAAACAAGTCTATTTAGAAGAGAGAGAGAGAGCAGGTATTCATTATTCAACAAAATATTTTTTATTTCCAGGAATTTGTCTATAAAGACTAAAGTTTTCGGCTGATGTTTGACTGGTCTCAACATAATATTTACACACCAAATTACTAGTGTTTGACAGTAGTCTGAAATCAAATTGTTGTTCGCAATTTAATAATTTTATAAAATTTGGCACTCATTTCGCCAGCACTTTCACGACAAAATATTTGAAAACCTGACCGCATTTTACTTAGAAATTAAATACTGATACTCATTTGATTCGCTAAAATAAATAAGATACAAAGCGTTTGGCGCTTTGAAGTATGATTTATTCAAGTTAAAATTCAAACTACTGTTCGCAATTTCAAATTTTTTTTAAATTTGGCTCTTATTTCTGCTGTGTTTTTACGATAAAATATTTGGAAACCTGTCCGCAATTTACCAAGAAATTCAATGCTTATAAATGCGCATGTTCATCGTATTTTATTGGCTAAACTAAATAAGATACAAAGCGTTGGGCACTTTGACGTATGATTTATTTAAATTAACAATCTATGTAAATCATATTTCTTATACGTACCCTAAGCCACTCAATTAAAAGGTTTTACTGTGAAATGTTGATGTTTTAGATAAGTTTTGATTTATTTGAGGACAAAGGTCACATATTTAATTTTTAGCTTTTATCTCTCTCTGATTTTGCATACTATGTGCTGAGGATACATAACTCATTTTGTAAATTATACCATTTTCTACATTTGGTTGAGGGATATTGATGCATATCAGAGACCTGCAACAAGTATGAACGAGCCGACTTATTCACTAACGTTGAATTTTAAGAACAATACAAAAAAGTATGATTCAATTTTATGCTTATTCACTTTTTATGCACACACAGAAAATTCAGCAACGAGTATAAATCATTTCCAACACTTGGTTCGAACTGCAATGTTTGAAAACAAAAATTCTTGTTTATACACAGTTTGTTTTTTGCATGTCGGCTTTGTTGTGCATGATCTGATTGGAATTGAACTAAAAACATACGAGCCACTTATAAGTAAAAAGCGGCTGGCAGAAAAATATGAAAACATAAAAAATGTGCATTTACTACCTATTTAACATTATTTCGTCGAAAAGAAAACTTATTTGACAAAGCAATGATAAAATTTGTAATATGTACAGTTTGTCAAATATATCTTTGCACAGCAAAAAAAATTAAAGAAAAAATGTAAAATGAGCTGCTTCATACATTTAACGACACAGTCGAACATTCATGTTCGCACAAAACAACAAATGAATAAAACTCATGTTCGGCTAACAACACGTTGGCTTTGATGTAAAACGAGCTTCATACATTTAACGACACAGTCAGAATATTCATGTTCGCAAAAAACAACCAGTGAATAAAACTGAATGTTTGAAACGAACGGTTGCGTAAACGAGCGTTTTGTGCATTTGAACAAAAACGATTAAATCATAAAAATCAATGTGCATGATTAAGTATACCTGAAAATTTAGTACTCGTTGCAGGTCTCTGATGCATATCACCAACTGTTTATGTACTGTAACGAATAAATTGGTTTTTATGTAATTAATTAATCACACACTTGAATAATTTGTTTAGTGATTTTTGTTTCTTTTGACTTCCAATATTTCGCATCTTATTTTTTGCTTAATCTAAACTTAAGGACATGTTTTAACGAAAGATTTTATAAAATATTAATGTCGTTGTTGTAATGTGTAGAGTATATCTTTAACATAGTGTTGGTGGTAGTGTGTTTGTGATATGTGGGAACTTCTCGTTGAAACCACATGTCTGTGATATTCATACCATCAATAATGGGATATAATTTAGTTGTTAACATCTGTGGATAGCATAATCCATTCAATCCAAATTCAAAAAAAGACCAACATTCTAATCATTGACACGTTCTGCATGCTGGGTTCTCAACAATTTCTCATGAATTTGCAGAAGTCAAAATGAAGCAATTTTAGTAAACAACTTCTGGAATAAATAGCTTCTTCTAAAAAGGACGATATATAAAAATATATATATTACTACAAAATATTGCTTTTAAAGATCCAACATTTTTTATAGTGCATTTTCGGTCAAAAACTAATTCATTGTAACAATTGAGTGCCCCGATATACCAGGCGATAGAGTGCCGGACTATCAGTCAAAGGGTTGCGGGTTCGATTCCCGCCAACGACTCTGGGTGTTTTCTGCAGATAAGCCAAAAAGCTTCGCAGTTTGTGTTTGTTAATTATTAAAAAAAAATTTGTTAAAGTTTCTACTGCTGACATATCAATAAGTAAAATGTCAAAACTATCAGGTTAATACAAAATGGAATATTTGTCATCTCTAAATATTTCAACAACATTTTCAATAACAATTATGTTCACACTTACATTTAAATGTCAAACGTTTCTAACAAACCTTAAACATTTACTCACACTGTGTAGTATCCTGTTCACACTATGTATGCTAGCAGTAAAATAGTTTTGTCTTTTCTTATGCCAACAATATGCCAGCTTACAAGTACGACCACCGACCGTTTAGTTCATAAAACTTAAACGTTAATAACACAGTAAACTTGTGTTAAGCCATTACAATGAATTACACACAGTTTACTGTTTGTTTATTTTATTATTATATGAAGTATACAAGATATTATTACAACTAAATAACAACAAAGTATGTACTTGGTTTGGTATTATAATATTGTAACGGCGACTACACTCATTTCCGTTTCTTATTTCAGTTTTTTTTTTACTCTTTAGCTTTTTTTTTGTTGAGTTTAAGTAAGTTGTAATTTAACAATGATTGTAATATGTCTCGGTTTATCTTGTTTGGGCTGCAATTTATATACGAAAGTATAACTGTGGGAAAGAGTATTTAGTATTATTTTATGTATAAATATAATTCTTTTCTTTTGTTGTTGCTTGTTTGTTTGTTTGTTACATTTTAATGATATTTCACTTAACAATTTAGTTTGCTTTAGTTTAGTGTACTTTGGTTTCATTTCGCCTTGCTATTATTAAAAAAAAAGATTTTTTGCCATTTCGCATTGCTAGCTGTCTGGTTGGCTGGCTTTATATTGAGTTGTTGGCATTTAGTTTACTTTAGCAACAAACTGCCTGCTGTTTAATGCCTTTTAAAAGCAAAAAAGTAAGTTTTATTTTGTAATTCTATTTAGCCGCTTATAGCTGCTGTTGTTTCAGTTTCAGCTTCAGCTTCATTTTTATTTAATTTTATTAGATTAATGTTGAAGTTGTTTTATAATAAGAATCTTTTTAATGTTTGTTCTGCTTTGTATTTGTTTATTTCCTTATTACTATCTTTTGATGATTTTCTAACGTTGTCGCACAGTGCAACGCATATATTTAAGTTGAGCATATAGCATCCCAAATGAATTTCGTTAATAATAATTGCTATTTAAATTGTGTAATTTTTTATTAACTGAAATTAACTCATTTTATGGTTATTAATTCTGTAAGCAATTTCTTACTATATTTGGGGTTATAAAAACTACATTTAATATAATACACATTAGTAACAACATAAAAATCGTATTCATATTTATGCGTTAATCGTGCATTTAGTTTGTATTTATAATTTAAAACAATTGTATAAGATAAAAGGCATTTTTTCTATGCTTAATTAAAAACATTATGTCAAACATTTCATTTTCTTTCATTAACTCAGCAAGGTAAGCATTGTTTATTTCTAGCTAAATACATAATTATGTTTCAAATAAAATGAATTGTTTCGAATAAAAACAATTCTAAAGACTATTATAGTTGTAACCGTAATAGTACTTCAATTGAATATAATATAATTTTTTATTAAAATATGAAATGTCTTAAACCTGCCCACTTTGGGATCAGCTCTGGCGCACGTAGTGATTTGATTATACATAAAATGTTTTACCTACACTTCATTTCAATCTGATTTGTGGCTTAAAAGCTACACAGCATTTTCCCTTTATATTAAAATTGGACCCACTGTGACTGCGATTGTAGATATTTCATATTAATATCTTAATTTGTTAATTAAATGCGTCCCTGTCTTAAAACTCTGCAGAGAATTACAGTGGCACAAATGAGTACATGTTAGTAATTATTGAATTTGTTGTTGCATAAAATTATAAAATTATAACAAATATTTTTTGTCATTTATTTTATGTTTAATATTTAATAAATCAAAATTTAAATTAGTTCTAAGAAAAAAGACAAATATAACGGAAACAATCCGCACCATTCGTAAAACCAATTGTTAAATAAATTTATTTGGAATACTCTCCTATTCGCAATGAGTCCGCCCGCTGTCAAAGCGATCTTGTCCCAACTATTTCTTTACGACTGACCACAAATTCTGTATCGGATTAAGGTCGGAACTTTTTGCTGGCCACTGCATCAAAAGAAGTGTTCTTTGGGTCATCATCAAGCTAGAAATTAACTTCATCCACATGATAGATGCTTTTATGCCTTTGATTCTTTGCAGTGGTCCGAGGTGCCACCTTGTAAAACAACTCCATATCATGATGTTACCCCATCGTGCGTAATTGTTTCCTTTACATTGTATCTTTGTATTCTATTGACTGTTCGGCGTCAGTAATATTACTTACCTTCGGATGGAAAACGATTAAATTTAAATTTGTCTGTCTTGATTACATGTTTCCAGTTATCTACTGTCTGTTTCTGTGCTCTCTGGCAAACTTTAACCGTGCCTTAAAATTTCTTATCGACAATGCAGGTTTTAGTTTTTTACCTCTGACATATAACCAATATTGCAAAGTGCTCATCTTGTTATCAATCGACTAGAAACTTTGCCTTTGCCTACAGAAGCATTTTCTGGTATTAAACACTCTTTTGCTTTTCATTTGTGTTATCCTGAGATGTGCGTTAGCATACGCATTTGTGGCTTAGAAAGCCTTTTTTGTACTATTATGACCACCGAGTGACATACTTTGAGATGTTTAGCTATGACTTGCGTAGAATGGCTTAATGGCTTTTGTCAGTTTCTCTGTTATTTGTTATAAATTATGATGGATAATTTGCTAAAAGTGTTTACCGCTTGCAATCAATTAATATCAAACTAATGCGTTTTTTATGTTATAAACAAATTAAACACATACAAATTTAACGGTAAACTTATACCAATTTAAACTTTGGTATTTTTGTGCAAATATTTCTAAAGACACACTCTTGCAAAAATGAGTACATACCAGTTTTTTTTTAGTACTGGCTGTTTGTTTAGCGAAAATTATTATTTTTAATTTTTAAACCTAAAATAATAACAAAAACATTATTAAATTTTCTACATTTGTTTTATTTTTATGCAATAAAACGTGCACAAGGCACAAACAGGTACTCATTTGTGCTCCTTACTGTATATATATTATTGCGAGAAGTTATAATTATATAAAATTAATATTTGGCCGTTATTGATTAACTAAATGTCTAAACAAATAATACAAAACAAAATGTTAGTACAGAAGAAATTAATTTAGAAAATTTTGCTAAATGTGTTATTAAAAATGTTTTCGAAAGTGATATTGAGGATAATTATGTTGCAAAATTTCATGTAATTAAATGTGGCTTTAGAAGAAAAGCTTACCTTATTTAAAAGATTTCTATTATTCGAATAATTTGGAAGCTATAGATATTTTAAAAACATAGAATTTTTAAAAATTTTGTGCCTGATTTCTTCTGTTTAAATGTTCCTCTGCTTAGCCCTCGTACAAATATATTCCAACTGATTAAATTAGAAGATTAATGGTAGCTATGTTTATAAAACAAATCACAAAAAAGTTTAACAAAAATATGATGTAAAAATATTCAACATTGAATCCATTTAACCAAACAATGTTACACTATGCCGAAATTATTATATGCAAAAATTTCCATTCATTTATTTTATATCATTTACGACCGCCTTATTGTTAGAGATTGTGTTACAAGCAGACTTATTAAAATAAAATAACCACATTTTTTTTTATTAAAAAGGGTATTATTTAAAGTAATTTAGGTCATCAGAAGATCACTTCTGCTGATAATACGAGTACACCCACTTCATTCATACATTAATTTATTCTGTCATTCTACATTATTCACTAAAGTTCTGTACAAGTACTTATGTTTACTTTTGTTCGTAATTTGTATTCCCTTTGTGCTATAAATGGTTCAAGTTTATTTAGCCAGACAATTTTAAGGTTAATATTTTACTTTGTTTTTTTTATGACCAATTCCACTTCAATGTCATTATATTTAAAAACATTTTTTTGTATGTCTATTTTATTTTAATGAATCCTATTTGTAAATGTTTTGGAGAAAAAAAATGTGTATAAAAATATTTTTATTAAACGCACTTAAATTCAAATGCAGGCCATTGAGAGATTATAATTGAATTGTAATTAAAATAGAAAATGATGTTATTTAATAGGACAATTTAAAATAATTGGAGTAAATGATTTTTTAAGGATAGATTTAGAAAACAAAATTAAAAAGCTTTATGTTTTACGTAAAATATTTTAAAATAATATACACATAAAGATTAAAATAAATTGTATGTGTAGATTAAGCTGATATTTCGGGTCGGATTGATAGTACTCATGCAATATGTAGATAAGCCAGAAAATAAAATAATAAAAATGTTGAAGAAACAATTTTGAAAATTATAAAATATACTGCATTGCATAACTATAAATACATAAAACTATTTTCAATTTTGTAAGTTAAAGAAAAAGTAAAACTGTTTAACCTACTCAAAAAAAATTGTATTTTATTATAAATTAAAGTTTTATATAACTCAAATCAACTGATATAAAAATTTCTTAAAAAACTGTATATAAATTAAATAAGATATCTTTATTCTGACTCATGCTCAAACTTGTATTGTTAAAATGTAATTATTACTTTGAAAAGTAATTATTACAGATATGTGGCGATGAAATGCATATAAATATTAATTACACTTCATATGCACTGCCTTGCATAACCATAAATACATTAAACTTTTCATTTTTGTAAGTTAAAGAAAAATAACGAACAAAATAACAAATATTATTTAAACAAAAACAAAAAAAAAAAAAAATATTTATTATTTTATCGCTTAAAATGTATAAAGAAATTAATTCCTGTTTCATAACTATAAATACACTAAAACTAAAATAACTGAAAACACCAATATTGATGTAGAAACAGGACAGTATACGACATATGACAAGGGTAAGAGAAGAAATGACAGTGACTGTGAACCGAATGGGAATAGACGACTGACGTGGAATTAACGGTATTGAAATTGGTGTATATAAGACTGGTAATAGACTGACAGTACGACATTCATGTCATGCACGCTGAGTTATTAAAGAGTTGAACGGTTGTGATCGCACAGGAAAGTTCTATTGAATTAATTTTGTTTTATGTTTTAAAACGTGTAAATAAATGTAAATACAGTGAACTCGCGAAAACGTGAACACTCGAAAGTGTGAACGTCTCAAAAACGTGAACAAATTTATTTTTCAATAGAGTATTCTAAAACATGAACAAAATCTGAAAGCGCTGAAACGTAAACATTTTTTTTACTTTTTGTTTTTTAATCTGTTTTTAAATTGGGAAATCCCCGCCCTGTTTGTTTGTTTACTTAAGTTTGAATGTTTTTTTTTCGTTTATGTATGGTTTGACCTGTTAGTTGCTCTTTGATTTTGCTACGTAGATGTTGCAAGTGATTAAAAAATTTTAATTCGTGAAAGTGAAAAATGTCATTAAAAAAACCTAAAGTGTTAACTTTAAAAGATAAAGTTGATATTCTTGAATTATTGCAAAAGGGTTTTAGTGTTAGTGGCTTGGCAAGAAAATATGGAGTTGCAAAAGCAACAGTTTCTTCCATTAAAAAGAAAAAACTGGAACTTACTAATCGTGTTAATAATACACTTTATGGCACTGGAAAGCGTAAAACATTACGTGCTTCTGAACTTCCGAAAATGGAAAAGAATCTTTATAAATGGTTCCTTCACATGCGAAATAAAAAAATGCCGGTAAGTGGACTGATGTTAAAAGCCAAAGCTTTAGAAATTCACGTTCAAATTAAAGAAAATGATCGTGGTTTTAAAGCCAGTGACGGATGGCTTCAAAAATTTAAACAAAGGTTCGGTGTTCGCCTTCTTAAAATTTCTGGAGAAAAGCTTTCTGCACAGCCCCAACTTGTTGACCCATTTAAGGAAAAGTTAAGAGCAAAAATGGAAGAACTCTCTCTTTGTGAAGATCAACTTTATAATGCTGACGAATCCGGGTTATATTGGAAGCAGTTGCCAGATAAAACATATGTGTCATCCTTGGAGAAAAGTGCTCCAGGCGCAAAGATGGAAAAACAACGATTAACTTTCATGGGCTGTTCAAATGCGTCGGGAGCTCATAAACTTAAACTATTGGTAATTGGAAAATCTAAAAATCCCCGAAGCTTCAAAAATTTTACTTGTCCAGTGAATTACAAATTTTCCAAGTCAGCATGGATGACATGTACAATTTTTTATGACTGGTTTCATCAATGCTTTGTTAAAGAGGTAGATTTCAAATGAAAAATTAAAAACTGAAAACTTTGTAATAATTTTTTGCTTTAGGTTACTGAATTCTTGACTAAAAAGGGGCTACCAGTTAAAGCCCTTCTGTTAATAGACAATGCTCCATCACATCCACCTTTATCCCAATTGATTTCTGATAACGGATACATTTGTGCAATGTTTTTGCCACCCAACGTAACATCGTTAATTCAGCCCATGGACCAGAATGTTTTTAAAATAACTAAACTGTATTATAGAAAAAGTCTCTTATCATTAGTGGCTGGAAAACAAACAGAATTGTTAGAATCTATTAAGATGTTAACTATAAAAGATGCAATTAACCTTTTGGACTCAGCATGGAGTAGAATTTCGCAACAAATTTTAAACAAATGCTGGAAAAATATTTTAAATTTAGTTTCGGACCAAGATGACCCCGATGATAATATTCCATTAAGTATTTTAAGAGAGAGGATATCTCCACCCGAAATACGACAGCTAGAAAATAGTGCGGTTCTACTTCTTCAGGCGCTGAATTCTCAGGTTTGTTTTATTATAAGTTTCAGTGTTTTTAGAGAATTTAATTTAAATTTAATTACAGATCGATGTTACTCTTTCCACTGTCAAAGATTGGAACAACAATCCTGAAGAAAATTGCACAGAAGTGGGAAGTATTGAAATTCAGGATGATATCGAACATGATGATGATTCCATTATATTCCAGCCAGAAATTATAATTAAATCCAAGGAAGCTGTAGAAGCCTTGGATAAGGCTTTAATATGGGCTGAAAACGAGATGGTAGACCAAAGTGACATTAGAGTGCTGAGAAACCTTAAAGAAAAAGCTGTGTTAAAAATGGCAAAACAAAAAACTTACCAAAAAAAAATTACTAATTTTTTCCTTTAAACTTTATTTAACTGATTCTTAATTATTCAACCAAAAAAATGTTCCTATTAGTTTTAGCTTATTTTTTTTGTTAATCAAATATGAATTTCTTGCATCCTTTATTTTATATTATTTTTTTTTTGTTATTTATCGAATGCAAAGTGTACTGAATATATTGGATTTTATTTTTTGTTATTAAAAAGAAATAAAATAATTAATTTAAAATAGTGTTTAGCATTTTTACTTATTAAAATGTCATTTTTTATATTAAGTAGGGTAATTTTTTGTTTTAAATTTGTTTACTCGATAACGTGAACAAACTCGAAAATGTGAACTGCCTTGGTAAAAATTAGTTCACGTTATCGCGAGTTCACTGTACATATTATAACGTTGAGAGCTGTGTTGTTTTATTTTATTGTGAAGAGTGAGGTAGTCAAAAATATATTCATAAAAAATTTTACTTTAATAGTAAGTTAGGCCTCCTTTTTTTGAATCAACTCAACTATTCACCAGATTTATTCTTATATCTTCAGATATAGATTTCCAGGCACCTATAACAGTTTTTTTAAGGTGATATACGCTTTCATATTGTCGGTTTTCTGCATAAATTCGATGGCTTAATATTCCCCAAATGTTCTCAATGGGGTTGTGATCTGGAGAATATACGGGCCATTCAAGTACATTAATATTTTTCGAAAACAATCATCCGTTTGTTTTACATGTATCGATGCGTTATCTTGTTGAAAAATAAATTTTCTTGCATTACTCTTTTCTAGAAATTAAACTAATTTCTTATTAAGTAATTTTGTGTAATCAGAAGATTTTATATTGGTGCTTGCAAACGCCAAATCAAGTCAACTGTCTTTATTAAAACCTTCCCAAATCATCAAAGAATGTCTCCGAATTTTTTTTTAAATATCGCGGTTTCTTCTGTAGGTCTTTCCAATAGCTTTTGCAACCACCTGGTCCATCAAGATTGAATTGTTTTTTCATCGAAAAAAAAATCACCTAAAAGAAATATGTATACATATGTTTAAATAGTAGTTTATTTAGCGAATTCAAATCTAGCAGTTTTGTGCGGGAATAATATCCTTGACATTTTTCAAAATCAATAATATACGGACCACTCTGTATTTTATAACAAATGTTTGAAAATTGCATTATAAGAATACCTAAGTGTTGTGCTTTCGTTCTCCTGGTATTCTTCTTGGCTTATAATAAAATGTAATTATAGTTATGACACACTAAAAATAATAATGCAAAATTTCTCCCTTTAATTAATGAAGCGTTTTAAAAAAACTGTTTGTAACTTCACAATAATTACAAGTGTAATTATAGTAATGCAACACAGAGTATATACATTTTAGTTAATGTGTTATTCCTTTCACTATTACTGATGTGTTGTTTTTTAAGCAATTACAACTCCTGCAATTGTATTCACAATGCTATAAAGGTATGTTAAATAATTTTAAGTTATGAGTTTATTTACAAATAACAGAATTTACTTTTAAATAACATTTTCTCTTGCTAGTGAAGGGCATTTAGTTTTATATTCAGCCAAATATATAATACTAATTGTTAATATAAATATTAAAAAAAGCCTCATATAATCATTTATCCAGTTTATTTTCTAAGCTTTTATGTTAAAACTTAAAGAAGTAATAAATTTTCTATTATAAAATACATATTTATATTATATTCTCTATGAATATAATCTTGTAGTTTCACATGGTAAATATTCGTTGCATTAAACAAAAGTTATGCAAATACTTGTGTTTTCTATGGGGAAAAAACTTTTCATTATTTGAAAGTAAAACAACCATCAAAAGAACAATAGAAATTTTGAAATATAAAAGAAAGACAAAAACAAATACAAAATAAATGAATGAATAAATGAAAGAATCAATGAATAAATAAATGAATGAACAAATGTATGCATGATAAAGATATGACAATGATGAATATGATTTTGATAAAAGAAATACATGAGTATTTAAGGAAAGTATTATAAATCATTGACATTGAAGTTGTTCATTATTATTGAAATTGCTTGAATGTAAATGTCCATATTTGTAAATAAACTAAGAATGTATGTATTATATGTGAAAAGCAATTTATGTAAAATATTGATTTTATAATTTTAATATTACTTATTAGTTGTTTGGTATAAAATATTTTAAACTATTATGTATAGAACTATTATTTATTTATGGTTTCCGGCATTAGATAACAATCACAGTTTTGTAATAGTTACATTTAAATACATTTACTTAATTATTTTGTTTATATTGTATAACATTAAAGAAAATTGTAGTTTAGAAACTATTTTTCTGAAAGCAAGTAGACTGCGAGTTACAATATATAAGCAGTAGAAGTGCTGCCACAAATAAGTCATACAAATCATACAAATCTGTTAAAGGTTTTACAATTAGTAGTATATAAACTGACCTTGTTAGTTTATACCATAAATAAACATAAATGTTTCATTGTATGTGTATAACTACTTCCAATTTATTTATAGTTAATTTCGGTTGTTTTTATAATAAAATGTCTGCCTTCAGGATTCAATTATAAAAGTTAACAAATTCAAATTTTTTTATTATAAAAAATTCAAAAGTATCAATACAAGAACAAAAACGTAACGCTTTTTTTGGTATTATTAAGCCCCCTATCCTTGTTTCTATCTTTACTAGAAAATATATCAACTAAACTTTATGTTAATAACTTAAATAATTTAAAACATTAAAAAGTATCATTAAAAGAAATAGTAGCACTTACCTATTTTCCTCTTAAACAAGTTTAAAATTTAAAAGTACACTAGAGCCCCGATTTGCGTCGTTAATAGGGACCGGGTAAATGCGACGTGAACCGAAACCACGCAAATAGAATCAGTTTTTTCTATAGAAATGTACTGACTTTTTGTTGAATGGGTCCCAAATTTAAAAACTTAGCTAGCAAAATTATAATTTAAAAAAAAAAATTATTTCAGAAGGTCTTTATTATATATTATTATTCCATATAAAGAAATAATAAAAAAATGTATTTTTAAACAATGAATAAAAAAATATTTATGTACATATGTACATACATAAAAGCATAACCAAAATTAATTTAATAGCACGTAACTTCATATGGTAAGTATGGCAAAATATTTACATGTAATTACGGAATTCTGGTATAGAGACGCAAAATCGAAAGCAAAACGACGCAAAGCAGATTGATAGAAATTTTCAAAGCCGACGCAAATCGGATTAAAAAGGACGTAAAGCATATTAAACCCCATTTAGGAAGGCAATCCAAATCGAAACGACATAAATAGGATAGACGCAAATCGGGGCTCTAGTGTACTCCATTCTGGCAAATATTTTGATGACACAGATATTTCAATATCTCAAATTTCGAAATTTTTTTGTGATTCTGATATCTCAACGTCTTAAACGATTAAAAGCTTTTATGTTGATAACTTATTTAAAATGTAAAATTGAAAAAAATAATTAGAACTTCTCTTTTATCTTTAAAACATGTTAAAATTTCAAACTTGACACAGATATATCAGTGTCTTAAACGATTAAAATCTTTCAAAATTTTTTACCTAGATTTTTACCAATCAACTTGATTGAGTATTTTCTTGTTTTTAACGCGTTTGGGTAATTTTTTTCCTCTTTGAGATGATAAACATTTTATTCAAGTAAATTTTAGTATCTTAGAATATTTATATTTATATAATAACATTCTTTCTGTTAAAAATACTAAAAATATACATTTATGCCAACAGTATCAAATTTTTTATTATTAAATGTAATAGTATTTGGTATTTTTTGATAAGTAAAGAATACATTTTAAAAGTTATTTCTATGTTTATTGCAAATAAATTTTGAAACTCACATATGATGCCGAAAAACTACTAAAATGAATTTGATACTTCTTTTCTCGACTAAAAGGTTCGAATATTAAAAAAGTACCGAATACCTGCTGCTTAATAAATTTATTTTAGGTGTTGAAAACCTACAGTCTTAATTACATGTTTCCATTTTTAGGCGTTTGGATTGTCAATAATGAATCCGACCATCAATTACTCAGTTAGTCCCAATTTATACGAATCAATTCTTTAAGATAATAAGAGTACACATTTAATTGTACTAGCAATTCGTGTTATTCTCTTATTCGTATTACATATATATGTCGTAGTACTGGCTGTTTATGTGTTTGTTATAAAACGGCAAGCGTGGACTTTTATGTCAAGCTTGGGTGGAATCAACTGTCACGGCTGAAAAAATAGATTAGAAAGAAAAAGCAATCGAGAGTGACGAGTTGGGACTGCCTCGTTTAATTTTTTGAAAATAATAAAATAATATATAAAATCAATTTAAATAATTTGAAGTTTGATTTAAAATAATAAAATCAAATTAAATGGATGCAAACCCGACATATATGTGTATACAAATGTGTTTATACTCTCAAATAAAAATACAAGCGATTTAAGCAATAAGACTTGTCTTGTGTGAAAACCGAGGAAATTTCTTAGGAAAAAATTGTATTAATCTTTTCAATAAGAATTGCTTCGTATAAATTGGGCCTTACTCTTTCATATATACTGCGTGGCATTACTATAAATGCACAAGACTTTTCTCAATTTTGTAAATTACAGAAAAACTAAAACTTTTACCTACATGAATGTGAAAATATTATTTAACAAAAAAAAAAAACACATTTTTTTATTTTACTTCTTAAAAATTTATAAAGAAACTAATTAGTGTTACATAACTATAAATACGTTGAAATTAAAACAACTTACAGTGGGTGGCCAAATTATTAGTTACACTTATTAATTAAGATTCAACCGCCTTTAATACATATATAAATTTATTTCTTGTACCAGATGTTTTCGTATTTTAATTCTGGTAATACTGTTAAATATTTTGTGCAGTGCCAACAATGATTGGTGACATTAGAGTGCAGTTGTAGATCATTATCTGTCATTCTGCTCTGAAGTGTGAAATATGCAATTTTGATAAAATTGATTAAAGGCGGCATCACGATTAAGAACTGAAAGAAAATGTTCAAAAATGCATTCAGAGCATGCCGAAAAGGGTGCAAGCTGTAATTGATGCCAAAGATGGTTCTACGAAATATTAAGATTTTTTTCAAAAAATTTTGTAATATTTCTTTTTCTCAAATATATATTTTTAAAACATAAGAATTTATTTTTAATTGAAAGAACAAATAAAAAGATAAATTTCTACTATTTTAAAATGTTATACGGCATCAAACTAAACAATTTTGCATGTGTAACTAATAATATGGCCACCCACTGTAAAATACTAATATTCACAAAAACATTAAATTTATTTGAATCAACTTTAAAGCGAGAATAGTGTTCTCACGAAAAGCTTCTCAAAACATTAAAGAAACACTTTTGAAATTTATTTTTGAAAAATATGGTGGGTCCTTCCGAAGATCTTCAATAGCTGTTGAAATGATCTCGACCATCAAAATTTAATTCTTTCTATCGGAAAAAGTATCCTTAAACAAATATATGACTAAATAGTGAAAATATTAACAAAGATTATCGTCTTATCTTTAGTTTAGTTTTTAAGTTTCTTTTGGCGAATTCAAGTCTAGCAATTTTGTGCCGGAGTGCACGGACAATATGTTTTGTAATAGTAATAGTCTGGTATTTTTTTTTAGCAGTTGATTTAGATACATTAACCTTACATTCATTAATAATCTGATGTTTCTGGCACAGTTTCTAATTATGCGATTGTCTCGTTCAGGAAGCTTTTTTTATGGCCGCCACTTTTTACCATAATAACTATTATTTGGAAAATTTGTTACGTTTTATTTTTTTTAACAAACAAAACATTTTTTAACGAAATATTAATGCACAATTTCTATCTTAAATAAATGAATTGGTCTTCAACATTTTGGATAAAGAGAGATCTTTAATCATACTCTTAAAAAATGTTTACAAACTGTATAGTAATGCAACACAGTGTTTGTACAGATCGATTAAAGCTAATAAGTGTAAAGGCTGAACTATTAGGATAAGAGCCCGTTGAGATGTTGTATATTTGGCGCTTGTAAACTAATTCTGTTTGTTGAAAATTTTGTCATGGCGATCTGATGAGAAATGACTTTATCACACCAAAAATATACCTAATATAATCCGAAGATTTTTTTCGTTTCATGTACATAATCTGTGTCAGAACACTGAATACCTTGTCTCTAGCTATAACTGATTTGCATAAGATATAAAATTGTAATAGAAGTTTACAAATAATAATATGTGCTTATAAATAATCTAAATATTGATGCCTAAATATTTGCAGATTTAATGTAAAATTTTAAATTTGGCATTTAAAGAGATTAAATATCGTAGCTCAGTTTGACTAGAAGCATATAATTTGAATTTCAAAGTAAATAATTCAACGCATTTCAATAAATTTTAATGATTTTATTTCCGTGCACAAAATTGAAAGCTCCATTATTTATTACACATTAAAATTAAATGAGTTTGATTTTGATAGGATGGTCCAAAATAAATGCTACTTAAATCTCTTAATTCTATGGACATAATTTGGCAGAATAGTTGGACAAAAATAGCTGACGATATGTCCAATATGGAACTAAATGGCATGAAGCCTGTTGCTTCAATCTGATCTCGGTTATAAAAGAGAGAATTTTGTTTTTGGCGGAAGAATCTTTTCGGCCCACTACGACCATGGAATTGATGGAGTTGCTATGAATACAGTTCGAAACTGCCGTGTATGAGATTCAAATAAATATCTAGTAGATCCTTAGTACTGAGTTTGAATGACTACTTCGACGAGCTAGAAGGAGATATTACATCAACAAAATTATATGTTAGTTGACCAGAAGGACCATTGTTTTCTCCGGAAGATAGTATTCAGGCATTGTTTAAAAACAGCTTGTGAGGATCCATAATGTCCATCTGTTTATTGTGACACTTAACGTTATGTTACTCACATCAACATTAAATGCTTTATTTTATACTGTAGATACTGCAAGCTAGCGCTTTCACAGTTTGTGCTTATATATTTCTATGTTTCGCCGCATTTCACAAGCAAGTGTTAAGGAAGTAAAAAGGCTGTCAAATGTGCCACTAACAATTGCTGATGATTAACTATCGGAATACTTGCCGTTCGATGCAATTTTGTGTGCAATGTACTACCAATATCAGTATCAACATTATAGAAATGATAACATATTCAAGTTAAATTTAATTTTAATTGAATACTTGCACAACTTTTCATTGACCCCAGACTTATTGGCCAATCCTAATATACATATTTATATAAATGTTTATATACAAATGTGCATATACGCATGTATTTATATATGAAAAACACTCAATAGTTGGTAATTTAATTAAAACTGAATTGCTCCACTGGGAAATACAATACGGAAAATGTTTAAATATTTAAATACATTAAATTGTATACTCATTAAATGAGAACACAAGCATATGTATGAAATGACAAACATAACGTCATACATTTCTAAAAATTCGATTTGCAACATAATTTAGTAGAAATAAATATTTAATATACCAAACATAGATATGCACACATAGAAAAAAGTTATAGACATATTTTAAATATTGACACAATTGATTCAATTGTAATGTATAATTAAAGATTAATGTTAACAATTCATAGTGAGTTTAGCATTTGCTAGAAACAAAATAAAAAACTAAAAGAAATGGATTAATATAAACATTAAACAAATTTCGTACAAGCTATAAACAGTTTTTTATATTTTGTCCTTAAATAATTTATAAGTAAATGGTGATATTTTTAGTAACTTTCCTTTTGGCAAGACTATTTTTTGTGCAACATTTTAGTATTAAATATGTTCAGTTCGTCCATAATTTAACCATAGATAGACTTACAAAAAAAAAAAAACACCGCTTATAAATTTTTCAATTTTATTATCAAAATTCGTGCAGTTTTTTATCGGAAAATTGTGTTCAGCGACGAAACTCATTTATACTTAAACAAGCAAAATTGTCGTATTTGTTATGAAGAGCAGGCAGAAGCATTGTAAGAACTGCCAAAGTATACAGAGAAATATACTGTTTGGTTTAGATTACGGACTAGTGAAATCATTGGATCGTACTTTTTCAAAGACGACGATGGCAGGAACGTTACTGGTAATGACAAGCGCTACCGTGCAATGATTACATTTTTATTTGTTTGCCCAAAATGGATAAACTAGATTTGGCTGACATGCGGTTTCAACAAGACGGTGCACCATGTGCTACAGTACGCGAAACAATTAAGAGGCGAGCTTGGAGAACAGTTTATTTCACGATTGGGGCCGGTCAATTGGCTGCCTAGATCGTGCGATTTAACGCCTTTAGGCTATGGATTATATCTATAGAGATAAGCCCACAAAGTTTGACGTACTGAAAGATAATATTGAAGAATTTATTCATGAGATACCGTCCGATATTTTGAAGAGATTATGAATTGAACCCAGCGTATAGTTTTTTTCATTTACATGAAATTACCTTTTGAACAATGAATTATTTAGATTGTTCCATCGATTAAAATGAAATCTTTCATGCATTTATCAAAATTGTATGTGTTTTCTTAAATCAAGTCCGAAAGCTCCTAAAAAGTACCCTTTCTAATAAAGGATGTCCTTAAAACATTAATAAGTTATACTTACATTTCCTATGTTGAGACTATCAAAGTTTTATCTAAATTTATTTATAATGATTAATAATTTCTATGCATACTCCAATTTATCTAAATTAAAACTATTATGTTTGTTAAGCACCGACTGAAAGTATTCTCAGGGGTAATACTGTGTTCAGATATGAAACTTAATTGAGTCAATATTCGGTTAAGTGACAATATTATTTTAAGTGTTCAGGCATACGCAATTTTCAGCTTACTCAATAATCATTTGACAGTTGGAAAACAATACAAAAAATACTCTAAATGGTTGTTGTGTTTCTATGTAAAATCATTTGACAGTTGGAAAACAATACAAAAAATACTCTATATGGTTGTTGTGTTTCTACGTAACCAAACTTACCTTCACATTGATTTTTTAATGATTTCTTTTGTTGACATTTGCATTTTATACAATTATGTTCACTAAACACAGTTGTTAACAGTGTTGCATTCGAAATCTTACTCAATATTATAACAATTTCGTACTTATTGCGCAATAATTAATTGAGATTTTATATGGAATATTGAGCTCAATAATGGCGTTAATTGCGATTAACGCAATTAAGGGTCATATCTGAACACGCTATAAGTATGATTTATGTTCTAGCATAAATGGATATGTAATTGTTGTAATTTTGAACTTTTATAATGCATTTTCTGAAAATATGGCAAATCGCCATGAATAATGTACTTAACATATAAATATTAAACTTTAATTTAATTTATATATTTTAAGTTAAATATTATACAATTTTTTTTATTACATACATATTTTAATAAATTAGATAAAATGTTACTTGAACACTTTGATATATGATTGATTTTAATTGAACAGTACATGTTACTGATACTGTATAACCATTAAAGTTCAGTAAAATAAAAAATTTTTAGTGTGAAAAACATAATTTAGATAGTCCTTCATCAGATGTCCGAAATTATGTCTTAAGAAGAGGTCTAGTGATTTTTGGTGACATTTATTAGCTTATCTAGAGTATTAACGCATCAAGATTTATGGCGATTTCAATGTCAATTTCTTTTTTAATTTACCAACTATTCATTTTATTGTCACAGCGAATTTTTGAGTAGTTTAGCTTTATTACCAGTTATAAAAGTAACACGTTGTCCTTTAATATGTACGTTTTAATATGTGTAACTTGAATTTATATATTTGAACAACAATTTGATACTCATTGGTTCATATTTTAGAAAAGCTTAAATAAAAAATTCAAATTAATTACATCTTATACAAATCTGTGTTTATGTGCCTTAACGGTTTCAGAACATTTCGATCCACCGGCGCTGTATATATATTATTAATTGCTAAAATTGTTTTAGTGTCAAGAATTACGAATTGGCTTTAACTTTCCTTTGACAATATCAGAGTATGGTTTAATTTTCTGAAGCTTGGAATAATTAGCAGTGTTAATTTTTACGTAAATCTGATTCAAGATCAAGACTATGTCTTGTTCTACACTCTTCAGTTTTAGCTGACCAGATTTTGTTCAATTCTCTTTTGAACTTGCCATTTCATTTACACACGTCAATTCATGTTATTGAAATGATTAGTAAGGGGTTTTCAAGGAGCAATTTGTTTTTCAAAATATAATAAAACAAGGTAATTTTATAAAAATGATTCATATTTTAATTGAATTGGAAGGACTAAGTTGTGACAATTATAAATAAAGATATCAAACAGATATCGATTCTTTTATTAAAATTAATTAAATCTAACATAACCCCACAAAAAATTCAGTTATGTTAAAAATCCGGTTAAATTAACAGCTGAATTTCCAATTATGCCAATGGGATTTTTTTTGGGTGGCTGTGTGACATTTGAAAGCGTCCTGTTGTGGTTATAATCGTTATACCGATATCGTGATCCATTCACTGTTGCCGAGTTTGCAGAAGCATTTTCGAAAAAGAATATGCTTCAATCAAAAACCATAGTGCTCCATGCAGTGACAGTTTTTCAACAGTTTTTTTGAATTGCCAGAAGCTAAAATGCGGCAATTTAGCCTAGTGACGTATACAGAGAAATAAAAATTACCTTGAACTGAAAAAAGTTTTTTTTTAAAGAAAAGTCAAATTAGAATAATTTTAAAGATTTTAATGTGATTTTTAGGGGAATTGAATTAAATGTACAATTCTCAAAGCTATTACAAATGATATGTAAAGAAGTAGGACATTATAACATTCATGTCATTTGAATACGACCCTGTTGGAAAACAAAATTTTTGTTGAAAATATAGTTATTGAAAGTTGATTCTTCTCAGAAAAGATCAGACTGCTCTTACATATATATATGTACATTATACAGGCAAATCTCCGTGTAACGAATCTTTCTTTAACGAAAACGATTTAATGATATTTTAAATTTAATAATTGATACAATAAATGTTGAGAAAACTAAAACAAAATCAAACGAAAAGCCAAATTTTTGACCTTGATAACTATATCAAGAGTGGCTCAAAACTGATTATAGTCTTAAGAATAGTATTTATCCTCTGATAGAAAAGGAGCTTTTTTATTACATCAGAGGAAAAAACGCATTCCAGTTAATTGAATTGTTTAAAAACCAAAGCAATGGAAACACAATAAGTCCTTATAATGATAGATTTCTGGCTATATATATTCAAAATAAAATACGGTGTTAGACTTTAAAAAGAATTAGAACATCAGTTATTATAGTGAGCTGATTTAGTGGAACCCCTTTCAAAAATTTAACAAACACAATCTAACTTCCTAACACTTGTTATTGCTAGAGAAACTAGTACTCTAGAAATAAAGAAACAATATAATAAGCATTTTAATGTACAATTATGAGCCAAAGAAAAGAAACCGATCGTTTGGAATTAAAGTAGTGCTTGTAAATTATGTTAATTCAAATAAAGCAGGGACAATTGTAAATGATAGAAATACCACCACTGACGAATTTATTAATCCAAGTCACCCTTTCAAAAGCAATTAAAAAAATAAAATATAATCTACAAAAAATTAACAATTTGCTTTTATTCTTTCTAATATTAATATTAATTAATATTTGGTTCGTTATACCGGCATTTAACTACATTTCATTTAGATCTTCTATAAGGTTATAGCCATAATAAATTTCAAGTCAAATGGATCTGCCAGTTACTTAGACATTACAGATTTATATGCCCAAAAATCAAAGTAAGATAGCCATAAACACCTAGTACAGTTAGCCAGACTTGATCAGATCATAGGTTTGGTATTAATACATATATACTTCAATGTATCTGTTGAAATAAAATTTTGTAATCTGCTTTGGGAAATGACAGAGATTTTATTTTCCATAAATAAAATAAAATAAAAATGTACATACATAAATTTCATAAATTTTTTTTCGTGTTAGTCTTGTTAATCCTGGTTTCGTCCAATTATATTTATGAAAGACACTTAAATAAAGTTTTGACTTAGCATATAAACAACTTTATTAAAAAGACAGTTAAATATTTTTTGATAAGGGTTTGACACTTGTGACATTTTTTTTTTGTTAATTTTAAATGGCCAATAATTAAGTGTTAAATAATTTAAATAAGTGTCACTTTATGAATAACAAGGAGTCAGAAAAAGTATATATGTAAACGAGGTCATTAATTATGGGACAAAGTGAGCGTATATGAAAATATTTCAATTAAAGTAATTGAACATTAAAAAACATACTTTTTCATATGTATATCACTGAACAAAAATAAGTATTATGACAAAATAAACATGAAAGGATGTAGGTTTTTTTTTCAAGGTTACATACATACAACGCAGTTGATTAAGACAAATGTTAACGTGGATTTTTATGGGTTTACTTTTGATAAAAGTGAGTAATCAGCCACAGTTAAAAACTCTTTGTAATGTTAATTTAGTTTATGCTGGAATTGTCAATTAAATAATTAAATTCAATTATGTATGTTAAAAAATGTTTAAAGATGTATATGTACCTTATATCAAAGTTGAAATTATTTCTTTTATAATTAAAGTGTAATCAGGCATATTTCTTTAACATTATATTGAAACATGAAGCTGTTAAAAAAACGCAGGCGATTTCCAATTTAATGGGAAAAAGTATTTAATTAAAAATAAGAAATAATAAATACGATTTTATTGCATATATGTATATGCACGTAGCTTTTTATAAGCGTATTTTATATTTGTTTTACATTTATATTTTTGTTTTAACACAATGTATGTAGAATTAATTGAAATCCATTTTCATATTTGCGGTTAACAAAAAAACACGCACAACGAGAAAAAAACAGCATAATACTGAACATACATCATATAATAAAACATACTAAAAATATATATATATATATTTTTTATTTATTTAAGTATATGAGGATTGCAAATATGTACGATTTCTTTTATTTATTTTAAAAATGGAAGTTTAAGTGCTTAAAACATGAGATTTTTAAGTGGACATAATTATATACCAAATATTGTGTGAATTGTGTGAGTTTTTTCATTTATTTTAATACATTTTACATTTTAAGTCTTTTCAATAATGTTGTATTTGGAATATAACAGGGTTGGGCATGTAGTAATATATATGTATATATATAATAGATATATATATATAAGACATATACTTTTCTTACTTATATTAAAGCTAGACTAGTACAATTATAATAAATATTTACTAAACTTAAGAATGATAGAAAGGGGCAGCCAATTCGGCAAAAGTCACCACAATATATACATGCATATGCTGATATCTACAACTGAATTTAGAAGATTAGACTAAGGTCTATCTCACTGTTCTTCAATATATAATGTACTGAACTAAAATGTTTCAACTATACGTATAAGTAATGTAAGGCATGTGCTGAGCAATTAAAATCAATCATACGTCAAAGTGTCTAAGTAAAATGTTTTGCTTTTTATCTGATATATAAAAATAATTAAAGAGTTTTAACTTAAAATATATATGTAAATTAAATTGAAGTTAAAAAAAAACAAATATTAAACAATTTTATTTTGCGAAATTAAGGTCAGTTTTTATTTTTATTTTTATTTTTTATTTTTATTTTTTATTTTTCCAATATTTCGCTACACAAAATAAAAAATAAAAAATAAAAATAAAAACTGACCTTAATCTCGAAAAATAAAATTGTTTAATTAATAAAAAGGTCGAACAATCAGTTAAATAATCAAAAACAAATATTTATATTTTTAATATATGAAGCATAAAAAACATAAAAATGTGTATTTTTTCAAACGGCGAGCAATGGAAATATGAAGAAATGTTGCACCAATTTTTTTTTTGAAAATTTGGTATTTTCAGTTTCAATAATGCTAAAAAAAGCTAAAAAATACTGTAAATTCCGTTATTAAACTATAAAAAGTTAAGCACAGATCTCGAATCAAAAGGAAACAAAAATACATTAACAGCCCGAAATACACAAAGAAAATAGGAACAACAAAGCAAAAATCCGGGTCTATTCGAAAATGAATGCGCAAAAGATGCAACAGCAATATCAATATCACAAGAAGAATAATCGTAGTGAAAAGCAGAATTATATCGTCAAAAAACCGGTTGTTCAGTCTTACGGACTGCAGTTGTTGTTTTAGGATATCTGTTTAATATAATTTAGTTTTTTTTAATTTACCATGCACACACCAGTAGACAAGAAAGTATGTAATTTATGATATAAGTTGTATATATAATAACATATTTTTGGTTAAATTTTAGTAAGAGATATTATAACATTAAAAATAGATTAGAAACTACCTTCCGCACCCAGATTGTAATGTGAGAGACGCACTTAGGAATAAACATGAGCGTTGTAGCACATACAATAAAGTTTTATCCTATGGTCTCGGTAAGAGATCAATAACTGTAGGAGATAAATTTCCCACCCTTATGGTTGTGTGAAAAATCAAGCAATTGGTTTTTAATGCATATGCCACATATGCATGTCACATGGGTGCTGGTAGTTTAAAATTTAGTTTTAAGATATTCTGTAATTATTTAAGCTAGTTTAAGATTTGTAAATAAAAAAGAATTCAGTTCCGATTTAGATGTTAAAATGAAAGGTTGCATTATTATTTGGAGCGCGAGTTATGTCGTAAACACCGCTCACGCATTTTTTATGACGAAGTTTTGCAGTTGTGCTCTTAAAGAGATTGTTACTTTTTCATCTATAACTTCTCATATTTATATAAAAACACAAACATTTTCTGCCTCTTATCACACGTCATCATTCTTTAGTAAATTTTGGACCAGGTTTAGCTCCCTATTATTATTCAAAATCTGCAATAGATTAGTATCGATGAAATAAGAAAACAACAGTGGGCCTTTATACGCGTGATTTGTCTACGCTATTTCATAAATAATATTTATTGTGACCAATTATTTATATAAAGTTTATATTTATTTAATTTTAAAATTAATTTCAAAACTTGTTTGTTTCATTCTAAATATTTTCTAATGCTGGATTAATAACAGTTGGCGTAACATTCAAACGCAGTTTTTATGTTTATTTACACATATGTTATTTTAAATAGCACATACCTCTTATTCATTTTCACTTAATTAATAATTATTACAGTGTTAACAACAAAGTTAATTTTTGCTTTGAAATGTCTAATTTTTGTGCCAACAAAATCTTGATTTCCATCTTTAATTTGGAAAAAGTGCCAACGAAGCTCACTAATTGCTCACCGAAGCTTATAGTAAACGTCTTTCATCAGTGCAATATGCAAGAGATGGTTTGTATGGTTCAGAAACGGTGATTTTGATACTGATGACAAAGATCGAACAGGCCAATCAAGTTTGAAGATTAAGATATCGAGGCATATGATTCCTCTTTATAACTAATGCCGTCCATAAGATCAGATCTTATATGTTCAGACATTCTTTGGTACAAACCGTAGAATATGGTGTCTAACACTTAATTTGTTCATTGTTATTGATGGATTAGCTACTAAAAAAGGCAATAATCTTTTTAATTACAGGAAGCTTATTTTTCCTTTATTTGTAAGACCATAACAGTGATTTGAGTACGAATTATTCATTTTGAACGTAACGGCTAGATAAAATCATAATCTCTATAGTTTATTTCATATTACAACAGCAGATCGTCGCGCTAAAAACTCTACTTAAATTTTAGAATTTCGATCAAATTTTTTCTCAAATTCGCTTTGATAAAAATTATATAACTTAATCGATACTATTTTTATTTAAACTAATTTAACCATTAGATAAAACATTTATGCTACCGCATTTTATGTGAACAATGCTTTTTACATTTTATTATAAATAATCTTATATAAACTGTAACGTTGCGACTGTACGTATGAGTAATATGAGATATGTGTGGTGTAATTAAAACCAATCATACGGCTAAGTGTTCAAGTATGCATTTTATTTGATTTATAAAAATATTAACAAATTATTAAATTTAACTTAAAATATACAAATTATCTTTATCTTTATGATTTCACTTAAATTAAACATAAATATTTCAATTTTAAACAACATTCTAACTCTTATTTTATGAGATTTAAAGAAAGATTTGACACTAAAACAAGTGAATGCAGAAATTTAAAATTTTCCTTTAAATATTTACTTTCCAGTGAACAAAATAATTTTTATTTATTTATTTAAAAATCTAAAAGAATTTTCAAGAATATAGAACAATTATATTTAAAAGCCATTACTTCTGCATATCTCGCCTTAAAGAAATCGGCAGTTAGAACTTTTTACCCACTTTTAAATTTATTGTCACCTACACATCAATTCTCTTAAAATATTACAAATTTTCCTAAATACCAATCCTCCTAAATATCTTCTTGAATCACTGAAAACCAATTAAAACCTTCTTATGCAAAAGTATGTTTCATTATTTATTCAACACAGTTAGTTTACATTTTTAACCCTAATCCTGAGGTTGAAATATTTTAAGCCAACTTGAGCCTTTGCCATAGGAATTTGTTTCTTCTCCCTCTGCACCAACAAAAAATAATAATAATAAGTTTTTAAGTGAATAGAACCAAATAGAAAAAAATAGCATCATTGGACAAATTTTGTGTTTTATTTTTTACTCATGATTAAACAAGTTTCAAGCTAGTGAAAATGACATTGATGACATTGCCATGGTTGGACACTAGAAAAGAATAGAACAGCACTGAAATAAAATGAAATCACAAACTTTGCCATCTATTAGGAAGAAAAACAACAATGACAACTTCTAAAAGTGCATAAAAGTTGTGATTTTGCTAAAGGTAAAGTTTTACTAGTATTTTAGTTTTCTATTTTTTCCCCATTTATGCACCTACAAGTTAAGCAAACTCTTGAAACTCTACCCACCGACTATTAACCTACATCTAACAACAAAACACCAATACCAAACCAGCCAGTAACCAACCAGCCAACCATCCAAGGCAGCAAACATTCAATGGATTCTAAAACTTTTTACTTTTAATGCTGTTTATTTTTTTCCACATTCTTCATTCTACTTATATATTTATTTGTGCTTTTGTTGTTCTAAGTTTGGTATGCAAGCAGGGCCAAGTAACCAAGAAAATATAAGACATAAAAAAATGCACTAGAAAATTTAGAAAATGTTCACTATTTGTTGTTATTGTTGGATTTTGTTTTTGCACGTTTGAAATTTTATACCAGTTTACATGGGATTTTAACAACGACAAAATATACTTTGATTTATTAGCGCCTCGTTTAGGTTTTCCGTTCGATATTTTAAAGTTTTTGTTTACTTTTTTTAGTTTTACTTTCGAAGAATGCAAGATGAAGTTACATGGTTACTGTTGCCTTGTTGGCAGTCGGTAAGTGTTAACAGATGGCAGACATTTTAAAGAATTTATTCAGTTGTAAATAAATCTAAGTAGAATTTCGGTTCAATAATGTTTTATATAAAAGCCTGGTAGGGGGTTTAAAGTATGCGGCTTTTAAGTAAACGATAAATAAGGTGAAGTAACATTAACGTAAAAATGAACATAAAATATTTTTAAATACTTAATAATGAAATATTTGCTTGGAATTTAAATATTTCAATAATGTATAACGGTAAAATTTTATTTATTTAAGTTTTGCATACATTTGAATGAATTTAATTTTTACTTTGGATGTGATAATTGATTTAGTTTAACCATATTATTATGCATATTAACTCGGCATGTTTTAAGTTGAATTTATATGTCAACATCTTAGTAATGAGATCAAATGCTGATTGACGTGTCAACCAAAATTTTTACTAAGTTAATATTGAAACAGTTGGGAGTACAAATGAGTACATGTTTGTGCTTGTGCACTTTTCATTGCATACAATTAAACAAACTTTTTAAATATTTTTTATAATTTTATTATTTTTATTTTATTTTATTTTTTTAATGCTTTACAAAATAATTTAAAATACAAAATGAAAAATAATAATTTTCGGCAATTAAACAATTAGTACAAATTTGTATTTTGAAATATTTCTCTCAATGTGTTTGCTTTGTTTATGACTTTTATACAAAATATTAATTTAATTGCATGTAGTAAACACTTTTTCAAATTATCCAACACAAGGCAAATTAAAATATATAATTAAGAAACTGTCAAGAGCCATCAATGGCAATAGTAACAGCCAAAATGCTTAGAGTAAGTCAATCAGTCAGGTCATATGAATCTAAAAAACCGGTTTTATTCTGCCTAAACAACAAACCAGAGGACGCAAAAAACTATTAAAGAATTTGGGCGCACATCTCATTAGCAAACTCATTAGTCGATCGATAGCAAAACGAGCCCTTTGCGATATTAGTTACATTTCTGCAGGAAAACAATTAAAACCTGCATTGTCGATAATAAAAATGTTAAGGTTTGCCAGAGAGCACATTAACTGACTGGAAACGTTTGAAGGAAAGATTTTTTTATTTTTTTTTTAATAAATACAAACTGCGAAGCTTTTTGGCTTGTCTGCAGAAAACATCCAGAGTCTTTGACGGCAATCGAATCCGCAACCCTCTGACTGATAATCCGGCAGACTATCGCCTAGTCTATCGGGGCACCGAAGTACGGTGGGAGGAAGGTAATATATGGAGTTGCTTTACATGGTGGCATCTCGGACTACTGAAGTGACTTTCCAGCTGGAACACTTCCAAAATAATAGCTTAGTGAGCACAATTTTCTTTTGATGAAATTGACAGTAAAAAATCGGGAAGACAATCCGATTGAGAATTTGAAGAGACTTTTGGAAAAGTATCGTTTAACTTCAACCCTTTTGGGCGAGCTTTGGGAGAGCATTCCAAATGAATTAATTGAAAAATGTTGTGGAGAATATGCCAAAACATGTAAAGTGTTTTACCAAATAATGGGATTTTGACTATATAAATAAATAACGAATACTTAAATTTTGTGTAACAAAGCCATAACGAAGTCTCACAGATTGTTGTTTTCTGGAAAAGTTGAAAATTAATTAATTTATGTATTTGTGTGTAGTACACACTGTGTACTAGAGTGCTCCAAAAAAATTAAATTGTGAATGGCGTCATTTATGTTTGCAATCATGATTATCATGATTGATGACGCCATATGACAACCCGTTTTTAAACAATTGCCAACAATTTGGACAATGTGACAAGAAAAATGACATAGCGAAAACATAGTGAAAACGCGGTCTAAGAACAGATCTGAAGGTTGAAGTTGCATTTACAAGTGGAAAAGAATAAAAGTTTTTGATAATTATTAATATTTATTATATAATTATTTTTGGTTTTTAAAGTTTGGGAAAATTTTGGCTCCAATTGTAATTAAGGATAAGTTTAGATTTGTGCACTGTGTTTGCCAATTTTGAACCTTAAGATATATTTTTCTCAAGTTTCATAAAAGTCAACTTAAAAATTTATAACATTTAGATTTTCCCAAAATCCGCGTATTAAAATTTTTGGTACAGAAAAACTATGAAAAGTATTGATATAATCTTTTCATATTTTTATTTCCTCATATTTTATTAGTTAACCTTAAAGAGATGTTTTAAAATTTTTAAATTTTGTTTCACAAAATTATTAAAGAAAATTTCCTATTATTTTGGCTTGAGTTCATTTTAATTAATAATTCGAAAAATACCATTGTAATGCAATTTCTTCCTTGCCAAGGGCGTCATGAGCAATGTTTGTTGTACAACACCATTATTGAGAAATAAACTCAAAAGAAATTACATTAATTTGATATTTCTCAAAATTAAATTTTTTTTTCCTTATTCAAGTGGCCAGAAAAACGTTAGTAGCCTGAAGAATACTTAATAATTTTAAAATTTTTTAACCAATTTTTGTCTCTTATATCTTATTAGAACGATAATTACGTACATATTTTGATTCTTTTACATTAAAATGCAATCAAATTATCTAAATCTTTGCAATTACTTAAAAATTCATATTTTCCACCACCAACCGCCAGCCGTTTTCATCCAAATATTTTTATAACGTGTTTTTACAAAATTCATTGATCGATCGACTAATGGGTTTGCAATTGTAGAGGTAAGAACGGTCTGTAGGTTGAAATTATTTTTCGTTAATAAAATTGTTTATACCTCTAGTGTGTATGCAATAAAAACTCACCAATTTATGTTTGTTATTTTAAAAACCAACTTGTTCTTACCTGTAAAGAAATAAGAAAACTGTATGAAGTATAATTTTAAACATAAAAAAGAAACTTTAAAAGCTGAATGAAAAATTTCGTCACAATTCATTAAATCTAAAACCTGTATCTAGTTAAGAGTAAGAAATCACAAATCACTCAGATATTTGAAAATGTAAGTCACACGGTAATAAGTTTGTTAGAAATAGTTGATGTTTTTTGTAATAATTTTGTAAAATAAATTAAAGTTTTAAGTTTGTCAGAAATTTTGAAACAAAATATGAGCAATTATTTGTGATCTTCGCATGAAAACCGTAGGAACAATTAAAAAAAAATTACATTATATGAGAGCACATTGTTAGTAATATATTAAAAAAATTCATTATTCCGAAGAGACAAACTTTTATAATTTTCTGCAGCTAAATTTTGGGGTTGGAACCAATAGAGCTTTGGAATCTTCTTACGTATTAAACATATTTGTTACTCACACTTAAAAATTTTATTTTTTTTAACTTTACACAAAAACTAAGAATTATAGCCTGTTCAGCGATCTCGAACGATAACGTTCGCTTAGATAAGACTTAAGACACAAACTTGATTGTGGAATAAACAAACTTGATTGAGTAAAAAAATAGAAACAATAAAAAGTTTGTGTCTTAAGTTTTATCTAAGCGAACGTTATCGTTCGAGATCGCTGAACAGGCTATTAAACTCCAGAAGGCTAATTTTAAATTTCATTCTTTTCCACACATTTGATGACATTATTAAGTGTGTAATATGTATTATTATTTACAAACCATATGTCACATGTTAAGATTTTCTTTTAAAACTATTCGGTTTTAATTAAACCAATTTAAAGTGTAATAATAAAAAAAACGTTTACAATTTTTTTCTAACTAAAATCTTCAACTACAAACAGCAAGGACCACAAATTGTTAGAAAGCTTCAAGGTTTTCTTTTTCAATTACCAAGAAAAACACAATTACTCGCATTACGCAGAATTTCTTAACAAAGTTTTTTCTATCCACTATCATACGAATACTTGAGAGAAACTATAGTTTTAAGATCAACCACTTAGATAGAAGATACTCACTCTATGTGTATTAGTGTGTAGATATTTGTGCTATCGTATGTATCTAAACTAGAACAAGAAATTTAATCAACAAAAAAGTGTTATCAACTTTAAATTGATTTCTGTACGTCCATATGTGTTTGTGCCGGAGAGTTTTTGTGTATATTAAGACTGCCACATTGCAATCCTTAAGTTGTTTGTTTTTTCTTATTTTTTGTTTGTTTATTTAATGCTATATCTATATGAGAACATACTTGTTTGAAGTTTGTATCAAACAATGACCATTATTCATACTCATCCTGCTACATTTACAATATACATACTCATATCATGTGGTTGATGATCCCTTGATGGACTTGAAGTAGAACAAAATGTGTAAAAAGAATGAAAAACATTTCATATTTTTATTATGTCATCTATAGTTTTGTCCGTATGTGTAAGTGTATGAACAATTTCTTGTTTTTTTTATATATATTTTTTTTATTTTTCGGTTTGGTTTGCTGCAAAACTTTTGTAATGTACTTACATTTATTTTATTTTACTTTACATGTTTTTGTTTGTTTGCATCACATGCATATGCTTTACTTTCGTTGGGTGTTAAACTTAACGCTTTAGCTGTGTTTGTGTTTTTTAAACACCCTACAGTAGTTTAATATTCCGGAATAACAGGGAACATTGTAAGCTGGACACTTGAGGAATCTAGGGATAAAGTCGATATGATTATATTTGCTATATGATGTTAACTACAAATTATTTATTTATTTATTTATTTATTTATTTATTTATTTATTTATTTATTAATTTATTAATTCAATAGCTTTTAAGCATATTGGCCAACAAACCGGTACAAAAAAAAATGCCATACATGCCATACAATTAAATTTTAAAGATAAATATTTTATAAAATTTAAATTAAATTAAATTATGAATTTAAAATTCATAATACCCCCCATACACAAATGTTAAGAGTAAAATAAAACAAAAAAGAAAAAGACAATTTGGGTATGCTAGACAGCAGTCACAATAAATTTCATAACAAATTTATGATTAATAAATTTTCCAATACTATATTTTTAAAGTGTTTAATAGATTGTGAAAATTTTCTGTCTGAATAAGAAATTGTAGAATTCCACAAAGCAGTGGATCTAGCAACAAATGACCTCTTCATTATTATAACGCGGAGGCACTAAAACATGTGTCCGCGAAGATGTACCAAAATGACACATATTTCTCAAGTATGGCGGGCAGCCAGTTTTTTATTATTTTGAATAGTTGAAGCAACAATCTTTTGAGGGTTTTTAGTCAGTGTCACAGTAATTGTTGTATTATTTGAAGTAGTTGGATTTGCCATTGTCGTTTGACTAACAGACATTTTTAGTTTCACCTTCCAAATTGACAAAAATGGTAAATTTCACAAGTACACCCATATAAAGGATTTCTTAACAAGAAGTTTGCTTTCCACTATAGGAATATTGTAATAACATTAACATGAAGACATTTTACATTTTGACATACAAGTATTAAAAGCTGTGACAATTTTAACAATGAACCTAATGAACCGCATTTGGTCTACTAACAGTAATCTTTGGGATTCTAACAGTAATTTGAGAAAAACCATTATATGTAAAACATATCCCTGTAAAGTTCGTTATGTATTTTGGAAGCATGTTTTGGCCATTTTTGATTTAATAATTTTTCCAGAAATGCAGTTACGATTACGGTTTACGCTATCGAGACATGAAAAGGCAATTAAAATTTGAAAAATAACATATTCAAAGGCCATTTAGATATTTTTATTTTTTTTAATTTGATTCGTAAATAAATAGCTATAAAATCATTGTTAATGTATCAAATACTTGAAACTTACAACACGAATATTATAGTTGATATTTCTGTAAAAATATTAGTTGCATGTAAAACAAATTTAAAAAAAATTCTTGTCAAAAATTGCAATATATTCTTTGGTAATAATTCGAATATCTTGAAACTTCACACACGAATGTGACTTGGTCTAATTTATCTCATATGTAAAAATTACTGTTATTTTTTCTTAAACAAATGTATAATTGTTTTATATTAAAAATAATTGTTTATAATTTTGTTACATTTCCAAGAAATTTTTTTTTAAGTACTAACAAAATGTCGACTTATTTTATGAAAATTAAAGTATTACAAAATTTTGTTTAAAACACCAATTCTTTTGAAGCTTTGGATATGAATGGTAAATAGTCTCCTTGTTATGTCTATTAAATATTGTGTAATTAGCTTTTATATATGAAAAGTTTGCCAAATATCCTTTTTTTTAACTTTTCAGAATTTAACAAAAAATGCTATATATTTATTTAAATTTTTTATTTTTTTGGTCTAAAATCGGACAAACCAATATTTTAGCTTTGAGCTTGTATTATAAATTAGTTTAAAATATAGAAATTGTACATGAAACCGTAGACCCACAACCGAGGAAAACATAACAACAAAATATGGTGTATTACCTATATATCGTGCAGCTTCACTTGTTTTTAAGCCTTTTAATTAGTAATTTAATGAGATGCGATTTGAGTGTCTAATATCACTTGCATAGTAGCTTAAGCTAATGTTAAGCGTAACTTGCTGAGTTTACATTTTAAAGCTCAATTCTGCTACTTCTGCGATTAATAAAGCAATTTGTTTGATTTATTGTCTAGATATGAAAGCAACATTATTGACATAATTATTTATAGTATAACTTGCAGAGTTTAGGGTTCAAAGCACAATTCTGCTAGTTCTGCAATCGGTGCGATTTATTGTCTAAATATGATTATAGGTAATTATAATTATTTTTTATATATATTTGGTTAATTTAAAATTTTAGTATAACTCGCCAATAATTTCCCTTTCATTTATAACCATCAATACTTTTTTCCTACTGATATAGCGCACACACTTCAACTATCTTACCATTTAATAAATCCAAATAAAACTTTATTTGAACTTTATTTATTCGAAGAAAACTGCACAAAATAAAGTTCTTGCAATTTAAGACTTCATTCTGCTACAAGAATAGCTCTTCATTTTCGTAGCAACTTTACGAGATTAATGTAGCATTTCATTTGGTCGTTTTAATTTTACCGCAACTATTTTTATATTTAGGAATTTTTTTCTTGGTTATTTATGTTTACTTCCACAACAATATACAAGTATGACAAGAAAATGTAATACAACTTTTGTTATTTTCCAGTCAAAAATGATGTTTCTTTTTCAAAATTTCTTTTTTTGCTATTTCGTTTGCCGAAAAAAGGACATTGTTGTTATGCTCTTCTTTATGTTGACATTTCAAAGAGTATATTGTAACAGTGTTTTCCTGGCCTTGTTTCCTGTTTCCGTTCTAGTGATTTTCTATTTGTTTAGCAGCAGCAGCAGCACCAGCAAGAACTTCTTTCTGTATGCATTGAAAGAAACCCCAATATTTAACATCAGAAAAAGAAAAAATTCTTTAAATATTTGGATTGTTAGAGAATAAGTAAGAGAGGAAAGAGAGTGAGAGAGAGAAGTTTTGTGAAAATCCTTTTACATTATATTTTGTTGTTGACACTTAGATGTTCATCTTGTTTCTGCTAGTTTCTTTTTGTTGGTATGTCGGTACTTTCTTTGTTATTTATTTCATTGTAGCAAAAACTATTGAATATAAAACTTTTGAACGAATATAGAAACGTTGGAAATATTTACATATAAATAGACGAAGATATATCTTATTATTTATTTAATGTCAGATGAAAAATAATAAGTTTCCTTAAAACATACTGGCTAATTGAAAGCTATAGCGGAAAATTTTAGTTAAAGTTTGGTATGTGAGAACTTTTTGGGTTTATTAAATAAAAAATTATTCAACAATTTATAAAGTTACTTACTGTGGCGAACAGTTGATTGTTGGCAACATAAACTGAAAATTTGGAAATGCAAATCAATTAAAAACATTATTCTTCCTTTCTTAATATTGGCTATAACTTCAATAACTTCAACAATTGATGGATTAAATTCTCTTTGTTATTGAGTTTACTAATTTTACGGAATAATATTTCCTGTTGATTAATCGTCCAAACTGTTATTTATCATCTTCAGAAATTTTGTCAGCAAAGATTCAGATACGTTTTCTGGTCATAGAAAAAATAATAATTTTTTGCCAGAAAATCAATCCATATACTGTTTATTTCCACAGATTGGTTTGTGGAAAGTGTTGTTACTAAAGCGTCTCAGAATACTTTCAGAAGACATTTTTGGCTATTCAGTAGAAATTAGAAAATTCTAAACGGTATGTTCGTTGACGACTTTGGACCAGATATCTGACAATCTCATTGTAATCTATGTACGGTCAATTGACTTCTCTCTAGGACACACGGATGTAAAAATAGTTAGTACTTGGTTAATTTTGTAATAATTGGTGTAATGTAAAATCACTAGTTTTGCATCGAAATTAACTAATTTCCCACCATGATTAACTTATAGCCTGTTCAGCGATCTCGAACGATAACATTCGCTTAGATAAGACTTAAGACACAAACTTGATTGTGGAATAAACAAACTTGATAAAGAACAAAATTGATACGATAAAAAGTTTGTGTCTTAAGTCTTATCTAAGCAAACGTTATCGTTCGAGATCGCTGAACAGGCTATTAATTTCTTAAACTTAAAGCCATTGCAAAATAATCAACAACAAATCGCAATTTTTTTTTTAACAAATAACATAAATTATTGCCACAATACCCCACAGTATAAAATTGTTGCTTATTCATCTAGACTCGAGCTTTTTTTTCTACGAAATCTTTCATTAATGCATAACTGATCCCCTTTTTTGAGGTAGAATATGTTTGGAAATCTCTAGTTAATAACGAACATAAAATATAAATTTAGTTTTGAAGTAGTGTTTTTTCATAAGGAAAACATATCAACATAACAATGCAACAACCACTACATGCCACATAGAAAATAACACCTTCACAAACATACAACAGTACACACAAAGAACTGACTGCACAACACATAATATGAAAAATTAAATCTTTTTAGAAACTCATGGCATTTCTCCAAATTCATTTGAACTTTTTCTTCTGTTTTGTTTTGTTATTATTTAAACTTGTTTTTATTAGTTTTGTTGGTATATTTTTGTGCCATCATAACTCAAATGGCATAACTCAGACATACATACATGCTTGCAACACTCAATCTATGACATAAGAATAAAAGTATCTGTAAACTACTACATCCATTACCACCACTATCATGGCACCTACTACTATATATAAGTACAACTATAACAAAACTAAACTGAACTAAAAAACAAGCTGCCATTAGAGTTGGATTGAATCAATGTACATACATATGTTTCATAGTTTGTATCTAGAAATAAAGCAGAAAATAAACTTTTGTGGCAACAAGATGAAAAAAGATCTAACAGTCTGAATAAAAGCATAACAAAATGAACAAAACATGATTTCAAACGAATCATGTTGTAAGTACATACATATATAAATATTCATATGTATTTATATGTTAGTGTAATTGTTGGAGTAAAATTTATTATTTTTTGTTTTGCCCAGAATTGGCATGAGCAAAATAACTTATTTTTCAATTAAATTTTTTCTCAAATGTTTAGCACACCATTCGTACATGGTCATACATGGTTTTTAACACAATTTTTTTTTTGGTATTTTTCTTATTTATTTATTTATTTATTTTGTGGCATCACTAATGGTATTTTGTTATACTTAGACTAGTAATGTTTGTATGAATTTAAACTGTTTTTAGCATTGTAATACCAACTGGGATATGAATCATTTGAAAAGAGGTAAAACAATTTAATGTGGCATGTACAGTGGCAGACAATCGTATTGTACGCAATAAGTTTTCTTTAATAATTAGAGAAAGCCAGGGTCTGAGCCTGGAATCTAACCCGTAAACCTCAAACTGATAGTCCAGCACACTTTCTAATTTCTATTGTCTAAGGAATTCTGTTTACTACAATAATTTTTTGGCGCATCACATTAAAATACTATTTCCATGTTCATTAAACATCAAAAACTGTTCACGCAAATAGCCACATAAATATTAGTCCAATACCCACTCTAAAGTATACCGATCGACTGTGAATTACTTCCTGAGTCGATTTAACGATATCCGTTCAGCTGGTTAGCTAACTGGTTATATGTACATATTTGAAAATTTATATTTAAAAAAATTGCCAATTTTCTGTTTTAAATATAGGGCAGAATTTTTGATCTAATTTATTCTGTTTGTTAAACAATAAAAATATCAATATCTATCAGATATAAAAGCAATATCTCTTCTAGGTAAAAACACCGTATTACAATTTAAAAGTTAAAAAAATCGAGTTCTGCATTTTTTTTTGGAGCAAAACATTTTTCTGAATTCTTTTTTTTTATTAAAAAGAAACTTTCTTTAAGAATTTAAAACACATTTCTATTTTTCTGAAAGGCATCATCACATAAATCATTCTAATTTAAACATGTAAGAAAATATGATTACATGCACCCTATAAGGCCCACTTGCGAAAATCACTAGAGAATAACTCTCTTAAAAATATTGGTATCCAAATAATATTCAACACAAATATGTTTCATATTTACTTAAATTATGACATATAATTTTAAAACGGTCGGTGCATAACTAGTTAAAGCTACACTCATTTAAAAAAAAAAACCCTGTATGACCAAAATTGACCAAAATGTCCAACTTTGACCCCCTCTAACTCCGGCAGTTCTTGGTGCAAATTTCATCCAAATCGGAAGACATCGATTTTTAAAATTGGGTCACTTGACGTGAAATTCACCATATACATATACTGATACACTTTCTTACTTATTTAGTATCAGTTTTTTATAATCTCTTAAAGATAGATATTCTGGTGCAGTTGAGATTTCTATCATTGTACCATATTTGGTCTGAGCTATACCACCAAAACTTATGATATACCTACATATAAATATATGTTTGTCACATAATATTGAGAAAAAGTTTTACCTACGATTTTTGTTCTTTGTGGTTGCACAGTTTAATACGCACAATAAGTGAACGCAAATTCAACATCTAGTGCTGTCAAAATAGCTGAAAATATTACGAAAACTTTTGGAAAACCTTTAAGCGCTAGTATGATCATAAAAATGGCCTACATGGTAGAGTGCCACGTAAGAAGCCCTTTATATCAAAGAAGAATGAAACCAAACATTTGAGTTTTCCAAAAAAAAATATATAAACCAGTCCCAAATAATAATATTCTGGTCACCCATAAAAGAAAGTTTGAGATATTTGGAGTCAAAAACCAAACATATGTCGAACTTAGAACGAAGCCTTTATTAATAAATATATTGCCAAGACATAAAACATGGTGGTATGGGGTTAAATGTTGCCATCATTGGTCAGTAATCTTATAAAGGGTGCCCGAACTAGAACGCAATTTTTAAATTTTAAATAAAACACAGATATTTAAAAAAAAATCGTGAATCTTTATTATATCGTAAAGTAGACAGAATGAGGTTATGCATGGAACAAGATATCGTACAGATGGCCGCCGCGGCTTTGCTGGCACACACGCGATCTTTTAATGAAATTTTCAATGATCTTTTTGTATAAATGCTGCAGTATTTCATTAATGCAGCATCCAATTTTCTCTTTTAAGGCTTGAGTCGTTGTCGGCTTATTTGCGTAAACCATCGACTTCAAAAAACCCCAAAGAAAAAAAATCTAAGAGTGTTAAATTGCACGATCTAGGCGTCCTGGTCGAAGGCAAGTTGTCATTATATCACTAACAGCCCCAGTTTCGGCAAATTTATCAATTATTCTCTTTAAAGCTGACTCTTTTGGAGCATTATTGTGACCCCAAATTGATCGCAATTTGCGAACTGTAGCCGCAAAACTTTCACCATTTTGGTAAAACAATTTCACAATGATAATGCGTTATTCATTCGTGTAGCGCTCCATTTTTACTAACCTCGTACCTTCTACTAGCAAATAATAACAATTGTTCAAATGTCAAACAATGACACTTCGTATGGCGCCAAAATTGCGTTCTAGTTGGGACACCCTTTATATATAGAATCTTAGTGTCGACAAATTAGAACTAGCGAATAACTAGATTTTCCAACAGGATAATGATCTTAAGCATACCTCCAAAATTGTGAAAGAGTGGTTCATTCATTTGTCAAAAGCCTTTAGATCAACCTTCGCAGTAACCAGACATCAATGCAATTGTGCACCTGTGAGAATATCTGGACAAAAAAATAAGGCAAAGATATATTTTGTGCAAGGATAACCTAAATGCAGAAAATTTCGCCTGATTTAAATAAAAAACTCGATGATTCTATGTCTAGAAGATTGCCTTGTGTCACAAGGACTACAAACAAAATATTTAATATATTGTTTTACATAATTTTAATATACCTGTTTACTTTATTTTGTTCCTAAAATCTGGTATTTTTCCGTTAAAATTTAATTATTTTTTATGGTCCTTATTTTTAAGTTTTTGTTTTTGGGTTATATTTTGCTTAAGTTACTTATGAATTATGTAATATATTTTGTTTCAAATTTTTACTTGTAGTATATATGTATAATAAATCATTTTTTTTAAACAATTTAGGTGTTTATTTTCTATTGAATATATCTGGACTCGAAAGGAAGATTCATCATAACTAAATGGTCAAAGTGCAAATTTTATAAAAATACATTGTAATGCTTCAATACGAGAGATAAAAGTTAAGGCATATGGACTTCAGATTCCAGAAGCATAAAAACAAAAGAAATATAGATATTCTTTGAAGTGTAGGGATACGTAAAGTCAAATCACTTTCTTTTTTGCCAAAGCCTCAGAAATACAAAACAGGTGTGACCGTATTTGATGTGAACAATGCTGTATAAAGAAATGCCTATATAAAATATGTATGCGTATTTTGAATAAACAAAACTGCCTTATTTTGTGATGTAGCGTGTAGTATTAAGCTCTTTATCGTATTTTGCTCATTTTAACAGTTTAGTGTAAAAATTGTTTTAAGCACGAACTTAATATATTTTAAAACAGTTTTTATTTCAGAGATTCATGTAATTTGTCGGCAATTACATGTCTGAAAACAATTTCACAATACCACAACTACAAGGAAATATCATAAATCATGACTGTAACTAGTACACACTAGCAGTGAAGTTTTAAAATGAAGCAAACCCTATAACAGGAAATTTAAATCTCAATATAACCAAAAATATACTGCTCATTCTCAACACTTAGCTGTTGCATCAGACTAAGTAAAGATAATCGTTAGTGAAAAAAAAAACTAAAATAAAACTTGGCACTATGGAACACTTCTTAAAAATGCACTTAAAACCAAAAACAAAGTTTTAGCAAAAATGTTGCACAACAAACTGCTACAATATACACACACACACACACACATTAGCCAGTGATACCGCACATACATATGAAATGAACACAGTCAAATCAAAAAGCACAAAGTGCAGCAATAAATTTTAAATAAAACTAAAAAATAAATACTTCAAAGTATGAACATTAAAAGAGGAAAGTGAAGAAAAAAACTATATTTACAAATATATTTAGCAAAGGTAAAGCAGAAATAAAATTGCAGAAACACTTTTAAACAGGTGAAACGTATTTGTTAAGAAATATAAAGATTTTGCGGCAACAGTAGAAGCAACGTGGCAAGTAGAGAAAAAACCTTTCCTTTACGAAAAGGAAACTTTATTTTTTAAAGCGGAAAATTGATATCAGAGTGAACCATACACATGCAAACTATTGGCAGCACATGCATTTAAAATGTCTTATTTTTATTTTTGTTTTGTGTTAAAGCAGATATAAAGCTTAAAAAAAGTCTGAAATAGTTTTGTGTGCCTAAAGAAGGTATCCTAAACTTTTATTTTACAAAATTGCCCTTTATAGAAGATGAAACTTTAGTTTATTTTAAAGCCTATTATTTGCATTGAATTCAATAGTTTAAAATGTTAAATAAATTCAAATGTAAAGTATATAAACCTTGCAAATTATGTGGTTGATTATTCAAATTTATTATGCTTAATTAAGCCTTAAAGCCTTTTAGTTCAATTGAAATTTTTATTTAATTTTTCTTACCTTCTCTTTTTATAATATTGTTATGAATTAAAGGAGTTTTATGCTAATTGGATTTGCAGCAAAAACTTCTCTTTATATTACATATAAACGAGTACATTTCTCTGTGAAACGTCTTTCATTTTATAAAAGTTAGCTTCCTTTTTAGAAATTAAGCAATTGCTGCCTATTAGGCTTACTTCCTTGTTAGGGGATTTAATTTTCGTAGAATATTTTTTTACTAACACAACACAAAGTTTTTTTTTATCTTTCAAAGTAAACGTTAAACTTTCTTAGCATTTGTATTTCTAAAGCACTTACTCCTACATGTACATTTTAAAAACTTTTAAACACTTGTAAACAAATTAGGATAGCCCAAAAAAGTTTTAACTACTCATAAGGTTCTCGACTTTTTTTTCGAAAATTATTTTAATTCAAGAACTCACTCAATATTGTTACAAAGTATGTATACAATTCTTCAAAAATTTATACAATTTTAAATTGCAACTTAAAGATGACTAAGGAAAAAATAATTATACACAATATTGAAACAAGTAACAATGTATATTCGGTCAACCTCGTCCTACATCCACTATAGGTGCAAAAACCGTTTTCCAGAAATGGGCGCTATATGGGAGCTACGGCCCGATCATCCAAAAATATTGTGGCATGACTTCTGTTCATATAAATATTGTTTGTGATAAATTTTCTCTCAACTAAACACTTTTAAAAGATTTATGCGTGTTAAATGTATTTTCAAAAGGGGGTTATGTGGTAGCTTTTAATAATTATGGACCGATGGTTATAAAATAAGGTGCCATGATTTCTGTATATATGAAATTATATGTGTTCAATTTTATTTGAAATTTAAACGTGGTCGTACAAGCATTAAGGATGAACAACGCAGTGTACGTACAAAAATAGCAACAACGAGAGAAATTGTAGCCAAAGTGCATGATATGATATTAAATGATGGACAAATAAAAGTGCGTGAAATAGCTATTATCATGGGCACTCAAATGATTGAGTCTATTTAATTTTGCATGAAGAACTACAGATGAAAAGGCAATATTATTTGTTAACAGTCGATCAAAAATGCATGGCTTTCATCAAGACAACGCACCAGCGCATAAGGGCTTTTAAGAGTGGCTAAAATCAACGAATTAAAGTACGAGTTTCTTGGCCATCCACCTATTTTCCTGATTTAGCTCCCAGTGACTTTTACCTGCTCCCAAATATAAAAATTCCTAACTGGCAAGCGTTTTACCTCAAATAAATATGCAATTGCAGTTGTAAACCACTATTTTAAAGGCCTTGAGGAAAACTGTTTTAATCAAGGGATAGAATTGCTTGATAAGCGTTGGAGTAAGTGTATTAAAGTTTCAAAAGACTATATTGAAAAATAAAAATGTTTTTGAAAAACAAACTTTTTTCTTTTTGTTATGCCTAAGAAGTTTCTGAACCGCCATCGTATTAAGAGATTTATGGTTGTTAAAGTAACTTTCCGAAGTTGGCTTTATATGAAAGCTATGGCTGAATGATTTGTGTATATATGTATATATTGTGTTAAATTTTATATGGATGTAAAAATGTTTAAGTAATTTCCGGATGTGGCCCTAGGGTAAGTTAAAGGCCGATCTGCACAAAATTTGTAGATGTAAAAAGGCTTTATATACAACATATTTTGTGGTGAAATTTGTTTGAATACGTGCATAAATCAAATATTTAGGACCGATAAACCCCTAGGTGAAGTAATGGACGGATTGGAAACAATATCAATTATTACTTTATAATGCATTAGTTCAAAGCCATTTCAATTACGGTGCAATCGTATATGGTTAAAAAAAGTGCAATGAACTCAAAATGCTACAAAGAGTACAAAATAAAGCCCTGAAAGTTGTAGGTAATCTACCAATAACGTATCCCACAATATCTCTGTGCAATAGTATATAATGTAACATTTTAAATAATTTATTATGTTACATAACATTATGAATTTATATCCATAAATTAATAGTTTTTTCTATTTTGTATTTTTAATATTATGTGAAAAAGTAAAATGCCAACTCGCCTCTACAATGCCTTTTTGGCGCTGAGGCCACTTATATAAGGAATTAACATGATATGAATAAAATTTACAAATTGTTAAAATAAAACGTCCTTGAGTCGAAAAATATCATGTTTCAAATTTTATTAAAAAATCTTTAAAATTGCGGCATGTACTTTGCGCATAATGTTTACATGGTCAGTCAGCCAGATGGACGGATGGAAATACATCATTCAATCGACTCATACATAAATCTAAATTACCATCCCCGCTATGACCATATTGGCTTTTGTGTGATATCTATCTATAATAATCTATTATAAATATAGTTGCTTCGTTCACAACAGAAATTAAAGTAAATAAGCTTCCAGGAAATGTTTCATGTAATAATTATGTATAATAAATAAATAATAAAAAAAATTTAAATGTTTTACAGGTTTGTTAAAACAGCATATCGTTGACTCAAATAACATTAAAAATTACGGCTGACCTAATTTTATAACGCAATACTTGTATCTTTTATTTTTAAAATTAATTCATAATTAGGGTTGTATAGTTTTATATTTACGGGCTGTTATGTACGTAAATTTCTATGAAGTATTGCAGTATTTAAATTTTTAAAATAGAGAAATAATTGTACCACAGTACGTATGACAGATAATTTTCTTAATATATGAATTATGCGTTTATCAATACTCATTTTTAAAAAATTCCAAATAACAATTTAGCTCATCAATAAGTATGTTTTAGTGTTTTTTTTTAATTTTCTATATTTACCCTGTTAGATTTGATATCACTATTATGCCTTACGTTGCATGTAAGACATAATGGTAAGAAAATTAGACTCTTATGTGAATTAATAAATCATATGGTATACATATTAAAATTGCAATAGCATAGCGTTCTGTGGAAACCGTTTGTAATTCTAATCTTCAGTTTAAGACAAGTTTTGTTCATCACTTCCTTGCTCTTAAATAACTTTTTTGAACTATTTTGAATTAAATTTAATGTTAATTATATGAATTAATCAAGGAAACAATAGAAATTCCTCAAATTAATCTTTTAAAGATTGAGTTCTAAGACTGAACATGTCAAACAAAAACCTCTAATGAAAAAAACAGTTTCCATAACTTTTTTAAGGAAAGTACTCGTATTTAACGAAAGTCATTATTAAAGACTTATTATAGCTCCACAACGTTTCTTTACAACCAGCTTTTAAAGGGATTATACAATAATCATTGGTTACAATTCCAGCAATCATTGTAGCACTCGTTATTGAACTAATAGGGTTTTTCTTGGTATACTTGCCTTTACTCGTATACAATAAATTTATAAGTAGAGATATTAAAAATGTAAAACTTAAAAAAGGTAAATAAAATATTAAAGAAATCAATACTAATATCGACTCTACACTATTTACATATAAAACAATTGTAAGATACTAGAACATATAAAAACCTAACTTATGATCTTGCTTAGCATAAGAATCGAAAATCTCAAAATAATTTTACGGAAAAACTCAAAATTTTAAATGTTTATCAAAAAGTGTTGTACATATAAGTGAATGGTAGAAATAATAATTATTTCATACAGAAATGTATCAGAGATGAAATAACATAAATGAGATTATTGTGATCTTCAGTTTAGATGTAGCAGTAGGAAAGCTTCTCAAAATATTTGGCTTCCAAAAATGCTGAAATAATGCCCACTGTTACCGGGTAGCATAAAGTCATAGCGAGAAATCACAAGTAAAAACTATATCAGATTTCAGGGTTTTTGTACGTTCCAAAAATTGGAAAGTAATACCGTAATGCTACTGTAATATTTTTTATTAAATAAAATAAATTTTTGTTATAGTTGCAGTTATAAGAAAGAAAATTTTCTTTACGGAGTCATGCCTAAGGTATACAGTGTTTGTGTAAATATAAAATGTGTATTACATATATATTTGGGCTACAACAATAAAGAAATGTCCAGGGTATTCGCAACACTAAATTAAAATCAAATCCACTTGTGCAATACTTTAACTGAATAGGTACACAATTAATACATGTATTGAAAAATCGTTTATATATGAAATTCATTAAGAAAGTTTTATATTAACTTTTAAGTGTACCCTGTACCACCATAGTGGTATATTGGATTTTTGATGTTGTTTGTAACGCCCATAAATATCAGTTCAACACCCAGCTTAACACATTGACTGCCATGTGACCCACCGGTGTGTCACATTTTTTTTCATGTGATGCCGTGTATACCAATCGTGGTGCACACATAATATGTGTATATTATTTTTTTATTTAACAAATAATTTTTGACCTGTTAATTAAAGCAGAATATTTCCTGCAGTAGGACTTTTGGAAAAATACATTATTTTAAGTATGTATTTTTTTAACATTGCCTTCACACAAGTCGAAATTTTAACATGGATTTTGGATTAAAACCGTCAAACTGTAAATAAAAAATTTTTTTTGGTAATGATATTTTTTTTATATGGGGGGGAGGTAAACGTGTTAAAGAATACCGATCCACTCAATATCATTTCCTGGATCGATTTAACAATTTTTGTGCGTCCATTTGTCTGGCTGGCTAACTGGCTCTCCATGTAAACTTTGTGCGCAGAGCACAGATCGCAATTTTGAAGATATTTGCATAAAATTTGGTACGTGAAAGTTTTTTTGCCCAAGAACAGTTGGGATGAAAATTGGTTAAAATCAGTTAATTATTTAACCTAGCCCCTATACAAATTTTCTACCGAAATAGGGGCTTATCGGTTATTAATATTTTATTTATGCATATATTCAAACAAATTTTGCTACAAATAAGTTGTATATAAAGCCTAATGACATCTAAACATTTTTTGCATATCGGTCCATAATTGACCATAGTTACCGTATAAGTCCTATTTCCGAAAATCACTTTAAACAACATAACTTTCTTAAAAATTTTGATATTTAAATAACATAGATTTAGGCCCTAATTTTGTAAATCACTTACGTTCAACGCATCACCTAGGCTTTTGCGAACGCATCGCCAAAAAAATATGAACATTTGTAAATCACTGCGTCATTATGTTTAGCGAACGCAGAAATATTACGTTGTTAAAATACTGTCAAATTATTGTGTGGTTAATGCTGCCATTGTAAATGTTGACACTGAAATTTAAAATAAAAATTTATATAAATCTTTATATAGTCATACGACTTCTTTAACATTCTAATATGATTTGCAATCAATACACAGCATTGTGCAATCAATCATCCAAAGAGGCTAGTTACTGCATTCCTTCCGCAGGATTTTCGCTTAACAATTTAAAGTTTTCCTTTATTGGCATTTCAATATTAAAAAGAGTTCACTAAAGCGTAAAGATCTAGCAATGATTTGTTTTCAATGTAAGTCTCGTTTACTGCTGCGTACTTATAATTTGGTATTCTTTTTAAGTTTTGTTAAACATTGCAATATGCTTTTATTGACATAAATAAAGAAAAATTTATTAATATTTTTCAATGCCACTTTTTAACCACTGTCAATGATGCATAAGTATTTTTATGAATACAAATTATACACAAACATCAGCAGTCATATACTTAAGTATTATTTTACCTTGAGTTCTTTTCTAAATTTTTTATTTTCTTCAAATCAAATTCAGTGTGTTCATGTGGTGTTGTTTTTTTATTTCTTAAGAAACGCAACTAAATATTTCGTGCCAATTCTCCCTCGAGTATTGGAAGATCATGTGTAAAAGTAGAGAAAACTTTTTGCTAAAAACAATATTTTTTCAAATGCAACCTACAGAAAACAAAAAAAATAAGATAAGAAAGAAAAACATTAAATGGAAGAATGTATCTCAAAGTAAAACGACTGGCTTCGACATAGTTATAGTTTCAGTTGTATTTTGTATTTTCTGTTTTGTTCAAGTTAAAGTATTTCATCTATTTATGTATTGCTGTTGTTGTATTGTGCAATAAATAAAGCTTTATGCTAAAACTGCATTTGTGCCAGTGATAGCGAGAGTGGGTTAAGTCATGTTTTATTTGTTTAGAGATAGTTAGAGTTTAATATTTTCTTTCCTATAGTAAGTTGTTGATATTTCATGATAATGCAAAAATAATGTATAAAATTCATTATTCTGATTTCTAGAGTTAGTCTGATTTCCTAATCACAGGCATAATTCAGTATTTATATGTTGTATTATTTATCTGTGTTTTGGTTTCCAAAGCAATACGATTTCCGTTTGATTATATAACAATGTATATATGATAATGAGATTAAAAATTGTAGCACAATGACACTAAATTTTGGTTATTTTTGAAAATATTAACAGTTTAGTTGCAAAATTACTGGTTGAGCCAACAGGTCATTTTATGCAGTGTATTTTTAAAAAGAAAACTAACAGGGACAATGTTAGAGCCTTACAAACAAAAATAATTCATACCGCTGCATTGAGCTATCGGTACAATAGAAATTGACTGCATCAAATTTTTTTCTTTTAAATGCTACCAATTTTTTAAATGGCTGTTAACTTTCTTTTTATGGAGATTAGAAAACAATAAAATGCACTGCATAAAATAAGCTGTGAGTTAGTGAGCTATAACTTCTTTCTAAAATTTAATTCAACATTTTATCTATTTGCTCCAGCTTTATGATTTATATCACTAAGAGAATTTCAATTTGTAACTCAAGATAAAGATTATCTATTAGTTTTTTTTTAATGCTTGAACTTTAGCTGCTATTATTTTGCTCCCTATTGTATAACAAACTCAAACATATCTGAAATATCAGATGCGTTCAAAATAAATTTTCCTTTTAGTTGTTTTTTATCTTATTTTGTTTTCTTTTTACTTTATTTATTGATTTCCTTTGAGATTTACAAAGTTGTTTTTTTGTTCAAATACTTATGGTGTTTAAACTTTGATGTTCATCTAGAGTAATAGATAATGTAAGTCAGTGTTGGAGAATCGTTTGGTTTTTGTTTATATTGGTTTCTATTTTATCTCACAGTCAAAGTTTTGTTTAAAATAATTTTAATTTAATAAATTTTCAGTTTCTACAGGAAATGTTGTGTAGTTAAATGTGATAGTGAAATGAGTGATATGAAGAATAAACAGATATTTTTTTTAATTTTAAAGAAACATAAAGCAAGTAACTAGGAGGCTTATTCTGTATTGCGATGTGAAAATAAATACTACTCGAAAATACATAAAAGCGAACAGTTGCTATTCTCTATTGCGAAAAGTACTTTTTTTAATCGCATTTGAAATGCGAAAAGGCAGCAAGTTGGAATTCTTAATTGCGAAAACAATGTCAAAAATAGCAAAATTCGATGGAAAAACAGCACTTATTGTTGTGGTACCTAATAGATTATTTGCTTTTAATAATTAAATTTCATCTAGGGAGACGAACAATGAGACCACCAGATGCGCAAATTTGCTTTTATAAATACATACATATGTGCAGTAATATTTGGACCACAGTACGTATAATTGTTAATAATCTTCAAACAGCCTTCATACGCTGAGTGTTCATGGAAATTTAAAAAACTCCAAATCAATGGTTGTATATTTAGCAAAACATGATTTGTTTTATTGTATCTATTTAATATGTAGAAATGTTATGGAACATATCACTCATACGCCTTATGGTTTTATACAAAAACCTCATTTTGAATTCATTAAAATAAAGCAAAACATTTGGAATGAACTTTTTTCTGCTATTTGTATTAAAAAATAGAAAAATAAACAGTTGCAATTTCCCCCCTCCCTATAAATTCCTACATTTTTTTTAACAAATGTATAAATATTTCCATAGTTCTGTTATTGGTTGAAGAAAAAGTTTGCCAATCCCTGCTTACTATTAAGTAATTTATATTGAATGGGAATCAAAACCAGAGAACATTGCTAAACTATTTGTTTATTTTAGATTATATTTATTTTTGCACAAAGAAAATACAAAATCAGAATTTTTTCCTTGTAATTCCTTTACCAGCCAACCATACTTTTCAATTTGTAATGAAGGGAGCATATAAAATGCAATAAAAGCAAAACTCATTGCTAGAATTTATATTGATTTCAAAGTAGCATTTTTTCCTTTATTATTTTTCTCAAGAAAAACCGCTTCTAGAATAGTTGAGCATAATGTTGCAAAAAAAACAGGATATTTAGCTGGTAAATTGTAATAAATTTAACAAAAAAGAATGAATGAATGTTAATAAAAGAATGAAATATTAAGTATTTTAAATTTACTCATATAATAAGTATTAATCATTTAAAATTTTTAGCTTTTAGGTTTTTTCCGTATTATAGAAACGTATTTATAATACGACAATTGATTTAATAAATTCAAAATTATTTGCAATTCTTTAAAATAAAGCATTATTAGTTTTGAAAAATTCTAATGATTTTCTATTCTATAGTTGGGTATTGAATGTACTCAATCGGAGATTTGTATGTGCATCTATTTGTATTGTGATATCTGTAGTATATTGTTTCATGACGATTAGTGATATCTAACACATAGAATAATAAATAGTTTGTGCAAATGTCAATTGATTTTTTCTAAGCTCCAAGTATAAATTTCTCATAAAACGATCGGTTTAAGATTTTAAAATTCAAGTCATGGAGAAACTTGTTGAACGCAATGAATACATATAAATACAATACCTAATTGATTTATAAGTGATTTCCTAATATTAACGCAATACTTGAATTCTCCTTAATTTTGCAGTAAAGTGTTGCCAAACAAAAGATTTTGAGTTTGAAAGCTGACAGTTTAGGTTTTGACCAAATAGTATTGTGCGAGAGAACAAAGCATAATTCAAAAAATCAGCATATAGCTATTGTCAACATGACTTCATGTCTTATTTGATAGAAAATTGTTATTCAACATGATTTGCTTTCTTGATTGTATGATTACCCAGACTTTGACACAACTGTGATTCTAAAATCACAAAACTGAGGACAGTAAAGTGTTACATCGAATTTGATCAATTTAAGTAACTAATCTCTTTTAAAAAACGTCACAAAAGGGTGTATATTTTTTTATAAAATTCGTACAAGGACAATATGAAACCCTTTTAAATCTTAAACTCGTTTTAGAATATATGCAAATAAGTCACATTTGACTAAGAGAAACTTTCTAAATCACTTAAACGCTCACTGTTCGCTTGTCCATGTTAGATCTATTTTTGTTTAGGTTAAAAAATGTAAACTATAAGAATGACACATATTGATCCTCTATTTGTCTCGTTGTGTTACTTGATATGAAAAGTATAAAGGGTATAAAGATATAATTATACCTTTTCAGAAAGATGTCATGCAAAGGAAAAGAAATCCTTACACGTGACCAATGTGGGTGTTCTACCAAGCCACCCTGTTGCTCTTTTGAAGGTATGCAAACGTCCGATGATGAAGAAACATCCTAATATGTAACTTGAAAAAAGTAAATTACGCGGATCATTAGAAGTTTTCAGCAAGAACTTTATTTTTCAAAACAAAATAAAACAAAGAATTCATATAAAAATCATTCAAATGTTGACTGTATTGCAAATAAAAAAGTTTCCAAATTATAAATGAAACCAAGTAAAAATCTATAGTCGTTTAAGCCCGACCGTAAAACACCCTACACCCAGTATAGGAGTAAAAGAGTTTTCTTGAAATGGGCATTATATGGATTATGGATTGATCATCTAAAAATTTAGTGGCATGATTTTTGTACGCATAAATATTGTTTGTTTTAAATTTTATCTCGATTGAATTTAGTATTTAATTTTATTTGTAACATTTAAAAACTTTTATCTTATTCCAATATTACCCTCTTGAAAAGCAAAGTTCTTGTCTAAAAATCCTTTATAACAGCTTACTAGGCGAGCTTACTATCAATGTAATTAAAATATTCACCCAGTTATCTTGCTGAAATTCCAGCTAATTCAAACTCGTACTTACGCCTAAGGTATACACTGAAATTAACATGTCATTCATGTATTCCCCATTTATGCAACTCTTAAAAAGTTTATGCGCTTATCTTGATAAAGTTTATATGATAGGGATTTGTGTAAACAACTGGTTTAAAAAAATTCATCTACTCTTCTAAAGAAGAGTCTTTAAGAGCAGCGCATTAAGTTTCTTAATATTTGATTCAAATTCGGTCATTATTTCAAATAAATCCCACACAAAAAATCAATTTTCGTTGTTCTATCGTTCTACGCGGACTGATTTGAACCAAACTTTTTTTTGTTATTTTTTAGTTTTAATATATTGAAATGTACATATTTGCAATAAATGTAGTATTTTTATAAAGCTTTGAAATAAAAAAATTAACTGTAGAATATATGCTGTGAGCCACTGTAGTGCTCACATATATGTCCAACCAAATAAAACTTAAACGCTTAATTTTATGAACTTAATCACTTTTTGGAGTTTTATACAAATAAGCACAAAATCTAATTATCATTTTATAAATTCCTTATTCAGTGTTTTATGAATGTAAAGCTTAGTACAAATATGTTTTATATAAATCTGTAATTTGTGGTGGGAATTAGTTCATTGCTACTACGTATATATACATTTAAAAATAATGTATAGCCTAATATGCTTGGTCATTCCAAACTATATTATCTTATTTGCTTAAAATTGCAATTCACCCTTCATTAACCAAATAACAACCAGACAGATTTGTATGTTTTTATAAGAAACGACTTTTGGACATTTCCATTGCATGTTGTCAATAATGTTGACATTTTGTTTTTTGGCAACTGACAGAAAAGAAAATCTCTTAAGTTTCAAACTAAATTTGCTTATTGAAATGTCAGCAAAAAAAAGTTTCTTATACTTCTGGCAAATAAAAAAAATATCTTTAGTTTAAAATTTAATTATTTTGTACATGCACGAGTACACGTACGTATAAATTTCCTCAAGAAATTTGTGTTATATTTTTGTTTACAAAACAAATTTCTCTTTCTTTTTGCTGATTTTTTTTTGTTCATTTAGTATATTTGATAAAAATCATTTAGTTGCCTTAAGGTTAACTTGAAAACAAGGTCTATAGCAAAAAATACAACATCATTAGTAGTTTTTTTGTTCCTTTTTTTTTTTTTTTTTGTTAACAAGAATCTAACGCTTTTAGCAGTGCCATCTGATAGTGACTGTTGATATGTTGTAGAAAGAATGAACAAACAAAAAGGGAAAAAAGTAACTGGAAGATAGAATAGAATTCCTACAACTGTTAAAATTGTTTAATTTTTTTTGTTTATTTATAGGAGGGTATTCTTAAAATATATTTTAGGTTATATTTCAAAAATAAAATTGTTTAATTAATTGTTACTCAGAACTTTAGTATTGATTTGTTTTATTAACTCGAACTTTTTCTTGAAATAACTACGATGGACATTTCACAAATTTCCAAAAACTTTTCAGATTGCCTTAGCTTCTGCAGACAGGCATAATAACATTTACTTAACCGTTCATGTAGATGTGTGCACAAACACATAATGAAATTTTAAGAGTTTAGTTGCATATAGAACATGCATTTATAATATATACATGCACACCAACCAACGCAAATACCTTGCACAAACATTGTATGTATATTTAATGCATGAACATAGCAATTTTTAGATATTTTAACATCCTCGTTACATATACTCGTACACTACAATGCACACCGTTATATATGTATATGACTATTTCAACGTATGCTGGGTTATGTGCTGGTTATTATTATATGCACCTGTAGCTCCTAAAGTACTATGAAACAGCACAACACTAGTGTTTACACTCTTGAATATATGTTGCTGTTGTCGTTTTTGTTAGTTTATTTTCCCTGTATATTTATTTTACGAAACTGACAGCTGAAAAAAGACAACAACAAGAAAACCAATACGGGAGAATTTAATATCATTTCCTTTTTCTAGAAATATTGAAGGTATGAAAATAATTCAATAAGACCAACTGTGGTGATTCCTGTGAGCTGGACAGTAGTTAATATTATTTAGAATTTTGCTATTGTTCTATAATATATTCTCTGTTTGTTTATATTACAACAACTGAATGTTATGCTCTCTATATTGTAAAATTTCGATAGAATATTTTTTGCACATTTTAATTATATACAGTGTTGGACAATATAATAAGAACGACTTCTTCATGTTAAATGATGCGCAAAAGAAATAAGAACTTTTTACACTCTTACTGTCATACTATTGATAATTTTATATTGACACTATACAAATGAATTCCTTTAATGCTCAGTGCCTGAATTTTATTTCAAAATTAAATTTGCTTTAAAAAAGAAAAAACAACGATTTTTTAAATTTTGTATTTAAGACATCATTGAATTAATTTACAAAAACACAAAAACTAAAAACTAAAATATTTTCATATTAATATTTTTGTTCGTGTAATATTTAAATTGTGACAATTACTGTTATTTTTGAAAAATATTTTTATTGTTATTAATTTTAAATTTTGTTATTGTTTCCCTGAAGATGCTACACATTATTGTAGCGAAATATCGGAAGAAATAAAAAATAGAAATAAAAACAATAAATAAGACCTTAATTTCGAAAAATAAAATATAATTTTATAAAATCATTGAATTTTCATCCATAATAAGATAGTACTTCCTCACTTTTGTTTAATTTGAATTTACTATATTGGTGGTGCAGAGGGTGAGAACGCAAAGAATTCTGATGAGAGAAAGTGGTATTTCTCGAAACATATGTAAATTCAACCAACAACCCAGGTTCGAATCCTAAGCCAAGAAAAATTATCAATAAATTTTAATAATAATTTTCATGTAACAATTCTTACCTTCAGTAAAAATAATTTAATGAAAATTAAATTTAATGAACTCGAGCCGAAATAAAAGAAATATCAAAGATTTAAAATTAACAGTTCATATAAGAATAATAATTATTTAATAAAATATTTGACTGGAAAAAAATGATAAACCCTGAATAATCGGAGTCATCGTGAAGTAAAACATTGTGCACATACAATTCTATTCCATGAATGTTTAATTATTTATGTAACACAAAAAGGAAATAAATACTTTTGTACCACAAATTGATACTCATTTATTAACATTTAATCAAAAACTTAGTCGGTCACATTAAGTTGTCTTAAATTCGCTCACATACAGAAAGAACATGTTAAAGATGACATAAAAAATGGTTAAAATTTTTAAATGGGTTTCTGGTTGCTGGAAATACCACCTTGCGGAATTTTTTACTGTATGTTAGCGAAAATAGATAGAAAAATCTGATCATATACATATACATACATATACATACATATACATGCAGATACATTATACATCTTGAATATATGTAAGTATAGGTATATTATATTTAAAAGTGTATATACTCTAGAATACATATTTTGTGACCATGACTATATATGCATTTTTTTATTTTTAGATTTAGTGCAATTGTAATGAATGTGTTGTGAACTGGAAACAAAGTTTTAATATGTTGTATTTTTGTTTGGGGTTTTTTTTGCTGCTCTCTATAAACCGAAAAAATTAAGCAATTGCTTAAGGCTTTGCTTTTACTACATTGTAGATGTTGTATCTTCCTACACATACTACATTTGTGCATATAAGTATGTGTATGTGTAAGCACTCGTACTAGTGGTAAAGTAAAACAGTTGTATGATGCTTTCTACTAAAGTATTTATATATATTATATACATATGCATTCATACAGCAGAGCATATAGTCAACGAAAACGAAAAGAAAATATTTATTTAACCAATTTTTATGAAAAGGGTAGATCTATCAAACAGTAGTTGCTGATAGTTGTAGATTTAAACAAAAATATGTGCTTTTTTCAGTTTGTAATTCATTTAATGTTTTTTTCCCAGTTTGTTTTCTGTTGTTTTTAATTTTCAATGTTTTTAGCCTTTGGGCTTTTTTTTAATGGTACATTGTTATTTTTATTAAAATCGTTTATAAAAGCAATTTACTTTTAAATCTATGTTAATATGTATTTTATGTAAATGGTTAAATGTAAAATTATATTTGTAGAAAGTTTTTAATTTATTTAAATGGGTAAATACTTTTCTGTTTTACAATAAGTAAGAAAGTGTAGTCGGTCAATCACGACTATATAATACCTTACAGCCGGTATATATGTATGTGCAAAAATGCTTTTTCAAAAATGCGCGCTATATTGGAGCCATGACTTTTATGACTTCTGAGCATATAATTATTTTTTTTTTTTAAATTTTATTTCTATATACGGTCTTATATGGAAGCTATGACTAATTGTGAACCGATCATCATAAAAAGGGATTCAATAATTTATGTATATGTATATAGGAAACTTATTTGTGTTGAATGTTATTTGGACACCAACATTTTAACCCTTTCGCCCCTGCTGGGATCATATGTCCAGCAAAGTTCGCTACACTATAATTTTTGTTTTACCTTTTATATTTTAATATCTAATGTGTGTGAAAGTTTGAAGTGTTATCTGTGTTGTAATAAAAAACAACTGCGTTAGACTTTTGCGATATATTATTTATGTGTATTTCTTTTTTGTATGAGAGCACGTGTTGTTCGATGATCGTCGCATAATTTCTTAAGTACTGATGCAGATTTTGTGTTTTTTTTTGGCAAAGCTTTTTAATTACAAAAGGTAAGTAAGAAAACATTATTTATAATATTATAAAGCGACAATGTGCTGTAAAGTGTTAGACAACTTTTTTGTTTTTTATTACGATTTTTTCAATAATCCCAATATTGTTTATAAATAATATAAATTGTTAAATTTTAATACATCTTAAGCTATGTATAGATACTACAACGTTGTCAGATCTAGAAATGTGCTGACATTGAAAAATTGTTAGCAAAAGGTAAATTGTCAGTGTAGACGACTGTAAGAAAACTAACAATTTCATTGGCACACAATTGTCACACAATGAATTTATCTGTTAACCGAAATTGTTTTTCCAACATGTTATTAATGCATACTTGTTTGTTTATTTATGTATATACAGAGTTGCATTTAGAAATAATTTCTATGAAAATGCTGCCATTGGCAGATGCATAACCTTTGCACATGTGACAATGAAAAGTGTTCGACAATTGTCTTAAAACAATGACAATGACAAAATTGTGTGTTTGCACGATTGTTAGATGTCGGACAATATTTTTGTCTTCCCATGTACTGAAAATGCTTTTTTTTACAATGTTGGAAGGCAACAATTAGAGTTCACACGGTTGTTAGACATTTTCTGAACATTTTTCGGACAACGTTATAATATCTGACAATCATCTATACATAGCTTTAGTTTTATTGGGACATATTGTCCCATCGTAAAAGCTTATTTGGACTATATGTCCCAAGATAACGGTAACGATTTTAGACTTCTTGTATATCACAAAAATCTTATATTTTTGCTTCAAAATTTAAAAAAACACTAGACGCCAAGAAAAAACTCCGCGATGAAAGCGTTAAGAGAGTTATGCTCTTTAAAGTGATTTTAGGAAGTGAGTTTTATATGAGAGCTATGGTCAATTGTGAATCGATCTGCACAAAATTTGCAGCTATGATTAGGCTTCCTGTACAACTCATTTGTGGCCAAATTTGTTTGGATACGTGCATAAATAATGCATTTATAACCGATAAACCTCTATTACGGGTGAATTATTTTTAGGCCGAACAAAATCCGTCTACTAAATTTAATCAAAATATCTTCAAAATTGCGACCTGGGGTTTAAACGTTGCATAAAATATCGAGCAGAATATACTGAAATTGTTAATGATGGCATTATGATATTCGATATCGATTAAAAGCTATAGTCATTTGAGATGATGGTATTCAATACCAACTCGAAACGTTATTCGATACAATAATTAATGTTTGCTACCACCAAAACACACAAGTTTTACTTTGTAACGTTTTTTATTTTATTCTTATTTATTCTTTATATATCTCACCAGAGATTCACTGGGATTTCTGTATGGAGTCATCAACTATGGTTCAAGCGGGTATTCTTAATCTCCTTTAGTGTTAGATTTGTTTAGCTTATATAAATAAATACGATAAAATATTTCATTTTGCCTTTCCTAACAGCCAAGCATTGTAAAACTCTTCTAGCAACCTTTTTTTCGCAGAATGCCTCCACACAAATGAGTTGTGAGGTGCTCCACTATATTTCGAAATAATTAATGCGCAAAATTTAATATTCGTAATCGTATAGATGCGGAGAAACACAAGAGCAATGAAGGGTTTATATTTAACATACTTTGTTTTTTTAAAATTTATTTTTGTCTGCCCGAGAAATCATTCAATTCAAAAATTTGTTGACATAAGGAAACCTATGTTTATAAATCTATCAAAATTTTTTAATAATTACGATTCGATATATAGCGAATGCAGTAATAAGCTGATACAACTTGTATCGTAATATTATTTCATACTATAGGTAAATCGACTCAGAAAATGAATCTAAATCGATCGGTATATTATAAGGAAAGAGTTAGACTAATATTTTTGGATGTTACAAACATCAGCATAAATCCAATATACCCTTTTCAATATGGTGGTGTAGGGTATAATTATTTGTTGTATATATAAAGCGCTTTGCCTTAAAAGATAAAGTTTTATTATCAAAAAAACTAGGTTTCATTAAACAATTTACAAGAACTATATATATATAATATATGCTGAGTTTTATTATTTCATTAGCATATTGTAAATATTTATGAGTTTTTTTTTGTAATTAAATAACAAATTTATTTAAATGTATATATTTTTATAAGTGAATTTCATTTTACTTGCAAAAATTTAATCTCACTTCTTTTTAATGAAATTCATGATCTATTGTTGTGGGATTTGCATTATAATGCAAAATCTGTATGCAGCAGGAAATGTTTTAATGCTTATTTTCAATGTTTCTTTCTGCTATATATATAATAGACAAATACACGTTTACACAAATAATATACGAAATCACCCCACAATATTAACGTTTCTAACCCTGTACAATTACATGCAATTTGCCAATATACTTTATAAGTTTTGTTACCTACTTCTTCTTAATGTTGTTGTTGTGTGTGCATTTCCAAGGTTTTACTATTCATTGAATATCATTTGTCATATTATATAGCAGTATCTACTTTTTATAAATACATAGGTACTTATATTTATTTTACTTTAGCATAAAATTAAAAACAGAAAAAGATATAAAATGAATATAGAAAATACTCTTTGAATGTAACCATGCTAAACAAAAAAGTTTTAGTTTTTTATAACAGTTATTGCATCCTGTGCTCTCTGGACTATTTGTAATGACATTATTTTGCGTTTGTTGGCTTCGAAAAAAAACGGCAAATGTTTTCCGTTTGCTATTTGCAGTGTTATATTATTTTGGTTAGATTATTGTAGATATTATGGAATTCAAGATAGGGAAATAATAATAATATACGTTAGAGTGTTTTCATGCTAAAAACCATAGTTAAATAGTTACCTTTTACTATTAAAGAAAAGTTGAAGGCGATTCGTTCTATGTGCTACTTCAGGTACTATTTACCTCCAAAAAATACAGAATTTAAAAGAAATTGAATTTAAGGTTTGACAATTATAAGTAAAAAACCAAGCAAGTAATAATACCCTACAGAATGATAGAATATCCTACACCCAGTATTTGTATAAAATATATGGGTTGTATTATGAATGATAATCCAAAAATATAGTGACATATAAATATATAAATACTGTCTGTGTTTTTATCTCGATATAAAAACTTTTAAATGATTTCTGCATGTTAAAATGATTTTCAGAATATTGCACTATAATATTAAATGTCGTGATTTCTGTATATATGAAACCTATTTGTATAGAAGTATATTTATATACCAATTATCGACCGATCTGCAAACAATTTTTAGGTTTCTGATTAGGTTTTTGATTTGGTTTCATACCCAAGTTATTTGTGGTGAAACTATTTTGGATACGTATACAAATATATATTTTGTTATATTAAATATGTTGTCATGATGCTTGTAAATATTTCTTTGCGATCACGTCAGTAGTTTATAAAATATATATTAAATATCATTGTTTTTGACATTGGCCCTATTATGGTTTGGGCAACATGAAAGTTAAACATCAATTTTTGAGATTATAAAGCGCAATTAATACAAGTCTATGGCAAAGAAATAACGTTAAAATACTTTTTCACAATTTTTTATGTAAGCTTAGGATGATTGTCCTGTTGGAAAACTGGGGGCTACATTGTTTTTTAAATGTGTAGACAATTTTATTTCTTCAGTGTAAATTCTATAAATGTAAGACTACTGGCCAGTGACAACCCAATACCAATATTGAGCCGCCGCCTTGTTTTATAGGTTTTGCTTCGCCATATTTTTGAGGGCTTTTTTACTTAAAATATCTGAAACTTACTTTGCACCAGTCTAATTTTCTACGGTATTGTGTTCGGTATACTTGTATATAATTTTTTATTGTACAGTGGGCGGTTCAGAAACTTCTAAGGCCAGCACAGAAAGAGTATAGTTAGTTTTTCAAAAACATTTTTATTTTTCAATATTATCTCCTGAAACTTCAATGCACTTAGTTTCCCTTAAGGCCTTCAAAATAGTGGTTTACAACTGTAATTTCATCATCATTTAAGGTAAAACGCTTGCCAGCTAGGTTTTTTTTAGATTTGGGAACAGGTAAAATTCAGTGGGAGCTAAATCAGAAGAATAAGGTGGGTGGTCAAGTAACTCGTACTTTAATTCGTTGATTTTAGTCATTGCTAAAACACTGTTGAGTCTTGATGAAAAATTATTTTTTTGTGTTGTAAGCCATAACATTTTTCTCCAATTTTTACATTTAATTGATTCAAAATCTTGCAATAGTACTCCAAATTTATTATTTTACTCTCTTGCAGATAGCCAATCAATAAACTACCTTTTAAATCTCAAAAAACAGTTGCCATAACCTTACCAGACGTTTGAATTGTTTTTGCCTTCTTTGTGGCACTTCCTCCAGCTTTAGTTCATTGCTTGGATTGTTATTTTGTCTCTGGAATACAGTGGTGGGTCCATGCCTCATCAACAGTTATGAAACGACGCTTAAAATCCATTTTATTTTTATTAAAATGATCCAAACAAGCTTGAGAAATTTTCATTCTTATGCGTTTTTACCAAATTTAACAAATTAAATGACACCCATCTTGTAGAAAGATTTTTAAACTGTAGGTCTTTATGCAAAATTACATGGAATCGATCGTTTGAGATGCCCATAATATTAGCTATTTCACGCACTTTTATTCGTCGAGCATTTAATACCATATCATGCACTTTGGCTACCTAGTTCATCCTCAATGCTTGTACGACCAGGTTTGAATCCAGCAACCCAATTTTTTACTGTTGCATATAAATAAGCACTTTCATCTAACAAATTGACTTTTTTGACGCTGACTGTATACGAGTATGCAGGTATTTGTTAAGAAGTTTTTATCTGCAAAAGAAGTACATACAAAATAACAACTCATATTTCATTTAATTTTTTTAAATTCTTCATTTTACCTTTTTTCTGGAGCATTGTTACTTTGCGCTTTTATTATTTTACTTTTAATAAATAACAAAATACTTAATAATAAACAGAAACTATTCATAATTCATGAGTAATATATATATGTGTATATATATAACAGAAGCAAAAGAAAAAATTCAACAATTGAATCATAACTTAAAGAAAATTCGGTAGAGTTTACAGAGTAAAACTCCAAACAATGTTTTATATTTTTGCTTTATTTTTATCTTTTGAATAAGAAAAAGACTATATAAGAAAACAATAGCTTATGGCAATATTCAGCTACTTTATTAAAAATATTTATTTTTGAATGTATTTTATGGGTATATTTTTTTATATACATATTGTATGTATACTTTACTTGTATAGCGAAATTTTCCACAACAATATCGAGCAATTATATAGATATAGATTTAGTTTAAGTACATTAGAGCGACTCAATGCGTTTAGGGTAAATTAAGGTTTTTGATGGGGTATTACAATTTCAAGAGGATATTTTGACATGATGTTTATATGACTGGATAGAAATGGAAAATTTCTATTAAACGATTCCACAAATTATTTGTTTTTCTTGGGAAAAACATAAATATTTCTGAAAAAATAAAACGATTGATTATTACTAGATATTATGGAAAACTTCATAACGAACTATGGTTTTTTTCGAGGGGTAATAAAAGAACTTTTTTTTGGGAGTCAGTCGAATGAACTTAAAAATATGAATTTAGCTGGGAGAGGTAAAATAGAGATGTATTGTGAAGAAAGGAATAAATTAGAAAAAAAGGGTACATACAATTATGTAAAATAAACAATAATAAATTGCTTTAAGATAAATGATAATATAAGGGTTAGGAAGCAAAACTTTTGAACCAGAAAACGTGATTGATTTTTTCACTGATACAATTTTATTTGAAGCTGGAATTCATTAAATAATTGTTCACATTAAATCTGGCCACACTAGCTATTATTATTTTGTCAAAAACTTTGTTTCGTCGAAATATAATTGTAATAGCGCTGAGCAATGAGAAATAAAAAAAAGAAAAAAATCGGGAATAAATTCTTAAAAAAGCGTAAATTTCCCAAGATGAATATGTGTGGGTGCTGAGTTTAAAATATTTCGTGCAATTTTATAAACAAATTTCTGGAAATTTTTTTACACATATTCTGGGTGATTATATGGTCGGGCTTTGCCCGATTACTATACATTTTTCTTGTTTTTTATTTATAATTTTGAAACCTTACTCTTCAATTTAATAAGCAATTAATTTATTTTTATATTCTTTCATTTGAATATATTTTCCAAGCAAATTATTGATTTTCCAAAGCAGATTCTGTTTGTTAACAAAGAAAAGTTAATTTACACATTTAAATAAAAGTTTTTGTAGTAATATCCTCTGAATATGATTTATCAGTACATTTTTAATAAGCATAAAAGCTAAGAGATATCAATGACCTATTCGTATAATTCGAATCAGTGTTTGTTATTTTATTCTACGGATAAATTGAAAAAAATGCCAAAACAAATTTTAGAAATATTAACTTGGGGGTTCTGCGGAAGCGATTTTACTGATTTTCAATACCAAACTGCTTGGGCGTCTTGTTAACGATTCCATGTGCATTTTATTGCTTTTTGTTTTATATTTTTGACGTGGTAGTGTTTTACACAGACTGACGGAAGTAGCTGAAATCAAGACGTGATATCGAAATCCGAATCGTTACTAAACAAATTTTCCATTTTTACTGAAAACGATTTCTGTAAGTCTGACTGAATTTCATACCGACTTTTAAAGTAATGATTTAAACATTTTACTTCCAAGTTTTTAAATTTAAGTACCAGCTTTAAATTGGTGGATAAAATGCCTGCGTACAAGTAAATAAAGGTTATAATTAGCATTTAAAACCATATGCTTTTTTTCCCAGCGCTTCATTCATAACTATTACTATTAATGCTTGATAGGAGTGACAATAATTCTGCTTCCATTAAGTTGTTATTCTATTTATATTTTTATACTATTTTTTGCACTATTTTTATTAGACAATAAATTTTATTTGGTTTTTATTACTTACCGTTTTCACTCAGTTTCGTTGTTTTCTGCATATGGCGACAAAACATTTGATATTCACCTGCTGCCGTGGCTGTTGCAGACGGATTTGTTGGTGGTTGCATAGTTGATGCCGGAGTTATTGTAATTATGGCTGATGGTGTAGAGACTGTTGTTGCTGCTACTATGGCTGTTGTTGGTGCATCTGTTGTTTTAACAGATTGCATGTGCTTGGTGAAGGCACCCACAATGGCTGCCATGCGATCAAAAGCGTTAATATTTATGTGACCATTTGGTAAACTGCAAAAATAATAAAAATAAATTGAGTAATACAATAGACAGAAATGGTTTCCTTTTGCGAAAGATTTTCTGTTTCGCTTTTAATGCTGAATGTTTGAAGTGCTATTAAAAGAGAATAGAAATGTAATAAATATGATAATAAGTACTAGTACTAAATGCAGAACTTTTGCAATTGCTTTTACATCATTTAATTAAAATGTGAAGAATTTAATGAAAGATTTTTATTTTTAAATTTAGTGTTCAGTAGTTAAACCTTTGTATTATTTACATAACAAAATTTTAAAGTAAAACAAAGATTTCATAAAAATCATAATTTTGTTGTTGTTGTTTTTGCCGCAAGGATATCAATTTACATTATACTACATAATAATAATATCCCTTAGAAGGACGAAGCCACAATAAATCCTATTGCTATTATTATTACTTCATCTCTCTCACATTACACGTTTTGATTGTAAACGAATATTATGACTGCAAGGTGTTCTTTTGTTATGGGTTACAATAAAAATGTTACTACTCGTAAAAGCAGAGAGAGCAAAAATAAACAAATAAAAGAAATCAAAACAAGAGAATAATAAATAATTTGAAGTGCTATAAATGGCACTATGGAAAATAAAACACCTTACAACCTTTGAATATTATAAGAATATTAATGGAAAAAGAACATTGTTTTGAAGCCCTAAGATACTTAAATAAATCATACAATTAAACAAATGTAGTTTAATGATTAAGCTACACATTATGAATGCATAAAATTAAATAATTCATATATCTTACAAAAATAACAAACATTACAATCTATTAAATAAACTTGTGTAAACTACCAATTGCATACCTACATTAAATGAATAATAAACTTAACTCAAAGCATTGAAACTGAAAGAAAGAGTTCAAGGAAGGTTCTGTTTGTACTAAAAAAAGAACTACTTAATGGAAGTATATTTTTTATGAGAATGAGTAACTAGTTTTTTTTCTTTCTTTATCTTATTATAGTCGTACAGAAAAAAACACATGCTTTTACATTTATAGCGTTCCTTTTATGGTATTGTTTTCTTAAAAAACACATTTATTTTTGTAGAAGGGTATTATATTAAGTAAGGTGACCTTATATAATCCTTATTAATATTTAAAAGTCAAGGGTGTGATTGTATGTTTGCCAGGTAATCTAATACAAATTTTAAAGAAATATATTTTTATTGAAATATATTTAATTATACCCTACACCATACAAAAGTCCTCCCGAAATTGGGGTTTACCGATCATAACTGTTTGAATTATACAAGGAACCAAACAAATTTCATCACAAATGAGTGGTAAATGAAGCGAAATCACATCTACAAATTTTGTGCAGATCGGCCCATAATTAGTCGTAGCTCCCATATAAGGCCCACTTCCGAAAATCACTTAAAAGAGCATAACTCACTCAAAAATGCTGGTATCCAAATTGGATATAAAAATACATATAATACTCCCATATAAGACCCTCTTTGTAATTCACTTTAAACTCCACAAATTTTAAACGTATTTATATCGAGATATAGTCTTATCGAATTTCATTGTGGTCGACCTATAATAGGTCATAACTCCCATGTGAGAACTACTTCCGTAAAAGTCAATAACATGCGTAAATATCTCATACATATCGATATCGAACCAAAATTTTACGAAGATTAATTATATGTATGCAAAAACTATACTCTTGAATTTTTTTGAAGGTTAATTTTTATATGGCCATAGCTTTCATATAAGATCTACTTCCGAGAATAACTGGAATACCTATAAAACGTTTGAATATATCGTTATTGAGATGAAATATTTTATGACGACTGCCCCATAATAGCTTATAGCGCCTACGTGAGTTATCCAAAAATAAAATAACTCGTATAAATGTCATTATCGGCACTCAAATTAGTTTCAAGTATCATTAAATCACACATAGAATTCGGCACATGCTTTTCAAATTTGAACAATTTTCATGTATTGCTCATGACGCTGAATTGATGGCTCTGAAATTACTGCTGGTTCGATATTGGCATTTTATCGGCTTGTCTGGGTTTTCATACTTTGAGTTGCCACAAAGCCGCATAAAATTTAAAATTTAAATATACTTTTGCTGGTTCATATTTTACATCAACAGTCCTCAGTAAAGTTTTACTGCAAAAGGAAGCGAAAACTGCTTTCAGTTTTCCATCTGACCATTCTGCCTCTCTGACCAACAGAGATATCAACACTTATAGTTTAAGTATTTTATTCTTTATCCTTTAATTAACCGGTGTGAGAATAAAATCTTCTGAGTATATAATATTATTATGTGAACATGTTACTCTTTAATAAAGTGATCACCGCATATGATTAAAAAGAAAGGCTTTATTACAATAATATAAATAATATTATATTAGAAAATTATATTGAAATTTTATATAGTTATTTCAGTAGAATTAAATGCACAAAAAAAGAAACAAAAGGATATACAAATTAAATTGAGTTATTGTTAAAATATAGAAATTTTTTCTTCACAATAAATTAAACGTTAATCTAAAAAACTCTGTCATTCCGAAAGTAATATCAATTCTTTATTTTTTTTTGTTTGAGAGTATAAAAGGAACGTACCGTTCAAAATAATTGTAAGTTTCATAATTTATCATTAAAAGAGAATAAATTGTGACGTTAAGAAGTGAAAAATTTACAATGGAAAGAAATACACCAATTGGGACTCGGCAAACCATAATAGATTTACATAGAAAATGTAAATCCCTGCGTGAAATAGGTAAAATCATTGAAAGACATCAATGTACTCGAATCCCAAGCCAAGAAAAATTATCAATAAATTTTAATAATAATTTTCATGTAACAATTCCTACCTTCAGTAAAAATAATTTAATGAAAATTAAATTTAATGAACTCGAGCGTAAATAAAAGAAATATCAAAGATTTAAAATTAACAGTTCAAATAAAAATAATAATTGTTCTGAACTAAAAATGTTACGAAAACTTCTGGAAAACCTATAAGCGCGAGCTCGATTAAAAAACCTGTGCATCAAAATGGCATACATAATTAAGTTAAGCCCTTTATATCAAAGAACAACCAAACTAATCGTTAGAATTTTGAAAAAAAAAAATATTTAAACGAGCCTCGAATTTTTTGGAATAATATTCCTTTTACCAATTAAAGTCAGTTTGAGATATTTGTAGTCAAAAACCCCCCAATAATATGGCGAACCAAGAACGAAGCTTTAATTTATAAATATGTTACAAAACGGCGAAACATGGCGGCGGTTCAGTAATGGTCTGGGGTTGTTAGGCGACATCCGGTGATCTTAATCTTCAAAAAAAACAATGTACCCCAAAATAGAGAAATTAGAACTAGAGTACAACTGAATCTTCCAACAGGACAATGATCTTAATCTTAACTACAAAATTGTGCAAGAGTGGTTGCTTAATCATATTCCACAAACTTTAGTTCATTTTTCGCAGTCCCCAGACCTCAATCCAATTAAGAAGCTGAGGAAATATTTAAACAAAAAATATTAATCATAGAAATATTTCTTGCAAGCATAATCTAAAAGCAGTAACAGAGAATGAATGAAACAAAATTTCGCCTGATGATACTAAAAAACTCGTCTAGAAGATTGTCAGCTGTGACTAAGGCAGAAAAACTACAAACAAATATCAAATAAAATGTTTTTTATTATTTTAATACACCTGTTTACTTTATTTTAACGCGAAAATTGTGGTACTTTTCCACAATTCTTTATTTTTCTAGTTTTTGTTAATAAGTTCTATATTGCTTAAGTTACTTATGAAGAATGCAATGTATTGTGTTTTAAATTTGTACTTGTACTATATAATAAATATATTTTTTATACAAAATTAGGTGTTTACTTTATATTGACGGTCACAATAGGTCTGTGTATTACTTTAATATACTCGATATAACTCTAAAGCCACTTATTGCTGAAAGCTTAGCCTGATTAACATGGTTTTAGTTCAATAGTCTGCAAAATATTCTTAATCATGATTTATGGCGTTTTCTTTTCTGGCAAAAATGTTACACGTTTTTCCCATTTCGCATATTTTTTAATTTTTTTGTGTTCTTTTCTGAAAAAATGTCAACACTGCTAAAGTGTAGTGTGTTCTTTTCTATAAATGTCACACTATAAATTTAAAAAATGGTGCACCTTTCACACTCTGTATTTTTAGAGGGGGAGAATCGCACGATAAAACAGCTGACTAGTGATGCCAACTTTTGAGACTCAAAACGCGTAAACATTTTTAAAAAAACGGCTAAATGGAAAAAAATCCATATAAAACCACATCCAATTTTCTTTTTTTTTGCGTTTTGAGTGACTAAAATCCGGCTAAATCTAGCCCGAAAAGGGCTAAGTTGGCATCGCTGCAACTGACATTTGTTTTATTTATGAATGTGTATTTGTGTTAAGAAACAAAAACAAAAATATATACAAAATGGAAAATATTACTATGTACTTTTTTATGTGCTGAAAAAATTTTGGATGACTTGTTGGATTTATCTTCATCATTTGATGATGATAAAATATTTTATATGATTATGATTTTTATAGTTTAAGAAGAATTTGCGTATTAGTCGGGAAGGTGCCATTGGTCTTTTTGATAAATATTTATTATCTTATTTCAAGCGATCTTACCAGGGAGCTATCTGCTTCTTCTTTTTTAACAAAAAAAAAAACAAAAACAGCTGGACATGAAAAAAAGTGTTACAGTGTTGTAATTTTATGTTATATTCTGACCATTAAAAATGCGACATCTTTAAAATGTGGGGTAAACATTATAAAAATGTACATAATAAAGGTGTAACATTTTATTTCAGAAAAGAAAACACCATTAGTAACATAAAGGGCTTTTCAACAAAAACTATGTTTTCCAACAGGAGCATACTTGAACATACATGAAAGTCTTGACCGTTTACATATTGACAAATCAGTAGTAGTAGTAGTAGTAGGTATGGCAATTTTTTCAATAAATTCAATTTTCTTAGAAAACAGTATTAAATTATTAAAAATAAGTTTAAAAACAAACTGATATTTCTGGAAAAATCTTTTCTTTTTCCGACGAAACATATTTTCAGTTGCCAACAAGCAATACTGGCGCATTTATTCTTATGAAAATTCAAAAGTAATTATTGAGAAGCCTTTGCATGCTGATTGTGTCACTGTATGAGTAGCAATTTGCACTGTAGGCGTGAAGGGTCATACTTTTCAAAAATTAGTTTGCAAATACGACTGCTTAGTATTGGCCTGTATCGCAGAATGGAGCCACAGCCACCGAAACAATGACTTATTGCAAACTAAATTTTACGATCAAATAATTTTACGAAATAAAGCTGTAAATTTTCCACCCTAGCAGTAATTGCCAAATATTACACTTTTCAATACAATAGATATTCGTATGATTTTTGTATTGTAAAACCCTTTATATCAAATTTTATTCAGGAGTTCTTTACTACTAATAATTTGGCTATTCTACTCCTTTACTATTAATTTTCTTTTTTATTCAATAAAACCAAAACTTCAAAGAGAACAATGATGCTACTACACTGGATTTTAAAAAGTTAGTTTCCCATCATTTAAATGGAAATTCCCATGCAGACTACTAAATAGAAAACAATAAATAGAATTGACCTCAATTTATAGCATACTGACCAGTACGTTACATATAAACATTGTATCTAATACTTAAACCAGACTCGTATGCAATGGTATGTTAAATTTATATTGCTGGTAGTTTCCTTCTTAATGATGGACATTTTTGAGTTATTTTTTATGTTATTTCTTTCTTCTGCTTGTTAAGAAAAAACTGTAACAATGTATCTATTCAAACTCTTTAGAGCTCTTCTTGGCTTTCTTATTTGTGTTGCTTTTGTATGTTTTGAAAAGTTAGTACAAGGTAAATAACCAAACACGTACTCTTTTGTGGCATTTTATTGAACTTTAGGAAGAGTGTATAGGGCAATATTAAGTAGTAGCAGTTGTATAGTATATACATATGTAGGGTCAGGAATCGTGCAATCATGCTGAAAGCATTTTCATAACAATAATATAAAATAATTTTATAATAAAAATTGTAAAATGCAACATACAATGAATACTCAGCTATGATTGTATTAACGTTCAATGTGTAGTATTGAGGAATAAGTTGCTTCGTTTTATTTATATTCCTTTGGTTTGAGACATTGGTGTCTAAAGAATTTGCTTCTATTCAGGTTTATGCAAGGATTCGAATTTTTGAAGGGTTGAATACTCGTATTTAAGAATAGTTGCGATTTAAGTTTGCTTATAAATTGTTGGTCAGAACATTTTGCTGTTGTAAAGATATTCTCAACATTTGCTTTAATTTTGTTTGTTTTGGTTTTTCGTCATAGAAATGTCTTCAAAATTACATTATGTTGCTTGATTGATTCTAAAGCGGGACACAGTAGTGTGTATGAAGCAATAGGTTATAAAAATATGAAGTGTTTTAATATTTAAATTTAATTCTTTTTTTTAATTATGAAGTCATGGGGTTTTAAGTATGCAACAATTATTAGTACCGATTTGGTGATATGTTTTTTTAAACATATAACTAATAGTAGTACGACTACCTTGTATTTACACAAACAAATATTTATTAAACAATGTTTTAACCAAATAATGGCCCAAAATTTAAATTTACTAATTTTCACATTCTCCAAAAATTGCAATGTCTGAACTATAGTGACAATCCCTTCTACTGGGATTTTAATATCATCAAGCTAAGCTTTATATGCTATTCGCAAATAACCCCATTCTGTGTATTTTGTGATTCAATGGAAAGATAATAACGTACTTAAAAAAATCGTAATATATTTTTAATTCATCTCCTGCGTTAATTCTGAATTACACAAGAAATCAATTTATTGCATTGTATAATTTAGTACCTTTTACAATTATATTCGAAATTTAAAATTGAAACGGCTTGTAAATAACAGTTAATATTCTGCACTTACTTTTGGGAGCAGTGTATTCAAACACATACTTTAACTCAACTAACTGTACACAATACAACCCAGCAGGAGAAATGCTTCCATTTGTAGGCTTTTTAAAAAACCTATGTACATAATAAAAGATTCGTTACTCATTGTGCTATGACTGCTCTCAGAAGAAGTTTCATACACATTTAAAATTGTATTTCAAAAGAAGGTCAACAAATCATTAAATATTAAATATTAAAGGTTGGTTTTGCAATTATTCATTACAACAACAAAGTAATAAAAAACAATAAAGAAAACGCCTATAAATTTATTTATTTATGAAAGTTTGTGGTGTAAAGTATGCTAGAAACAATACTTTATATACAGAAATACATGTGTTTAATTTAAAGCTCATTTTTAAAGTATTATGCTGAATTCACAAATAATATTTTCCTTAATAACATGTTTATACGCACCACCAAAAAGTTGAGGATATATAATGTTTGTTATTCTATTTATAACACATCAAAATATTTGCCGTACCAAAGAGTATATATATTCTTGGCCCTAATAAGATTCTAACACGATCAAGCCATGTTTCTCTGTTCGTCTGTTGAAGGCATGTTAGAGCCTCGATTTGTCTCGAACTCGAGACTTGGATTAGTAAAATTTCTCCAAACATTCTTTGTATCACCGAAACGTTTGAGCAAAATCGTGGGATCCGAAGTTAAGGGGCCACTTCCGAAAAACACATTAACCTTTGTAAATATCTATATCGGTATCGCAGTGAAATTTTTCAATCAATCATATGAAATACAAATTTTACTATTGACCACAGTTGCCGTACAAGGTCCATGTCCGAGATTGATTTGAATAGCAAAAAAATCGATACAAAATGTTAGACAAATTTCTTTCAAGTAATATCACACTACTGATATATAGGTGGTGGGTATATAATATTGGGCACAGCTGTATATAAACTCTTACTTATTAATTTGTCATATCTTTATTAACGCCTCTTATGAGGCATCACTTGGCAGGCCTTCCAATTGCCTTAAACAATTTTACAATCCGGCTGGCAGCCCTTGTGTCTGCAAAATAAGGCCTCTTGGAAAACCTCTTTACAGCATCTTTTCCTTCTGGGAAGTTCCTATATACACACACACACAACAACAATTCATATATTTAGCTATTTAACATTCACACGCATGGTTAACGAATTTTCAAAGTCATTAAATTTTTGCTGGCAGCTATTTTGGTTTAGAAATTAGTTTGCTGTACATACCATCATGTTAGGGCGAGTAACAATGTCACTATTGTTTGTTTGTATTTTTAACAAGGAGAAGAAATTGTATGTGTACCGATAGACCGACAGTCAGACCATGTCCACATGTGCGTTCACATTCTTGTTGTTCATTTGTATGGATGCCATATAGTTGGGATTTTTATGACTAAATAAACTTCAATTTTATTGGTATGACAACAAAGTTTTACTATTGGAATTTTTCTTTAAGTTAGTTTTTTTTCTACATTGTTCTGTTGTTGTTCTAATTTAGCTTGAAGGAGTTTCAGTAGAATAATCCTTTGGGAGATTTTTATATAAGTACGTATATTATTTTTAAGTTGTTGCTTTTCGAGCGATTTATAAATCAGTAAGCTATTGTTAAGAACATTTATTATTTATTGGTAATAATGAAATTGATAAAGGCAAGAGGTGGTTATAATGTTATAAGGAAATGTCTACAAAAGAAACAAGTTTTGAAAGGATACATAAAAATATATAGTAAATTACTTATATATTGATATCAGTTGTTTATAAGTATAAATATTAAAGTCTGCATTAAGTGTAATACAATTTTAGACAATAGGCTAAAGGCTAAGAGGAATGATAGATAAAATGAATGATATTAAAACTGAGTATAATTAAGTTTAAATTAAAATGGTGATGTTGTGTGTTGTATTGGATTAGGTTTAAGGCATTTCTGTAATATTGTATGTTTAATCTCTTTTAAAATTATTCCTTTGAAATGATACTTTAAATTGCATTGATATATTGAAATACATCTTTTGTAGGCTTTTCAGCAGACTTTAACTGAGGAAAATTTAGAAGATTGTAGTAATCATTACCAATTCTTAATCACATCTTTCGAATTAATTAGTTCACAATTCGGTTACTGTCGGAAGCACAAAGTGCTCAAAGCTTAATAAAATAAAATATAAAATTGTTTATATAGTACGAGTGCGGTTCGGAAACTTCTTAGTCTAGAACAGAAATCGCGGTGTAAACATAACAAAGTTAACCCCCTGGCCCACGATGTCGAACGATAATGTTCGCTTAGATAAGACTTAAGACACAAACTTTTTATCGTATCTATTTTTTTTACTCAATCAAGTTTGTTTATTCCCCAATCAAGTTTGTGTCTTAAGTCTTATCTAAGCGAACGTTATCGTTCGGTATCGTTAGCCAGGGGGTAAGTGTTTCCGTGCTGAACACATGTTAAATTTCTTTTCAATCTGACAATTCCTTCCTATAGATACAGGTATTCAACAAAGACGCATCCGCGATTATTTTACAATGGAAAAATTAGAAATTTGATGTCATTGAATAAAAAAAGATTAGCGGGACAAGAAATTCATAATGATATGGTGAATGTGTTAGGTGAAAGTTCTCCTTCATATGCAACTGTAAAAAATTGGGTGGCTGAATTTAAAAAGCATTGAGGATGAACCACGTAGTGGACGTCGAAAAACAGCAACATCAACAGAAATTGTAGCCTAAGTGCATGATATGATATTAAATGATGGATGAATAAAAGTACGTAAAATAGCTAATATCGTGGGCATCTGAAATGATCGAGGCCATTTAATTTAGCGTGAAGAACAGGAGATGTAAAAACTTTCAGCAAGACGGGTGTCGCATTTGTTAACAGTCGATCAAAAACGCATAAGAATGAAAATTGCTCAAGCTTGTTTGTATCGTTTTAAGAAAAATAAAATGGATTTTAGGCGTCGTTTCATAACTCCAGGGACGAGAGAACAATCCAAGCAATGGACTGAAGCTGGAGGAAGTGCCTTAACCCTTTGACGACCATAGGCAAGTATGCTTGCCCGGGGTTCTTTAGATTATATATTTGTCCAGGTAACAGATACAGCAAATTTGTCAAAGACTGTTTTATAGAAGAGGATTGGGGCAACAAGAATGTGGTTGAGTACGAGTCCCCAACGGGCCCCGCTTGTTCCCTACGAGGCTCCAAATTTAGCCAAAAAAACTATTTATGACGAGGGCTGCCAAGGGGTGAAAACAGGGCGCAAGGAAATAAGAGTCAATTATGTTTTGGATTCAACCTTAATCTATCAAAAAATATAATGGACAAGTTTGCGTAAGCTCCAAGCTGTCTACAACTAATCAAATTATGTTTGGCAATTATGTTTGCCTATAGGTTGAAACGAAAATTAACGTTTCTAAAAAACTTTACAAATTAAATTAATTAGATAATGTTAAACACTGAAACAGCATGCCACGGCTCCGAATTGAGGAAATTACAGCTAATATTCACTTTTGCGACAACAATAAAGCTGATGTTAGTGACCGTGGGTATAAAATTCGGCCAATTTTAGATCATATTAACAAGGCTATGCCGGATGCGTATACTTATTAAAAAAAGCTGTCAAAAGATGAACATATGGTAAAGTTTAAGGGACATAATGCTATGAAACAGTACATGAAGGCCAACCCCATTTCGTGGGGATTCAAACTTTGGTGTTTATGTGAGGCAGAAACCGGGTACTTATATAATATTAACATTTACACCGGAAAAAAACCATTTGTTGAGCACGGTCTTGGCGAGGCTGTTGATTTGCAGTTATGCGAGCCACTGGTAAAAAAAGGGGTTGAAGTTTACTTCGACAATTTTTTAACAAGCCTGAATAATGGCGTGCGGAATCTGATGTAATAGAAAGCACATACCGAATAACTTTCCGGTGGATAAATATATGAAAAGAGGGGACATAAGTTACTTCATGTCGGATAGCATTTCCGTAGTCAAATGGATGGATAATCGTGGTGTCTACCTCGCCTCAAATTTTATTGACCCAACAGCGGTATTCAAGGTCAAGCGACGTGTAGCTTGACAAGCTGGTAAAATAGATATTGATTGCCCCCTGATTAAATAGCACTAGCACTATAACAAAGGAATGGGAGGTGTCGATCTAATGGATCAAAAAAAAGTATATATTTACTCTGAAGTAAATGGCGTTTTTATTTACGTTTGTTCTTCGACCTTTTCGGGTTATGTGTTCACAATAGCAATATAATATATAAAAACTCATATTGGCCAACAGTTCCTCAATCAATTTGACCTCCATAGAATTTCGGGCAGATTTAGCCAAAGAGTTGATAAGTACCTTCAATTCAAGGAAGCGTGCCTTTTCACCCGCAAACAAATGTGTAACCCAGTTTATAAGCAAACCCAAATATCTCCATAAAATGGAAAAACGTGAAGGCTAGTGTTCTCATTGTGCTTCGAATAATAGGTAGAGTCGCACAAATGTTTTTTGCGTTCAATGTAATATGTTCCTTTGCTTGACTACGTCGAGTGATTGCTTTGGAATCTATCACGAACAACACTAATTATAATAAAATTTTGTGATCTCTTGTATTTTTCTTTACGTTTTAAATAAAAACTGATTTTTAAATTGTTTCTGCAATTAAATAATTTGGGATGAAAAATGTCGTTTTAACCTATAGGCAACTATATTTGCCAAGCAAAATGGGGGACTTAGAGGGTTCCCAGGAGGGCAATTTTTTTTTCATAACTACTATTAGACCATAGGTCGCGAAAATATAACAAAAAAATAAATCGCTTCAGCCAAAAATGTTTGGTCGTCAAAGGGTTAAAGAAGGCAAAAATTCAATCGGCTGGTAGGGTTATGGCAACGGTTATTTGGGACTTGAAAGGTATTTTATTTATTGACTATCGGAAAAAGGGTAAAACAATAAATTCAGAGTACTACTGCAAGATTTTGGATCAATTAAATCTAAAAATTCGTCAAAAACGTCCACAAAAAAATAATTTTTCATCAAGACTCAACAGTGTTTAAACAATGGCTAAAATCGACGAATTAAAGTACAACTTACTTGACTTTCCAACTTATTATTTTGATTTGGCTCCCAGTGACTTTTACCTGTTCCCAAATCTAAAAACATCCTAGGTGGCAACCGTTTTACCTTAAATTAAGATACAATTACAGTTTTAAACCACTATTTGGAAGGCCTTGAGGAAAACTATTTTAGTCAAGGGATAGAATTGATAGATAAGCATTGGACTAAGTGTATTGAAGTTTCAGGAGATTATATTGAAAACTAAAAATATTTTTGAAAAACAAACTATTCTCTTTCTGTGCTTGCCTTAAAAGTTTCTGAACCGCCCTCGTAGTACACTATTGTGTGCTGTTATGGAATTCGTATCAAATTTTAAACACCTTAGGGTAATAATATTTTAATTAAATTTTTGTAAGTGAAATTTCCAAAATCATATTTTCGTCTACCTCTGCAATTTCCTCATAATTCTTGCCTTTCAAATTTAACCTAAATTTTTAATTGTGTTTATTCACCAAAAAAACTGTCTTACTTAATTTCTACATTTTAATTGTTCAATTTGTATTGTTCTTTTCGTTTCAATAATTCTATGCGTTCTTTATTTTTTCAACTAGCTTACTTGGCATTTTTGTCGACAATTTTTTTCTCTCGCTTTAGTTTTTAATCTGTTTATCATTTGTTGTACGGAAACTTTTCCAGTTTTGTGCTAATATTTTAGCATGAAAAAAAACTAAGAGAATGGTATAAGTAGCAAAAAAAACTACAATGGTTTCGTTGGGTGCCTGACGTCGACGTGAAACGTTGACAATGATACGACCATAAAATACAGAAAATTGAGTCTTGTGATGAAGAAATTATTGAATAGCAATTTTAACGCTTCAACCACTAACAAACTTAATTAATTCACCATTCATGCATTTTAGTTTCAAGAACTAGAGCTTAATTGCTGTTAGTTGTTGTTCGTTCGTTCTTTCTAACTTTTTTCTTTTCTTCGACGTAGTCGTCGTCGTCTCATTCACTGTCTTTACTTTTCCCTTTTTATACCCTCCACCACCATAAGTGGTGAAAACGAGTATATATAAGTTTGTCATTCCGTGTGTAACACTGAGAAATATTCATCTGAGACCCAACAAAGTATATATGTATATTGTTGGCCCTTACGAAATTCTAAGTCGATTGAGGCATGTCCGTCTGTCTGCCTGTCTGTCTCTGTAAAACACTCTCACATCCAAAGGACACAACCGAAATTTTACACAAAACCGTTTATAATTATCCTAAGCAGTTTGGTAGAACCAGACTTATGGATCAAAATGTAAGAAAACCTTCATTAAAAATTGATATTTTTTTATATTTTTCTTCCAATTTTTTTTAAATATATTGCAGATATTACCATGAAATTTTGTATACATTGTTTTTATGACTAAAGAAGAAAGTGTGTGGAAAATAGTAATAATCGGTATATGATTTCTCATAGCCCCTCATAGCAATTATACATAAATACCCTAAAAATTGGAATATCAAGACAAAATTCAGCAGGAATAAGTTTCACGCAAAAAGAAAGCGTAAAACGAAAGTTTTTTTGGTTCGGTCCATGTTTGACCATAGACCCCATATAAAGTTCACTTCCAAAATTCATTTAAATACATATAAAACTGGTATAAATAATGTTAAACGGCCAAAATTTGATATAAATAATCCCTATAGGCAAATAAATTTTTGTACTAAATTTTATGGTAGTCGGCCTATAATTGGCCATATAAGGACCACATCCGAAAAATCCATTTATCTTTATATACATATATCGTACAAATATCTATACCGATTCAAAACTTTGCACAGATCATTTACATATATACAAAAATCATCCGACAAAATTTTGTGAATTTCGGTCCATTGTTAGCCATATCTCCCATATAAAGCCCTCTTCCGAAAATCACTTTAATATTCGTAAATTCGATCCAAAATTTTACACAGATCATTTACATACATGTCAAAATCAAACTGATGGATTTTGAGAATATCGGTCTCTATTTTACTATATACCCCATATAAGGTTCACTTCCGAAATCCTCATTAATACTAATATATACATATCTTAAATATACCGTTATTATTTTGAAATTCGACGTTAAATATCCTCATATGAATAAAAATCACTATTCCAAAATCTAAGAAGATGGGCTCATAATTTGTCATAGCTGCCATATAAGAACCATTTCCAAAAAACAAATAAACCCACAAAAATATCTAATAAATATCGATATCGAACCAACAATATTAAAGTTAAGATCAGTAATTTTATTCCAGAAATCATACTAATATAGGTTATTCGGTAATTATGCTACTGGACTTTGTAGCCGCCAGCCAATAATTGACAATAGCTCCCGATTTAAGTCCACTTCCGAGCATAACAACCAACCATATTACTCGTATAAATAACGTTAATGAAATAAAATTTAACCAACATAACTCTCAAATACGTAGAAACCACATTAGTGGATACTGGATTTAGAATATATCAGTCCATAACTGATTCACTTCTAGTATGCCACCCAAAAATCTCTCGTAAATAATGTTATTGAGATCAAATTCAACCAAAAGAAGCTTCACCTTATATCTAATCCTTTTTTTATACTCTGTTGTATGCTCTGTTTCTTAACTTGTTGTGAATATGGAAAAATGTTCTATTAATTTTATTAATGACAATCAGACAAAATCTGTAAATTACAGTAAGAATCGGTAATTACATCTATTATAAATGGTCAAAAATGGATTAAAATATTTAACATAAATTATGTTGGTCGTAAAATTGTTTTTCAAAAAATATATCAAATACTAATAAAATTTGCACTAAGACTAAATAGAAAACACAGAATAAGAATATTCTCGTCCTATAACCAGTGTAGTTTCTATATTTCTTATAACGTTTAGGTGGAGGGTATTAAAAATTCGACACAGCCGAATATAGCACTCTAACTTGTTAGTTTTTATGTTGGCATTTAAATTGTTGTAAAAGAGCTTGTAGTTGTTCTTGTATTTCATGTTGTACATATTTTTTTGAATTTTATGTTTATTCTCTTCTTCCGCTGCCTTCCCTTCTCAGCTGCTGTGCTTTTTACTGTAATTCTTGGCTTATCTGATTAACGTTATTTCTTATTGTTTTTGGTGCTGGTTTTCTTTTTCTTACATTTATATTTTTGTAAATGTATTTGTAGTTTTTAGTTTATGTAATGAAGTATAATATATGTATAATCAGCATCGTAAAGTTTGTAAATTGCGCACCGTGGTTCGGAAAATGTTTAAATTTAGTAGTAGGGCCAAATATCCAAATCGTGTAACATCCAATACAATCGTGTTATGAGATCCAATATTGCACTAAGATGTGAACCCTACATTTTCACAGTGGAAAGGATATTTTACGTTTCAGCAGGTGTTTGTTATGCCTAAGAAAGAGAACTCTAACACACAGTTAAAAGTATACAGCATCATTTTTTAACGATTTCTGTTCGTTTTTTCCATGTAAACATTGTGGGTTTGCAATTTTTAACATATTTCTTTTTCTGCCCAAAAACGAATCTTAATGAAACTGGATGAAATCGGTCCACTATTTCACCTAGCCCTTGTAGACATGTACTTTCGAAATATGACTTTTTTTCATATTCAAATTTAAATTTTTTGCTAATCGATACATAATGAACTGCATCTTACAAATAAGGCCCCCTTCCTAAAATTACTTAAACAAGCTTAATTGCCTTAATTTTATGGCGATTGGTTTACAACTAATCTTGAATTAAGGCCAACTTCTAAAAATTACTTTATGATTTGTAACGCCCAAAAATATTAGTCCCACCTTAAACAATACCAATTAACTTAGAATCTCTTTTTAAGTCCGGTGTTCATCGTCCTTGCGAAAAGTACGCAATGTCTTAATTTTGAAGATATTTTCATAAAATTTTACATGTGAGTTTCATTCGACTCAAGCAGTTATGAAAATTTATGGGCGATCATCAAAAAATTTAGTGCCATTACTTTTGTGCATATAAATAGTTTTTGTGTTAAATTTTATCTCAATATAATCGTTTTCTTTATATGGGAGCTTTAAATAATTATGCACCGACCGCTATAAAATTAGGTGTCATGATTTCTGTATATATGAAACATATTGGCGTTGAATTTTATTTGGATACTAAAATTTTCAAGAGATTTATGGCCGTTAAAGTAATTTCGGAAATGGGCCTTATGTAGAAGCTACGTCTAATTACGGATAGATCATCATAAAATTGATCCGAATGATTTGTGCATATTTGAAACATATTTGTGTTGAATGGACCGATCTGTAAAAAATTTGTTGATGTGAATATACTTCATGTACAACTTATTTGTGACAAAATTTGGTTAGATAAATGCCAAAAAAAATATAACGTACCAAGTTGTATCAAAATATCTTAAAAATTTCGACCTGTAATTTGCGCACAAGTTTTACATAAAAAGCCAATCATCCAGCCAGACGGATGGACAGACATTGTTAAATTGACTCTGGAAGTGATTATAAATCGATCGGTAGCTTTGAACAAATATTTAGGGGTGTTACAAACACCAGCACAAATCCCACTATGGTAGTGTAGGGTATACAAATTAATAATTTAAATAGTTGTTTATAAAATAGTATTTCAACGCTGTGGAGTTTTGCTTTCATATTGCTTCTCATAATATTTAGGTTATAGGTTATAAAAATTGTGAAAAAATGCTTTGAAGTAAAGTGAAGAACTGCATACTGTATCCTGGAAGCATTTAGGCAAACTATGGCTAAGCCCTTATTGTCATATTTCAGTGTTTCTCTGAGATATGTAAATCCCAAACATTGGTAATTGCTTCCAATACTACTGAAATACTCGTGATATCTAGTTTAGAGACTCTGCTTCAGTTTGCTTTAGTGTTGCCAGGAGTCAATATATTGACAATTATATCAAGCGATAAATAATGGCAATAAATAATCGTCGAGTTAGCAGTATACCCTGATGGAACGTGAGCTCTATTGTTGGTTTTATGAGCATAGAAAAAACACAGTCCAGCTTAAACAGAAATTTTTATTAACGAAAATCCGGTATACAATAATAACATATATGTACTCAATATAAATGTTGAGTACAATTTAACTGCTGAAGTTATTTTATGCGGATGAAACTGGTGTCTATTGGAAAATCCAAATTGATAAAATGTTTGTGTAGTTTCGACCTGTATTTTTACAATTGTATTTTAGAATTTTATATGGTAAATGGTATTTTCTGAAATACAAATTAGAAAATTCTGAAATACAATTAGAAATGTTTATGCTCTTACAGGAAACTGTTATATTCGCATTTCACTGTTTCCTATTATTAACGGAAATCATTACAAGAACTTGTGTTAAAAAAAGAAGAAAAAAAAAACTAAAAGCAGCAGCACTTTCATAAGTTTTGCCATTCGCTATGATTCTTTCTTTTATATGCCATTATTTTCTACTTGATTTTTTTTAATGTCTTCAGTTTCAGTCCTGGAAAAAAGAAAGAGGATATTAAGACGTTGGAAAAATCAGCTCCAATATCAACGCTGTTTTATTTGTTTTAAATTTTTTTTTGTTATTTATGAGCTACAGCTGCATTCTATAAAATACCATAAAATTCTCATCGATATCGTTGGAAGTGTGTTTGTATGCTCGATAATAAATACGAACATATAAATGTATGTATGTTTATTACTTAATGGTCTTATGGTGCTGGTTGAAGTGATGTTAAATGGTTTTCTAGCACCTTTCCTACTTAGGTACCTTTAAAAGGCTAACATTTTCTATCTATTGATGTGTTAAACAGTGTTCGTAGAAAGCTGATTTCGGTTGTTTTTTTTTTCAAACCTTACGTTTACATTGTGTAATTAATTAATGTTTGTTCTTTTTTACTTTTGTTAATACTATTATCATGCTTGCGTTTTGTCGTCTTAATTGTTTTTATAACATCCGTTTTTTTCTGCACAGGCAAGCCAATAATAAAAAAGTATTTAAAACTTTTGTCTTGTTTTATTCTCTTAACTTTTAGAGAAAATCAATTTTACTTAAAACTTTGTTGAATTAGAATTTTTTTTAATAATCAGTTTTGTCATTATTGTCAGTATTTAAACAATTAATGCGTAAACAATTAAAATTAAGAAGAAGTAGTAAGAAAAAGTTTTGTTCATGAATAAACCTAAGCCGAAGTAAAAGTGTTGTTTTTATAGCGTACAATTTGGAAATCTATACTGCTTTGGGGCACTGAGCAAATACCCATTTATGGGGCTTAAAGTAAAAACAAATGTTAATCACACCATCCCAACCCTGTTCAAACAGAATAGTCTGCACTGTTTCTCCGGTTTTCCCTCATTATTCACTTATAATTGCAATCACTGGATTATTACCTAACGTACCTATCACTTGTTGCACATTTTTCTGGATACACCTACAATGTAAATATAAATTCCAGTTTCTTAAAAAATTTGATTCCTCTATATGTAAATAATATACGAAATTCATATTTTCGCATATTTCCCAAGTATTAACTTATTTTTAAGGGCTTTGATATATATCACAATTCTCACAAACGCATATGGAACCACCTATAGTTAGATAATCAGGCATAGGAACCTGTTGATTGGTAACAACGACTTTACAATTAATTTTTTCGAAAAAAAGAATATTAATTCTATTTGAGGAGTAGTATTATGGAGTGGGTTACCTCCACACATGCACCTAGTTTAAGTACATTTAGTTAGATAGTTTAATGTTAAATTGTTAAAAAAGTTTCTTAAATTCTCTGGTAACAACAGCAAGCAAAGTTATCTGCAATAGTTCTACAAAAGGTTTAGTTTAAATTTGTTGTTTAATAAATAAATTGTTCAGTATCCTTTGTTTAAAAGTGGAAGCAAAATTGAAGTATTAAACTACCGTGGAATCGCTAAATTAAATGCTATCCCTAAATTATTAGAGAAAATCCTTACTGATATCCTATCACATCAAACATCCTCTTTATTGTCTACTCGTCAACATGGTTTCTGCAAATTACGTTCTACAACAACAAACTTACTTGAATTTACTACTTTAATAAATAATGGTTTTGTAAATAAACTGCAAACTGACATAATATACACAGCTTTTAGTAAGGCATTTGACAAAGTAAACCACGTTGTTTTACTTCAAAAAATATCGCTGATGGGTTTTTAGCATTCCGGCTTTAAAATCATGAGTTCTTACTTATCCAATAGAACTCAACAAGTAAAGTTTAGAGAAGCTGTTTCAAATGTTATTAAAGTTACTTCAGGAGTACCTCAGGTCAGTCACCTTGGTCCTGTTCTATTTACACTTTTTATAAATGATATTCCCAATGTGCAATGGTGCAGAATCCATTTAATGGAACTTAATATTAAAAAATTCAAACACATGTCGTTTTACAGAAATAACAAAACTAATTTGAACTATAATATAAATAGTACAACTCTGGAAGAAGTTAACCCTATTGTTGATCATGGAATTTTGCTAGATCACAGGCTAAACTTCTGTGATCATATTGCGCTAACTGTTAATAAAGCTTTCGGTGTACTTAGATTCATGAAACGCTGGTCTAAAGAGTTTTCTGACCCATATATTACCAAATAGCTATATACTGCCTTGGTTCGCCCCATTCTAGAATATGGCTGTATCATTTGGGATCCTTGCTACAGTATTCATATTAACAGCATTGAATCTGTTCAAAAACAGTTTTTGATATTTTGTTTACGTCGCCTCGGTTGGAACTCTTTTGTGCTGCCACCATATGAGAACAGACTCTACCTTATAAAGGTTCCAACTTTAAAAAGTCGCCGTATAATGCTGGGTATTACATTTCTGCTTGGCTTAATTCGTGGTGAAGTTAATTGCCAGTTCCTGCTTGGCCAAATAAATTTTAATATTCCAGCTAGAACAAATCGCAATTTTCAACTTCTAAGACTGTTGCGCTAATAATGATACGTTCCGCCGCATTTGCAAAAATTTTAATGATTGCTATAATATTATTGATATATCACATCCTATTAATGTTACAAAGAGAAATATCATTCTATTTTTAAATATGTAAGTCTTTAGTCTGTAAGGATTTTGTAAATCTATAGACCAAATAAAATAAATAAATAAATAAATAAATAAATAAATAAATCTCTTTAAGTTTAATATATAAATTAAATTTGATAGTTGAGTAATCAGTGTTTATCACAAAAGTGATCGTATCCAAATATATAATTGATTTTGGATATAACAGTGTATGTTTTAATCATATCTTAGCCCTTCATCCCCTATTGAAAACAAAAATAAATTTTAAACTCAAAGTCCGTCCGGGCTGTTAGTTATTCAAAGGATGGTTTAGTTATGAGGAAAGCAAATAAATATAGCCATTAAATATGTCAATAACTCAGAAGATGCAATGCATATGTCATTTTTGATATTGCTACAAGCAGATCTTTGACAGATACTTATACAGTTGGTCCACGAATTATATTCTTCTTTATGCTAAAGTCTTATTTTGCATCAAATATCTTGCAACGGATGTACTAATCAACCGCAGACCTACTCAATCAGTTTTGTTCAGCTGAACTTTGATTATTTCCAAAATATTATAGTCAAAAATAATTTCACATACTGCATATTAAGGAAAGTTCACAGCCCCTTTCATAGGCATGTTGACAGCTCGAGAGTGCTTATGTCTTATATAAATCAATGACACTTTTCAAGGATTTAAACAGGGAAAATGATTATTTGCATGTTTATAGCATTATCATGATTTATTTTTCGTTCTCCAAAGTGACGGCTCCAGAGACACTCTTATTATTGTGAATGTAAATTTTTATCTAATACGCATAAATTTTAATGAAATAAATTAGTTGTTGATGGTAAAAACTATAATTTTTCACAAAGTTTCACAAAAAAGTTTGTAAGTTGTTTATATAGAAACACAACAAGCATTAAGAGTATTTTTTGTATTGTTTTCCAACTGCTAAATGATTATTGAGTAAGCTGAAAATTGCGTATGCCTGAACACTTAAAATAATATTGTCAATTAACCGAATATTGACTCAATTAAGTTTCATATCTGAACACAGTATTAGGTCTTCGAAAAGATGATTTTGATGGAACGAAGAATGTGCCACTTTATCCGACATAAATTATTATGTTAATTATCTCAAAAATTTATAGCTGCCATAATAACAACACAATGTCCTCCATAAAGCTCATCAAACTTTTGACATATCCATAATATGCATATACCAAACTAAAGTCATTTATTTGTTATAACAACTTTATATATAAAATTATTCCGATACTAGTTTATTTACGCCTAAATTTTCCATAAAATAAACATTCGAAACAACAACAAAGAGATATATAAATTTAATTGCTACAATTCTCGTTAATTAAACAAACCATAATTATATTTGCTGCATTAAAATAAAATAAATAAGTAAATATCTCTAATAGTCGTGTACTGTACTGTATACAAAATAATTGTTAAATATATAGAAAACTATTGATGCCAAAAATGCCCCTAAAATATATTTAAATGCACATTTGTTCACAAAAAAGAACTACATATTTTAACATTTCCGTTTATAACAATTTGCTGATCAACAATGAAAAACGTTAAACCATATACAAATAATTTAAATTGTTTCTAACATGTTGTCAACACGTATTTTTAAAATTAAGCCAACAAATTGGCATTCTCTACAATAAATAACTTGAAGTGCAGCGTCATGAATTTGTACGGTTTACTTTCAAATGCCAAAAGCGCAATTTTCCCATGTGTAACTTTTAATGTTTAGCCTGTAAATTCCCAAAAAAAAAAAATAAATTAAATGTTTTAAATTGTATGCAAAACTAATTGTTGGATATGTTAAATAAATGAATTCGATTTTAGTTTTTTTTTTATTTTTATTAAATAATTTTTAAGCTTGAGGTCACTTTTTTGTTTTTTATAAAAGATTTTTTAATTCTTATATATAATTCACTCAATATTTCGATTTCCTTTGGAAATCTTCTTCAGGAGTTAATTTAATATTATAAAAATTTTTAATATTGAGTGAATTATATATAAGAATTAAAAACTCTTTTATAAAAAACAAAAAAGTGACCTCAAGCTTAAAAATTATTTAATAAAAATCATTAAAAAGGTCGAAGAATATAGAATAAAATTAATTTTTTTTTAACTTTTTATTAATTATTTATTGAAACTGCATAGGCATGCAATAAGTATGTAAATCTTTTACCTTAACCTTAAAAACTATTCGCCTTCAGTTGAGGGAGCCATAATGGATAAATGGGCCTTAAAATGTTTTTGTTTAAGTTGTAGTAAGTAATCGCGCAAACGGTTTCGGATGGTTTTGCAACTTCAAGAGATATCTCTCACGAAGTTTTCTAAATTCATATTTAACTAATGGTACTTCTAAATCTCTATGGATGTTTTCATTCCTTATGTACCATGGTGCTCCCATCATGCACTCAAAAAAAAGACATGTACTAAATTTTATGAAAAAAAATTCTTTAAAAGTAGTTCAAAAGTTTCTCTAAATTTGAGTAAAATTTAACTAAAATTAAGGAAATTTTATTAAAATGTAATAAAAATTACTTAATCTGAGTAAAAAAGCAAATAGTTCATAAACTTGATATTAGTTTATTATTTTCTATAGATAAATTACTTGATTGTAGGAAAATATTATTAACCGCAAAATAATATTTACTAGAAATTAATAAATTTTTCCTAGACTTAAGGGAATTACATCATAAAAATAAGTAATTTTGGTTTTAGTTCAAAAAACTGAGTTCAGTAAATGGTTTACTCCAAAATAGTTCATAATTTATAATATACTTAAAACTTGGTAATGGTTTTCTTTGATATTAGTTCAAATTTTCCTAAATACTGAGAAATTTATATTGCATTTTAATACATGTTTATTAAACTTCTACTTCGAGTTTATTGCTTACTAATTATTAAGAAATGCTTTCAAGAATCTAGTTCAGATAAATTAAGAAGCAAATCAATATATTATTTCCTACCATTGAATAAAAGATGTCTTACTTCTTAGAAAGTAACAAACTGATATTTAGGAATATCTTTCTTAAAAAAAAGTACAGATAAATTTTAAAAACTTGTATAATTGAAAATTATAACTGGTACAATTGTACTTGGTTTTAGAACATAATTAACTAAATATTACTTATAATGTAGAAAAAATATAGTAAAAATTTACTTGAAACAGGTAAGTTAAATTCCTAAACAAATAATGTAGATAATTTAAAAAATAATGAAAAATTTTACTAATTTGAAGTAAAAATTTCTTACAAAAATATTGAATATAAAGTCGTTTTCTTGAAAAAAAAATAGTTTTTGAAAACTTTTTTATAAGTAAATATTTACTAAAGTTTAGAAAATAATTTACTTAATTTTGATATATTTTGAACTGAAACGTAGAACCGAATACCTAAACTAAATACGATTAGGTAAACAGCACTGGCGTAACATTGGAATGTTGAAAGTAACTGTTTTAATTATACAAAAAAAAAAAAACACACATAGGTACTTGTTTTCTTTTGATTTTAGTTTTATTCTGAACGAGTTGTAGTGGAAAACAGTCGATTAAAATATAAATCATAAACTGTGTATTAACGATTAAAATAAAATAAAAGTGCAAAATTAAAAATATAATACATACATAATTAAGTTTTAAATACAATTATTAACAAAAATATAAAAAGGAAAGTGGTAAGTATTTATTGTTAAATATAAAATATGTACTATGTATGTACATACATCCATATGTACATATATTGCCGTGTTTAAGTTATAGTTACAAGTGTAAATTTACAATATTAAAAAGTGAAAAGTTAATTACGTTAGTTTATGAAGACTTAGTTTATGTACTATGTAATTGCCTTTGTTAAGAATTTTATTTGACAAAAGTTTCGTAACATTGTTTTTGTATTTATAAGCATTGTTTTTGATTATTTTTTGTTGCTTCATTTGTTAGTGTTTAAATGTGCCAACGTCGTCTGATGAAAACTTTGAAAATATAGAACTGGAGTTTGCAGGTACATAAAGCATTACCTATACATATGTGTGGTAAAAATATGTATACTTAAACAATTTTCTCTAAAACAAGGTTTTCAATTTTTAAATTTGAGCTTTTACGTAATTATTGTTTGTTTCCTTAAATTCAAAACGTGCATCTGTATTGAAATTTCATATTTTCCAATGAATATTTAATTATTTGTAACTCCAAATATATGTTGCGCTATTTGTATTTTTGTAACGATTGCCTTGGAATAGTATAATAAGGAAGACTAAGGACCTTCAGTGTTCCATAGCCAAAGATGCAGTGTGTCACAAAGAGTGTCCCTTCCACGTAGTTCTTCTGAAAAGAACCATAATTTAACTATGAAAAGGTTCTGAATTTTTTCACAATTTATCACGTAGCAGAAAATTCTGAAGTACATTTTTTTAAATTGTTTTCCTTGTTTAGACAGAATCCATAAGTATACATATCTTACAAAATATAAATAATTTAAATTTCAAACAAAGATGATATATTAAATGATAAACAATGGTTAATGAATAACATAGAGCCAATGTCAGATGTCCTTGAAAAGTGGGACAACACTTTTCGCATTAGAAGAAATTTTATAAAAGCTTCTGAAAATGGTTTGAAACAAATTTTTAAAGAATTGCCTATATATAAACAATCTTTTGGAAACAATTTAGTTAGTTGTATAATTTTAGCATAATACATATAATAATAACATTGGTTGTATAAATATATAGATATTGGCGGATTTTTCAAAAATTTATACAGAAAAGGAACATTTACTTGAGATAAAATGGGAGACATTTTGTACACTGAAGTTAAAAATCATAGAACGCAATGTTAAAGATAAAGAAAACTTGGAACTATTATCAAAATTTAAAGAATCTGAGTGCAATTCTGGTAAATAAAAATGTTTATACAAACAAATTCAAAGTTCATTAAAAATATTTATCTAAATTGTAAATACTTTTTTTGTTATTCTTACATTGTAAAATATTTTAATAATAAATAAACCTTTTAAATAACCTATTCGTATACGTTTATTTCTAGATAAAGCAATATTTAGTATCTAGGAAAATAATATTAAAATTAAGTAAATATATTACTCCTAAATTGGAAAAAATGTAATTGTATTTAAGTACTTTTATTCTAGTAAGCTAGAAAAAATAGGTTACTACTTGGTACATTTATTCCTTAAAATAAGGAATAAATATACTAGCTAGTAACATATTTTTTATTTTATTAGAGTAAATGTATTTAATAAGTTACAGTACATTTCTTCCTATTTTCTGGGAATAATTTACTCAGTTTTAGTATTTTTTTCCGTTAATTTTAGTAAATTTTTTTCTACTGGGGTGGATGCGCTTACTCAATTTCAGTTCTTATTTGCAGATTTTTTCCCTTGTTTTAAGGCTTAAATGTACTCTTTTTTACATATATTGTATCCAATTTTGGGAAAAAATTAACCTAAATTTATAACTTTTTTATTCGTTTTTAGTAACATATTTATTAAATCGAAGTAAATTTTTACTTAGAACTGGTACATGTTGTCATAATTTTAAGTAAAAAATATTTATCTTTTAACTAAAATAGACGAAAAATTTCCTAATTTTTATTGTTCTCTCAAATTTATCTGAACTATATTCTTGTAAATATTAACTAAAATGAAGGAATGTTTCAGATAATTTATGAACTAGTATAAAAATAATTTTTCCACTATTCTAGTTAAAATTTACTATAATTTAGGAAAATTTTGTATAAAAGTAGGAATTTCGGACTAATATTAAGTAAATTTTTTTCCCAATATTAAGGAAATTTTTTACTGACTTGTAATAAAAAATGTCTTTGGCGCCATACGACAACCATTACGTCCTTCAAATAAGTAAAATTTCCTAACTTCTAGTTCATTATTTTTTTGAGTGTGGTCCTAAGAATATTCGTTTGGGCCCTTTGTATAAGATCAATACTGGTATTACTTGCACTTCTTCATAATTTAATTTCGTATGTCCAAATTGGTTTTAAAGTAGTCTTATACAGATTGACTTTACAATTAAGGCTTAGTTTAGATGGGTCGTTAATTAGCCAATGCAGGATAGAAGACCCTATTGGCTTCTATGTGGCAACGCCAGGTAAGACTATCTATCCATCTATGCATATGTATGCCAAGATCAGACTGTGGGATACTCACATTGTTTAGTGAAACACGTGAACAATTTCTTCTCCTAAGCGTAAACATAACATGTCTACTTTTCGTTTCATTTACACGTATTCTTCAGTTTTTAACCACATCTTCACACGTCTGAGATAATTATCCAGTTCTCTAGATGCCACACTTGAATCCACAGGTGAGCTAAGAATGTCAGTGTCGTCTGTAAATGTAGAAATTGTTAACTTTTCACTATTTTAAATTTTAATTTTTTAACATTTGATGACTAAAAAATTTTTCAAAAAAATTATGTGGTTCTATTAAGGGCCTCCTGGAACTATTCTTGAGCATGTCATAATTTCTCTCTTAATATTTAAAATTCTATTAATTTCACTACACAATATTCGTAAACTTCCGTATAAAAACAGTTACTTTCCTCCTGCTGCCATATTCAATAAATATTGAATAAATAACTTCCAAAAAAAAAAAACAATTCTCTTGATAAAAATTTATTTAACGTTAAGAAAAAAAAACAGCAACTTTAAAATTACGCTATAAAATTTTAATTGCAATCAATAAATATTTTTTTATTACAAGGATTTACATAAATTACAAATAAAACACGAATTTTTTAATGCCTGACCGTAATACTCAAAAATATAGAGCATTTTTTAAACATAACTAAAATATTTTCTTTTCTCACTTTATACACGTAGATTTGTGTTTTTGTTTGATAGTAAAACAATTGTAAAATAAAACAAAAACAAGTTACAGTACTATATTCGGCTGTGCCGAATCTTTCATACCCTCCACCTAAACGTAATAAGAAATACAGCCACTACACTGGTTATAGGACTAGCATATCCTTATTCTGTGTTTTCTATTAAGTCTTAGTGCAAATTTTATTAGTATTTTATATATTGTTTAAAAGAAAGTATTATCTGTTGGTCGTACCAGACAGACAGACGGACATGCCTCAATCGACTTAGAATTTCGTAAGGACCAACAATATATATATACTTTGTTGGGTTTCAGATGAGTATTTCTCGGTGTTACACACGGAATAACAAACTTATATATACTCGCTTTCACCACTTATGGTGGTGGTGGTTATAATAAGTAATAAAATAAAGTTTTAATATATATTAAATCATGTACCGAATATAAATAATCCCTATGGTATTGTATGTATGCATACACATGTGTATTTATATTAGGGAGGTATTGTTTGTAAAGAGAAATCATACAAAGGTTTCAATGTTACCAACTAGAATACAAGTTTAGTTTGTTTAAGAAGATCATTTCTCAAAATGGATCCAGTTCACTAAAAATGGCTTTATAGCCGAACCAAACCATTTGAGCTTTCTTGTCATATTTCTCACACAAGAAACATATGAACTTTTGGTATCATGCTCGAGGTCTTTAACCCTTTCAGACCGTGATGCATCGATTGTGCAGGTGGGTTTCGGTTTCAATATTTTTGCTTCTGTTAATTCAATTTGAAATAGACTAGCAGGCATGATTGTCTATTTTTATATTTGCTTCTTACATTTCTCTACTGTTTGAATTACCATTACTTGAATGATTGTTAAATTCTTCAGTCACATTTTAGTTTTAGCAAAATGAGCCGTGGAAGTAAGTAAGTGTCTTAAATTAATAATGTAGTAAACTTATATTAACTAAAAAAAATTATAAATTTTAATATTTCAAACTAATTGAAATCGTTTTATGTAATAAAAATGTGTTTTCGTTAAAAATATCAATGAAAATCGACCAAGATGTAAAAATTGAAGGATATAAAAAATGATAAAACCTAATCATTGATTATATTTTCATGCGCTCTAGAGATCATATATTCCAAAAATTATAAAAAAATTCGTGGTAGTTTTGCGTCAGGTCTGAAAACTTTAAAAGTGTTTTAGAATTGTTGGACTAACTCATAAAAATTAGTATTTTTTTTAGCAAAAATTTACTAATATATTACAAACCCAATATAAATAACCAAAATCGTTTTTTCGTTTTTCGAAATTCAATATAGAGTTTTCGAGACCTATTTCTTCCTCATCAAAGAAGTATTTTTCCCAGTGCTTAAAAACTGCTAAAGTTTTTATTAGGAATTTATAACTTAAAAAATTTAAGAATTTAATTCGCAAACATATAATTGAATAAAGTAAAACTAAACTGACACTTGCCTTTAATTCAATAACCGTACAACTACTTCATATATAATCTATCTGTCACTTTAACATGAAGTTGGCCTAGGAAGGGGTAAATAAAAAACATTTATGCAGTTTGTAACCGATTTAAAAATTTTTAGCTTTAAATTAGTTGAAATCAGTATTATATGGTCGCGATTAGTTAGTTGACTAAACGTTTTTACTTGTTTTGCACATTTTTAGGAATGATTGGTTAACTTAAAAGACATAGAGTAATAGCGGAAAATAAAATAAATTTAGAGATTTTTATTTTTAATTGCTGTATAAATTGAAAACTATAAGGAATAAATAACATAAAGATCTAGACGTGGATTTTCAGATAAAATATAAAACAATAACACGTGATTAAAAAATGTACAAGTCAAAGCTATCCTAATTTTTGCTTCAATGATATATAAACCTATACTCGAATTCTCGAATGCTCGCATCGTTTTATAACATCAGTTACAGTATGTTTTGGAAGCTTTATATTTTTTGCAATAATTGAACTCGACAATATCTTATTTTGGTGCAATTTAGGAACGATTTTCCATTGCTTAGCACTCGAATAGATTTATTTAAGATAAACCTGGATACCTGCATCTTCAGCCCAACATTCATTTCCGCATTGTATGTCCTGCAAGAACATACTCATACATGTCTTGCAAAGAGCATACTATTGTATGACTTGCGAGGAACATACAATTTGCAATTTTTCGTATATAACTGCAACGATCTATGTAGCAAGCACCTTGCGTAAGAACTTGGACTATCTAACCCTGCCATCCAAGTTTAGTGAATTAGCATGATATAAGACTTTTACTAGAAAAGCAGCAATTGCAACATTTCACCGGCCGCCACTACTGCCGAAGACGAGGTATTACTGCGGTTGCCAAAGATCGCTATATAACCCTATTCAGGGCGGATCGTCAGCACACACATGCCACGAAAGCCACAATTCCCGTACATTTCCTAAATATAGAGTTAAGTGTCACCACTAGTTTCAATAGCTTTGTTGTTTTAGCCACTTATAAAAAAATTGGTTGCTCGAAATTTCTTACTCGTCAAATATTAGTCATTAAACCAACTGACATACTCCCCGCTTTGGGTATCAACCGCAGCCCCCACGTACCAGGGGACCTGCATTCTAATAGTTTAATTAGGGACAAGTCCCCAGGATTTTAACCGATACCCGTGGCCCTGGATAGAGACTCTAGTGATTGGGTAAACAATGATTGGGTAAACAATGAGCCACTATACAGTTTGAAACTTGAGCAAGCTCATGTCACCAGCTTCGCCATAGGTCAGTACTCGTACAGTAAAAAAACACTTGGAATTAAAAAGTAACTAAAAAACAATTTTTTTAGTAAAAGCTTCTGCAGAGATTTTGAATGTTAACCAAATTACAGATTTTTCGCATGTTTTTCTTAAGTCTTTCAAAAAATGTTGAAAAGTATGGCTTGTAAAAGTACTATCGACATTGATGATTGCTGGCTTTATAGGAATGTGTTGTTATTATATAACAACTACAGACAAAAGTTCATGTCTATATATACAAATATACAAATACATAACCATAGCGCATTTAATGCATGTATGTTGTGTATGATTACCAATTTTATCCCATTGTGGTAATAATTTGCATGCACGCTTTTTTTGTTATTTGTTTATATCATTTGTAAGTTTTGTGCAATAAGCGTTAATTCATATGGCATTATTTCTGATTATGTTTTATATTGTATGTTGAATACTATAAGCATACACGAATTTATTACATGTTATTGCATTGAATTTCTGAATATTTTTTGTGTAGTGTAATGGAAATATATTGCTCAGTGTTCATGTTTTTGTTTATTTTCACGTTCATATAAATTGTGTGTTTTATATAATTTTTGTACTTTACAATGGGTATTCTGGATTTGTTTCTATACTTGCAAAGTAAGCAAAACAACTACATATTTTCAATTCGCATTTGATGTTGTATGTTGTAAATTGTATGATACAACTATCTGATTCTAAACACAATTTTAAACGCTAAGTTGTATGTTTATATAGTCAAACTTTCCAAATAACAAAAGAAAAATATTTTAAAAACAAATATACAAAACATAAAATATTATTATTTTCCAAAATTAAAACATACCGTAGTATTTTCAGTAATAACCATTATTAAAATTTTTTGTTTATTAATTTTATTTTCTTGTTTTAAATTTTGTCAAACAGTATATAATATGAGTGTTACCGTTTTGTTTTTTTTTAACTGAAATGTGTAATTCTTATGTTGAGATGCATCTTTTAACTTTTGGCAACACTTCATATTTAATTTTCATACAACATTCGAAAAACATTGTATGTGAAAATATCATAGGTGTTGTACAAAATATTGATATAGAAATTACCAACAACATTTGTACAACTATTATAAATTTAGACGAAGTAGAAGTCCTACAATACTACAATATCAGTTGTGAATTGAATAATAGTATTTATAGTCAATTTAACGCTGTCAATCAATCAATGCCTTAATTCGCTCCTTTACTTCGGTTAGTCCTTACATAAATATACTCCCGAATAGGCGTATGATTTACAAAAAGTAATGTTCACCTAAAAATCAGACGCATAAATGTTTTAATAACAAAAAAAAAAAAAATAGTAAAATATTAATATAACATCAAGAAAAACTAAAAGACAAATCTAATATATTTTTTCTTCTCTAAAAATTCCTGATGTCATTTTAATGTTGCAAAACAGTTCAATACACTTGCTCTATATACATACTTATTCCAACATCGTTAACATTGTTCTATTTTCAATAACTGTTAAGTACTACAGATTTCTTTGCCAATAGGGCAATATTGTCAAATGGTCGAAGCTGTGGATAATTAAGAATAATTTAATATAACGTCGACCTGATTCATCCACTACCAATCCTTAGCGGCTTTTGAATAGTGACAAGGAACTTAATCGGAGCAAAATTTTATTAAAAAGTGGAGACAAAGAAACAGCAAACGTTTCTGCAGGCAAAGTACTTTATCTTTATTTATAGATTTGTGAAAAAATACTAAAGGGTTATTCAACTGGGACATTGTTTTTCAAAATAAAGTAAAATAAAGAATTTATATTGAAGACATTAAAATTTGTATTGTATTTGTATATAAGTAAGGACAATTATAAATAAACGGTCAAGTCCGACCATATAATACCCTACACCTAGTATATTAATAAATAAATAGTTTTTTTTAGAAATGGGCGCTATATGGGGGATATTAACTATTATGTACTGATTATCTAAAAATTTAGTGCCATGACTTCCGTGAATATAAATATTATGTATGTTAAACTTTATCTCGCTATAAATACTTTTAAAAGATTTATGGAGGTTGAAGTGAATCACGAAGAGGTTCTTATATGGGAGTTTTGACTAACTATGAACCGACCATTATAAAATTAGAAATGATAACATTTCTGTACATACGAAACTCATTTTTGTTAAATTTTATTCGGATAACAACAAAAAAGAAATCAAAAACAAATTTGTAATAATATGCACAAGATTTTAAATAATAATAGAGAATACACACACATTGTAAAAACACGTAAATTTCGTTCTAACTGCACAACACGTAAAAAGAGATATGATAATTCTCTTATTCTATTTCTCAAAAAACGGTGAGTTAAATAGATGATATTTAAAATATAAGTTCAATTCATTCTCTAATTAATAACAACATTTTTAACCGATTTATGATCGGTAAAGTTATTTTCGGAAGTGGGCCTTATATGAGAGCTATGACTAACTATGGACCTATCTTCACAAAATTTATCTTCAAATGTGATTTAGCTTCATTTACTACTCATTGAAATTTGTTTGGATACTTTCATAATTCAAGCATTTATGATCGTTAAACCCCTATTTCGGGAGGAAATTTGTATGGGGGCCTGGTGAAATAATGGACCGATTTCCACCAGTTTCAATTTCGTGCGTCCTTGGGCCGAAAAAATATCACGTACCAAATTTTATTGAAATATCTTCAAAATTGCGACCTATACTCTACGCACAAGCTTTACATGGACAGCCAGCCAGCCAGACGGACGGAGATCGTTAAATCGACTCAAGGAGTGATTCTGAGTCGATCGGCATACTTTAAGGTGGGTATTGGACTAATATTTATTGCAGGGACCGTAACTCTTATGACTTTTATCAAAAAAATCAAGAAATAAGAGTTATTTTTGATTTTTATATTTTTAAATGAAAAATAAAAGTTATTTTTGATTTTTATATTTTTAAATGAAAAATAACTTATTTTTGATTTTTATATTTTTAAAAGAAAAATAAAAGTTGTTTTTGATTTTTATATTTTTAAATCAATTCCAAATTCATGACATAGGTACGCGGTACGCCACCTGTTGAAGAAAACTTTTTTGTAATAGATGAAAGCTCCGTTGCAAGCTGTCGATCTGTTTTAGCAGACGGTTTAAGGTCAATGGAGATGAATTATTCGTCTTCGAACGACGATGATACTCCTACGACAATAAATGACAGCGTCCGCAAAGCTTATTTTGAAATAGACAATTACAATGAAAAGCGTTTCGATACTTCTGCTAATTTATTGGAATATTGGGAGAACAAACAATTTTTGTTTCCATGGCTTCTAAAATTAGCTTTAATTCTTCATTCTGTACCTGCCACTCAAGTCAGTGTAGAAGGGTCATTTTCAGCAATCAGATTAATATTGGGAGATTTGTGATATAATTTATCTGAGGAACATTTAAAATCAATTATGATGGTAAAATTGAACACCTGAAAACGACCTCTTAACACTGACTTGAATGACAGCCAAAACTTATAAGCTATTTCTATGCATTCATGTTTTTATAGCTGATAATGGATAAGTCACATAATAAATTATATTCATACAGAAATTTGAATGAAGCAGCATATTATAATACATACGGCATCAACAAATATGTAAGAGGTTTGAATTGATTTTTATTTGATATAAAAATATAAAAATCAAAAATAACTTTTCTTTTTCATTTAAAAATATAAAAATCAAAAATAACTTTTATTTTTGATTGTTAAAATAAAAATCAAAAATTTAAAAATCATGCAATATGTTGGATGCATTTCGCCTAAGAATCATGATGGTGTAATTAAAAGTTTTCTACGATGTTCATTTATGTATGATTTATTTCTTCAAAAATTGAAAAATAACTCTTAATTCCGGTCCCTGATTTATTGGCGTTACAAACATCAGCACAAATCCAATATTCCCTCCCCACTATTGTGGTGCAGGGTATAATGATATCGGAAATACGAAACGATCTCGAGTTTTACGAAATGTAGCTTTTACGGCTCCACCATATTAATAGTGAATTATTTACCGAAGTTGCATTTATTGTAATAATTGTCAAAGCTTCTACTACTGATATGTCAACAAGGACAGATGTGTTCAAGATTAACGTGATTTCTTGTTTAACATCACGTCTCTCTTAAACGCTGGCGACCTCGGCTCACCACCGCATTGTATTCTGCTTGTTTTGCAAAGAGCATACTACTTGAACATACAATGTGCAATTTCTCGTATATAACTGCAACGATCTATGTAGCAAGCACTTAGTCAATTAGCATGATACAAGACTACAAGATTAGAAACCGCTAAAGCCGCTAGATAAAAGCTTCTGTCAGGTTTAGGTTTATTTGGGAAACAATTAAACTCTATCCAGTTTGACACTCGTATATGCTCATGGCACCGACTTCGCCACTGCTAATAATACAGAAAAGGTATGCAAAATTCAAGGGCAAAATGTCATCAACTATAATAAAATGTCCAACGTTTCAAACTAAGTTCTTGTAAAAACCCGTTTGTTTCGTGTGGCTGCCACATTTTGATCTAGATAATAAATTAGTTTTTGAATTTTGTTAAAAGTTTTTCGTAAAGAATTTGAAATTTGCAATTTGGATTTTTAATTGCACTATTGGTTTTAAAAACACGATCATTTTGGGACCGACTCGGACTTTACTTTTTTGAACTTAGTATTTTAGTTGTTAGTTCGTCGTTTCTATTTTATAATATTTTTCTTATTTTTATATACGATATATGCTTAAGTTTAGCTTGTATCGTTTTGTAACATCAGTTACAGTAGTTCTTTTTGAAAGCTTAAGTTTTTTTGCAATCATTGCAGCCCTGACACTGTCGTATATTAAAGGAAATTATGAACTTATTTTCATTTTATTTGGATTTTCCATTGAAATGTTTTGTTTGAAAAACAATTCATTGTAAAATAAGAAACTTGTATAATGTGGCCACATTTTATTTTAACAATGCTATACCAAAAAATTCTGTAAGACCGACTATAGGATAATATTTTTATTTTATTTTAATTTCATTTAATTGTTGATCTTTTTGGTTTTGTACGCAAAGATGCCCAAAAGCAGAGGTAATAACAAATATTTCACATTGCAGTGGTATTTAATTTAAAGATTTATGTGATTTATATTTATTATTGTTTCGATTGTATACTAATGTACATTATACAGTATGCAAGTTGCATATGCGTATTAAGGAGAACCAGTTTCTATAAAGACAAACCCCCTTATTCATAAAAACTTACAACAGGTTTATAAAACAAATTTTGTATGGAAATTTGCTTTATAAACCTCTTGTAAACCTGTTGTTGTTTGAGATGTGAGTTTAGACGATATATCAAAAAAAAAAAAAAAATTTCACTTAATTTTAAGAGCCAATTTATCAAAATTGTTGTATACATAAAAACATTATTAATATTCGCCTTCGTATATATGTTATAACCCTAATAAATATCCACCTACATCTATAATTCCCCAAATATGTATAATTTGAATAAAACGTACATATTAATAATTGAAAATGAAAAATTTTGTAAACAAAAATTTTCAACATAATTAATTTTGATGAATTTTGTGTGTAAATAAATATAATTGCATAAATATGTACTTAAAAATGTTTTTTTTTTGGCGGTAATAAGCCACAAAAATATAATTTATTTACATTTTGATGAGGTGAGGAGTAGGATGCTGGTGGGAAATTGGACACAAATAATCTCAGTACTAGTTAAACAAAATAATTCATATTATTTTGTATTCTCAGTATTGAGCATAAAGCAAGCACCAACTATCTATCTATCTTGTGATTTATATATATTAACTGATATTAGGGAGGACCAAAAACTAAGTCACTGGATTTGTGACAAAGTTTGTTAAGGCTTTTGGCATTAACATATTTTGTGGATTTTCTACGAAATTTTAAGTGAAAATTCTATGCAGAAAAGTAGAGCAATAAATACAAACATTAGTTCTTAACTCTTTGATATTTCTTTATTTAGGCTCGAGTTCAATAAATTTAATTTTCATTAAATTATTTTTACTGAAGGTAGGAATTGTTACATGAAAATTATTATTAAAATTTATTGATAATTTTTCTTGGCTTAGGATTCGAACCTGGGTTGTTGGTTGAATTTACATATGTTTCGAGAAACACCACTTTCTCTCATCAGAATTCTTTACGTTCTAACACTCTGCACCACTGCGGTGCCTGCTATCCAAACAGACAAACATCAATCTTTGCTGTAATTATCATTTTTCAATTTCTTTACATGTTGTCTCCTTTTTCTTCAGTTTTTTCGTATTCATGTCAAGACTTCGTCTCGAAAACCTGAATACATTTGTCTAATATGTTTGTTGTCCACTTTCGTCGACATTTTTTTTTCATGTGTACTACTTGAAGTACAATCGCAAACATTAGCTTGTACCCTAGCTATTTTAGAACAATTATTATTTTGATTTGAACTGTTAATTTTAATTTGGCTAGCAGGCATCACAGTGGTGCAGAGGGTTAGAACGCAAAGAATTCTGATGAGACAAAGTGGTGTTTCTCGAAACATATATAAATTGAACAACCCAGGTTCGAATCCCAAGCCAAGAAAAATTATCAATAAATTTTAATAATTATTTTCATGTAACAATTCCTACCTTCAGTAAAAATAATTTAATGAAAATTAAATTTAATGAACTCGAGCCTAAATAAAGAAATATCAAAGATTTAAAATTAACAGCTCAAATAAAAATAATAATTGTTCATTAGTTCTTAACGTTATGATATTAATTTTGTCTTTTGCTTTTTTATACATTTTTAAAATATGTTTTATAATATTTCTTATACACATAAATTAAACAAGATAATTTTATTCTGGCTCATGTTTAAATTAGTATTACTTTGAAAACAAGTATTGCAGATATATGACAGAGAAATGCATATAAATATTAATTGTTTGTTTATCACACAGTGTACGAATATATGAAATTGCGTTGCATAACTATAGGTATAAAATATAAAGCAATATTCACAGTCAATTTAGACTTTATTAATAGGTTAGACCTCATTTTTTTGAATAAACTCAGAAATTCGATCAGTCATACTATTCACCAGATTTATTCTCATACCTTCAGATATAGATCTTCAAGCGTCTATAGTTAACAGCTTCTTTTAGGTGATTTATGCTTTCATATTGTCAGTTTGTATTACAAATACGACGGTTTAATATTCCCCAAATATTCTCAATGGGGTTCTGTTCTGGAGAAAATGCGGGTCATTCAAGTACGTTAATATTTATTAAGGCAACCATCGCTTTGCTTGAGAACTTACAATTTTCTAAGAATGGCTGTAATTTCTCATCTTTAAGTAATCAAAAGAATGCTTGTAAATGCTAAATATTCACGAAAAGCTTTCCAAACCATTTAAGAACCAGAAATATGAGAAATATCGTGGTTCCTTCAATAGGACTCTCCAATAGTTGTTGAAAGCATCAAGGTTGAAATTTCTGTCATCGGAAAAAATCACCTTAAATAAATATATGTTTAAATAGTGCAAATATCATCGGCTTATCTGTTTCCAGTTAGTTTGTAAATTTCTTTTAGCGAATTCAAATCTAGCAGTTCTGTGGTGGAGTAAAAACCTTGGTCCAGACAATCGCTTTTGTCCAGTAATATAGTGTAATAGTCTTTTTAAAGTTGATTGGAAGACCTCACATTCATTAATAATCTGACCAAGACAATTGTCGTGTTCAGCAAGCTTTTATTCGGGCCGCAACATTTATTTTTACCACAATAATCAGTATTATTTTCAAAACTTGTTACTACAATCTGACAGGTTTATTTTTTTTTTAGAAATTGGTAGACCCACCCGAAATTTTATAGATAATTGTTGAAAATTGCATAAATAATAAAAATAACTTTGGTTTTCCTGGTATTCTTCTTTGTTTATCATAAAATGTAATTATAGTTATGAAACACTAACAAAATAATAATGCACAATTTCTCTCTTATAAAATTAATGCAGTGATTTCCTAAATGTTCGATAGAAAAAATTATTATTAACCGTATTCTTAAAAAATTACACACATTTTTAAAACCTGTTTGTAACTTACAACAAATAGCAAATTTCAAGTGAAATTATGGTAATGTGATGATTACATATCACTTTACATATAAAACCCCCAAACTGATTTACTATCTGCTGCTAACAACTTTCATATTGGGAAACTCAAGGAAATCATTACGATTCGTAAACAATTTAAATAAACTGGTCAATAACACTGTGACACAAAATCAAACTTTTGGAATCCAAATGGGATGAGACCAAACAAAAATGATAGCTGACATTGTCCATAATAAAACCTTTAAGGGATTTTTTTGGTTCAGTGCTAGATTTTTTTACAAGCATTTGAAGTTTGTGATTTTGGAACCATGGCTAACGTGAAAAACTCATATAAATATATATGGCTATATATATTTACTATCCGGGAGAAATATGATATATTTATGTTTTTTGGAGTCGGGGAATACAGTTCAGATATTGTTTTTTATTACCCAAAAATAACGCTAGGTGGCGTTGTCATACAATTTGCGTTATTATTTGTAGACTTTCATAGAAAAAACGGTGCATATGCTTTTTTGAGGCTGAATAATCAATTTTCGTTGTTGGATTTATTTTAAAATATAATTATAATGATTTTACAAAGTGGCACTTTTCAACTTATTACTATCAATTCAACTCATTAAATAAATTTTTTAACCGTAAAATAAATTTATACATACATATTATTTACCTTTCCCATATGACTTCTTTATATTATTTACATTCATTATATTTGCATTGTTGCTCAATTGAAGTGCTCTATAGTTTGAGGCAATTTCATACAAACTTACACAATAAAAGATTTTATAAGTTCAATTTATAAAAAAAAATACACCACTACATATTAACAGCCATAAATAAAACTTCATAAGAGAAAGAGTATGTATGTATGTTAATTTTACTATCGCTCCAATTAATCTTGTTGAAATTAAATTATTAATGCATAATTAGCATTCTTTTGTAAATATTTTCTACCGTTTTACCCCTTAAGTATGCAAATGTAAACAATATTTGCATACAAACGTGAACATGTAAACGCTCATTTCCTTTTTGTCATTATGGAATAAGTTTTATAGAAATATGCAAAACTTTAATATACTCCACCCAATACAGATGTGTGTAATTATAATTTATAGTTTTAAAAATTCTATTATATAATTACAAAAATAAATATAAAATTCCCAGGAAAAATATTGGAACTTATTTTAAAATAACTTGAAATAACTTCCAAGTCTGTAACATTTTGTATGGCAAAACTGCAGCCCAATATAGTTGAATTGTTCAATACAAAATCATTGAAACTTTTTAATAATGACAAGGGACTTTATAAACTTTATTGAAGAGTGCTGATGTTTATTCAATAAGATTATTAGTTTCTCGACCAATGGAAAAAAACCAGGGTAGGTATTTTTGGGAAAGAAATTTTATTTATTTCGTTCTTATGAAAATTATTTTGCGATTATTATTTTTAAATTTGCTAAAATGATTTTTATATCAATTCAAAACAACTTGGGTTTATTTCATTATTTTTCTATTGCGATCAAGTAAAAAGATAAGAATCTTACACACGAACATGAACGTATACAAATGTGAACAAATTATCTACCAAATATGTTTGTAAATGTCTTAAAGCAATTGTAGCCATCGAATTGTTTGATTTATTTACTTTTCAACCTGGAAAATATACTACAATTGAAGAACAAAATAAGACTTTAAAATGTTATCCAATTGTTATATTTATTGTGCTCAGATATTAAGAGAGAAAATATTCTTTTTGAAATTTCCTTATTAGATCAATTAAAAAAAAAACAACATTTTGTGATTTCACAGAATTAATTCATAAAAAGTCATAAACCCGCTCGCAAAATTTCTACAATCAGTTAAAGGTAAACCAATCTTAAGAAACTGTCGCTAGCTTTCATTGTAATGCCATTGTATATTTTATTACTTGTGTTTGTTAATTAATTAAATACATTTGTATACAAATGTTTCAATCAAAATATTATTACATAATACATAATTATAGCCACAATGACAATCGTCGCTGTTCATTATTAAATTTAGTTGTTTACGCAAATAATCAGCCATGTTACAGACTTAAATTCCATTCGGAAGTGGAATTAATTCCGTATCTTGCTTCTATAGAAAAAGTAAAACAAACAATTTTTTCGGAATAAAACCTAGAAATGTTTAAAATTACAATTCCACATAGCAAATTAAAAGTAGTTTCATTCCGATAAAAAATTTCCTTGTACTTTTTCTATAGAAACAAAATACAGAATTAATTCCACTTCCGAATGGAATTAAATTCTGTGACATGGCTGAATGTTTACTAAATTTATCAATAAAATTTCACACGTCTAAACATACATGTGTATATATGTATTTATATATGTATGTATATATTTTGTACACATTTTCTAATTTTTTGACAAAACCAACAACTTTCTAAAGAAAGTAAAATAAATATTTTTGTGTCGAATTTGTGCAGAAAAATGACTTTCAAGATTAATTCGCGATAAATTTTGCATTCTTATATTTAAATTTGTTTCGCGAATTGTACGAGTATATATATAAATTTCACGAATCGAAAAGTAGATCGAATTAATCTCTTTCGCGAATACAATCAATTCGAGTATTGTCGGTACTCTGAAAAAAAAACAGTTAATAGATTTGTAAAATTAAATTAAAAAACCAAAGCCATAAAAAAAGAATTTGAATGCTGGATTTCTTACAAGTTATGACTTTTATTCTATACTAAAACAAGTAAGAAACTATAGGTGGTGCAGCCCTGAGCTGAAAAAATATCAGTTATATGCACTTTATGAGACCTATTATGGGCCCATCATTATAAAAGTGAGTATCATGGCTTCCGTAAATATACCGATATTAACACTTGTAAACAATTTGTGCAAATACTAAGGTCACTTATGAACAGATCCGTAAAAAATTTAAATATGATTGATTTTTATATGAAATTTGTATGTGACAAAAATTGTGTGGATACCTGTATAAGTCAAATATTATTGACCGATAAAGTTATATTTCTGAAGGAAATTAATGGATAATCGACCAATTTCAACCAATTTCAATCTCGGCGAAAAAATATCATGTACCAAATTTGAAGGGAATATTTTGAAATGTGCAACCTATACTTTGGACACAAAATCTACATGGACAGCTAGCTACACGGACGGCCATCATTCAATCATGACAGGAAATGATTCGTTCGGTATACTTTAACATACGTGTTAGACTAATATATATGGGCGTTACAAACATCAGCAGAACTCCAGTATACCCTCCCCACTGCGGTTGTGTAGGATATAAAAAAACACATGAAATTTGTTCCCTTTTCACATTTTTCCTATTAAAATGCAATCACCCCTATCGTTTTTTTTTTTTTTTTTTTTTTTTTTTTTTTTTTTTTTTTTTTTTTTTTTTTTTTTTTTTTTTATACATTTAATTTATTTATTGAATCTTCAGAAATGAAATGACAATAAGTTTTCGAATCTTAATACTAAAAGAAAATAATAAGTCCAGCCAGTGCTAGACAAAATATTATGATACTACAAAAAATTTATATCCACTGATCCAGTCATCTGTTTTGCGCTTGAGTTAAAGCAACGGTATCCCTCCTTCTCAACCGAACATGGCCACTAAAGTTAAGGATGTCTCGTGCAAGTGGGTTTGGATGGTGTTCAAGTTTGCTGACATATTTTGAGGCGTGTTTTGTAAATTCGACTTTCACCAAAGGAATGCCTAGATCTTTGTGGATTCGAGAATTTTTAACATACCATGGAGCTGCAGTAATTGTACGTAGAATCTTATTTTGACCCCTTTGAATTTTTTCAATGTTGGATGCTGAGGCAGTACCCCATAATTGAATTCCATAACACCAGATTGGCTTTAGAATTGCATTTTACAACAAAAGTTTGCAATCCAACTTTAATGTAGAATTTCTGCCGATTAGCCAATTAATATGCACTGCTTTTAATCTCATCTGGGTAAGTTTTGCGTCGATATGAGACTTCCAAGTTAAACGACGATCGAGGTGGATTCCGAGGTATTTGACTTCATTGTGTTGCGGGATAATTTGATTATTTATTCTGATGAACGAGCATGTATCTTTTCGCAATGTGAAAGTTATATGAATGCATTTCTGTTCGTTAACCCTGATTTTCCAAAGCTCAAGCCAATTCTCTAGTTTATAAACATATTGCTGCAAGTTCTGTGATGCTATTTGATGGTCCTTATGAACGCTAATAAAGGCTGTATCGTCTGCAAAAGTTGAAGTATGTATTATGGGGTCTAACGGCATATCGGATGCATAAATCAAATATAAAGTTGGACCCAGTATGCTACCCTGGGGTACTCCTGCTTCAATTGGCTGAGCGGGGCTTAAAAAATCGCCTTCTTTGATTGTAAATTTGCGACCATATAAATAACTTTTCATAAGTTTGTGGGTGTTAGCAGGCAGAGTTAATTTAATTTTATGCATTAAACCTTCATGCCAGACTTTGTCGAACGCTTGCGACACATCAATGAAAAGGGCGGAGCAGTATTTTTTCTCTTCAAACGACTGTCTTATCACATTTACCAATCTGTGTGTTTGTTCGATGGTACTGTGTTTAGCTCTGAACCCGAATTGGTGATTTGGGATACATTGAGTGTCGTTCAGAATTGGAATCAACTTAGCCAATAACAATTTTTCAAACAGTTTTGAAATTGTCGGCAGTAGACTAATTGGCCTATATGACTCTACTTTAGTGGGGTCCTTCCCTGGCTTAGGAATCATGGTAATCATAGATACCTTCCAATCTGCAGGATAGTATTCTAGGCGTAAAATAGCATTAAAAATAAATAGGATAATTCTTTTAGCTACACGAGGTAACTCCACAAGCATTTTGTTGCTGATTTTATCCATACCTGGAGCTTTTTTATCGTGAATAAAAATTCCACATGAAATTTGTTCCCTTATATTTTTTTCACATTGAATTTTAATAGGAAAAGTGTGAAGAGGGAAAAAATTTCATGTGGAATTTTTATTCACGATAGGGGTGAATGTTAAAAAAATATAAGGGAACAAATTTCATGTGGAAATTTTATTCACGATAGCGGTGATAGTGTAAGACTTCTAAAATAATCACCATAAATGTTATACTCCGATTTTAGTGGAGTCTTTCAAATTGAACACTATTCAATTCATAATAATCTATTGTATAATGCTACCAGGTAGAATTATTTTTAGAACCAAAAGTCCGCTAAATGAAGACTTTACTAATCATTGATAATGCTGCAAGTCACCTCTTAACGAACTATTAGTAAAAGATGATCAAATGTTGACCTCTTAATGCCACACTGCATAAAACTTATTGAAATTATAAATCCCGACGTAATGCATTTTTCTATTTAGCGAATACACCTGACAACATATCGTTCGTTATACCGGAATTTACCTGTATTTGTAAATCACTGTACATGTTTCCATTGCGTATGTAACATAGTGCTCCCGTCATGATTCTAGGAATTTTCGACTGAGAATATCTAGCCGTTCCAAATAATTGATTTTAAAATGGTTTTATACAGAATGACTTATTAAGTCTCGATTATAAACCGATTAACCAATGAAGCCTAAAACTTAACTTACTTGAAATATTTTCTGAAATAATTTAATATCATCTACATAAGATGCCACTGTTAAATCTTCAATAATCTTAGCGATTTTCCAATTTACTGAAAAAAAAAATACCTAGTCTTAGTGCAGTTAGTAATACAGATAAAACGATTATAGTAACATATGGTATTTATCTAATCATGTTTGGTGTAAGTTTGTCGAAAGCCGAAGATGTTTTCATATGTTATTTTCTATGATTTTGCTGATCGTTGTTATTCAAGTTCGAAATTATTCTTGGTTGGATTTACTTGCCTTTAGTATGTTAGTAAAGTTTATTTATTATCAGTACACTTCTCAATGGTAATTTCTCTCTATCCGTGGTTTAATGTATCGTGTTGTTTTTCAAAGAGAAAAGTCCGTATATTTAGTATTCGTCAAAATATCGATCTAGCTTCTGTTTCACAAAAACATCCCTTATTTAAAGCTTCTTTAACATTTCTGTAAGCTTCTGGAGCTGTAATATTGCTTCTATAATTCCTATTACATCCAGGGATGTAGTTAAACATTTTATATGAATTTTTTTTCTGATTTTATTTTTCTCTTAATAATACTTAAAGTATACATTTAACAAATAAGTAAATTTAATATCCGTGTTTGCCATAACCACCGTGGTTACCACCATGTCTGCCATGCCCACCATGACCGCCGCCATATCCACCTTGATTACCTCCATGATGACCACCTAAACCATCCAAAGCTCCTTGGGGACCACCAAAACCGCCTTGATGACCACCCAAACCTCCATGGTGACCGCCAAAACCGCCTTGGTGACCGTCATTATGACCTCCATGATGACCACCTAAACCATCCAAAGCTCCTTGGTGACCACCAAAACCACCTTGGTGACCGTCATTATGACCTCCATGATGACCACCTAAACCATCCAAAGCTCCTTGGTGACCACCATAACCACCGTGATTCCCACCATGACCACCTCCGAAAGCACCTTGTTGGCTGCCATAACCACCAGTACCATAACCACTGGGATAGGCCAAAGCAATGCCAAATAAGGCCATAAATACAATCTAAAATAAAAATTTGCACAATTAATTATTTTTGTTTTTTTTTAGAATTTATAAATATCAAGTTTTTGAGAAATTAAAAATTTCTTTAAGATTCTTTTTTAATTTTAAATATTTACCATGATTTTTGCCATTTCGATTTTTATTTCAATTACAGTATTTTACTTGTCACTGATTTAACTATAAATTTTGTACTAATTTTTAAATCTAATGCAACGGGTATTTATACTAAAAAATAAAATAATTAATAAAAACTAGAGCTTCCGTATAAAAAAACAACTAAATTTAAATAAAACTTTCAGACAGAGTTCTTTGAATCTCGCAATTAAATAGAACAGCTTAAAAACATAAAAATACACACTCACATACATAAAAACTTAATTGTTTGTAAATATTTACGTACTATAATCCCTTATCAGTAACCCTATTTAATGCGAATAAAATTGAGATCATAAACAATCCAAATATAATCATGGTCAAATATGTATGTATATCTGTGCACGCGTAAACATCTTAACATACAAATCTGATTAAGAGTAAATCTTTTAATTTCATTGTGTACAATATAAATATATGTATATTTATTTATTTATTTATTTATTTGCTTATTTATTTATTTATTTGCTTATTTATTTATTTGCTTATTTTTTGTTTGTATTTAATACATTAGGTTCATTACTAGTAGTTTAATGTACTTATGCAAATCAATGTTAAATACAATAATACCTTAAATATCATGTTTGATTTCATCGCATTCTTTAAGACAAAGTTTAACCCAAGTATTATGAGCGATGAAACATATGTAGAAATGGAACTCACACAGATACCGGTATCAACAGTTTTATATTATCATCAAAAATAAGGGATAAGCACAATGTTTTGGTAAGAAATTTTCAGTTCAGAAGAGTACCGCTTTTTTCACTCCTTCAACTATGGTGTCGGATATTTACATAAAAGAATGCCAGCGTAAACGTTTGTTTCATTTTATCAGATCTTTCAAAACTTTAGTAAAGTTTTGAAATATTGAGCACCCGTTTATGCAATTCATTAAAACAAAAAACGGTGATTTTTATAAGAGGAAATAAATTGCAGTTTTTTTTTATAATTTTTTATTATTAATAAATGAGTATTAATTTATGGTTGAAAGGTTTTTAATCGCTTTTTTGTTGCATACAGTGGGAAGCACTAATGATCACATGTTTGTATTTTAAAATAATAAAGGAAAATAAAAAATGTTTTTAGTCATTCATTTTATGTTAAATATTAACAAAAAATTACTTATAAATCAAATTGACCACAAATACTCAATCGTCTTGAGGTCAGGACTTTTTCCTCCTTATTCTTCGATATTTCGCAGTGGTCCATGTTGCCACCATGTAAAGCAATCCCATACCGTGACACTCCATCCACCGTGATTCATTGTTTTCTTAACAGGATGTCCTTGAATTCTTTCCCCGGGACGGTGCCTGCAATATTTTTACCATCGGATTGCAAACGATTAAATTTGGACTTCTCTGACCAGATTATACATTTTCAGTCATCTACTGTCCAAAACAAACAAACTTTACCTTTTTTTTTTTTACCGACAATACAGGTTTTCTAATTTTTCCTTTTTGTCTGGCTGTAACAATATTGATATAGAAGCTCGTTCTAACGATATCGGTCCGTCTGTGTGGCTTTCTGTCCTCATAACATTGTGCGCAAAGTACAGGTAGTAATTTTATAGACTTTTCGATAAAATTTGGTACACGATGTTTTTTGAGTCCAAGGTTATGATCGAAATTTGTATATTACTTCACCTAGCCTCCATACAAATGTCCTCCCGAAATAGAAGTTTATCGGTCATAAATGTTTGATTTTTGAACGTATCCAAAAAAAATTTTGCCATAAATAAGTTGTATATGAAGTCTATTCACATCTACAAATTTTCTGCAGTTTGGACCATTTGGATAATTTGCAGAAAGTGTTTTCCATATGCAGTTAAATTAATAACAAACTTATGTATTTTTTAAGACTATGATATTTTTTTGCAAACATTCTAAAGGACACACAAAATTTAGTACATGCTAGTTTTTCTGATATAAATTGCTTATTTTCCGCAAATTATTATTTTCTATTTTGTAATGTAAATTATTTTGTTTACACATTAAACCTAAAATCAATAACAAAAAACATTTTTATATTTTGTTTATTAGTTTTATTTTTATTTAATAAAAAATGCACAAGGCGTAAACATGTATAGACATGTATTCCCCACTGTACATTTTAAAATATTTATGCGACCTGATTTTATGTAAAAATGTTTCGATTTATTAAATAATTCAGTTTTTTAATAAATTGTAACAATGAAATTAAATTCTGGCAACCTTATTTAAAAGATGCTATAATTTACTACAGTCATTAATTGATGCTAGGGCGTCAGGAAGAGAATACTAATATCACAAATATCACAATTGTCAAAAAATTTTCGAAATAGTTAATTTTTCGGAAGTGACATTTACTATTATTTTCGTACTTGGCTACTTTATTGCGTAAATATAATTTCTTGGAAAATACCAAATGAGCAGTATCTTTTAGATTAATACATATTTTTAATGGCTATTGATACTCGATACTTAATATTTATCTGCAAAGCATTATATTAACTTTAATTGTTAGAAAGTAATAAATATTACACTTTTCATGCTAGTATCGAATTCGTGCGAAAAATAGAAATGTGTCTTTTCAGTAAATTTTATAAATGATTACATGTGTAATAAATATTTTAGCATACAATGGAAATTCCTAGAAAGTTCTATAAATAATTTTATTTAAGTAATTTTAAGAATATATCGTTAATTTTCAACTAAAACCCAAAGAGAAAAATTATTCACGTGCTATAATTTTATAAATATTCAGAAAGTTCTGGCAAAATAGTTCAATTGAAAAATTGAATAATTTAGTTTTTCTTAAATCGTTAAAAATCTAAAACAACCACACTTGATGTGCTTTGTAATTTTGGCCTACATATAAAAATTTATTTATCAGTAATAATATTGTTTTTTAAGTTCTAGCCTGCTTAATGAGAGTCTTCTGTGTATTATCTGTTAAAAATTTCATATTTGTATATAATCAAATTACGCATTTTCCCTCACAGAAAGAAACGTAAACAAATTAATTATAAAATTTTTTAAAATAAAGCATAAATATGTATTCGCTCAGTTTTAAAAAATCTACTCTTTTGTTTTCTTCATTATCTTCGTCTTATGTATTCAAATGTTTGTAAACAAATAGTTTATATATGAGCAAACAGAATTGATATTTTTTCTTTATTCAAAATTTTTTGCAAATAAGCAAATAACATTATTTATTATAGCTGACCAGTGAAGCAAAAGTATAAATTCATAAGTGAACAAGCAGCTATTAGAATTTCACATGATATTTTTTTAAAAGTTTCAGCTATAGCTAATTCTGATAAAATTCCACATAAAACAAGTAAAAACGTATAGTCTGTCAAGCCAGCATTTGTACAAAAAAAATTTTTTGGAATTGGGCATCTGTTCATATAAATATGTTTTGTGTTTCATTCTATCTCAATATAAAGGTCTTTTAAAAGATTTCTTCAAGTTAAAGGGATTTTCAGAAGGGAGCTTATATGGGAGCTTTGACTTATTATGGATTAGGTGTCATAATTTTTGGGTTTGATTATGAACCGATCTGCACAAAATTTGTAGACGTAAATGCGATTCATGTACAATTTATTTGTGACAAAATTTGTATGCGTGCATAAATCGAACATTTATGACCGATAAACTGCTTTTCCGGGAGAACAATTATATTGGCTAGGTGAAATAATGAATCGATTTCAGCCAAATTCAATCCCAATCGTGCATGAGTCAAAACAATATAATGTACCAGAGTGTATCAAAATATCTTGAAAATTGCAAAAGTTTGCATGGACAGCCATATAGAGGGACAGACATCATTACATTAATTCAGGAAATAACTCTGAGTTCACTGGTATACTTTAGAGTGGATGTTGAACTAATATTTATGACATTAAAACTTCAACACAAATCCAATATAATCTCTCTTTCTGTCTGAAAATTACTATTTTGATGCCAATCCATTGCAGCTCTTGTGTAATGATTTTCAGATACATATAATGTAGAAAAGGCTGTGTGTCCTTGATAATTTAGCATGGAGTAATGGAAAAAACATAGAAGTGTCAAGTACAAAATAAAATCTGATCATACATACTTGTTGTATTTTGGCATACTGCTTTAAATGTATCCAATAAATGCTCAGTTTTCAGGGTAAAAACGAGACGAAAATAATTTCTTACAAATGCATTCTAAGGATATAAAGGATTACTTTATTTGCGATATATACTTCATTTAAGGGGTGTGCCTCTAAAATCCTGATTATGGAATTAATGGTGTATATTAAAGTCCAATTATTCCAAACACATTCTAAGTTGACCCAATGTGCATAACTGATAATATTATTTACTTAGTAATTTAAAACTATATGTTTCATTTGTTTTTATTTTTATATATTATTAGTTTTTTTTTGTTTAATTATTTTTTGTCAACATAATCACAGTGTCAGTAGTAAGTTTTAAATTATTTAAATTAAATTATTATATTTAATATCCATGGGATTTATAACCTTGTTGACCATGACCGCCATGTCCGTAACCTTGGCCTTGATGACCAGCTTGTTCGGCACCACCATGAACGCCTTGTTGACCGTGAACGCCATGTTGTCCATGACCACTTACACTTTGCTCACGAGGTTCGGCACCACCGCGACTGCCATGTTGGCTACCATAACCTTGTTGGCCATGCCCAGCAGCACCATAGCCGTGTTGAGCCAAAACAACGGCGATTAATGCGAAGAGAACAATCATCTATCATGAGTAATATTTTTTAAAATTAATTTATATTTTATTAAAACAAAAATATATATTTTTTTTAACTTACAAATAATTTTGCCATATTTGTTTGTATTGCTTGATTTTCAGTTTCTTACTGTATACAAAATTTTAAAAATCTCGCCTTTTTATGAAAAAAATATACTACACTGAAATGTTCACATTTCTTTGAATTTATATTCAAATTACCTTTAAACTTTGCAGCAATCTTTATAGATTTCTCAATTAATTTTATTATTTTTTATAACTTTTTTATTACTTTTTCAATAATGCTTAGAAGGGGGCCTTATCAGAAACAATAAACAAAAACAATTGATTATTATGTGTCTTGAAATGTGGTCCATATCGATAGCAGTTTAAAAAGGTTTAAGGTGAATAGCACTTACTTATTTATACTTTGTCATAATATTTATAACAAAACATATACATATCGCACCCTAAATACAAAACAGTCACAACTCAAAATACTAAAATTTTCAGAAGAGACAAAGACCTTCATCGTGAATAAGCAACACACAAAAGATAAAAATAAACATAACTTTATTTCTCCAGTTAAAGAAGATAGTAATGGGAAAGAAATTGCTGCAGTCGTTAGAGATATGTACTCTGAATTATTATAAACAAATTGCTTGGATGACATTCCAATGTATTTGTATTATAAAATTATATAATTTTAATTGAGTTACTTACGACATATTTTTTGTTTATATGTAAGACTTAATACATTGGAAAATAATGCGTTTATATGATTATTTAGAAATTTATAAGTGTGGTTGGTGTAAGTGCAAAGATTTTTTCAACACACTTTAATGTATAGCTTAATAAAGTCGGATATTGTCGCCTATACTTACTCGCATATTGATTATTTATTACATTTGCGGCTTATTTGTATTCTTGTGATGACAAATGCCGCCAGACAGATTAAAAATAAGTTCATTACACTTCTTGGTAAACAAATTTCAAGAAATGACAATATTCTATAATAAGTATCCTTTAAGTTTTAATTTAAGCTTGGAAAGTTTTTATTTGAAATGTTTTTGGGAATAACAGAAATAGCTTACATTTTTCTTTGAAATGAAACCAATTTATTTACTATGTGAAAAAGTCTAACAAAAAGACCTTTATTGCAAAAGTGTACATTTGAATATATTAGAACTAGAAAAAAAAAACAAAAAAATGCTTATATTTCACGTCTTACTTATTTTATGCAATTAATTTTTAAACTACCGATAGCTCAAGCAGACTTGTTGGTTTTTCGTTTTTCTGTTTTTCTACTTCTATCAATATTTTGTTTCCGAATTTGTAACGTCTAGTGTCAATTTCAAATAGTTCAAATGAGTCCGCGTACAACGATAGAACAACTAAAATTGGCTGCTCATCCATGAAAGCCGGGTCCAGAACGAAGGCAGAAAGGCACCAAGTAGTGTTTTATAGTTCATAAATGTTTGATTCATACACGTATCCAAACACATTTCAAACCCATATGAAACCTAATCGTACTTACAATTTTTGTATAATTGACCATAGATGGGTGCTATGAGCATAACTCTTTTAAAAATGTTGGTATCCAAAGAAAATTCTTCGCAAATAAGTCTCGGAACATAATTAGTCATACACAATTCTGAAAATCACTTTAAGATGAAGAAATCTTTTGAAATTAGTTATATTGTGATAAAATTCATGCCACCAAATGTTTTTGAACATGTATGGGGTGTAGGGCTTTATACCCAGTAAAAAAAATCATGTTTTTTGAAGCACTTAAGAGAAAATGCGCATAATCGAGCGCTTCAATAAAAGTGCTCTTTTCAAGCAGTAAATGCTTATGAATAAAATATACAAAAATATGATTTTTTAGAAGAAGGTTTTAAAGAGAAAAAAGCAAAAATGAAATTATATCCTACGTATGACAACGAATGTCTATTACAAAACGAATATCGCGCTTTTCAGTTATTATGAATTTTTCTTAAGCAAAAACATTCAGATAGAATTAAAAAAACACTTTAGCAAAGTGCTTTATTTGCATGTTTGATTAGGTTAAAAGAAGTGTTTATTGTCAGCAGAAAGTAGTCCTCCAAACGGGGAACACCTCATGCAAAAATCATGCATCCCATCAGCAGGTTTGAAGTGATTTGAGGTATGAATTCATACATAAAACCTGCTCCTTTTGGAGCACATTTTTTCTGGGTATGGTCGGACTTGACAAACTATATTTTCTTATTTTCATTTGTTTTTAAAGACAAAGTTCGCGTTGAAAATCCCTATATAAAAGTGCAATGATTCTAAATAGTTTGAAAAAGTTGTTGGTATTGTGGAAATTTAATTGGCGACAACTTGAATTTCTTATAAGTAGAAATCACTTTTAGAATTTATGTGTAATAAGTTCTTTTTTTCAAAATAACTTTAACAGACACTAACGCCCTTATTCATAAAACTTACAACAGGTATATAAGAGGTTTATAAAGCAAATTTTGTATGGAAAATATGCATAAATATATAACGGGTACCAAGTAATAGTTGTCTCAACACTCCTCCATATTTTATTCAATAATTTAGCATAACTTCCAGTCAATAATCTAGATAACCTGTGTAAAAGTCTTTTTGGATATTTGAAAATTAAATTAATAACCAGAAAGTTTCCTTTACTAATAAAATATGTCCTCTTTTGCATAGTTACGATTATGTTTGCTTATTTAGTTTACTAACTAATGCATAAAACCACTAATATTTATTAAGAAAATCGTATCAGATTTATTTTAAATTTAATATGTGGCTATTTTTGGCCTTATTAAGATAAAACCACAATTTGTAATTTACAAACCTTTATCTATAATAATTTATGCATATTTTGGTCTACTTACACATTAATATACACACATGTACGTATGTGTGCATTTATATTAAATCTTATATCGGCAATTAAATTATTAGAAAATTATGATAAATAAATAATTATTTTTTGGATTGTGGCTTTAGGTTACTAATTACAATTTAAAGTTATGTTAATTTTTTAGAGAATACTATGTTGGAACTTCTTATATTTTATTATTAGAGAAAATTTTTCATTTGGCTTGAATTCATATTTTTAATTAATAACTCGAAGAATTGAAATTGTATTTTTCTAGACAAATGGCACACTGAAAATTACAACTCATAACATGTAATAAAAAATATGTTTAATTCCCGAAGTCTATTTCTCAATAAATGGTGAGTTAAATAGATGATGTTTAAAAATATGTAGATCTTGGACAATAAACATTGCTGATGACGCCCTTGGCAGGGTAGAAAATACATTTCAATGTGCCATTTGTCTAGAAAAATACAGTTTCACAATGGTATTCTTCGAGTAAGTAATTAAAAATAGGAACTCAAGCCTAATCAAACATTTTCTCTAATAATAATTTAAAGTTATTTGATGATTTAACCCTGCTACTACGTTTAGGGTCTTTTGATGACCCATTCGAATTTAACATTGCATAACTTGCAAAAAAACGTGTTTGTCCGTCAGACTGACACACAATCACTCTTACGACGATATATTGCATTGATCACAAGCCTTAAACATATTTTCGAAATGTACAAACTTGAATTTTTTCAATAAAAAAATGTATGGTCAAAATATGACCCAAACATAACTTGTGTATTTTTTTTTCTAACATAGTAGCAGGGTTAATGAAGAAGCCTTTTTTTAATAATAGTTTTAAATGTATGTAAACTTCTATACATATATTTATAAACATTTATAGCAAAGTATGTAAGTAATTGTGATTCGTTTCCTTGTCGATGATGTCAGTCAGCAAAAAATTCGTGTCTGATTAATGTTTAACAAAATCACTTAAAATATAATTATTTTTAATAACTCTATTATATGTAGGCATCGTTTAACATTATCCATATCATTAGCTTCATACTTTTCAACATCAACGTTGTCATTTTAATTAAAATCATCACTCTACACTCTTAATGTACTTCAGTACTTTTCAGAAAACCATACGATATGAGATTGTTTATGTGGATGTTTGTTTTCAATGGTGGTTGTTGCCCTCTCTTACCTCACAAACGTGTAGGAGTTTAGTATTTCATAGCTTTTGTTTTCAATGTAAACATGGTTAGTAGTTAGTACTTATTAACATTATTATCGCTTCTCACAATTTTGGTTTTTACTAAAGTATACAAAATGATTCACTTACCGCTGCAAACAGTCTTCACGTCCTGCCAGTGCTAATTTAACAATATCCGCAAACACTGGAATTACAACCCAATCATTAGGTTTGTTGGCGGATGAAGAAGAAGCCTTTACTGTCGTTGCTGCATGCGCTGGTGTTGATGATTGTAGTGGTATGACGGTAAAAGAATTTAATGCATTTGTGGATGATGGCGTTTGTAGATGGGTGATGGGTGATGTATTGGCTGTTGTTACGTTTAGAGGCTGCTGTAAAATATCTTCTGTTGTTTGTGGCAGTAGTAGCAGTGATGGTGGTTGTTGAGGTTGAGGTGGTGTTGGCGATGACGATGATGGTGTTGATGCTGTTATTGGCCCCTTTATTATTGATGAACCGTATGATGTTGGTGATGTTGATGTTGCTATTGCCATGCCCGATTCTTCATGAGAAACCGCACTTAACACTGTTGAGGATGTTTCCGTTTCAACTTCCACTTCCACATCCGCTGTCGTTGTTGTGTCTGTTAATGCTGTTACGTTTGTTGCCGTTGATGATGATGTCGATAATATAAGTTGGTTTGCTAATGCTAAATGTATATCAGTCTTTTGTTGTAGCATTTGCTGATGCTGTTGCTGCTGCTGCTGCTGTTGTTGCCTCTGCTGTTCGTGTAGTTGCTGTTGATGATGATTCTCATTTAAGACGATTGCCTGTTTATGCCACAAATTTCCATGGCCTTCGGCATGACGTTGCATACAATCCAATTGCTGACATGTCACTTGTAATTTACTCCACTGTACATGTATTTATTAAAATGTCATTAACATGCAAAAGAGATGTGAAATATTGGAAAACAAATTAAACTGAATTAAATGGCAGACAATCATATTATTAACTTTAAAATTAAAATTTAATGTTTTCTAAATGCTTTGTTTGTATTTGTTGCCTTGGTAAAAACATTTTTTATATAAAATTTAAATTTTATTTGAATATGGGTGTATTTTGTAAACCTGTTAGGAGAATTGAATTTCATATTAAAAATTGTAAGTTTGTTTATAAATTTTGAAAAATTAAACATTTTATGGCTTCACATACACACAGTGTTTTCACCAAAAAGTTATTGCATTCAAGAGTAAAGAAGTTGAATTTTAAAGTGAAAACATTCACAGTCCAATCAAAAATCATTTTATTAATAGCTATTTCTGAGAAAACGTTAAAAGACTTCGAACAATTATTAAAACATCAATATTATTTTGTAAATAATTTTGCCCAAACGCATAAAAAATAAAAAAAAAAAAATCAGCCGAAAATAATGAATAATTACGTTATAACCTAAATAACTTTGAACCCCCACAATTAAGAATACTGTTGTAAATGTTTTAAGTTCTAACTAAACATAAAATTTATTTATATTAAGATTAAAAGCGGGTTGATTTTTTAAAATTTTGTAGGCCTTAAACGAATGAACCCCTTCAGTCCTTCACTCTTACCAGAAACTCACGCAATACCAGAACAACTTAAAAATATATCAGCTTTATCTGAGTAAAATTTTATTAAGATAACCAATCGTTACGAACTACCAATTGTACAAGTAAAATGTTTCTAAGGTAACTATATACGAGGGCGGTTCGAAAACTTTTTAGCCTAGCACAGAAAAAGAATAGTTAGTTTTTCAAAAACGTTTTTATTTTTCAATACAATCTCCTGAAATTTCAATGCTTATCTAGCAATTCTATCCCTTGATAAAAATAGTTTTCCTCAAGGCCTTCAAAATAGTGATTTAAAACTGTGATTGTATCTACATTTGAGTTAAAATGCTTGCCAGCTAGGAATTTTCTTTAGAACATGTAAAAGTCATTGGAAGCTAAATCAAAAGAATAAGGTGGGTAATCAAGCAACTCGTACTTTAATTCGTTGATTTTAGCCATTGTTGAAACACTCTAGTGCGCTGGTGCGTTGTCTTGATGAAGAATTATTTTTTTTGTGTTGTAAGCCAGGACGTTTTTCTCGAATTTTTACATTTAATTGATACAAAAAGTTGCAATAGTACTCTGAATGTATTGTTTTACCCTTTTGCAGATGATGAAATACCTTTGAAATCCCAAAACAACCGTCGTCATAGCCTTACCAGCCGATTGAATTTTTTTTTGCCTTTTTTGGGACACTTCCTCCAGCTTCAGTCTATTGCTTGGATTGTTCTGTTGTCTCTGGAGTATAGTAGTGGATACATGTCTCATCAACAGTTATGAGCTGATGCTTAAAATCCATTTTATTTTTCTTAAAACGATCCAAACAAGCTTGAGAAATTTTTATTATTATGCGTTTTTGGTCGACTGCTAACAAATGCGGCAATCATCTTGCAGAAAACTTTTTCATCTGTAGTTCTTTATGCAAAATTAAATGGACTCGATCATTTGATATGCCCACGATGTCAGACATTTCACGCACTTTGGCTACAATTTCTGTTGTTGTTGCTGTTTTTGGACTTCCAGTGCGTGGTTAATCCTCAGTGTTTATACGACCATGTTTAAATTCAGCAACCCAATTGTTTGCTGTTGCATATAAAGGAGCACTTTCAACTAACACATTCATGAGTTTCTTCTTCCGATGGGTGCCCCGATAGACTAGGTGATAGAGTGCCGAACTATCAGTCAAAGAGGTGCGGGTTCGATTCCCGCCAAAGACTCTGGGTGTTTTCTGCAGATAAGCCAAAAAACTCGCGTCTGTGTTTGTTAATTATAAAAAAAAACATATGTAGACAAGTCAGACATATGTAGACCAGTCAGACATATGTAAACTAGTCAGACATCTGGTAGAGAATCTAAGGCATCGCAATGGACCATATTGGTCTCTGGGTGAGGGTGTGAGGTGACTCGTACCAGCCTTCCTACCTACCTACCTACCTACCTTCTTGTCCCGATAAACCTTTTTTTATTTAAATATTTAATGAAACCACGAATTCCTATTTTTTATATTATAAAAAAATCGCGGATGCATCTTTTTTAACACCTGTTTCTATATGAAGGAGTTGCCAGATCGTAAATAAATTTAACATGGTTCATAGCACAGATGGATGTTGCCAAACACATAACTTTTTTTCTGTTTATACCCCACTTTCTTTTCTAGGCTAAGAAGTTTCTGAACCGCCCTCGTAAAAAATGTTGCAGTTTTGTTCCTTAATCTAAATTTAAATTATATATTATATATTTATACTAAATAAATATCTTTCCATAATATGACTGTTCAATGTCTTATTAAATTTGCCCAAAATCAGTCCATTACATTTATATCAACTAAATTAATATCCTCATGATTTTTAACTGTATTTACATTTATAAACCCTTTTGTAATACCAATAACGTTTTAACTGGCAGCAGCTTTATTTTTAAACAAGTAAGAAAGTATAGTCGGTCAAGCACGACCATATAATATCTACACTACACCCAGTATATGTATAAAACAGTTTTTTTTTAGAAATGTGCGCTATATGGGAGATGTGACCTATTATGAACCCTTTTTTAATACCAATAACCTTTTAAGTGGCAGCAACTTTATTTTTAAAAAATATATAACGTAATTAACATTACTTATACGTATAAATATGTTTGCATGTACCTGCGTACATATATATATATATGTATATATATAATTCTGAACCCCTGTATGAATACACAAAAGGCAACTGTGTCCTTTTACCTTCAGTCATCAAATTATGATTGTCTTTTTGATATCATTCAGTTATATATTTTTCTGATTGCAACGTCTTAACACCATATTTTCGTGATTGACATGTATGAAAATAAAGGTTCATTTCAGCAACAAAACAAAAAAAAAAAAAAAAATAAGAAATTTACCAACTGACTATGATATACAAGAATATATGTGTATTAGTAAGTGAGAAGAGACTGATACAGAAGACGACATTGATGCGCATTGTGTTATAGCACTGATGATGGTGATGATTTCATCATCAGCTTCATCACAGACGTCTCTTCCATCATCTTTAATGCCCTTATGTTATTTCTTCATCCCTGTGCTGAATTTATAGAAAATATATACATATATCGTATTTTCTTTTGTTTTTAGGAAAATAATTGTGTTGTGAAAAGAAGAAATTTTTATTTATTAAATCATTTATTTATTACGACGTTTGTATACATATGTATGTATGTTTTTCCATAATAGATACATACTTATATTGTTTTCTTTATTTTGCTTAGAAATTTATATTTTTTCTATTTATCTGCAAAATACAAATATTTCAGCCGCAAATGCAAAGTAGCCTAACTCTCTAAATTATACTGTATAAAGTAGAAATATTTTACAGATATGATGTAAGCCTTATCAAATTTCTGGTCTTTATCAAATTGTTGAGGAGAATTTTTTAAAGAAAAGTTTTTAAAGGAAGTTGGTTTTTTATAGAAAAATTGTTGACGAAAGTTTTCTGTGGCGAATTTTTTAAGTTTGTCATTACGTTTGTAATATATCGAAATACTGGTCAAAGAACCAAAATACGATTATAAGATTCTAAGACGATTGTTTCCGTCCGTCTGTTGTAGGCCTTATAAAGCTTCGAAAAAAAGACTTAGAACAATAAAATTTTTACCGAACATTCTTTATTTGACCGTTGGTATTGAAAATGGTCCAGTAAGATCCGAGTTATAGACCAAAGTGTCAAACACCCCTAATATTGTTTGCTATTTTCTTCATATATAATGCAGATAATGTCATAAAATTTTGGTAATTTTATTTTCAACATAGAACGTCAAATCTTGTTTTTTTTAAACGGTTAGAATCGATTTACTATTTCTCATAGTCCCCATACAAATGTCTTCCCGGAATTTTACTATATTGTACATAAATGCCTAGAAAAAAGCAGTATCCATTCAGCAAAATAAGTTTCATGCTAAGAGAAATCTCAAAACAATATTTTATTTGCCATAGACCCCCATCCACTTCAGAAAATCAAAAAGCCCAAATTTTACGCAGATCAGTTTTATGTATGCAAAAACTAAAATATTGGATTTTCTGAATGTCATAGCTTCTAGATTACACCCACTTCCAAGAATATAGATAATACACATGCCATATCATTGTTGAGATGACATACAACCAAAACAAGCCTCTGATACATACAAATTAGGGCTCCATAATAGGTTACAGCTTCCATGTAAGGGATCCAAAAAATAAAATAACTCGTATAAATATCGTTTTCGTTACAAAATTTGATACAAAAATTAGTTTCAAATATGAATAAATCACACACACAACTGCTATATTGGTGGTGGGTATATTAAATCCGGCAAAGCCGAATATAAAATCTTACCTGTTTTTATTGAACAGTTGTTGGTAAGAGATTTCTATTTAAAAGTTATTGACCTAATAACGATAATTTTCTATAGAAAAGTTTTTTAAAACAAATTTTTCTTTATTAAAGAAAGGTTTTTGTGGAATTTTCTAAAGAAAGTGTGCTGTGGAGTTTTTTTTTTTTTAAAGAAAAAAGTGTTTATCGAAATATATTTAGAATTTTTCTTTGGAACATTTTTGAAAATTTGTCTACAAAAGAACATAATTGAAGTTTTAGCTATTAAAAATTATTAATTAGTGCCTTGCAAAATCTCTACCTCATACAGCTTTCACCATATTGTAATGCTAACAAATTTACTTAGTTAGCTTTCGAAAACACTGGCATATACAATACATATTAATTATTATGTGCATGAATTGTTATTTTAAATAGTTTATTTAGTATTAATATTTCAAGGTTTCTCATTTATATATTGTATTGGGTGTATAACTTAAAAACTGGGGATTCATAACAGATGGTGTATCTTAGTTTTTGCTATTAGGAACTTATCTGTCATTTAGAAGAGTACATATCAATCATCTTTTCTCACATAGTTATTGAACACCAAGTTATTTTTTTTTTGCTTCGAAAATGTCGAATATTGTGCCAACAAAGTGTCATATGTTGGAATTTTTGCTATGCTTCTTTAATTTGAAAAAAGGGCCGCTGAAGCCCGTCGTAGCTAATGATGAATGTGTTCCATCAATTTGAATGTGTTGGAAATGGTTTGTGCCGTTCAAAAGTGGTGATTTTGATACGAAAGGCAAAGATCGTCCTGGCCAGTCAAAAAAGTTTGAAGACCAAGTACTGAAGGCATTATTCCATGAAGATTGTTGTCAAAGTAAACACGAGCTCGCAAAATTACTCAAAAAATTTTCTAGCAGCAGGATTTATGCAAAAGTTGATTTGAAGATTTTGAAAGACGGTTTTTGCATATCCGAAATGCTTCTTAAACGCTATAAAATTAAATAAGTTTTGCTTTACTTGCGATGAAAGAGGGATCCATTATAAAAAGCCCAAGCTTTAGAGATCGTACATGAAGCCCGACCAACCGCTCTTATCGACACCATAGCCAATTAGATACTAAAAGTGTTCTATATATTATGAGCAGCTGAAATTTGGACAGATCATCAAAGGAAACTTGCAGCGAATGCAACTAATTTGTTTGAAGTTAGCATTGGCCGAAAATCGCCCATAATAAGCGACTGGACATGAACGCGTAACACTTCATCATGCCAACGCTAGGCCATATGCTGAATAGCTGTTAAAAACTGAAAGTAAGAAGTGATTAGGAAGTCTGCCCTAAAACGCCTCATAGTCTCCAGACCTTGTCTTGCCCAACTACTATTTATTTCGATCGATGTAGATTTTTTTTCTGGCGCGGAATATGAGTGAAAAGGTCAAAGATAACAATATAAATGTATAAATTATATAGATGTTGAAAAATAAATGCAAAAAATTCCAAGAATTTCCACAGTATTATATTATACGTCCAATAAAAAAATGTTTTGTTATCATATACATACAAAACATTATGAATTCAAAATATTCTATACATATGATGATGAGGCTATTCATCAGCGCATTTATTTAAACAAAAGTAACATATGTATGAATCAGCATTGATTAATGATATTTAATATTTCCATTTTTTAAATAATTATATTTCTAGATTAGTTAGAGTAGAAATGTAGAAATCTTTAAGTAAAACTTTTGCCAGTATCTTATGAATCTACTTTTAAGTAATTCCTAAATAAACCTTTAGTGTTAAAACTTCAAACTTTGAACAAGACTTTGTAGTTTAATTTCTGGTTGAAATTATTTTACTTTTTAGTAAATATGCCATTGGAGCTTTTTTTATGCAGGTTTCTGAAGGCAACACCTGAAAAACTAAAATGTGCGCATTTATGATACTTGAGACTTTATTTTAATAGCAAACCATGCATTATGATCGTAAATACAAATAACTATATTGAAACATATACTTAAGTAGTTTGTAGTATATGCACCTACAATATATATGTAGATACCACCGGTTTCCGTTACAAATGAACACATCTTTCAACATTTTGTTTTTCATGTCTTTGCTGCTGCTGCTGATGATGTAATGGCAGACATTTTTTCTTCATGTCTTCTATTTTCACTTGTAATTTCATCATGTTTTACGTTTTTTTTTCACTGCTCCATTACGAATTCTATGCTGTTTGTCTTTCATTTTCTGTTTCATTTTATGTCTTTGTATGTCTTCATCATGTTTTTATTGATGCACTTTACACAAATGATTTTATGACCGGATATTTGCCAAGCTGCTCTTTAAATATATTTTTAGTTAATAGTTTTTCGTTTTTTGTTTGCTTGCATGCAAACAAAAGAAATTTCAGATATTTGCAAAAATGCTCTGGGTTATTAAATTTTTCGTTGCTTTTTTGTTGTTTGTTTGTTTATTGCCAAATGATTTTAGGGCTGGTGTACATTGTCACCTATTTACATTATCATAAATTCTCATCAATTTTGTGTCTCTATTGAAGAGATATTTACATAGTTGGATAGTTTATGAAATTTTATGCATGAGTATAGTTGACTAAAGTTGACTACTATAGTCGAACAAAGTTGACAACTATAGTCGACTAAATTTGACAACCATAGACGACCAAAGTTGGCTATAGTCAACCAGAGTAGACTACAATCAACTTGAATTGATTACCATAGTCGAGTTTATTTAACTACTACTAGTCGTTAACTATATGAGATGACTACTATACAGATCTTAGTAACGCAAAAAAATATTGACCTATATGCCACATCTAAAGCTATGGTCACACTTGGCAAATATTTGCCGAAAAAGACGTAACCAGTCAATAAAATTTATTTGAACTTCGTTTCTTTAGGACAGGACACAACACATATTTAGTTGTATTTTATTTGATGCTGTTTGATCTTGCAAAACTCTTCTAAGAGTAAACAACGTCAAACAGATTTGTGCTAAAACAAGTGGTTACGTTTTTTTGAGTAAATGCCAAGTGTGACCGTACTTAAGTGTACAATTATTTTCCGAGTCGAATTAACGGTGCTCCTCCGTCCGTTTGTTCCTCTAACACAATTTGGTATATATGAATATATATTTGTCTCCATTACTTTTCCCATAGACTACTTAGGGTTTTAAAATATTTGATATATCGCTTTCGATTAAAACATACTGATGGCTAAAACTGAGATGTGAAATTGATTCCCTCCACTTGATGATATGAAACCATTTTTTGCATTATTCTTTATTTTTACTTAATATGCGACTTGTGTAATACTATTTATTATGGATATTTTTTTAAGCATGTTTATTTTGCCTCCAGTACTTACTCTAATTTCACATTTGTACGTTTGGCACATGACAACGTTAAGAATAGGTCAGTATAGTTATAGTTTACTATATTTTTTTTTAGCTCTTAGTATTACACACGAGTACAAAACAAAAGTGTGCTACTCGTTTGTTTTATGTGTAGAAAAATGTGATACAGTTTGCGGATAGAACTATGTACATACTTCCAGCTCTATATATTTAGTGTTTCGTTTTGTTTTGAATACGAATGACATTTTTATTAGATATACATACATAATTAACTTAAACTTGGTGGCTTCTATGGCCATGAATTCTAACTAACTTGATTTAAGGGGATAAAATGAGACAAGAGGATCTTGCTGATGAAATTATTTTTAATTAAACTGAATTGTTGTTAATTATAATCTATGTTTTACTTAAATTGCCAGTAGAAATTAGACATTTAAAAAAGCTCCAGAATTGTCTAATTTTTATTGTATACGATTTATAAATTCTTGGATATTAAGAAAGAGGAAACAAAAACTATAGGGACTTTATGGTGAAAAATAAAAAAATCTAAATATTTATAATTTTGGTTATTTCGGATAAATTTATCAACATTTGCATAAATATATTTTATTTACTTGATTTATAACAACGAATTGAATTCCTATTGCAAATTGTGTCTTAAAAATAGTTTCATTGGTGCAAGACATTAAGTAGTGACATTTAATTATTTTATGATTCCCAAAAATTTCAAAACATTTTTTGTTAATTTTTGTGAAAGATATTTTTTACATAAAATAAATTTTTGTCTATGATTCCTCCATTAGAAGATTTGCTGTAGTGAATTTAGGTAGCAGTATACAGCACAGTGGGTAAATTTTTGAAAAAAAGAGAAATAAATCTGTAGCAGTAAGTCCGATTGCAACAAAATTGCACATGTCTAGAGAGAAAGTTTGTCGAGTTTAAGTTTTGAATTTTGCCCTCATAAACTACAGAGTGGAATACGACACCAAGATTTCGTTTGTGATCTGATTTCAATGATTATACTTTATACGAAAGTTACTAGTTACTAAAACAAATTTCTACATAAAATAGAAAATATTTATATATTATCTCTTTTAGTTTACGAGATATTCGCATATGAATATTAAATTGTTAACTTTTGTAGCTATTTTAATTATATTTTCCAATTCTTTGAAATATTTTTCTTTTGTGGATTAATAATAGTTTTATAAAGTCAGTAAAAAAAGAGTTCTTTAAACTTATCATAGAGTCAAAAGTTTGCCATTTTATGGCATAAAATGGTACTTCTTGTCTTTTTACATTATTTAAGAAATTTCCATGCAGACTTAGAACGTATTTATATTTTTCGGAAAACTAACTTTTTTGTTGACCAACAAATTTTAAACACTTTTTTACCGAGGGGACCATAGTCATTCAAAATATAGTTAAATATTTATTAAAAATTATATATTCTTCAAGCTTAAGCTCAAAATTTCTTTTATTTATTTCCTATTTCTTCCAATATTTCGCTACAACTATGTTTTCCGGTTTAAGCATCTGCATGCAAATGAATTTTATTAACAAATTTATAGAATTTTTGGAAAATGTATCTTTTTTTAAGTATAAAATTGTTAATAAGATTTATTTCTCTGACGATACTACATATTGGTGTAGCGAAATATTGGAAGAAATAAGAAATAAATAAAACAAATTTTGACCTTAAGCTTTAAGGAAATATAATATTTATTAAAGATAAAAAGGTCGAACAATTAGTTTAGTAAGCTAAATATAGTGAACTCGCAGAAACATGAACATCCAGTAACATGAACTACCGAAAAATATGAACATTTTTTTCAATTGATTACTGTAAAACGTGAACATAGGCTCAAGGCTCTAAAACGTGAACGTTTTATCGAATGTTATAGTTCAATTTTGTAAGCTTATTTATAAATTTTGGGATTCCCCGCAGAAGATTTTTGTAGTTTGTTTGTTGTAAACAACTTTTGTTGCATGTAAGTAGCTTCTTTTTAATTTGCTCCTTTTCAACAAAAACTAAATAAATACAGTTATAATTATCGTAGTTAACCTCTATTTTTGGTGAATTCAATAACATAATTTGGAAATTATTATCTTAGAAATCCTTTTGCAAACCATAGTAGCTATTTAGTATATTAAAATATGGCAGGGAATTACAAAAGGTAGCATCAAAACATGTTTTATAGATGAAAAATAACGTACATACTTTATTTTAAATTAAATAAAAGATAAGAGACTAAAATATATTATAGAAAAAATGCAATCTCAAACGCGAACAATATCGAAAACGTAAACAACCTAGGTAAAAATTAGTTCACGTTTCTCCGAGTTCACTGTATTTATGCAAAATTTAAATTTAGGGCAAATGTTATCAAATCTCATGGCTGATATCCAAAAATAATAATCGTCTTTATATTGCCCAATATGTTCTTAATTATTCTGCAAATGGATTATTAAAAACTTTTTTTGGGAATTGTGGGGTAATTTATAAAAAATTTTAAATTTAATTTTCACTTTTGTAGTTTGCACCAAAATATCCGAATATATGCAAAATTTTATTAAAAAATATTTATAAATAAAATTTTTAATTTGATTAAACCTTTTTTGTTTCCGCAAAATACTCAAAATAACACATGTTTATCTTATTTTCTAAAAACGTCTTTTATACATTTCTTACCCCCTGGCCCACGATGTCGAAGGATAACGTTCGCTTAGATAAGACTTAAGACACAAACTTTTTATTTTCTCAATCAAGTTTGCTTATTCCACAAGTTTGTGTCTTAAGTCTTATCTAAGCGAACGTTATCGTTCGACATCGTGGGCCAGGGGGTTATTTTTTTTAAAGTTCTATATAGTAAAAAAACACAATTTCCTATTCATTGATATACAATATGTGTTCCATGTCTTTTCCACCTGTCAATTAATTTGAGAATTCTTAACAAACAACTCATAAGTAACTTGCGACTTATTATTTTCTTTCTTATGTTTGCATTAAACTTTACTAATTATTACATATCACAAGAAAATTAAAAAAGTACAAATTCAAATTGAATTGTTAACCATTCTCGAATTAATTTGACACGTTAAAAAAATCGGAAAGTTCTAGAGCCACAAATGAGGGCCCTTGTTTTGATAATACCACTCCGTTCAATGTGTTGAAATTCCAGTTTGATACAGTTGCCATTAGGAATATGTGGAGCAACGAGGACAAAACTTTGGAATTGATCATGACCTTGAAAGGAAACGCATCAGTAGTTCTTGAAAGCGTAAAGTGATGACATAATGGATGCACTACACCATAAGTATGGTGGAGAAAAAAATTATTTATATATAAAAAAATTCCAACTTCTGTTGAAATACTTAAATAAAACTCAAATTTAGTGTGCTAAAGTCATTGCATAATATTTTCACATCATCATCATCTTTGCCTTAATTGTATTTTACTGAAGAAAACGTTAAGAACGATTTTCAATTTAATATTCATGACACAAAAAACGAAACATCTTCAGTTTGTTGTCTTTCTCACAAGTATTTTGTAAAAAAATGCAATTAGGTAAAATCCATTAGTGTAAAAAGTGCGTCTTTGTAAGTTTTCTTTTTATTATGTTTGTATTTTTTTGCATAGCAAATTATTTTAAAATCATTTGCAACAGTTGTATTTTAAATACATTTTTCAACTGAAGCAGCAGTCTTAAAGAGCGTTATTTGTTATTTATAAAGAAACATTTCAAGGGGCGTATAGGGGAAAAAACTAAAGTTTCAAATATATATGCTGTAAGGAAATATTCTAGTACATTTGCTTGTTACAATATTATGCAATTCAATTTATTATTCCAAAGAAATTTATTTGGCGAAACTTTTTTTAAACAACAATATTTCTTCCTTTAAATCTATGGCCTCAAACTGCAGCCTTTTCTCTTTTTTTCAGCTGTTTAATTATCGAGAATATGTATTTTTTGTCCAGTCAAAAATATTCATACTTAGTGGGTATTCTTACTTGTTTATGCCAAAATCCATTTACTAATTGCAAACTTTTTAATTATTTTGGGTCAAACGCAAAATGTGGGTGGGTGTAATGTTTGCACTTATCGTGTATATTGTCAATAGTGTGAAATGCTATACGAAACCTAGTAGAAAATTATAATTGGTCAAGACTAGTTATGATGACCTACATAAGTTGTTAGATAAATTTTCAAAACTCTTTAAACATTTTGTATACGAAAATTTGTTACTCATTTATAGGTACAATTTCATATAATCTTGCTATATAGTTTTTCAATAGTTTCTTATAATATGACTCCGTTTTTCAGGAAATACAATTAAACATCAGAAAATTAAGCGTATGCATGTGTGAAACTAGTATTAAGTTTTTTCATTGTGCATGGTTATGGTGTAAAATGTTTTCAAGTATTTAAAGAAATAGAAAAACATTTCCAACAAAACTTTGGTAGTAATTTTCGGCTGAAATTGTTATTTAGAGGTCTTTTGTCATAACAGTAGAGGGCTTAATAAGAGATAGCTAATTGAAGTTTTTTTTATACAAGATTTATAATTATTTTGAAAAATAAAATAAATATTTAATATTTGTTTAAATTTTATATAAATAAACGTAGCAATATAATTAGCAGCTAACTGCTTTCTACATATTATTATTATTATTATTTATCTTTCACATATCCAATTTTATTAAATTTTTTTCAGCGTTAATACTAATAACACAATTAACTTGTGCTAATAATTTGCACACAATTGTTAAACGTGAAGTGGTTGCATAAACCACAACATTTTTTCGCTGCGTTACTTGGTTTGACCGTGTGGCTTTAAGGTCATACCAGGCTGATCTCAAAACCAACAATGTGTATATATATATATATATGAGAGTTTGTAGTTTATTTTGCTGGTGCTTTACAAACACATCGTTTCCAGTGCCTATAAAGTACTGAGTTTATTACTGCCCACATATAACAAAAAATGCAGTGAAAGTGTTCATAGAGATTTTTCTGCTGGTGCAGGGCCAAATTTCTGTTTGCTGTTGCAACAATAGGTTTTTATACGTTAAATTAAAAGTCATGTCTTTTTGGTGTTTTAAATTTGTCTATTGTATTATCCAGGTTGTTTTAGTTCTTTTACATGTTGTTTTACATACGCATATAAAAACAGTTGTACAACAACCGCAACAGTTCATAAATATTTGAAAATAAACTTTTAATTCTTGAACATTTTATTTCCGAGTTTGCTTAAAAAATTTTTTATGATAAAATATATTTTATAAACGGAGGTAAAAATAAGAAATTTAGAGTAGCTGGTTTCAAAATGTTTGAAAAACAATGACAAGTTCTGACAAGAGTTATCTGCATAATATCTTATGTAACTCTTGAAGACTCTTGAATTTTGAGTTGTATTATCGGAAATATTTATATAAATACAGAAAATTTCACATAAAACTTTGGGGTACAATTAAAACAATTCTAAATACACCATCATTTATGTACTTTAATTTGGTTTTGTTCAAAGTAATTTCGAACATATAATTAGAGGGTATGAAAATAAATCTTATTATGATATTTGAAAAGTGCATCCTAAAACAATAACCAAACAATATAAGTCTTGTGAAAAGACCCTAAAAAATATATTTCTATTATTTTGTCATAAATTAGAGGTTAGTGAAGCTTTAACTGTCTTCTTTTTATAATAAGGCTGAGTACGGGGTCAATCACTTACAAAAAGTCTTTATTTGTGATTTAAGTTAAATACTGCACTAATAAAAAAAATCTAAACGTAATCCATGCTTTCACTAATGATTTGTTTCAGTCCAAAAATCAGTGTGTTGTCTCTGTTACGCTTAGGTCTGATTAAGAATAAGAAATAATATAGGATACTAGAACTTAAGTTTGGTTTTTTTTTGTGTAAAACAGAAAACACTTGAATACTAAAATTTTATAAAAGGTAAATTAAAAAAATTAACTCTTGTCACTCTTACACAAATCCCCCTAATAATGTCATAGAAAACTTACTTCGCCTTAATTCTGCAATATAAAATATTGCTTCAGGATGAGGTTTTGTAAATTTATGCACGGTCGTTATCGTGCATGAGTTTTTTTTTATTAAAATTTTTTATTTTTCTGTACTTGTACAAATATTTTGACTGTCTCAATACATTGAGAGAATACAGCTAAATATGTTTAAAAAATATTATGCAGCACCCGGACTTTAAGTGAACAATGGCTTATTTATACATATTTGAAAACTCGCACTATTTTCATATGCACTAGCAAAAATTATACTATGGCGTATGAAAATTAATATTATTATTAATTTTATTATTTAGGTTATTTCGTTTTAGTTCCCTAAGGTATGCAACATTTTTATCACAAATTCATATATACATACATGTTTATTAGGGGTGGAATAGTGTTATATTGAAATACTTAATAATAAGATTTGGATACGCTAGAACCTTTAATTTTGTGGGGTTTTGCAAAAAATGCATGAGCCAAAAAATAAGGGGGGTGGGATGGGGGTAAATGGCAAAATCCACTTAAAGCTTAACTGCCCCTGAGTCGCACTTACAGAGTTAAAACAACAGACCGACCCTTACTAATATTTCCTCTCCTACATTATTTATGGACACACCTGGGAGTCTCCTAAAGGGGGTACAAAATAATATTGTATGATAATTATATTTATAAAGCTGGAGGTTCACAACTCGAATTTTAGCGTAAACGCGTTTATAGTTTTATAAACCTTTTTAGAGTAAAGTATTTCAAGTTACATGTGAAGATTTTTCGCGGCAATAATTTTTGTTTTATATATACATATGTTTGTTCGGAGGTAATGTTGTAAGCTCAACTGATTTATTTTTTATATGAAGTTTTTTATCGGTTTGTTTGTCAACGTCATATACATAAAAAATGTTTTTTCGACTGTCATTTTTTAGTGACATCACCTTTAAAATAAATTTGCTATTCATTTGTCGATATCAACTGCTTGCGTCGCTTTCAAAAGTAGAAAGTAAACGAACTTTTCGCTTTTCAAGCATCAACACTTCCTACGCTTTTAAGTGTGTAAACTAAAATATACGATTACATTGATTCTACTTTTTTGGCAGTTGTTTTGAACGCGAGAAAAGGGTAAACGCTTGGTAATGGACTTTTAGATTAAGACAAAGTTCGTAAAAGTTAAAGATTAGCAATATTTTAAAGGTTAAAGATAATAAACCAATTATTAGAAATATAGCTCTGTTTTTTGTAATTAAAACAACAAAGACGCGAGCAGCGTATTTAAAAAATGTATTACGACTTTATGAGTTACTAAAATACATTAAACAAAAATAGTTTGTTTGAATACATTTCATAGCACTTATGCACCAGAACATTCGAATTGATTGTATATTTTATTGACTTAAAAACACTTTTCAGCCTACCTTCCTGTATTATTTGTCAAATGCTATATGTATATTATTTATTATAAATTTTATATTGCAGGCCATAAACCAGAACTAAAAATTATTGGAATTACTGCAAATAGGTTTGCTTTATATATTATTTATAACATATGTTACACACATAAAGAATAAAGAAATTCTAGGAAATTGTGCTGTTAATATTGATTTTAAATAATAGAAACATTCGTATATGTAGGTCTATGTACACATTACTCCTGTCCTTGAAATAAGTTTGTGTTGTAACTATATTTGGTGATTTTTCAGCATAATGCTTAATGACTAATTTACTATGTATAATGTAGTAACTTAATTTCTAAAAGGATTTTCTAATAACGTATTCTGTGAGATCTGACATCAGTGTCATTACCTGCAAAAAGTTTTAGGGATATAAGCGGTTGTTGTAAGTACTTGACTCCAATGATAACATTGTGTTAAGTAATCAGTTAAAATGCTAGTTTATAAGTAATAAAGTCGCAGTATTTTGCATTTAACTTATTACTTGGTAATAAGAGTTTTTTTTGGGTTAGAATCATTAAATTAAAGAAAATTGCATGAATAAGTCTTAGTTCCTAAAGCTTAAGTTAGCTTTAGTATAAACAGATAATATATACATTATAAAACAAAGAGCAAAGAGTTTTCTGAACATATAAACATGTAGAAGCCTGTTGGTATATGTGCCATGTATGCCTTTGTATATTTATTTTAAAAAGGTAAATTTTTATTCTTTATGTTTCAAAACAAATGTTTGCTTTATAAAAGCAGATTTATACGTTTTCATTTAAAAATTTTGCATGTTCATTTGTAAAAGGTCACTAATCCGTTCAATATGAGTTTAAATTTTGGCAGATTTTCAAAGAAACATATAAAAATACTGCGAAAAATTTAAAACATATATTTTTAATAATTTTGCGAATATTTTTATGAGCTTTAGAAATAAAAGGAGAAAACTGAATTTTCAATATTTAATTTTTTAAATCATCATGTCTACACGCAAAATGTTACAAGATATAGATGTTTTTTGATTTTGCACATTTGTTTTTTTACGGTAATGTTTACATAAATTCTTCTTTAAATATAATAATATAAAATTTTATTATATAATTTCATAAATAGTTTTACTTTACCTTATATTTTACATTTTTTTTTAAATTTATTAAAAAGTTGCTTCTTTTTCAAACAAATAAATGTACGAAATGTTTAGTGTATTATAATTACCCAGTCAAAGATACTTAAGAAGTAGTTCCAGGTGAATCATATATTTTATAATAGTTTTTAGATTATTTTCAATAATTAACAAATAAGAGTTTGTGCCGAATCGTATATACCCACCACCAATATACCAGTAGTGGGTAAAATTTGTACCTACTTGAAATTATTTTATGTTACTTTTTGTATCGGTAACGACATTTTTAATCGTTAACTTAATTTTCACATTCCTCACATGGGAACTATCACATATTATGTAGCGATTGGCATAAAATATTTTGCCATAATTTCTATGTATTTGAGGCCTGTTTTGGTTAAATTGGAGCTATGATCACTTATGGATTAGCCTTCACATAATCCAATAGTATGTTGTTATTGATGGTTTTTAAAGTAGTCCTCATTTGGGAGCTATGAAATGGTCTATGATCATATATGGACCGATTATCATAAAAATGATTACGAGGATTTTGAGATATATGTATATATGAATTATTTGTATAGAGTTTAAACATGATAGTGATGTTTAGTGTGAAACTTATTTGTGCTGAATTTCGTATGGATACTGCCTTTGTCTAAGCATGTATTTAAATAAATACCATAGAACCAAATTCCAGCAAGACATTAGTGTGTCGGCTATGAAAAGTCGTGTACCGATTCTTAACATTTTCTATAGGATTTGTCCTTCTTAATAAAAATAAAATCTATAAAACTTCATGATATTATCTACATTATATTTGAAGAAAATAACAAAAAAAAAAACCTAAAAAGAACCGATTTTTTATAATACTTTGCTCTTTTTTTTTTGGTGGTGTGTATAAAATTCACTTGAAAGGTGTATCAGCTTTAGTTACGACTATTTAAAGATACACAATAATGGTTAATTTTTCCAAAATATTAAAACTATAATAAAATCTGGAGTTTTTCTAATGTGTGTATGTGTGTACGGAATATGATGATTCATGATTTTCTAAGTATATCACTCATACGTTTATGTGTACCAATTTGTGTATATGTGCATCTGCTTACTTAATATCTTTTCTACGGAAGAATGTGAAATAATGTAATGCTGTTCTAAGTGACTGTTCCGAACTAGAGATTTTACTTACCATTTGGGGCCACCAATGGGTGACTTCCACCTAGGTGGAAGCTGCAAATCATGGCCCCAGGAAAAGTGTTCGTAAAGGGAAAATTTAAAAATAGACACAATAACATTCCCACACTACAAAAACATGAACATTTGGGGTTACCTTTCATTTCTAAAATATACTTAAATTATAAACTTTAAAAATTATCCTAAAAATCCTACACAAATATTAATAAACATTAAACAATATTCAGACTGTTTAACATTAAATTGTTTGGGTTCCACTTTAGGATTATTTATTATTTATCTTAGAACGATTGTGAAATTAATTGTTCTTAATTAGAAGTATTAAATACACATAAAAAACAATAAACTGGTAACGAAGTTTGAATTTTTTTCAGGAAAAAATAGAACTTGTTCACGATTTTCTCTTTAGTGTTATTTATGATTGTTAAGCACTCGTATAAATATATGCTAGTTGAAAATTTTTTTAAGGAATGAATATAGTTGTGTTTAAAAATCAAATCATTTAATAAGTGAAAGTGTTGTCTAAATTGCTCTTTTTAAAGGAAATCTTCTGTATAATGGTTGTGGTATAAGGGTGAAATATAGTAATTGACAAGTGGCAATTGACTGTCCAAAATTACTTTTGTTGAGTAAAATAATTGCTTTCTAAAGGTTTGAATTGGCTCGCATAATAGTCACTAAAAGGACAATTGATTTAACGCTGTATTAAACAGAATGTATAAAAAAAAAAATTTGCTAAGAGTAGACATGTGTCAAATGTCGAATATATATCAATTGATGTAATTCAAGCAATAACACAGAACTGTAAATTACTGTCTATAAGTTATACTATAACTAAGACTGCTGGGTAAGCTTATTTTGTCGTTTTAGCTATTTTTTTAATACACAGTTTGTGTGAATAGGCTTCAAATGTCTTAACTGCCTTATCAATCGAAATACCGCTTGGGACCATTAAAAGCTAAATTTTTAGACACTACTTTCGAAAGGCTGGGAATAGATGGCGCAATATAGACACATGCAGGACCACCAGAAATATGTGGACATTATATAATAGAAACGCCACACGAAGCTCTAGAATATGGTTATTGGAACATTGGTAAGCATGAAAGCGAGTTCCACTTTCTTTCAATATAAAGTTGCCAGGACTGTGGGAAAGAAGAATCATATTTGTGTGAATGTCCGGCTCTTCAAAACTCTATACTCCAACTTTTCAACACTCATGCACTCAGACAGTGCGTTTGTAATATATAGGATATAGTATTCCTTACTTAATAGTAACTGAATATAATCTAGTCTAAGTACTAAATGATGTGGTCCTCTTCAAAACGAAATCAAAAGATTTCACTTGAATGCTTGCATGCAGCGGACAACCACGTAAAGCAACCAACAATCCCAGTGTGAAGAGGCATTATCAAGACGAGCATTATTTGTTGATGCTAAGATTAAAAAAGCTAATGTTTACGATTTTTTGAGAGAAACGTAAACCACATGATTATTATACATATATGAATTACAAAGAAAAATATTCTGAACTTTCAAAATTTTGAAATCATTGACCAACTTTTCATTAATTTAAAATGAAGTTGCCAAGAGAATGACTCTAAATTGTATCTCCGTCTTTGACATTTTATTATATATAAATTATATTATTTTGAAAATAATATATTTTACATATTTTGTTTGCGTTTTAAAAATAAAGATTTCTCTTTGTAAGCAAAAAAAGTTTTCATTCTAGTATTACTAAATATATGTATCTACAACATATACTGGTGACATCAAATCATCTTATTTACTTTTTAAGTTTTATCACGTTTTCTGATCATACTTTACATAATTCCTAATTATTGCAACAATTTGCATACAAGAAAAATTGTGAATATGTTAAAATGTTTCCCTTTTTACAGTTTTTCTACAAAGACACGTTGTGAATTTATAAATTCGTGTGCTGGAGCAATAAAAATTTCCTTCAGCACCACAATATGTTTGCTTATTTTAGTTAATGAGACATGTATGTACTATACATGTTTTTTACTAGTGTTTTTCTGTTCTAAAGTTACAAAAGGTTAATTTTGCAGTTGATTGGAGTCAACCTTGATTTGATTTTTGTATTTTTTTGTGTTTTTGTGTACTTACCGTTATTTTTAAGCGTGCAATTGGCGGTGATTCTAATGTTTCCAATATAGCTGTAGCGCTATTGTAATTTCCAACCAACAAACAATATTGTGCCACACCACTCCAAAGCTCAACACATCTGCTGCGTTCTTGTATACCACCACACTAAAAAGGAGAAAAATGAAGCAAATTGCAGGGAAATAATTAAAGCAAAGGTGTTTTTTTTAAATGGAGGTGTTTTGCTGCATAGCGATAATGTGAATAGAATAATTCAAAAATGGTATACAGCGGAGAGCACAAATGAGCTAATACTTTGTGCACTTGTTATTACATAAAAATAAGTCTAATAAAGAATATTTAAAAATGTTATTTTTTCAATAATTTTATGTTTAATATTTAACAAAATAATTTATGAATCAAAACTATAAGTATCAGCTTCTAAGGCAAAAAACATACAAAGTGCAAACAGAACGCATGTATTAAATTTTTCATCATACAAAACAAAGTCCGATATTTCATAAAGCACTTTTTATATGTATTTTGGTTCCCAGTAGGAACAAAGGGCTACATACTCTTCGCCAATTGTTCAATTAATTTATTTAGAATAATCTTTCATACGAGCTGAATCCGCTGCCAAATCTCCTTCAAATGGGTTAGATTTAATTGGGGTTGTCTCAAATGTCTCTTCGCGATTGACCACAAATTATCAATCGAATTGAGGTAGGGACTTTTTGCTGGCCACTGTACCAAAATACAATTCTGCTCGCTGAGTCATTCTTTCGCGATTTCACTATCTAGCTAAAAAGTAACTTTATCCACATGATAAACGCTATAATCTATAAAACCGAAAAGATGAGTTTGCAAAATACACAGATAGTTATTATTCCTTACATTTGAAGTGATCAGAGGAGCCATTACAAGGGCGGTTCGGAAACGTCTTAGCCAAGCACAGAAAGAGAATAGTTAGTTAGGTTTTCAAAAACATTTTGATTTTTCAATATAATCTCTTAAACTTCAATATACTTAGTGCAACGCTTATCAAGCAATTCTATCCCTTGATTAAAATAGTTTACCTCAAGGCCTTCCAAATAGTGGTTTAAAGCTGTAATTACATCTTCATTTGAGGTAAAACGATTGCCAGCTAGGATTTTTTAGATTTGAGAATAGGTAAAAGTCCCTTGGAGCTAAATCAGAAGAATAACGTGAGTGGTCAAGCAACTCGTACTTTAATTCATTGATTTTAGCCATTGTTAAAACACTCTTGTGGGCTAGTGCGTTGTCTTGATAAAAAATTATTGTAAGCCAGGACGTTTTTCTCGAAATTTTACATTTAATTGATCCAAAATGTTGCAATAGTACTCTGAATTTATTGTTTTACCCTTTTGCAGATAGTCGATAAATGAGATATATTTGAAGTCCCAAAAAACCGTTGACATAACCTTACCAGCCGATTAAATTGTTTTTGCCTTTTTGGGGCAAGTGCTCTAGCTTCAGTCCATTGCTTGAATATTTCTTTCATCTCTGGAGTATAGTGGTGGATCCATGTCTCATCAGCAGTTACGAAAGGACACTTTAAATCCATTTGATTTCTTAAAACGATCAAAACAAGCTTGAGAAATTTTCATTCTTATACGTTTTTGGTCGACTGTTAACAAATGTCGTGCAGAAAGGTTTTTCATCTTCTGTTCTACATGCTAAAATAAATAGACTCGATCATTTGAGATGCCCATTATATTTTCTATTTCACGAACTTTTATTCGTCGAGCATTTAATACCATGTCATGCAATTTGGGTACAATTTCTGTTGTTGTTGCTGTTTTTAGGCGTCCACTATCTGGTTCATCCTCAATGCTTGTACGACCACGTTTGAATCCAGCAACCCAATTTTTTACTGTTCATCTAACACATTCACCATATCATTATGAATTTCTTGTCCCGATTAATCGTTTTAATTTAAATATTTAAATACACGACGAATTTATAAATTTTCCATTGTAAAAAAATGAAGGAGTAGCCAGATAAAACATATATTTACATGTGTTCATATTTCAGATGGAAGCTTCCAAAACACTTAAGTTTTTTCTGTTCAGACCGCGCTTTCTGTTCTAGGCTAAGAAGTTCTCGAACCACCCTCGTACATCAAGCAATCCTATATCATGAGGTTACTTTCACCGTACTTTAATGTTACCTTTACAATGTGTCTTTGAATTCTGTGGGCTCTCTGTTAAACTTAAACCATATCTCGACAGTGCAGGTTTTAATTTGTTAATGCTAAAATGTAACGAAGGGCTCGTCTTGCTGCTTATAATCTGATTTGTGTTATTATAAGATGAGCGTCCGCATAGGTTTAAACTTTTTACGATGTCTGATTTGTGGTTTAATTGAGTTACTTTGAACTGTTTTCCTATTGTTCTCAATGGCTCTTGACAGTTTCTTAATTATTAATTACACTTTGATTTGTGTTGGATAATTTGCAAAAAGTGTTTATCACATGCAATTATATTAATATTAAACCAATGTTTCTTTTAAAGACATAAACAAAGCAAACACATATAAATCTAACGGCAAACTATGATTTTTTGAGCAAATATTTCAAAATATATACTTGCGTAATATTGATTATATGCCAGTTTTTGGCACTAAATGTTTAGTTGCCAAAAACTATTATTCTCGAATTTATATTTTAAATTTTTTTGTTTAGCATTGAACCTAAAATAATTTACAAGCAATATTTTTAAAGTCTCTTTATTAGTTTTATTTTTATGTTGTGCTCTTCACTATACTTAATAGAAAATAGATTTTAAATAGAATTTAATAGTTATGCAAGTTGAATTATATATTTAGTTTGATTTCCTTTCTTAGTTGTATTTTATTTTATTATACATAAACTTATACATAAACTTACTATACATAACTATTTAGTGAACACTTAAGATTTCACAAATTATTGTTTCTTGAGATTTCTATTAATAACAATTATTTATTTGAACTATTTATCTTAATGAACTCAAAAAGCCAGTGAATTTCAAATGTTCGACTTCAGGTTTCAATTTGCCAACAAAATTGTTATGCAGTATTTCCAAATTATTTCACAGTACAGTAGAACTTTCATTCATATGTAGTTAAAGGTAAATAAAAAAGTAATTGAAATCTATGTTTAGCAATATAAAGAAATCATTCACGCATATCAATAAATTGTAAGTAGTATTAAGTCATATAAAAGTCTAGTTAGAAATACTATATATCGATGGTCTCATGTAGAAAGGCCCTAACTCGCATATTTGAAACTTTACAGGAGAAGGTAAAAACATAGTAGAAACTGTAATATTCAACATGTAACTTTTTGTGTACAACTGCTTATAAAAGCGTTATTTTTTACACTATTGCAATAAATTTTTGTGAGGAGGTGTATTTGCGATAAATGCATTGGAATCGCAAAAAAAACAAATTTCGAAAAAATAGCGAGTTAGGGCCTTTCTACATGAGACCAACGATATGTATGTACGTTTTACGTATTCTGGCGTTTGTGCTTGTGGCACTTTATGGAATTTGCACATTATTGGTTTATGGAGAGTTTGAAGAGTATATTACTCATACACTTGAATATGTGTAATTAAAGTGGCTAGCAAAAGTGGACGAATATTTATGTATGTATGTATAAACAATTGTTACAAGGAAAAACTAGAAAAGTCAAACCAAGATTTTGAAGGATAGGTTTTATAAATATAAAATTTTAAGAATTTGAACATATATATAAAATTAAGTGTTTTTTAAGAATAACACAAGTTCCTCAAATACAGCGTACCTTTGTTATCTGTTATGACTTTGTTGATTCTAGCTTACACTGTACGGTGGGGCAAAATTAAAATGTTTTGTGAATAAATCTGAAATATCTAAGTTACTCGTTCGCTTAAAAGGAATCTTTACAGTAGCATCGTTGCAGATTAATTAGGAGCTGCGTAGTGATGTCTCAAATTAGGATACTTTTGACATGCCACATTTCTAAACGTTAACGATTTTTTTAGGTTTTTCTACTACTGGTTAAAGGATTGATGTGAGAACGCATAGAATTCTGATGAGAGAAAGTGGTGTTTCTCGAAACATATGTAAATTCAACCAACAACCCAGGTTCGAATCCCATGCCAAGAAAAATTATCTATAAAATTTTAATAATAATTTTCATGTAACAATTCATATCTTCAGTAAAAACAATTTAATGAAAATTAAATTTAATAAACTCGAGCCGAAATAAAAGAAATATCAAAGATTTAAAATTAACAGTTCAAATAAAAATAATAATTGTTTTTCCAAAATTTTAAAGTTTTAACATATTCCTTAAATTTTTAACATATTCATCTCGATAAGAATTTTAAAGATTTCGTGAATAATTTATTTGAAAATATCTGAAAATATTTAAAATAACTTGGACTGGTTTTTTGAATAATGAGACACAATTTATGAACGCTGTTATTGACATTTAACCTGTTCATTAAATAATCAATATAGAAATCATATGGTGGCAGTTTAAAGCAATAACCTTAACGAGTCCAAACACTACCACACATACACACACCAAAAACAGCCGGTTCTACGCACCGGAATGACCTGAGATCACTCGGCCAAGGGTTGTCAACTCAGCAAAATTATGGATTTTATATCTGAAAGTTGAGAATATTTTTAAGTTTTGTCCTAGAACCCGTTTTCTTAAGAAATTAATATATAGGGACAACAATATAAAGAAAATAAACTAAAATATAAAGGATTTCCTAAAGGATTTCCGAATTAAAGCTTTTAAATTTAGTTTTCGAAAAAGCTTAAAACTGTAATTCCAAAACGGGCAACAGTTCTCGATATAACGATATTTTCCAAATTATTAAAATTATACTTTAACTTATTTTAGATCACATATTGCAATATTTTGAATTGCATTGTCACAGTTTTATAAAAATTAGTATTTGTAGTAAATAACTTGATAATAAATTTGCTCATTTCTATCGAACCAGTTGGAAAAATCATATTAACTTTCAACATATGTATTTTTATTTTGACTCACTGGAAACTCTAATTTGTGTTCGTAAGCATATACATACACTCTATTTACGGATACCCCACCACAATTCTCAACACATAAAAATACTTAAGAATGATTGTTTTAACTGAAGCTTCACATGCATAAACTCATCACTTGCTATGCGTATTAGTGATGAAGCTAAATTCCGAAAACAAAAACATTGTAAACACTGTATACGAATAGTGCGCACTTGTTATTAAAAACCTCAATAACTTGGCTTCAATTTCTAAAAATTCTCACATGTTGGCAACAATTTCTGGGGAATGTACGAGTGAAAATAATATGAAATAGTTTAACAGTAAATAAGATACACAAATTAGTTTTCGTTTTCCCTCCCTCATTATAGTGCGAGCAGTCAAATGAAGTTTTGGTTATTGAAATATTCCTATGAATTTGAACTATACACGTTTGCATTTGAATACTTAGAATGGAAGATGCCTGGCAGTTGCGGTGAATCATTATGTACGAGTATACACACATTTCAATGTAAAGTAGATTGCAAAACATTTATATTGATAAAGTTGTTAGTAGTTAGAAACTTGATGAAGTATGTTAGATAATAATTAAGGAATGCAAACATTTTGATAGGATTATAGTAAATCAAATAATTTTCGCAATATGTGGTTATAAGTATGTTAGAACAATAGTTAATGCTTTTTTTACACATTTATATGTTAGTTTCTTAGTAGGAAATTTAACGAAATAAGTCGTACCAACTGATATTATTGAATGAAAAATTATAAGTCCAAACTATATGGACTGCAACAAAATGCTCAGTGTAATTTCCAAACAGTTCCAGCTTCCTTTCAGTTTTATACAGTAGGCCAAAATGAGTGTATTTTGTAAATAAATATGCAATTTTTAACTGGCTGATGCAATTGAAATGAAATTTCACATATACCTAACAAAGGAGTACTCGAGTTCAATTTTTGATAATGAACTCCCAAAAACGCAAGGCTCCGTTCTTTATCCTACATTATTTCTTATCTTTATAAATTGCCTTTTGCAAGCAACATTTGCCATTCATTAATTCATAGACCAAACACTTTGTAGATTGGGAAAATAAGACAAAACATGAATGATATACTTAGCCAAGCTCTTAAGGTAATCTCAGAATTGGGTTGTGACGTTCTAGGCATAACAATTCAGTGTGATGTTCGCTGGACCAAACACATTTTTCAAGTGTCAAAAGAAGCGTTCAATTGCCTTGGTTTTTTTAAACGATGTAGAAAATACTTTACTCCATTTGATCTCCGTACTGTTTACACTACCTATATTCAACCGAAAATGGAATACAACCGGTGCTTCGAAGTTTGTTTTGAAGTTACTTGACCGTGTACAGAAAAGGACGAAGATGCTCATCGGTGACAGTAGGTTATCCAACTCTATTGATTCATTGGATCATCGTCACAATGGGTTATGTTTCACTGTTCTAATGATACTATAAGGGAATGTGTTCTGCTGAAATTAGGGAATTTGTTCCCGTAATACATGTTCTTTAGTCAGCGCCCATCCATTCATGGTCGACTGGACAGTGGATCGCACAACACATTACAGAGAAAATTCTTTCTGTAGCCGTACTGTTCGTATGTGGAATAAACTACCTGCAGAATATTGTCTGTCACATTTATTATAGGAAATTAAAATCAAATGTTCACAAACACTACTCCTTCTATCCTCCCTCGCACAACCAATTTATTTAGTTCCAACACAATGCATTGCATGAGTAAGGGTCGTCCCCTGAGGGCTGGTCGAATTAAAAAAAAATTCGTTTAGAAATACAAAATTATGAGAGTAATATTTTGATGTTAGCCTAAAATCGGAATTTTTAGAGAAACTTTAAATATGTTTTAATAATAACAGGATGTTTGTTATTGAACATACTACATATATGCGTAGATATGCATATGTAGAAGATGTAAAAATTACAGCAAATATATAATTTAGAACATGGAAATCCCACAGTCGTCAAATATCGGCCAGAAAAATCCCCATTTTCCTTTTTTTTAATTTTGGCATTATAGTCGACATTTGGTTGTAAACGAATAAATTAATAATATGAATATAATATAATATTTGTAATTCAAGCTTAAAAATTTTAGAGCAATTATACTAAATTCAAAATTTCACTAAAAATATTTTAAATAGGGAAAGGTTTATTTAAAGTCTATGTAGGATAATTTAGGCGAAAACTTTTTTTGTTAAGATATCTCACCTCTTAAAAAATTGTAAAAGAAATATAAGTTCCTTAAAGGTACGGTCACATTTGGCAAATATTAGCCGAAAAAGCCGTAACCACTAAATAAAGTATATTTGAACTAATTTATTAAAAAAAAAAACTTCGTTTATTTAGGACGAGACACAATAAATATTTAGTTTTATTTTATTTGATGCTGTTTAATCTAGGACTCAAATTAAGCCTGTTATCTTTACTACTTTAAAAAATTTTCAAATTAAGAATACCTCGAAGACGTCATGAGCATTGAACATGGTCGATGACGAGCCTGCAAGTGTCATAATAAGTGAAAACCGGCAAACTAGTCTAACCGTTACCTGTTCTATCGTTGCGAGACCACATGAACCTACAATGTGTGATAATACCTCCTAACATGATTCTAGTACTAATTAAAGCGGTTTCTTTCATCCATATCATCCCTTTAGAAGCCAATTAACTGATTCCCTACCCATACTCCTCTCCATGATAAAGTAATTGCACTCTTGCATTGGGAAACAACTTTAAACAAATTTGTGCTAAAATAAGTGGTTGATTTGTGCTTGTTTGAGTAAATATTTGCCATGTGTGACCATACCTTAAGAAACTTTTTTTGTAGGAAGCAAAAAGTAAACGTTTTTCTTGCAAAACAAATACTAAATTTTAACATATTCTGAATTTTGAAATTAAAAAGCGACTTCTTTAGGATTCTTGTTATATATATATTTATATTGAGTTGAAATATAGTTCATATGATGTTCTTATTTCTCTTCACTAAAAGAAATTATTACAATAAATTTGATATTCTAGATTTAGTGGAATTATAATTTTCAAATCCGTGTAACTCAATAATTTCAAGAGATAACTAGTGCACGCGACTTGGCTCCATTAAAACTATGGTTATTATCATAATAAATTAAAGAAAAATCAAATGTCCTGAATACATGTATCGTAATAATTATATGTGGCCATAAAAATAGGAACTTTTTAAGAATTACTAATCTCTGCCAATGACCCCTTAACACTATACTACAGTCGCCTTCAAAAAGTTCATTAAACTCCATGCAAGGACGGGTACATTGCTCTCGTTTCTAAAAATCTTAATTTAATAATTGCTTAATTTACGTTTCGTCTGTCATACAAAAACCTACAGCAATCATTTCCTCATAAATATTTTATGTTGCTCGGTAATTTATAAACCCTAACAGCAACAAATAGACACGTACAGTCAACAATTTTAATTGAAATAAAAAAATGGTCCCAAAAACATGCAGCAATGAAAAAAAACAACTTTGAAATTTGCTAACCAAACAATAAGTAAGATTTGAAAATCTTCTACTTGTACCGGAAATACACATTTACCTAGTTTACGTTAAGTTACGTGCCTGTAGGCAGAATATTTTTATTAACTGCTCCTCATACAGTCAGTCCTGAATGAACATGTGTTGACAAATTTGTAAGTCTCTTCTCTGTTATTTTTACTTTCTTTTTGATAAATAATAAATGTAATACGAACAACAAAAAAAAATTGCTGATGAGAATTGTTGATAAGTAAGGTAGTGATTTTTTACGCAGTGAGTGTTTGCCCTTTGCTTTAGTTGATGTTAAAGGTATGGAAGGAATCGGATGTTGCACTATTGCAAAAATGAGTTGTCAAATGGTAGAAGTGAATACTGAACAAAGTTGTTATACACACTTCATTTGTTATTAAAATTCAATGACATACTTGCATATATGCCAAAAATTCAGTACACATTGTGAATAAATTAAAATACTCGTAAGTTCATAAAGAAATCGTATACAGGAAGTTACTGTTTTTTTTTTGTGAACATTTTATATCAGTGTCAGTGTTACAAATGTGAGGAAAATAAATATAACTTTTGTGTGATTCTCAGTGACCAATGTAAGTACAGTGGTTAAGTAGAGACAAAATTTATGAACATTAATAATATAATGACAATTCATACTTATTATTGGTTGTATCAGAAATATTCTAATATTCTATTGGTTGCATCAGAAATATTCTAAGTCGAATGCATGTATTGAAAATAAAACTTCTCGTAGTAGCTGTTAATGTAACTATAACATTTTCTATCTTGTATGCAACACTTTTGATTGTCTAAAAATTGTGCTATCGAAACTACTGTGCAAATAGTTCATATATCTCATTTCGTAAGGTTTTGAAGCAGCATATGAAAAGGAATTGTTGATTATCTCGATGTGTGGTAGATTTTCATTATATTTTTCGTTATATAAAACAAAAACTTAAGCTGCTATATTAGACCAGCTCATGAAAATATCAAATATCAGTCAAACACCAATTTAATAGGTAATCTTTTGAAACTATACCTTTTTCAAAAGTTTTTATTTTTAAATTCCTTCTTAGTAAAATTCATTAAAACTAAATGTAAGAATATACATATTTGTGCTTAAAAATTTGTCAAGTTATTGAGAATAAACCAGCGCCATTGTGCACTGTATTAAAATGTCAAAGTTTTAGTTCGTTTCAAGCTATTTTTGTTTGCTTCAACTTTGACTGCTAATAGCAGTTTATCATTAGTTGTAAAACATTATTCATACAGAATCCGGTCACATAAATGTTTTGATTTACTTTAAGACCGCAAATTGATACTCAGTTATTAATATTGCAGAAAAGTTAAAAATCAATAAGATTTTTTCATTGTCAAGAGCTACAGTACCACTGTGCTTTGTCTAAATTTAAATGCAAACTAGCAGTAATGCAATTCTTCCCAGCGACTGTGAGTTTTTTAAATTAATTAAAACTGCGAAGCTTTTGGCTTGTCTGCAGAAAACACCCAGAGTCTTTGGCGGGAATCGAACCCGCAACCCTCTGATTGATAGTCTGGCACACTAACGCCTAGTCCATCGGGGCACCCAAAAGTTTGCTTTGCTAAATGCAGTAGTTTCTTTGTAAGATACTGGCTTTTTGAAATACCAAAATTACCATACTCTATGGTTATTTTCGGAAGTGAACTTTGTATGGAAACTATGGCCACTTAAGGAGTAATTTTTACAAAATCCAATAGTATAATTTTTAGATACTTATAACTGATCTGTGTAAATTTGTTTTCGGAAGTGGGCCGATTATTAGATTAGAATATTTGTGCTGACTTTAAACGTAACAGTGGGTTTTTAAAAGAGATTTATGCGCGTTTAAATGATTTTTGGAAGTGGAATTTATAAGGGGTTATATCAAAATATGAACCGATGCAAACAAAATATTGTTTTGAGTTTTCCCTTTACATGAAATTTATTTTTGCTGTATTTTGTATCGGAACTAATTTTCTATATATAATAAAGCCATATTCAGGGAAGACGATTGAATGGGGAATATTAGCAATCGAGGACCGATTCCAACCCTTTTTAATAGAACCTATGATTTTATAACAAAAATAAAGTGTGCAAAATTTCATTATATTTTCTGCATTATATTTGAATTTTATATGCACCCAGAATATATAGGACTTTTGGTTGTACAACCATTATTTTGATGTGTTACAAATGGAATGACAATAATTAAAAAAGCAAATGTGTTGCTAATAATGTAATGGATTTTCAGTTCTCAACATTCAGTTGAAAGCATATGTCAGTGATATCCATAATTTTAATATTAGGCTAAAATTGCATCGTATTGCCAGGCAACATAGTGCACCTTGCAGTGATGCGTTGAGCAAGCATATACTTTTTAATAATTGCTCTTAGCTTTTAAATAAAGCAAATTTCAAGCGAAATCGAAATCATCGTAACAATTTTCAAAAAGTAAAAACAAAGTTCTTGTTGAAAACCCTTTACATGTTATCTTTATTATTTACATAATCAAACCAATGATAATGTATCTTAAATTATTCCTGTTTATTTCATGTAATCACACTATTTATATTTTGATATAAAACGAGAGCGGGCCTAATATTTACTGTACGTAACAAGATACTGTTCATCTACATACATCTGTTTTATTTACTTAAGGAATACTATTTATTTTACTTTCTTTACATATGTTAATCTTCTTCTGCAGTGAAAAACACAGACTTTTTCAGGCATACAATTTATTTACTCAATTTAGTTTACGTCTTTCTTTTGCTTTTGAATCCTTTTTCATTACTTTTTATGTTTTCGTGTTTTTTTTTTTTTGACAAATTATGTTGATGTTGTTAGTGATTTTTTTTAACTTTGTAACTCACCTGTAGTATTTCGTTGCATACAAATAAACGTAGACGTGCTGACCAATCAAGATATGTTTCCAAATTACATGTCTTTTTGGGATCTTGTACACCTGGTGGTCCACCCGAGGAAGATGGTTGGTCCCATTTTTTCTGAATTTTAAATTTTTTTTAAAACAAAGACAGAATAAAAAGTTGCATAAATAACTTTTAATGACGCCTTTATATGAAAATTAAAAAGAAATATTGTCTATTTTAATTAAAATACTTTTGGTTTATGTACAGGATTGTTGTGTTTTTGTGTTGTTTAGTAGTTTGAGTTTAAGGTGCAAAATAAAATCATGAAAAGTAATATTTAAATGTTGAATGTTTTCATATAAAAGCCATAATTACTGGGTTTTTTTGGAACTAATTATTTTTAATGTTTTTAATTTAAAGTGTGTAGTTAATTTGTCATCGTTATAATGGGGATTTATTTTTGTTGTTTAATGCAACACTTTAGCAAGTATTTTATATTAAAATTTATCAAGATTTATGAAGCAAATGAAACAAAATGTATAGTAATGTTAATATATTTTAGACCGATTTAAACATTTATATACGTTAAAGTTTCTTAGCTTTTTAAATTTGCAAAACACTTACCTGTTTATCTAATAAAACATTACTACTGCACTGCACAAATTCCTCCGGTCCAATATGTTTGGCCAACTTTTTTTCTATGCGGCAAAGAATTTGAGCATATTGTGTTGAAGTGGGACATTCAAATAGTTTGGCCTCAGACTGGCAAGAAAACAGTGGGTATTATTAGTGTTTAGAGACTAACACCTTAAATGTAATTATATAGTAATCAAATATAATTTAGAAATTTCAATTTACCTTCTCCGTTGATGTGGATGCTGCTGCTGCTATTGTTGTTGCTATTACATTATTTGTGGTCTGACAGGAGCGTAATTCTTCTTCATGTTTTTCCAAATCAGTCAAACGTTTTAACAAGGCACTCAATATTTCCGAAACAATGGCTTCTAAACGTGTATTGGAACATCTGTGTATGACAGTTAAATTATAATCAAACAAAATGTAACCATTATAATTGTAAAATAATAAAAATACCAACCATACAATTGAGTATAAAGAAAATTTAATCAAATCTCATACTTTCAAAATACCAAAGCACAAACACACATATGTACATATACATTAGGGTGGCTGCGAAAAATGTTTTCGAAATTCCCTACTAAAATACACGTTTAATTAATTTTAAATACAGCTTTTCAAAATGCTTATTCTAGAGTTAATATTTATTGAACTGGTTCCATGATTTATCCTAATTTCCTCACAATAAGGGCCACTCTAGTATACATACTATAACTTTTGTTCACTTATGTATTCAACTTGCTGAATACACACTCTATTAAATAGCAGTAAATACTCAACAGCAAAAAGCACAATACCTACTTAACTGGTAAATAAATGAAAGTGTGTCTGTTTTGTGGTATTTTTCAACTTTTTTTGTTTTGCTATACAATTTGTTGTTTACTCACCTGGCAACGATATGTTTAACATGGCTCATCATACGTTCATCGCGATAATCATAGGGAAACTTATTTGTCCATTCAGCTAATAATGCTACCAATGATTCTAATGATTCACTATCAGGTACTGAGGATAATAGCTTGCCCAACAATTCATGGGGTCGTAAATATAAGCGTGATGATAGTAAAAATGAAAAAATAAATTCCTAGAAAATTAAAGAAAACAAGTGATATATTAAGATATTTATATGTTAAATTAATTAGTCTGCTTTGAATACATATTTAACTGCTAAATTGTTGTGGATTTTATTTAATCGTTTCATTGTATTTCTGTGAAAATTACTATTAATGCTTAAAAAACAAGTAGGAAAATGTAGTCAGTCGGTCAAGCTCGACCATATAATACCCTATACTCAGTATGTGTGTAAAAACAATTTATCAGAAATAAGCGCTATATGAAAGTTAAGTTCTATTATCGACCAATCATCTAAAAATTAAAATCTTAAAGTGATTTTCTAGATGGGAGCTTATAATAATTATGGACCGGCTGTTAAAAAATGTCTGTGTATATGAAACTTATTTATGTTGAATTTTATTTGGACACCAGCATTTTTAAAGGGGTTATGATCGTTAAATTGATTGTTGGAAGTGGCCTTTATATGTGAGCTATGATCAATTTTGGACCAAATGCACAGTGCTTGTAGATGTGAATAGGCTTTATGTACAACTTATTTGTGGCGAAACTTGTTTGGATTTATGAATGATAAATCAAACATTTATGATCGATGGAGTCATATTTCGGAATGACGTTTGTATGTGTGCTAGATGAAATAATTGACCTATAATTTTGTTCCAAATGTAGTGGAAATATATTTAAAATTGCGAACGGTATTTTACGTACAAGGTTTTCATGGACAACCAGCCAGACGAACATTGTTAAATCGAGTTACAAAATGATTTTGAGTCGATCGTTATACTTTAAGGCGGGTGTTGGATTAATATTTATGGGCGTTACAAACATCATCACAAATCCGGTATACTCCACTACAGTGGAGTAGGGTATAAATACTATTATATACTTATACTTATTTATAATTTTATGTTTGCTAAATAGTAGGCTATCCAAATTATTCGATTTTTCTTTCGTTCAAATTAAATGAATAATTCGAATAATTAATAATGATTAACCTTTAATAATATCTTTATTAATATTATTATTAATTATGTTCTTTGTCTAATTCAACGTTATATCCCACATATAACTTTCTTCAACATCTTATTCGCCACCATTTTAGGTTACGTTTTAAGGATGACACTGCTTCAATTAAGTAGCTGTGTATATAAATAACAAAGTGGTTCATTATGATTTCTTTTATATTATTTATTGCTTTTTTGTATATTATAGGTATTTTCATTCGATGAATTAATATGTTTGGTAATATCATCATGTTCCAAAATTTTTTACTATATTTTAAAGTTTTGTTCATCTCATAAGTGTTTTGTTTGCAATTACTTTCAATACTATCTTTTAAGCTATCAAATATATGGCGTAATTAATACATAATTTTGATTTCACTATTTTTTTTTTACTTAAATAAGAATTATTCCCCTTGCGAGTATGATTTTGTAAAAATCAAAAAATTTAAAAATTTTAATCGAAGTTCACTTCAAATAAATTGTGTATTTAACTTGAAGTGAACTTCGATTAAAATTTTTAAATTTTCTATTTTTTTTACTAAATACCAAATTTTTCTTTTTGGAATTATAACTTAGATTTTTAAAATCAAAAAATAAAATTTAAATAATAAATTATACTAATTATATTTATATACAAAAATAAATATTTATTAAACATGTTTTATATTCATTCCATTCATGAATAAAAATTCCGCGGTAGTTTTTTGCCCTTTTATTTTTTTAACATTGAATTTGAATAGGAAAAAATGGGAAAAGGAAAAAACTCCCACGGAATTTTTTAAAATATAAACTGACTGATATTAAATTATTACTATTTTTTATTATAAAATTGTGAAAAATTCTTAAAAGAATGATAAAATAACACAAAAATATTTACTCGTTTTATTTGAATATTATACAGAAAATTAATCAAATTATTATTTATTCGAAAATGTCTTTTTTAAATTTTTTGAATCAATATTAGCAGGATATTCTTCGATTATTCGAATGATCATTATTCTAGTAAAAAACAAATAAACACAATTTTTTTTTGACATTCATTTTAAGCAATTTATGTAGCATTCGTATTATCTCCATAGTAATCATGGTGAATGGAGAGATAGACATATAGGAAGTTGAGTAACATATAGAAAAATTTAAGTCTTCGGTAACACGAAATTCTGTATGGTTTTAGTTATATTGGTCTCTATGTTTACAATACTTTTATGGTCAAAGTGCCCAACTGAGGTAAATGTGTTTCAACAAAATCAGTTGTGTAAAAAAGCAGTAAAGTAAATTTGGGTCACAAAAGGATAAAAAAAATAGACTGTCAAACTAAACTTAATTTGGAGCATTTGCTGTTTGGTGTAGTTTTAATGCTGCAGGTGTCATTAAAATGCGTATGTACCAGGAAAAATGTGGATGTAAGTTTCAAGATGTATTTTCCCGCAGAAAAACTGTATTTGTTTTAGTACTAGTACTCGACTAAATGAATGTAGCATGTAATCGCTTTTTTTGGCGTTAAAACCAATGTTTTGTTTGAAATTACCACATTAGGAAGATCTCAAACAGGCTCCAAAGCCCTTCAACATCTGCTTTAACAAGGTCTTCCATGAATATTTGTTGTTCGCAATTATCAGACTTGGAACTAGTTCCAAATTGGTTGACTAGAATCAGAGTTTTTCTAATATTAGTAATATTATATTACAAAAGAATAAATCCTATTAATAATTGTAGGAATCGGTATATGATTTCTAATACTCTTCATACAAATGGCTTCCCGAAATATGGCTCTATGGTACGTAAATACCTATCAACAACCATTATTCATATAAACTCAGCAATAATTAATTTCATCTAATGAGAAATTAAAAAAAACTGTAGTTTGTTTGAATTGCTTCATATTTTACCATAGCACGATAGGTCCGCCGCCCCACCATTTAAAAACAATTAAAATAAGATAGAATTTCAAAAAATTTGCCACAAGTAATTATTGCTAATATCATTATCCAAAACCGACCAAATATGCTGCATTGGTCAAACATTAACTCTTCAAAGAATACAATGTTTACTTGCAGTTTCAGTTTGAATTGTCTGATAATTAAATCTTATTTTTTTAACAAAATTTAACTTTTTAAGTTGATTGCACGAATATCTTTAAAATTATTCAATTCAATATCATACTAGCTCCTAAAACATTTAATAAAATTGCTTTAAAAACATAATAATAGTTCACAGAATAGGTTCTAGAAGTGATAACAGTCTATGGACGTGATAATATAACCTGAAGTAGTTCTGGTATTGGTGTGTTCGCACTAGTGATTATGGAACAAGTTCTAAACATTTTTTTGGTACCAATTAGAAAACAAGAATTTTCACAAAAAAAAAAACTTTGTTTCTTTTTATAATATATTTAATGATTAAGTCGACTTATGCCTTATGCAGCACTTTATCTTGTTAATTTTTTTTCTTTTCTTTATAAAGTATCAAATTAATTATTAACACTATAACACTCTAGTTAAATATGCTCCACTCAACACACTGGGTCATAATAAGTACAATAAGGTTATTATGCTAGAACATTAGGCTAAGTTATTAAAATAGACCATTTTATTAGTCTGTATTATATCTTTATATATAGTATGTATTCATCAAAGTACATACATAGGTATGTATGTGTATAACAATTTATAAATGTATGTAGTTATTAACACTTGTTTCCAGTTCAGTTTTGTTTTTGCCTTCATTTTCATCGTTAGTAACTTCTGTTTCAGCTTGTAGCCAGTTTTGTTTGGGTTAAGTATTAGTATGCAGGATTTCCCCTTTTCTTTTTTTTTTTTGCTATTGTGCAAGTGTGAAGCTGACTATTACTCGCACTATGTATGGTGAATAGGAAAAAATCTTTGGCAATGGCTATGCCTGGTCTTTGGTTTATCCCTTATATTTTTTTTTACTATTTTGGCAGGAGTTCATATAGTAAATTATTTTCTTTAGTACTTGTCCTTAGTAAAATGTTGAACTAATTTATGTTTTTATATATTTTTTTGGTTTTTGTATTTGGTCTTTTGAGTTTTTATAGTTTTTTGCCTTTTTGGGGTGTTTGTGGCAAATCTTTAGAATTTTATCTCCGTTTTAACACAATTACCCATAAAAATGTTTCCGTTCTTTTTTCTGTTTGTTTGGCTTGCTATATATTTATGCATACTTTATGGTTACTAGGTTTTCTTGCTTTGTGGTTGAGTATTGTTAATTAAAAATTACAAGTGTAATTTTAAATAAATAAATGATTCATTCGGTTTGTGTGTAAGTTGAGTGTTAAAATAATAAAATTTATTAAATACGAATATGTATTAAGAATTTGAGAAAAATGTGTATGGATTTACTTAAGTCTTGCAATTTTTAAAGATTTGAATCAGGCTACTACGTGTTAAAATTTAATTAAATTATTAGCAATGCTTACAATAAAGAAAAGCATATAAAAAATATAGAGAAAATTTATTAAAGAAACCGATTCAAAAGAACCTTAATTAAGGTTATTGCAGGATTAAAAAATTGGTCGCAGACCATGCAATGCTTCTGGTTGATATTCACTCCTAAATCGACAATTCTGCTTATTTACGTACCTATTGAGCCAAAAATGAGCTTCGTCGCTGAACATAATTTTTCGGTAAAAAAGAGCACAATGAACTTTCTTAACAGAGCACGCATTTTGATAATAAAATTCAATTATTTGCAAGGGTTGTTCGTTTGGAAGACGATTCACGGTTTAATTATATACCAAACTGAAGATGTTTGACAGTGCAACAAAACACGAAACGTGCGTCAGCTGTTTAAACCAGTGTTGCCAAAAAGATAATAGCTAAAAAATCACCCTTTAGATAGTAATGTTTATAAAAGATTTGTACACTTTTAAGTGATTTTCAGAAGTGGACTTTGCATTGGTGATATGCTTAAATATGGACCAATACAGACAAAAAATATTGTTTTAGATTTTTTCTAGCATGAAACTTATTTTTGATAAATTTTGCAGGGATGCTGCTTTTATTTAGGCATTTATGTATCATAGAATCAAATTTCAGGATGACATTTGTATGGTGCCTATGACAAAACGTAGACTTATTCTTACCATATTCAAAACGATTTGATGTTTTGTATTAAAGCGAAAAGTTTGCAAAATTTTACAATATTATGTGCAATATATTTGAAAAAAAATATCAGAAAATATCTGATAAATATCAAGATTATCTTAATCTTTGGTCTATAACTCGGATCCTATTGTATCCATTTTGCCAATTTTCAATACCAAATATTTCGGTTAAACCAAAAATTTTTGACAAAAGTTTCATTGTTCTTAGTATTTTTGTCGAAGCTCTATCTTGCCTTAAACAGATATACGGACATAGCTAGAACGTCTGGGAAACTAATAAGGTTCCACAATATACATACATATACACCTTTTGGTTCGACGACCAATATTTCTATGTGTTAAGAACGAAATGATAAACTTTATATAACGCCCACATCTTTTTGGTGCTGGAAATAAAAATCATGTACAGATAGAATGCATTAATTTAAGGGGAGTATTAAATATTTGCGGAAAAAATGGCAGTAGTAGCGACAGGGGGCGTGGCACCTACCATATGATGATAATTAAAAAAAAATCAAATATATGGTATACAATAAGATAAATAGTACCATCAATATTAATATTTAGGACAAAAATGGGCGGACTATCGATAGTGCGCGTAGAGCACCGCCCATAGATATGATGACAAATTATATATAGAGAAAGCTATATTCAGGACACCAATGCGCTGACTAGCAACAATATTAAGTAAATGTTAAAATTTGTATACATTTGAAACCTTTATCTATATAAAAGTGAATGTGTGTTTGTTTGTTTGTATATTCTAAATCATAATAAGATAATGTAATAAGATTTAATTTAAAAGGAAAACTGTAGGTGTTAATAACTTAATAAATACCGTATTTGCCGAACGATAAGACGCACCTTTTTACTCTGAAAATTTTCATTATGATACGGGTAGCGAAGCACACCGGGTTTTAGCTAGTAATATATAAAATCAGTATCATACACAAATATTTATTAATTAATACAGCTTCGGTTAATTTAATAATATTTGGCTGTTGTCAAAGTAAAGTGAAAACAGTTGTTGTTTTCGTACTGCAGATCTTTATTAGCGGAAATTAATTTTAGTTTTTATTTTACTGGATTATGTAGATGTCAGTAGGTATTTGCGATATAAACCTAATTAAACATATTTATGTATCTATATTAGTTTCTGTTATAGGCAATTGCTTACATATTGACTAACTAATCTCAATTATTATTATTTTAATATGTCCACAAAGTGTCTTTTTTATTGTGTCGCTTAAATCTAATGCTGCTTTTATTTGTATATATATTTTATTTATTTTTGTGGAGTATGTAATACAATAAACAAAATATACACTCAACATGTTAATTGCCTTAGGGTAGTAACAATATTGTAACGAATTTTTAATTAAAATTTTATTTAAATAAAGGAAGTATATTGTTATACATTTCCTTTTCACAAAAAATAATATAGAAATATAACAAGTTAAATAAAAATTCAGTTGTTTTCTTATGCTCAACTTAAATACTCATGTATAAAAAAAGATTATAAGTTCGTTATTTTATTAAGAAAGTATTAAAGCAAAGTAAAATTTTCATTGTTCTTAATTACGGAGTGAATATAAAAACAAAGTAAAATTTTCTTTCTACTTGATTTGCCATAATTTTTAATTGAAATGAGTGCGGAATAATCTAGGGGTTAAAAGTAATGTAATGAACACCATCTAATAATGAAATGTGAAAATTGTGAGGAAAAAGGTGTTTCTTGCACTTACATATCCTGTAAATAAATGAAGTTTATTTTTTAAACTAAACGTAAACTTTTGTAGAAGTTCAATGACCAAACTAAATGTTATTTTTTTCCACTAGAACTTTTTGCTAACGTTTTGTTAAACTTTGTAGTTAACTTCATTGAAAGTTTACAACTTTATTTTTATTTAATTTTAACAAATTTATTTTACATTTTAATAAATGCCACACCATTCAAAAATACTAGCAAACTTTATTTGCCAATATGATGAATTTGAAATATCCTCCAGCCTTAACTAAAGTTACAAAATGTACACAGATTCAAAAGTTTATGTATATCGCCACCTGAACTATAGAACAACGTATTATCATTTGCAATGTATTTATTTTATATTTACATACAGATGTCAGTTGCTTAAATCAGATTTCGCTAATCAAGTCAAGGACTTTGTATTGTAAGTCTGTGATTTATTTGACTGGCGCTCTCTACTTTCTCTATCATTAAAGAAGCTCACAACATATAATCCAGTTCTATTTAATTACATGATAGGGACGAAAGTTTACTTGGAATTATGCGGGAAATTTTGTTTGCAAAATATTAATTGTTTTGGGGGGATTTATGACATGTGTCATTGTTTGTTGAAACCGAATGGCCTGGTGTACTATACAGTGTAACTGATCTTGGATTAGTGGCCGAAAATGAGGTATCTTCCTTTAACAAATATTAAAAATATTTTTGTTATCGATAAAAATATATTTTTTTATATTATGCTTTTAAATGTTAAAAAATATTGCAAATATGTCAATGTCAATAAATTATGTCTATTATGAGAAAAGTTTTATTCAGGCTACTAGTTCAAATAATTAAGAATACTGTTGTAAAGTACTGGAACAATTTGCAAATTGGAATGCATTTTCTACCCGGCCAAGGGCGTCTTCAGCAATCTTCATTGTCCACTATCACTCTGTAAATATCATCTATTTAACTCACCGTTTTTGAGAAATAGAGTACAAGAATTATGATATTTCTTTTTAACGTGTTGTTAATTAGAACGAAATTTACGTACGTTTACATGTTTAATTAAATTATATTCATATTTACAACATGTAGCCTCAACTCAAAATTTAAATTTATGGATGTCGCACTATGGTCTAGAAAGTGATTCTGATACAAAGACATTTATGAGTTTTAATGGTTTTATTACTAATGGTTGCGAAAAAAATAATCCAACAAGCTTTATTAATATTTAATATATTGAGCTTAGAAAAATACATTACAAAGGAAAAAAAATGTCCAATAACTCCAAAACAAATGATGATACCTAAAAATTATCTTCACCAAAATAAAAATAAATTTCGTAATAACTTTTAAACTCGAGCGATGTGAAACAAACAAGATAAAGCAAATAACAACAAAAAATCGATTTTTGTGACCTTTTGTCTTCACTAAAGGTATTTCGAGTTACATAGATTTAATTTTACCACCGTTTTCAGAATGGTATGACAAAAGTGTCTGACAATTTTTATTTCATTTCGCACTAAAACTCTTGTTTGACTTTTAATACTTTTCATTAAAAATTTATATATAACTTGATTTTAAAATCACAACATAACCTTTTGGATGAAACGAAAAAAAAGAGTTAAAAAGTAGTAATAGCATATATAAACAAATATATATGCTGAAAAGTCGTTTCTAATTATATAGCCACCACTATATTTATATAATCTGCTTCATCATGAGTGTTGATAGAGAGCACCAAAAAGTTCGACATACGTATGATTAATATTAAGAGATTATTAAATTTTCACCTAAATATAAATCATACGTACCGTAGTATAATTGTATGTATTTTCACTGCAGAACGTATGATTGACATTTATTTGAAAAATTAAAAACTTTTTATTACAGCATATTTTAGGGTAAACTTAACAAAATAAATATGTAAATAAATAAGCTTGTTTTTGTTTTTTGATATTTGTAATTTTAAAATTGGCTTTACAAAACCAAATATTATAATGTATAATATAAATAAGTCACACAACCAAAAAGTAGTAATTTTTATGTACATTTAGGGCTTATATTCAATAAAATTCTTATTTTCAGATAATGTATTTGTTCAAAAAAGCAAAGAATAGATTATATAATATTAATTAAAATATGCAAAGGTAATTACTGTTTGTCGTTGCTCACAAAAACTAAAATTATTTTGAATTTGAAAAATTTGAGATAACGGATAATGGTTACACATTTCTTTAACCTGTTGGGTTTGAAACATTTTAGTAATTTTTTTGTTTTGGCTAAGAAGTGGTTCAACATATCTGTTGGGCTATTTTTATATTTTATTACTCCTGAAAAACTCTAAATAAATCAAAAATAATGAAATGGAATGTAGAAAAATAAAAAACTACGAAACTTGTGATTAGGACCATTTTGGTCCGTTATTGTTTTTTTAATTATTTAGATGAAGATAATTTAAAAATCGTCGATATTGCATTGTTTTAGCAAAGTAAACAAGGCAGACACTGAATATAAACTGACGCTTCCAAGATAAACTGGGTGCATCATAGATATGTTTCGTCTATAATAATCTTTTATCATATGAAGACTTTCTCAAATTTGGGCCGTTATTATAAATAATATTTTTGTCTGTTTTTAATATATTCTTCTTTATTTCAAATCAAATTGACAATTGGTGCCAAAGATATATGGAAAATAGCTCCATACCTTTGTAGACTTTTACAAAAACCAAAAATTTTTTTTTGTTCACTAATTACAAAAACACACTAATATGGAACAAAATGGTACTATACCTAAGATTTGTAAGTTTTTTTGACCTACCAGCATGGTGAAGATTCGAATTTTGTCTCAAAGTTATTTTAAAATTTAATACTTCCAATTACAAATGTGTTTTAGTTTCATAATTTTTGTCAATACTTTTTAAGTGTTTTGGAAGTTATTGCTACTTTGACAAAACTTCAAATAAAATGTGCAACCTCTATAACGTATCTTGCAAATAACTTAACACCAATGATGTATTACTTTCTTTGGGTTTTAAGCAAATATTTCTCATTAATGACAAGCCCTCGTTATAATATTTCGTCAGTTTTTTATACGCTTAACAAATTAGAAGAACTTTTGATATATATATAATGCACAACTTTAGTAATTAACATTTATTCTTACCTTATCCAAATCTATTATATTTTTTGGCACTAAAACATCAACCAGAGATTCCAATGGGCCAGAAACTATTCTACCATTTATATACATTATGCCACCAGAACCCAGCACAGAACTCTAAAATAATATTGAAAAAAAGTTAAAATAATTTTTTTTTTTGCAAAAGAACATATGCGATTTAATTAAAAGCCACTACTTTCATTTTAATTTAATTTGCTTTATTTAAATATGAATACAATGTCAAGTGTGAAATAATGTGGGTGAAATGTGTATTTAAAAAATGTAAGTATCTGTTGTGTTTTGTGGGTGTTTATATAAAAAAAAATATGAGTGTGAATATGTTTATGACAGTTGACTTATATATAATTAAATAAAATCATGAAACGACTAACATATAATCGTTTGCTGTTTTCATTTTATTTTCTACTTTGCAACAGTAAATTTGTTCAAATAAAATATGTAAATATGTGGGGTAGGAAAAATTATTTGCTAAAGCAATGCGAATGACATTTGTATGTGTTAAATAGTTAACGCTTTTATTTTACGAAATTCTATTAAGCGAGCAAACTTTTTTAACTTCACTGACATTAATTTGCTTTCTACAATTGCCAACAATGTGAATAATTCTCTTGAAACTGAAGTTATAGTGCATAAAAACTACAAAAATTCTTGCGATATACTTATACAAGGTGGTGCAAAAGTAATCCTCCTACCAGAAAATGCTATAAATTTTGCGAAGCCCCTAATGTCAGTTCTGTTTTGACATTTGTGTAGCAAAAACATGCGTAATACACGTTAATAAACAATGTTACGCTACACTGCTCCAGAACGCGGAATATTGCAGACAGAACTGACATTAGGGGCCTCACAAAATTTATAGCATTTTCTGATAGGAGGATTACTTTTGCGCCACCTTGTATGAACAATAGGGAAGTATTTATTTTTAGAGTCTATAAAAACCAACTCTAAATTTAGATTTTAGTACATAACGTTAGAACAAGTAAAAACACACTGTTTGCTAAAAAAATATTTATCTGGTGCCTAGTGATAATGCAAGAATTTTTAGTCATCAAATGGAATTGTGGATAACTAGAATAATAAATATATAATAGCGCCAAACTTGTCTAAATTATTAACTGATCCATTTAATTTAAACCCAAAAATAGAAATCTTAAATTGAAAATGAAATAATTTGCTAAAATCACGATGTTTAATTTAGGAATTGTAATTTTAAGCAATTCTAGGTTTCATGCTGAAAAAATGTTCATTTTACTTTTTCTATAAAAGAAATTAATTCCAGTTCCAAACAGAATTAAATTCTGTGACATGGCTGATAGGGATTTTTCTAACAACACATTCGTAAAAAATATAGACCTTTTTACATTATAGAGAAGATATCACTGCTGGCAAGTTAATTGTATTCAAAATTTTATTACAAACTTTTCAGGAACTTTATATAAATCAAAAATGGATTTTAAGAGAGATGTTTCAAAAGCTGGAGCCCCTTCTAACTGCGAAGCTGTAAAACAGCTCAAACACACTTAGGTCTAAGTATATAAAATTTCATTACGAACTATTTCATTAAAGACATTTTCTAAACCACTGCCCGACGGATATTAGGTATTAAAATTATTCTTAAAGATCTTCCAAATTCTTATTCAAATTATTGAATCATCTTATTGTGGTGATTTATTTTCATCCAAACATATCAAATTAAACTTTACAAATTAGAAAAATGAAAATGTATCAAATATTTGGATGTCTTTCCAGTGAGTTTTAACAATTTTTCATTAAACACCAAATGGGCATTTTTGGGATAAACAAATAATTATGGAATTACCATGAACCCATTATATGTTTTTTTTTGTAGATTTCCATAGTTTAATGGCAATATCAATAATATTCGTAATTGTGCTTCATCAAACAGCTTTTAGCGTTAAAAATATTGCATTTATATAAAACACACAAAACATGTTGTTGCTTACAGATTTATTCAGTTAATATAATCATTGACTCTATTAAAATTTCAAAGAAATTATAGTTATGAACTAGTTTTTCGAATAAACTCTTTGTTATCATAAAACTTATGCTAAATATTATTATATTTATATTATTCGATTTCTCTGAGGTAACAGAGTAATATTGTATAAAATGTTTGCTCAAATCATATCCATAGTTTCATATGAAGATGCGTTTATAGTTGATACACGCAATGTGTTATCGATTTATGGCAGCCCCAGTTATAGTTATAGTTGGCAGTAGTGATAAAAAAGTTATTTAAAAGTCGTTTAAACTATAATTATTTAACAAGACAAAACAATATTTTTCCGTAATGAAAGCTAATTTTCTTTCTCTAAGTTTTCTATTGTATTCTCTTTGTTTTATGAGCTTAAAAACTAAAGAATTTTGTATGTATACATAAACTATAATTATATATATACCTCAAAATTGACATCACATTGACTACGTTTGTGGGTATTCTTGGGTACATCATATTGTACTAAATCACTGCTGGCCAGATTTGTGTAGCCCAAACCGTAACCATTAAGATAGTTTTTAGTTGTATTTGCAGAGGAAACCTACAAGTAAAGAAGACAAAATAGATTTGCATTTAAAAATTAATTGTAAAAAATCCAACTAAAAAAAGCAAAACATATTATGAAATATATGTAAACTTGTAAAACATACAGTTAAGTTTAATTTTTTTTTATTAAATCTCACCACAACCAACAACCATTAGACTTCAGATATGTATATAACATTGAATTGCCATTACTAACATAACGACTATCAGGAAAGAACATCTCTGGCATGAATGGAAATCTATGAACAGCTGTAGTGGTACTAAAATAATCTCAAAGAAATATAATTTCGTTTAACTTGGTTTTAACGTCAATGACATGTTCTTGTAAATTGTAAATTAGCCTGTCTTCTTATCTCTCAGCCATTCATTTCATTCATATGTGAGAGTGGCTAAACAAAATTTTACATTTTCATCTTAAGATTTTTCTTTCTCTAAAACAAGAAATTTTGTTGCTAACAATTGCTACAACTTGCACTATCTTTACCAAAAAAAAAAAAAAATACAAATATGTACAATAGTTACTATATATGGTAATGTTGCCTGTGAAAATAAATATGTATAAATGCTTGAGCTTGTAGATACATTGATAGTAGTTTGACTATGAACAGTAGCAATCATGTCCTTTACTTACTATAACCATTACAATGAAAATTTCCATTTCCGTATTTGTTGTTATATGGAAAAGGAAGTAAATTTTTTATAAAAAATCTACTCTATTTGAAAATTTTGTGTGTGCCAGCACAATGGTTATTTATGAATTTATGTAGTTTAGTGCTGAAATTTAGTTTTGCATTAACTGAATAGTGGGATTTCCATAATTTGAGATTAGATAGTGATATGCAGACCTGGTGATATAAAATGTAAATGTGTCTGAGTAAAAAAACATATACATGCATTTTTTACTTTCTTTATATAGATTATCAGATAAAATGCAATTTAAATTTTTTTTTGTCTTTTTCATATTTTGATTCAAGGAAATTATCTTAATACAAACGTATAACAAATTTAAAATGAATTTTTTCAAGCTTGAAAAAGGTTAAATATTATATATATTTAAGAAACATGTTGACAAGAACTAATTTATATTTTATATTATTAAATAAAACAAGTATTTAGAAGTTTTAATTCTGTAACAACATAAACAATAGGATACTTTTGAACCATCCATTTCTTATTTCTTTATTAATACTAAAGAAAACTATTGCTCAGCATTTAGATCTGCCAGCTTTTATCTTTAACTTTTGAACAATGACAGAGAGTTAAATCGTTCTACAATTTTGTTAAAGCTAGGTTTTTAAAAAAATTTCTGTAGTGCGACCAGATTTTATGTGAGCAATACTTTAGTTTAGTAATTGATTAAGTCCAATTAAATTGGTTTAAAAAAAAATAATAAATAAAATGTGAATTGCACAGTAGTCAAAAACTCAAAATTTTGAATTAATTTACACTGCATGCCTCAAATTATATCATATATATGTATCTTTGTATATCATATTTAAATTTACGAAAATGTATTTCCTATAATAACGTTATTTGTTCTAAATAATTTTATTCTATTTTTTCGACCTTTTTAATGATTTTTATTAAATAATTTTTAAGCTTGAGGTCACTTTTTTGTTTTTTATAAAAGATTTTTAATTTTTATATATAATTAACTCAATATTTCGATTTCCTTTGCAAATCTTCTTCAGGAGTTATTTTAATATTATAACAAATTTTCTATGTGTAAAAAATTTTTTAAAAAAGTTTGAAAGGGGTTGATAAAATTGAAAACATGTTTTGCAGAAAAATAATTTTCAATTTTGATAATAACATTGAACAGTAAAAAAAAAACAGCTTTATCAACCCATTGTAAAGATTTTAACCACTATCCAGATTTTGATAACACATCTATATTGAACACAGAAAATCATACAAAACGAAGATACATGTTAGAAATGTTACATATAAATAATGTACCATCAGAAAGAAGAATAAATTTTAAAAAAGACACAGAAAACTTAGCTCAAAATCACAGACACCTATTAAACAAAAATATAAATAATAATAGGAGAAATTAACACAATGTTATCATTCCAATATAATTATAATTATTTAGCTTAAAAATTATTTAATAAAAAGTTATTTGTTCTAAGTAAATTAGAAATATATTAAATTAAAATTAAACAAGTAAGAATGTATAGTAGGTCAAGACAAATCATATAAACCCTACAAATAGTATACAGCAATACCTTGCTTTACGTCGTTTCGTTTTACGTTTTTTTTCGAAGATGCATCGCTGCTTAATTAGTACTAATTTTCACTGTGTTCGAGTTTTTATTTTTTTTTAAATTTTTGCAAAATCTGCAACATCAGTAGATGCTAAAACGATTACACGTACAAGAAGTGCTTTGATGATCGAAATAAAGTCTTTGCTTTCTATTTGGATTGAAAATCAAGTTGCCCAGAGAATACCAATAAGTAATATGGCAATTCACACAAAAGCAAAAAGCTTATTTGATGACATAAAAAGTACAATGCAAGGATACTGCTAGTGGTAGTAATACAGACAATTGCTACGTATTTTACGTTGAAAAAAAAAGTTGTGAAGTAAACATTGGACCAATTTTTTGTGAAAAAAACCACACGACTTAGTATTTTCATTACCCTTAAACCTATTCTTGATCTGTACATGGTTTGCTTAGAAAATCACTGTGCGTCGTTTCAATTTGCGTCGTGTTTTTTTTTTGGAACGTAACCGACGCAAAGTAAGGTATTGGTGTATGTGTAAAAACGGTTTTTTCGATATTGGCGGTATATGGGAGCTATGACCAATTATGAACTTATTATCTCAAAATTTATTAGCATGACATCTGTGCATATAAATATTTTTCATTCTACATTTTATCTCGATAAAAACAATTAGAAAAAATTAAATTGTTTGTCATGATTACTGTATATGGATATGAAAATTACGTGTGTTAATTATTTGGTATATGTATACCAACATTTTTAAGAGAGTTATGCTCTTAAAGTGATTTTCGAAAGTGGAACTTATATGGAAGACATTGTAAATTATGGATAGATCTGCGCAAAATTTCTAGATGCAATTAGGTTTTCTATGCTTATGTGTGGATAAATTTGTTTAGATACAGGCATAAGTCAAACATTTAATTAATTGCTTTATTGTTTTTAACCAGCAATGATGTGATGATGTTAAGGTATTTACTGCTATTGCTGTTTACTTAAATATAAATATGTAAATAAATTGTATATTCATAAAAAAAATCGCATTGCATAGTAAAACTGATGTTAAAACAACATGCGTAAATACTTACATTGTCAAGGATGAATAACATTATGACAGAATATTTTTTATCTTTATATCAACTAAACAAAAATAGTAAACATTTTTACAATTTTTTAATGAATCGAAGAAAAGCATCAACTAAAATAATTTTTAGCGTACTACGAAAATAGCGATTCTTACATGCAATAGTGTAAGAGAATATATTATCAACTGGTAGTAAGTAAATAAAAGCTTTGTTTATTGGTTACAAATTGTAAGGTTTGCAGGAGAAGTTTATCAGCCAGATTTTTCTCTTTACGTTTTTGCACAGTCACAGTGCTTAATCCTGACTTCCTAAAGCTGACTTTGTAATGGAAAGCTTGATTATGAGTAGTATTTTCCTGAATACATAAGACATGCTCCATCGGTCCACTATCGGAATTCGTTTGTACAACATTCATCAGTAGCCTATTATTTCTAACTGTGTTTGTACTAATATGCGACTTACATATATAATGAGTATATTTATTGAAATTCATTCACCTAAATATTGTTTTTTATAATATTAAAATCTATTTAAATCCATAAATATTTAATGATCTAGAATTACGAGTACTGTTACATATAATAGCACTGATATTTATAACAAAAACATACATAATGTTACATTGCAAAAAAAAAAGGAATTCAATTCAATTGAATGTTATGTCATGTAATTTACACAATACGATAAATGTTTCTCGTAAAAAATGTTTTTGTCAAAACCACACATAAAAATATATAAATTTTAGGATATATACATATTTTATTTGTTTATGCAATAAATACAACACTTAAAAACGAAATCCTATAAAAAATAAAACACTAAAATTTTGCGTGACAAACAAAATGCTTCATGTACTCGTAATAGAAATTTGAATGACATGAAGTATGAATACCGAATAAACGAATGAATGAATGAGTTATTGATATTTAAGTGTTGAGCGAAGAAGACATTAAGAGCTGTTTACGGCAAATGTTTAGTCTGGTCTGTTCGTTTCAGTTCACAGTTTTCAATTTGTTTATATGAGCCTCTTAGACAATCATCAATTTTATAGAGATTGCGAAATAAAAAGAAAATTTCAGTATTTCATGTTATTTTGGGAAATTTTCAAACGAAAATAACACACTTTTCTATACACTGAAAAAAAGAAAACATACTTAATTACAGCTTATTACTAACATACAAATGTTTCGTTGGGATATTTAAGACCGTACATCTTTAAACAAATATTAAACAATTCTCAGAATATAGAGATCCATCAAGATCTTCGCTTAGTTTAAATATAGTAGATAAAAGACTATGGCGTTAAATTTTTTTATATTAGAAATTAAATAAAAATGGAATGCATGAAATTTCTAAAAAAAAAATAATACGCCAAAAGTGTAAATTTTTTAAAGAAACTACTGGAGCAGTTGAAGCAAAATTAACCACGAAATATGGATACACTGCGGAAAATTTACTTTGTCTGCATTGATAATTCACGAAACCAAATATATTCTCTCATATTGAAAATTAAAATTTGGCTGCATATACCGATGATAAAATAACCATGATTTAAGCTTTAAAATTATAAATGGACAAACGTAGAATCAACATTTGTTTTTTGGGTGGAGTTATGTGAGCTTTAAAATGCTTTACAAAAAAAATCCATTTGCTGGGTTTCTACAGTACTATAGAAATTTTTAATATAAAACAAATAAATCGAATTAAAGTTAAAATGCTAAATGCAGTATTAAATATTTGATGTTATTTAAATAAACTACAGCAAAGTTGCCATGATTTTAAAATTTCGTAGATACTCGTGATATTTAAGCAAATCCTAATACTTTTTCTTCTGAAGATGAACAAATTATTATGCCTAAAAAAAGTTGTTAATTATACATTACTAACTGCTAAAAATGAGATTTGTTGGGTGGACTTAATTTTATGCTTCAGCATCTAAAACTAATCAATGCTAAATTTTATGCTTACCATATGAAAAAGCCACTAATAATTATTAAATTAGTTAAACAACAAAATATTGTTGACAACTTCAAAGAAATCAGAAAAAGTATATTGTTTTTATATTTCATAACTATCGCGTTATCAGATAGGCCTTAAGTTTTAAATGAGTTATACCTATAGATAGCAAATAATAAAATAAGATCCAACTGATGAAAATATAAACTTGGTTTCATATACATATTTCATTTCTATATATATGCACATATAAATATACAGTCGAACTTCGATAAATTGAATCACCATTATCCTGAAAAAAAACTTCAACTTATATAAACTTCAACTTTGGGAATAATTTTTATTTTTTTCATATTTTCTTTGAGCGAAAAGTGATTCTAATAAGTGTAATGCTTTGTAGTGGTGGAAAACTTCGGTTTTCCGCAGTCTTTCTTGGAAACATTAGTTGTTTTTTCCTTTGATGTTCCAGATTCAACAGATTCTTTTTTCTTTAATCCACTGTCTATTTATTTTATTAATTTAAACTTTACTTCAACTGGTAAATTTCGTTTCAATGCCATTCTACTTTATTACAATTTAGTTTGTTTGTGCTTTATAACTGGCGTAAAATAAATTTGTACCGAAATATACTGCCATATATTTGTGCATATAAATTTCAGTATTGGCGATTTAGTGTACATAATTTTGCATAAAATGCTGCGATTTTTATATTAAATCAAGTTGAAAAGAACGTACATATGTATGTATGTATATTTACTATTAGCGGCTAATTCGGTCAGCAAAAAAGAAAATTTTTTCGATAAAATCAAATCAGCGTTTGTATGGTACTACTGTTTTTCTTCAAGTTATGTAGGAATTCGTGTTAGAGAAGTTCAAATTAAAGAAGCAAAACCTGCTGTTGCCACAATATTTGCTTCAACTTATAGAAAATTCAAGTAATAGAAGTTCAAATTATAGAAGTTCCATTGTATATTTACTAACAAAATATTTATCTGTAAGTAATACTATTACTTGTACTTTACTTGAAGTATTTTTTTGATTTTATTACTTTATGTTGCTTTTACTTTTTAATTCGAAAAACCCGAAAATTCGAATTAGAATTGCATTGACTTTTTTTAATTTTTTTTCTGACTTTTTTAAGCTTATTTAGCTTCTTTTTCCAGCTCCTGACAACACTGGCGCTCAATGTAAAATACTTCATGAATAACTTAGATACGAATGACAGATTCCTAAGACTTTGTTTTATATCGAAAAATTATAACAATTATTATTTTAGTTGATGTTTGAATCTTGGCTAGCGGGCACCGCAGTGGTGCAGAGGTTAGAAAACAAAGAATTCTGATGAGAGAATGTGGTGGTTCTCGAAACATGTAAATTCAACAACCCATGTTCAATCCCCAACGCAGCCGAAGAATTATCAATAAATTTTAATAATAATTTTCATGTAACAATTCCTACCTTCAGTAAAAATAATTTAATGAAAATTAAATTTAATGAACTCAAGCCTAACTAAAAAAGTATCAAAATAAAAAAATTTAATTAAACATTTTTAAAACACTTATATTAATTTAATTGTTTATCTTTATTAAAAATAAATTGAAATAATTACTTATGCTGGTGTCAGTCAGTCTAAAACAACAAAATTATCATGCTTTTCCGGTTCTGTGATATTTAAATATTTTATTTATTTTGCATACTTCAAGGCTGAGATTATTTGTTTGTATTTTATTTATGGTTGTTTGAATGTTGAAATATTTATGGATGTATGTATGTTTGCTTGCCTTTTAATTACTGTGGAAAATTGTTCATGTTTACAAGTCAATTTACACATCATCAAATACAAATGTGTGTAATTAAGAATTCGATATTATTTCGGGAAATTAAATACATTTATACATTGAAGTATACATTTATTTAATTTCCCATTAATTTAATATATAAAAAATAAAAGTATTTGTGTTTAAAATAGTATATTATTTATTACTGAGATTGTGGTTTGAAGTATGGATGTATTGGATGTGATAGTCAGACAAAAGAATGTAAATGATAAGTATGTCTTTTATAAATTTAACCTATCCTATGGATGTTATATTTGAATAATGAAATTCTAAAAATCATTACCATATAGGTGAGGCCATGGTGTTATTAATAAGGTAAGTGCACAAGCACAGCTTTTTCAAGTGTTTTTGACAGTAGTACACTATTTTACACATACAAAATACCTGTTTTTTCTGTATTGTGTAGGATTTATTGCCGATTTGCACTCACTTTGTTAATTACACCATGGGTGAGGCATTAATTATTTAAAATTCTTTCTTTCTTACTTTTTCTAAGATTAAAAATCTCTGAACATAAAGCTTTAGTTTTTGTTTTATTTGCTTTGTTTGTTTTTTGTTTAAATAGTATTAAATCTGCATAATTTAGTTTTAAGCTATCCTTCGTACACATTTTAATCTAAATAATTTCTGCACAGAACTATCTAATTGTGTTTAAAATTCACCCAATTATCATAAATTAAACTGTATGTTTTTTTTGTTTGCTAATAAAACACCATTGCAAATATTTTACACACATAACTTACCTCGATTTTTTGAAACCCAAGCTCAATATCATATGCATCCAACTGTTCGCTATAACGCCTTCTATACCGGATGCCATCCATACTGTTGTTGGGGCCACTGTCACCGTTCGCACCATTTGCAGCAGCCACCAATGTGGACACCGATGTTTCCGTCGTGCCATTATCATTTGTATTAGTAACATAAATGCGGCCATCCGAAGCCATGCCACTGCCCCTGCCACCAAATTCATTGTTATCGCTGCGTCTTTGCATGCGAATGCAAATACCATCGGTGTCCAATTCATCATCGGTATCTGTTGTACAATCGGTGCCGTACGTACCGGCATTCTGGCGACTGTGATGGTGTGGGTGCGTTGAATAATGATGTTGATGGTGCTGCGGATGATGGTGATTTTTATCACGATCACGTTGACCGCGAGATTTTTGCAAAACCGTTTGTCTACAACGTGTACCACAAGCAATGGCTGATATTTTACTAGCATAATAGTACATAGCCATGTGTCACGTTTTGGTTAAAATAGTCGCACTTTTATGGTACATTTGGATGTCAAGAACTAGGTAAAATTTTATTCAGATACCAAAGAAAATACCAAACACAAAAACAAATTGAAAATGGAGGGAGGACAAATAAAAAAGATATGAACGAAACGTAGGTTAGAGATTTAGTTCACAGTACGAGAATTCTTCAAATGTTGTTTGATTTTTTTTGGGGGATTGTGTTGCGTGCGCGTGTAACAGTTGCAAGGTAGCAACAATTTCACTTTAATTTTATAGTATTTGTTGTGTAGAGTTTCTACATGGAAATTGCAATGATTTTGTTGGTTGTGTTTTTTTGGTAGTCAAATTTTATTTGAAAACTTTGTAGCTAAAGTACACACAATCACGCTTTGGACTAAACTTTAAGCACGTGTGCGTTTCCGTTACGTTAACTATGTGTTAAACAAAGATGTTATATATTTTGTTGGTTTGGTTGTCACGGAGAGGGGAGCTGTTTTTCGATAAAATTTGTTTTACTTGTTTTTATATTTATTCGAGCAATTTCATACTACAAATTGTTGTATGACAGCACGTAGTTTACTTGAATTTTCATCACTATTTCTTGCGACACGTAATCGAATGTCAATTAAATATGCCACGTTCTTAAATTATGGTAATGTTGTCTTATTTTTGTGACTCTTGCTCTTGCAGTTATCTGTTAACTTTAAGCCAAATATGTTGAAATCTTAGAGTATATTTAAAAGACAATTTAAAGTTAATTTTATTTTAAAGTACATGTTTTGTTTATTTATTTCAAGTTTTTAATTTTTGTTTATAGTTCTTTGAAGTTTTATTTTAAAATTGCTGGATTTTATTTTTATTAATATTTTTATGTTTGATTAAAATGTATTATTTTTAATTTTTCTAGTTTACTATGTTTTTACTTTTTTTTTGTTTACCATTATGAAATGTTTTGTTATTTTTTCTTTGGCCTTTGCCAGATTTGCATGTTTTGTCGTAAAACGTTAACCAAATTTTTGGAAAACATTTTGGTTTTTGTTGTTGCGTTTAACTATTTTAATTTTAATGGTAGTGTCTGTATTCTATTTCACCGCAATTAAGGTTATATTCAGATTACTTCTTTTGATTGAAAGTCTTTGACATCTAATCTCTCAATATAATAGTGGATCTGCAAAAAAGAAATAAAATAATAATAAATATCTACAGTAATTTTGATAAATACGTGTTATAAGAACTATGGGGGAATCACTATGAGTTGATAATTATTGGGGGACAGAAAATTGTATTTATTTTTTTTAAATGCATAAAAGTTTCGACATATAATAATTTCATTAAAGATTTTTTTGCAACACAAGATTTGGTTTTTTTTTCAGAAACAAAATATGTAGTTTTTAAATATACATAAATAAAAATATTATTTTTTAATATTTGTTACTGACATTTTGCAATTATATAGAAATTTGTATACAAAATGCTCAAATGAATCCATAATAAATTCTTTGTGACGTTCCCCACAATTCCCAAAAAAAAAATTTTTTTTTGAAAAATGGCAAAAATTAAATTTTTTAGATATTTCCATATTGTCGGAGACAGGGTTATAGAAACCCTTTGCAGAATATTTAATTACATATCGGGCTATATAAAGTTTTTATGTTTAGATGTCGACTATGCGCTTTGAGAACATTTGCCCTAAAGTCGAATTTTATAATACAAAATAGCTGTACTTTGAATGACTCTGGTCCCCTCAATAATTAAGTTTTTTAAGGTTTTTTAATACTCCATATTTCCCTTAAAGTTAGTTTTCCGAAAAATATAAATACGTTAAAAAGGTGAATTCCACATTTTGTTCCGAACAAAAATTTTGTCCGAGGAAAATTTTTTTTACTGATAGTTTTTTGCAGCACGATTCACCCATTTCGAACGATTGTTCTAAAAAAAAAACGTGCGGCCATTGATTTGGTTTTTAAGTGTCAAAAAGCAAATTCTAAATTATTTTCAAATATTGTGTATTCAAAATGTATAAAAAAAAATTGCTTTTGCTAATTAATGGCCATTGAAATACTTAAAGTTGGAGGTCCCCACCTCGATTTTTAGCGTCAACGCCTTTCTAGTTTCCTAAATGTTTTTAGCGTCAAGAATTTCAAGTTACATGTGTAGATTTTTCGCGGAAATAATTTTTGTTTTATATATATGTACTTAAGCAGGTGATGTCGTAAGCTCAGCTGATTTTTTTTATATGAAGTTTTTTATCGTTTTTTTAGTCAATTTCATATAAAATATTTTTTTTCAGCTGTCATGTTTTTTTCTAGTGACATCAGCTTTAAAATAAATTTGCTTTTCATTTGTTTTGATCAGCTATTTGACGTTTGTAACGCTTTCAAATGTAGAAAATAAACGAAATTTTCACTTTTTAAGCATCAACGCTTGACACGCTGTTCAGTGTGTAACCAAAAACATACGACTACATTGATTCTACTTTTTTGACAGTTGTTTAGAATGCGAAAAACCCGTAAACGCTTAGTGTGGACTTTTAACTTAAGACATTACTTTATTTTTTGTATGATAGAAATGTAACCAATTGGCAACTCAATTAATTTTTGTCCAGACAAAATATAAAATTAAATCAATTCAAGCTGAGAATTGTTCGTAAAAAATATTTTCGCTCTCTCAAAAAAGAGACACGTCAAACTTCATATGCAAAAAAACTTTGTTTGAACAAATATTTTGTTAAAAAAAATGAGTGAATCCAATTTAAGTCTTTTTAGAAATTCTTATAGAACACAGTGATACAAAATTGAATGAAATAGAAAAACCTGGGACCCTATATTATTTTTCTTGTAGGGCTTGTCGAATAAAAGAAGATTCCAATAATGAAATATTGCGGACACCTCCAAAATCCGGTTTTACGGCTAAAAACCCGGTTTTTGTACCTTTGCGCACTTACAAGCCTGTAATTTTGTTGATAATAATCGTATTTTCAATTTCTTTCTAGATTTGGAAAGAAGAAACTGAGGTCTTTCAAATGATATTATATTATCTAAGAAAATTTGAGAAATTTTGGTGTTATTATGGAGCAAACACAAATTTTGTAGATTTTTGAAAAAAAGGTTAATAACAGTTTTAATAATCAGCAGCAGGATATTTAGAGCAAATGGGGAAATACTTCAATGCCCTAAAAGTTAAAAATTTAATTTTCATATGCGAATATATCGTAAATCGTTTTCAGTTTTAAACATACTCCAAATTCACCAAATATCCGACATTTTCGGGTTGAATGATTACCAAAAAGCTCAAGCTTTCAAAAAGTACTGTAAATTAGATTATAAAACATACAAGAAAACCTTAAACACATATCGTAAACAAAACGAAGGCAAATATTTTTTTTCAGTTAAGTTAACTAAAATTGTTAAATGAGCTATTTAGTTCTTTTATTCGACCTTTTTCAATATTCTTTAATTTATTTTTTCAAGCAATGAGGCCACTTTTAATATTTATATAAAAGTGTTCTTCAGGGATTTACAATTTTAAATTATAATACAATAATAATTGAAGTATTATAATTTAAAATTGTAAATCCCTGAAGAAGTTGGGATATAATTGGATACAAATATATAGAACATTTTTATATAAATATTAAGAGTGACCTAATTGCTTGAAAAATAAATCAAAGAATTGTCAAATGAGCATTATTTTTTTTATTAAAATATAACTTCTTAAAATTTAAGTTAGCTTTTTAAAGTGTAGTTTTTGCAGAGTCATAATATTTTTTTCAGCAATCAGTCATTAACGAACTAAATCTTTACTTGCGATTATTTTCAGCAATTCTTTAACAAATCTCTATTCTTTAAATAACTAACTACAATATAGTAAAAAAATATGACAGCAAACACTTTGACACAAACTTTTGCCAAACAGCTTGTGGTAAAAAGTAAAATGTAAAACAGTTTTCGAAATCACTGAATCTAAATAAAAGTAACTAACTAAATATGGTTTTAAATATCATCATCTCACTTGCTTCTAAAACTTTTTCTGTCACATAAAATATTTTCTATTTGATTTTCGTGAATTTCATAAAATCATATTCAATAGCTATGCATGACAAACCACGCAGCAAAGTTTTTCATATATCAACATTTTTTTTTGTAAAAATAAGTTTAAAAGTAACAGTTTTTGTGTTGAATCGTAAATATGGCATAAGAACGACATGAACAACACGACATTTACACTTGAATTAATATACCCAGAAGCATACATATGTAAATATATTTATGGATATATATTTCATATATAAGTTTGTATGAAAATATGTTTATGATTTACATAATTCGTATTATATTAGAAACATTTTCTAAATCTAAATTTTTGGTTCACTTTAAGTTGCTTAGTTTGTTTTTTTTTCACAATATACACATTTAAACAGCTATGGCTGTTCAGGGCTCTTCTTTCTGGTGGTGAAAACTTAACAACACATGTTGATAATATAATGTATAAACTGGAGAAGCTCAAGGAAAAGTTAGTTTTAATATGCATGCTTTTGTATATTAACATATTTTAAAAAATATTCTCAATACTTCTTCTTTTATTTATTTATGGTTTTTACTACATATTGCGTATATGTATATCTAAGTTAATTGGTTTGTAACGTTTTTCTAAATAAATTAATTTCCGTGAACTTAGTTTAAACTTTGGCTAATATCTCTAACCGATTAGAAGAACTGTAGAAAACTATCACTATTACTATTACTATTACATTATATGTGTTGTTCAATCTTAGGTCTTGCCATTCATGTCGGGTAAACACAATACATATATTAAATGAATCGAATGGGAATTTCAAAATATTTTAATTCAAATATAATGAATTTTTGTCACCTTTTTAGTAATAGTCATATTCATGGTGAAATAAGTATGTACAGTAGTAGAGTGCCTCGATTTGTATAAACACAAAATAAGTTAAATATTTACTCAATAGAAATTTAGTTTGGAATGTTTTCAAATGTGTCTGAAAATTAGTCGAACTAATTTTTGGAAAATAATACAATTTTCAGAACCCTTATACATACATGTCACATAATTCGATCGTAATGGTTTCAATTCTGTATATGCAAATCGATTGTTTTTACTTTGCGTTTGCTAGATTCCCATTGATTTGGCTTATTTCAAAAAATTTTTAAATCTCGGTTTTTAACTTAAATATGGTAACGTTGTGTAAACCAAAATAAAAAACAAATGACTTTTGTAATAAAAAGTATAACAAAAGCTAACAAAACGAGCGCTAACAAAGACATTTTATATAAAAGTGAAGAAAATTTAAAAAAAAATCCCGGAATTTCAATTGTTGCTGTTTTGAACACAAACATCAAAACGCAGTTGAAAAGCTATGAAGAAAAAAATTAAGGAATGCAGCTGTAAACGACAAAAGCTTTCTTGTTGCTGACACCAAACTTTGAAATTTTTAAAATTTTATTTAAATATCAATGAGGTAATTAAAAAAAAAAACAATGAAATAATAAAATTAATTATTTAGTTGTCATTATAAATTAGTAGTATGAGTTTTCTTCATTATAAAATCATAAAAAAGAACAATTCCACTTTAGAAATCTAAAGTGGTTTATTCCGAAAAAAATCGTTTTTTGTTTTCTAAGGACTAAATTTACGAAATCACACTTTCGTTGGGAATTCAGTTCTGTAACATGGCTGATAATATAATGATTTTCGGTCTATAGAGTTCTCAATATTTTACTTGTGACAAAATAGGCAGCAACAGATATTAGTAACCTATAGAAAGTGAGTTTTAGAAATATTGCAAAATAATATATATGTATGTATGTAGAAAATAAAGTTATTACCATTTGTTTTAATGACAGAAGATGGATTAAAACCTTTCATCAAAACCGCAAAATGTTACTAATTTGTTTAATGTTATCCGGATATTGTAGGGCACATACGAGAGAACGATGCGTTTAATCAAGCATTCAGTAAAGGGTGGTGGGTTAGATATTTACTGAAAGCATCTCTATTAAAAAGAGGAATACAGGGAAGATGATTTTAGAGGATTATTAGCTGAACAGCTAATTAGCAGAGGAATATATAGAGAAATAACTCAGCAGTAGATAGCCTGAACTATCAAAATATCAACAATTATAAAAATGCTGGGAAGAGTTCAAAAGTAAATGTCAACGATTTTTATTTCGGTCAATAATATAGAGTACGACATCCTGCTATATTTTAAGTGTTTAATTTATGAACTAACCCAAACTTAACAAAAGCAATAATTTGAAAACGTTTACGAGTAGCAGAATTTATCCAAAGAATGGAAAATTGGGTCCCATGTTAATTTAAGCTGAGAAACCTTGAAGGTTATAAAAGGAAAGCATTTTTGCACCAAATCATTATTTGAATGAAAAATGGATCTATTACGATAATTTGGAGCGTTAGAGATCTCATGAGAAGCCCTGCCAATCAGCCGAAATGACACTAGAGCCAAATATCCAAGACGGTAAGGTAATGTTCTGTATTTGGTGAATCATATCTGTTTTGAACTGCTGAAATCTGACCACACAATCATTGGGAACTCGTACCGAATGCAACTGATTCATTGAAAGCACACATTGAATAAAAAATGCCCAGAATATGCGGTCAGACATGAAAGCGTATGCTCGGACATCTGCTGCAATAACTGTTAAAAACTATTTAGATATAATTATTTATGAAAGTTTTCCTCAACCGCCTCATAGTTCAGGCCGTACCGAATGCAACTGATTAATTTTTTTCGATCGCTGTAGAACGCTCTTTAAAATACGCTTCACTTAAGAACAGAATTTCAGAAATTGCCTTGATTTGTTCTTGGCCTCAAAAGATGTTCGGTTCTTTTGAGGCGAAATCCGTATGCTGCCTCATTTTCAAATAATTATTACTAATGTACCTCCAACTCAATATCCGTATCAGTGACATATGGCTGCAGTTGTTTTTCAATAATTTTATGTTTCTTGAAGTTATTAAAGTTGTAATGACGTAAGTATTATTTCTAAAATATTATTCAATAATGAAATAAAATTGTTCCATCATGTAGTGTTTCTTTTTTAGTGACAGTAAATTGTCAGTTGTGAAACTGTTTGTATTTTCTATTTGCCAACCTTTTTTTGCATAAAATTAGGAACATTTAAATCTTAACTAAATTTTGGAAAATCCCTCACTTTACTGAATGCTATTGTTGAATTCTTAAGGGCAATTGCATGAATTCATTGCCTAGGTTCTAAGAAAGTTGTCACAAAAACGCAATAATGCCAAGTTTATATTGATACACCTACACCATCATCATTTTGCGGCCCTTTGTTCCTACTAGGAACCACAGGACATAATATATATACATATATATATACACCATCAAATCAATTATCAAAAAAAAGTTGTATTCACAAATATATACATGACTCATATCGTACTGAAAAGCAGAATGTTGCTATAAAATGCGGACTAATTATTAAAAACAAAGTTTTAGCAAACTAGTACCGCGAAACGAAGAGATTCCGCTTAAAAATATGGTCTGGCTAGCATTTGATAGTTGTGACAAAGTTTTCAATTACGACTTTGAACATTTATGCAAAATAATGCCAGCAGAAATTCTTCTGTAAAGTTTTGACCGGATTTAGTTCCCTGACTTAATTTAAAAGCTGATTTCGATTCAAAATATCTGTATAAAGAACAAAGGAATTAATATTATTCAGCATCACAATGCTAAAGTGTAAAACAAAGTTGAGCTAAACAACTAAAAAATTCTAAGTTGTTTTCTTAAATATTTTGCATAAGACCACATAAGGAGAGATTGATGGTTAACACAATTTGAGCATAAAATATTCACCACAAAAATTTTACCATAAAAAACCAACGAATATATGAAAACGAGCAAAAAATAAAAGCTGTAAAATAACAATACTAGCAGTATAACTTTTATACAGACAGTAAATGGTAGAAGGCGACAGCTGATGCTAGTGATAAACACTCACACAAATGTTTCAATATTTTAAATTTTTACTTAAATATATATTTTTTGCAGAGTTTTAAAATTTTAAGCACTTTCTGTTTAAGTTAGACAGTTTATTTATTCTGACTAAGCTGTTCCATAAATATTGTATTTCTATTTCTCTAATAAAACATCCATTTATCTTGTATGGTAGCAAACATGTCTGATTTGTCAGGTTAAAATCTGTATACAGCAAACTGATTTCCATAAACCTTTTTGTTGCAAAAACACAAAAAAATACCAAAAATCACACGCCTTCTATGAAATAAAGTTATTAGAGATTAAAGGCTTTTGTGAGATTTTCTATGTTAAAAAACACAAAACTTCTAACTTTTGCCACAAAAAATATATTGATTAACTTTCAGTAATAAAAAAACAACAACTTTATATTGCCGACAAAATATTTACCCAACAACAAAATTAATATTGGGTCGGATGCAATAATAGCCCGTAAGCATTAATAAAGCATTAAATTGTTCCCATAGGATCAATAATAAAGTTACGCATAACTTTCCATAACAGTGATTTATCACATTCCCACATGTACAAAAAGCAGACGCACTCATATGTATGGAAGTATATTGGTAACATTATTTACGTTAATAAAAAAAGCAGAAGGAAAAAAATTTTTTACGAGAAAAATACAAAGTCAACCTTATAAGCCAACAGTCAATTGTTGTACAAATACACAGCATTTGGAAAATAATTATGAATTTATAATCAATAAATAACTTCATACAAGAAGAGCAATACAAAGTTTATACATTTTTCAAGTTGCTGGTGTGATATTTCTTTTAAAATTTTTCTTTAATCTTTATTAAGGATGCTTTATGGTACTCTGAACCTAAGCCGCTTTAATGGCTATCTGCTAAAATGTTTATTCATTTTATTATGTTTAATTCTTTCCATTATAATATTATTAACACTTACTCCGATTTTACAACAAAATACATTCTATTAATATCTTACACTTGAAATTATAATTTCATTATTATAGTGATTATGGAGTAACTAAACAAGGTTAGTGCAAATCGGTAACAAATACAACACAATACAGAAACAACTGGCTATTTATTACTGTTTTATAAAAGACTTGAAAAAGTATTACTTTTGACATAAATAAATTGTAAACAAAGTGAGTCAGTTGTAAACAAAGTCAGTCAATGGTATTATAGCAATTTAAATACCATTATTATTGACAATGATTTCAATGTACTTTAATTTTGAAAACTTTTAATTTTACCCATAACTGACATGTGCCAGCCACTTATTTTGATTTTGAAAAATAGTAAACATTTTTTTGCCCAAAATACAATACAAAACAATACAGAAACTCAAAAATAACCACAGCAACACATTATAAAACAAGTAAGAAAGTATAGTCGGTCAAGCCCGACCATATAATACCCTACACCCAGTATATCAATAAAACAGTTTTTCAGATATGGGTTCTATATGGGAGATATTACCTATTGTATGACCGAAAATACAAAACTTTAGTGGCACAACTTCCGTGAATATAAATATTATGTATGCTATACTTTATCTCGATATAAATACTTTTAAAAAATTTATGGAAGTAAAAGTGAATTACGGAGAAGGTCTTATATTGGAGTTTGAACTTATTATGGATCGACCATTCTAAAATAAGGTGTCCTCATTTCTGTATATATGAAACTTATTCTTGTTGAATTTAATCCTTAAAATGATTTCGGGAAATGGACCTTATATGGCAGCTACGACTAATTATGAACCGATCGTCATAAAATTCTACCATATTATATGTATATGTACGAAACATATTTGTGTTCAATATTATTTGGATACCAGCATTTTTGAGTGAGTTATGCTCTTTTAAGTGATTTTCGGAAGTGGGCCATTTATGGGAGCTACGACTAATTATGAACCGATCGTCATAAAATTCTACCATATTATATGTATATGTACGAAACATATTTGTGTTCAATATTATTTGGATACCAGCATTTTTGAGTGAGTTATGCTCTTTTAAGTGATTTTCGGAAGTGGGCCATATATGGGAGCTACGACTAATTATGGACCGATCTTCACGAAATTTGTAGATGTGATTTACCTTCATTTACGACTCATTTGTTGTGAAATTTGTTTGCATACTTGCATAATTCAAAGATTTATAATCGGTAAACCCCAATTTCGGGAGGACATTTGTATGGGGGCCAGGTGAAATAATTGAGCGACTTCCACTAGTTTCAATCCTTTCCATCCGTGGGCCGAAAAAATATCGCGTACCGAAGTTTAACGAAATATCTTCAAAAGTGCAACCTGTACTCTGTGCACAAGCTTTACATGGACAGCCAGACGGACGAACGGATGGACTCAGACTCAGAAAGTGATTCTGAGCCGATCGGTATACTTTGAGGTGGGTGTTGGACCAATATTTCTGGGCGTTACAAACATATGCACAAATACAATATACCCTCCCCACTATTGTTTTGTAGGGTATAACAACACACAGCCAATAAATAAATACTTACATATGTATGTGTGTACATATTAAGGTTTGTTTGGGAACGAGCAACATTTCAAATGTTGTATTGTGGTGAAATAATGGAAACATTGGGTGTTTTTATTGTTTGCACAGCCTCTAAGTGGAATTTTTATGGAAACTTCAATAATAACCATAAAATAGAAAAATAATCAATGAAAAGCAAAAAAAAAAATTTCAATACCAAAGATGTGGTATTAAAAATCAATATCTATTGTTTGCTTAAATATAAATTTATGCACTTAATTCATTTGTGCGTAGGAGTAATATTTAAATTACTCATCCTACTCATAAATATGTTATAGGAATACGTGACATATTGGTGAAAAGGACAAGGAATATTCGGTAGAATATTGGTACTTTCATAATCCTGGACTGCCTATAGAAATACACTTCTGTCAGCTAGTGTAAGCAGGAAATATCAACTATAGCAACAATATAAATATGTATATGAATTTAATTGATTTCTGCGTATGAGTAATATCTAAATTACTCATTTGTATTAGTATCATGAAAACGTGACATACTGGTAATCAGGCAAATAAATATTCGCTTGAATATTGATATTGCTAAAAGCGGCATACTCACTTATACAGGGGTAAGCCGCTTTCTCTTCACATTTACTACTGGGCACTGCGGATTCTGGAACCAGGAAAATTTTTCCCAAACATGTAAATAAACTACCTATACAAAAACACGAAATTTTAAGAACTTTTATATACAAATATTTTGTTGTTGCATTTTGTCATTGGGGTGGTTTTATATTTTAAGATAAATGAAAAATTACCCCAAAGTTTTTTTAGAACAAAAAAGAACTCAACAATTTTTGCTATTTCCCTGTTTTTTATCATTAATAATATCATTAATATATTTGTATTTATATATATATATTTATTATATTTTCAATATTAATATTAAGCACTGTTTTATAAAATAATTAAGGTATTTTAACAGTAAAATGTTTCGATACTTATTTACGATTGTTTTGTAATTATCTTAGACCGATGTTAAAGTGAATTGTGCTTAACCTATTTTGAGCCGGAATGGAAAAATATTCGAATTCTAAACTAAAAAGTACTTTTTTGATCTAATTAGGCCCCAATTACCATACAAAACCGTTATCAGAAATTTTGTATCTCCAACCGTTTCCCCAGAAACGACTGTTCGACTAGTCGAACAACGGCCGTAGGCGACAAAAAAAAATGTATACTACCATACAAAAATATTTTTTAGGTATCGACAAAAAAATCATATGTGGAACAAAAACACGATTGTAATGTTTATTTTTTTTTAAATATTTATTATAATATTGTAATGAAATGTACTTTTTGTAATTTTCATTACTCTTGCTCCCATTTATGGTAAGCCGCAAAACACTTATTTTCGTGCAAATGGATTTGGCACTTAGAACGCATTCTCTGTGTAGGCTTATGACAAACATTGCAACGCCTGGCATGTTTTTCAGGTTGTGTTATGATTTGGTGATGACCTGACACACGAGGGTGCGGGCGAATCTTATATGATGTATCTTTAGTAATGTCATCCTTCGCAATATCTTCGTCGTTGTTCTCGTTAGGCGTTTGTAACAAGTGTGTGGCCAGGTCGACCCGAAATGTCAGCTGTGAATTATATTTACGAACAAGCTTCTTATTTACTAACCAATTTAACTTCCAAGCATTCACAACAGATGACTCTAAAACGGCCAACCATAGTGGACACCACCACTTCTTTGAACGAATCGAAACACGGTAATTGGAAACTGCATTATCATGAAGACCACCGCCCATGAAACTGTTATAGTTGCGGATTATATTAGGCTGCTGCACAATGATTTCACCAGGCTGGCCTTCTCGTTGTCGTTGTCTTCGTGTGGTTGATGTAAGTGAGTAAACTCCGGTGAAGTTTGATAGTAATGTTACCTCACGCTTATCTTGCCAACGACAACATAAAATTTTATTAATCTTATCAAACTTTGAATCGATTTCACCTAAAAAGTATATAAAAAAAATAACATAACCAATATGTATAAATATAATTACATTTGGTCAATGCTTTGGCCGTCTTCAAATCTGGTGCAGGCTGTCCTAAGCGATTACTCCGCACAGTCCCAGTAGCGCATATACGTTTATCAGCCAATAAACACATCAAATAATGAGAAGTAAAGAAGTTATCGAAATAAAGTTGATAACGGGAAGGATGTTCCAATTTACAAGCCATATCCATGACCACAGAAGCGCCCAGGCCTATATTTTTATCATATTTGTCACTAGCTCCACCGTACGGCATCATGTTGAAGACATATCCAGTAGAAGCAGCCATGCATCAAGTCTTGTAGCCAAATATTATTGGCTTGTTTTTCAAGTACATCTTACAACTGTGACGTTCAAAATATGGTAACATTTGTTCGTCGATTGACAAATGCTCTTCAAAGACACCGAACTGTATAAATTTTTTGTTTATAACATCAAAAAGTGAATGAACTTTAGTATATTTGCCATTTCGATCCAGGTTATTATTGTCGTGAAAGTTGTTGCTTTAGTTAATTAAGCATTTTATGAATTCAGTGTGTACTAAAAATACTAAAACAACAGCAGGCGAAATTTAAATCGCTCAAGCTTGCAACAAAAAAATTCCATGGCAAGCTATGATGCTTGTAACAAACAAATTTCGTGGAAATGCATGTTCAAAAATTCGAAATTCAAAAAATTTATTTTTTCGAAATACAATAATAAAGTTGTGGCCTACGGCCACTGTTCGACTAGTCGAACAGTGAACTTGGCGGTTCTCTAAATATACCTGGGGATTCTAAAACTCGGGAAAAACTTACTGATCGACTATTTTAGACATTTGCGAACAATAATAAAGTACTTTTATAAAATTAAAATTTATATATATTTTCCATTTTATCCAAACAAAAAGTGTCTATATGCAAGGTATTTTTCAACCCTCCCTTGGAGCGGAGCAGAGAAGTGGGGGATAATTGTTATATACTTTTTCTGAAAGACAATTAAATTTCATATAATATGGTATCACTTTTTTGTGTGTCGGGAACACTTAAACACATAAAAAATGGAGGTGAAATAAGAGAATTTTGCTGTTCGACTAGTCGAACAGCGGCTCAAAATGGCTTAACTTGAAATCTTAAATATATAAAATTATCAAGAATTAGTTCGACAGGTTCCCTATGATGATCTGGCCAGATTTAAACACTATTAATAGATTGGACCATTTAACCGCACAAACCATCTCTTACATATTGAAACCGATGGAACACAATTACCATGAGTTTAGGTGAACAATCGGTGTGCTTTAGCAATACTTTTTTAAACTTTCTTTGACGCCATGTCACAATTTACACGAAGTAGTTTTTATTGAAAGACGGACTCAATTTTTTCCTTGCAATTTTTTAGGTGTTCAAACAGCACAATTCTTATTGGTTAAATCGCTAATAAGTTACTTAAGACAAAAATTTCAAATGTGGCATTGTTAACTTCCTAATAAAAACTTCATTAGCCCAAATGCTTTAATATTTAGGTAAGGAACTAAAAATTTAAACTAATTTTTTACCCTCTTATGCATAAAAACTTAGAACAGGTTTGAGCTAATTTTGTTTTATAGCCCTCTTATAAACCTGTTGTAAGTCTTATAAATAAGGCCATTAATATTTAAGAAAAACTGAAAGAAGAAACTTAATTTATCTTATAAAATTCTTGTTTTTACTTTGATGTATTGCATTAATTGTTGCACAACATTTCGATCTATCTGCGCTGCATATTTATTCCAAATATCTAATATTTGTTAATGTCAAGGACTACAGTACCGCTGCTGTAGCTTTCAATATATATATTTTTTTATATTTATAGTTTTCTGTAACGTCGACCTGATTTCGATTCTCATTCATTGCAGCTTTTGATTAGTGGTAGGGAGCTGAATTAGGCCAAAACTTTGCTAAAGAGTCTAAAGAATTAAAAAAAAAATCGCAATTTTGAAAGAATGAAAAAATATAATTTTACGATTACACTTCTCCAACACAAATAAATACTTACTTATTGAACTCAAAAATATGAATTTAAATTTTTTTTCATAAATACACTTTATATCGTGCTTATTTGACTGTTTGGGCGCTGCAATTAATGGCCCCAGCAAAAATGGCCTCAAAGAAATTTAATGAAAAATCACCCCAAGGTTAAAATAAAAGTTGACCCCTAATATCTGGACCAGAGACCTGCAACAAGTATGAACGAGCCGACTTATTCACTAACGTTGAATTTTAAGAACAACACAAAAAAGTATGATTCAATTTTATGCTTATTCACTTTTTATGCACACACAGAAAATTCAGCAACGAGTATAAATCATTTCCAACACTTGATTCGAACTGCAATGTTTGAAAACAAAAATTCTTGTTTATACACAGTTTGTTTTTTGCATGTCGGCTTTGTTGTGCATGATCTGATTGGAATTGAACTAAAAACACACGAGTCACTTATAAGTAAAAAGCGGCTGGCAAAAAAATATGAAAACATAAAAATGTGCATTTACTACCTATTTAACATTATTTCGTCGAAAAGAAAACTTATTTGACAAAGCAATGATAAAATTTGTAATATGTACAGTTTGTCAAATATATCTTTGCACAGCAAAAAAATTAAAGAAAAAATGTAAAATGAGCTGCTTCATACATTTAACGACACAGTCGAACATTCATGTTCGCACAAAACAACAAATGAATAAAACTCATGTTCGGCTAACAACACGTTGGCTTTGATGTAAAATGAGCTTCATACATTTAACGACACAGTCAGAATATTCATGTTCGCAAAAAACAACAAGTGAATAAAACTGAATGATTGAAACGAACGGTTGCGTAAACGAGCGTTTTGTGCATTTGAACAAAAACGATTAAATCATAAAAATCAATGTGCATGATTAAGTATACTCGAAAATTTAGTACTCGTTGCAGGTCTCTGATCTGGACCATTTGACATAGCGAAAATTTTATACAAATATGTTAATGAATTTTCACTCCAAATTTTGTAATTTTTATAAAATATTTCTAAATAGTACAATAAAAACCCCAGAATTTAGCATTAGATTTGTGGGCTAATTTTTCAGTTGTATATTTTACAATATTAGTCCCAAAATATAAACACAAAATTTCTTAAGCTCCTTTTTCATTGTATGCTTTTGGAGTCATTTTACATTCCCTTTAAAATACAAAATTTCCCCTAAGAAAAAGTTTACGATAACCTCCACAAAAATTTAAAATGGGCCAAAAACTTCGTCTCTTTGTATTCAGTGTAATTTTTTTGGCTTTCGTTTTTTTTTGGTACATTTATCCTGCGGCCATTATTCGCAGCGCCGATTATTTGTATGTAAACAAGAAAAAAAATAATTTATTTTGAAGTACTTATAAACCTCGCAATTTTGATTACGCGTAATTTCACTTCAAAAGCCATCCAAAAAAAATCTAAATATATACTTTGGGGTTTCCTCTTTTTTTCACTTGTATTACAGACCAAGGCACTTGACAATAACAATTCATGTGGCAAATCTTTGTTGTTGGTGGCATACGACGATGGCAACATATTCAGCATTTGTGTTTTCAGGGATGTACATTTTTTTCTACAGATACACACACATGAGAGCAGGCAGCACAAGTATAAAGTGTAACTGCCATTGAAAATAGCTCCTTTATATGTATTCAAACTAACAAGTCGAATAATATAAATACCCATAACATAAAATATATACTCACTTGTATTAAATATGGTTTATTTGAAAAAAATCTATAACCGAAACTTTAGACAAATAATATTTGTATATTTTACGCTGCTTTAGTATATTTAATAATGATTTCCATGACGAAAAAAAAAATTGTATAATAATAACAACATAAAAAAAAAGAAAAAAAATTATTATGGAAACAATATCAATAATTGAAAGATAACCCAAAGAATATAAAATTTTAAAGTACTATGGGGAATAATCAAATCTTGAAAGTTGTACGAATGAGTTTTGTTTAAATTGTGTTATTTGATTAGAAAGAAAAATATAGAAGTGGGCTGCTATGGAGAATTTTCCGGGAATTAGTTGCCAATAAATGATAGAGATTTGAGTGGTTAAATTTCAAGGAAACTGTGGTGATCTAATCAAAAAAGCCAATAATTTGATTAAGGATAAAAGTATGAGGAATAATAAAATATTTAAAGTTGTAATAATGATATATGCGTAGAACAGTGTTTCAAATAGAAATAGGAACTTTGACCTATTACATACCTACACTCAAAAAATTCTATACGTAAAATTAACTGAAATTGTAATATAAAATAAATGAATATTCAAAACCGATCTACTATTATTCATTTATTTTTAACGAAAAGTTCATTTAATTTTAAATGTCAAAAATTCAACTCCGAATTCCGTAAAATCAAAAGAATTTTCAGTTATTTTATTTATTGTATATATTTTAGTTATTAACTAAAATAAAATAACTGAAAACAACTTGAAATAATTTTCTAAGAGTCGGTCTACACATAGTCATAGCTTCCGTATAATATCTACATATACATATCTTATATTAAAATTAACATTGACTGTTTTAAAATTAAATGAACTTTTTGTTAAAATGAAATGAAAAATAAGTAGATCGAGTTTTAAGTAAATGTTCAGTTATTTTAAATTACAGTTTCATTTAATTTTCCATACAAAATACTTTAACGTAAAAACTGTCAATATCAAATGCAACTGAAAATCCGTGTTAATGTGCACTTAGTTTTTTGAATAAATGTTAAATTCAGTTAAAAATAAATTTTCATAGAATTTTCAATGTTTATTTAGTTAAAAACAACTGCACGGAATACTTCCTGAATAAACTACATTCCGTTACTGTAATAATATTGTGAGCTAAAGAATTAGTGGCGTGACTTCTGTGCACATAAATATTTTTTTTGTTAAATTTTGTCTCCATTTTAATACTTTTAAAATATTTATACATAGTTAAGTGATTTTCGAAGGGTTCTTATATGTGAGTTTTTAAAATTAAATGTCATGATTTCTGTATATATGTATGAAACTAATTTGTGTTGAATTTTATTTAGATACCAACATTTTTAATAGATTTATGGTCCTTAAATAGCGAAATCTGTTTGGAGACGTTTACCAGTATTTATGAGCAATAAACCTCTATTTCGTCCGTGTACTAAAATAATTTTATTTACCAAGTCCTGTACTTTGCGCACAAGTTGTACATGGACAGCCAGTCAGGCAGCCAGACCGACGGAAGTTATTCTGAGTCAATCAGTATACTTTAAGGTGGGTGTTGTACAAATATTTATTGACACTTAAAACATCAGCACAAATCTAATATACCCTTTTAGTAATTTTATTGTCGAAAAATCTATACAGTCCGAATATATTTATACAAGTGCTTATTAATAGAAAATCAGAATAGAAAGGAAATCATGCGCAAGTTCCTACAAAATCCGAAAATGTCAAATTTAATGATTGCAAAAGAGTCGAAGAGCTTCCAGAAATATACTACAAGTAAAGTTATTCACCGTACGCCTCAATCGTATATATAAATAGAGCAAAAATGGTTTTTCATGATTTCAGGTTTTTCCTTAAACTAAGAATACAATTGAATAGATTACAATTATGTTTCCTGATTTATTAATTATAAGGTAGTAAAATCTTGCTTTAAAAACATGCATCTAAGAATCCTCAAAGTTACTTTAAAAGTAGGATAATATTTGTTGCGTACAAGCGAATAAAATAATGTGCCTTCGATTGCTACCAGGTTAAAAACTATTATGTTTTGTAACTAAACCAGGGGATATCTACTCAAACATGAATATGACTTAGCTAGAAATTTTAAGTTGTGCCGCAAGTGCTGCCCTTTTGTCAACATACATTTATACATATAAATGTATGCCTGCAGAAACTTATCGGCATAAGTTCAGGTCAGTGTCATTATTTAGAAGCTGCAATGGGTTAGTATAAAAGAAATCATGTCAGGAATAAAAAAGAATAGTTCTTGAAAATAAAAAGTTTTAAAAATTTAAAATAATTATTTTACGCAAGTTTATCTAAATCTTAAAAACACGGATTTGTATTAGAAGAAATTAATTAAAGTTTTCCTTTGAACTTTTTTCAAATATTAATAAATGAGTTTCAGTGTGGGTTCAAAAGTATTCAATAGCTTTTTTTGTTACATTAATACTTTATTTAATATTTAAGCAACCGTATTTTATATGAAAAATGTGTTACATACTCGCGTACCTTTCCCAACTATTTTTTTTTGCAAGGCCTATTTTGTAAATTTTTTGTAAAGCTTTGAAAATATGATTATTGCGAAGTTTTTCACCAAGATATAAAATTATGTAAACAGAATAATTCAGATATTTGGACCGGAATTTTTGGACTATTTTTGAAGTTTAACAAATGACAATATTTTTAAAAATTGATATTAATTTTGTTTTTTTTTATAAAGTTTAGTTTATTGCATATGGCATGTTAGTATTTCTAAAGTCTTTAGTCAGAACTTAAATTTGTACTTGGAATAGAATTAAAAGTTAAAAACATATGACATACCTAGAGGCGCAACTGAAAGTATTAAACATAAGTCTGTTGTTAAAATCTCTCAATATATTTTGTTGAAATGTTAGCCTTATGATTTCTGAAATAGTTGCTAGTTTTCTTGCAGTTGCGTCTTTAGTTATACCTTATGGTTATAACTATTGATTTGATCTGTATCTATATTGTTTTCAGTCCAGAAAATTCAACGGGGTCTTAAACACAAAAATTCGTTCTTATTATTTTTCGAGCAAATTAACAAATTAATTTTTTTTTATAAAATTAAGGCAATTTACGTATAACCCTTAAATAGATTGATAGAAAGTTTTTCAATATAGATTTACCGTTAAATCAGAAGTCAAGAACTGATAGCATAAATATTTTTCAATTTCAATATAATTTTTTCTTGTATTTATTTTTAGCAAATTTTGATTTCTACTAAATTTTAATTAAGCTCGATAAATTAGGATTGTCTATGAAAAAATGTGTGAGGACATATACTTTTATCTAAACTGTTTGCTGGGCTATATACATACGTCTGTCTATAGACTTTATAATTTGTATAAACAATCAAGTACTTTGCATCTCCTTACATTCACAAAAATATTTGTATAACATACATTTATCTGTTTCCATGTATCATTGTCAATTGTATAAATACGATAATCTTGGGTATTATTCTGTATAAAAAATAATATGGTAACGATAATCATAATCATAAACATAATCATATTTCTAAATGTTTCTTGTTCAAAAACAGGAGCCAACAAGCAACAAACTGCTTTTATATATAAAAAATAAATATGTATAGGATTTCCCTTAAGGAATTTTGTTTTAAGTACGTAAGAGGGAACTTAAAAAACAGCAACAGCAAAAAAATACAAAAGCAAGTAAGAGTTCGGCAGTGGCGAATCTTATGTACCCACCACTAAACAACATATTATGAGTTGATCGTCACATAATATTGTACTGTAATTTCTATTTATTTAAAGTTTGTTTTGGTTGGATTTCATCTCAATGACAATATCTATAAGAATCTTATGCACATTCCAGTTATAAACAAGAATTTATATATATCTATTTTTTTAGAAATGCATTACACATTATGCACAATACAAAAAGCCGTAGGCAACCGATTTTGGCTTTTTCCAACATCAAAATTGCAACTTTTGTATACTCTGCAGTTATTCTCAGAAGGTCAGCTATGGCCAATTATGGACCAACTTTCACAAAAGTCAATAGTATAATTTTTGCATACTTATAACTATTCTGCTTAAAATTTCGATTCGATATGAAAATTTAAGTACGTTAATGAGTTTTCGGGAATAGCCCTCATGGCGCATTTAAGGGATTTCCGGAAGTGGACTTTATAAAAGGGCTACGGTCAAATATAGACCAATCGTCATTATATGTAATACGACGATTTATATGTATATGTGAATTGTTTGTGCTGAATTTCTACTTGATGGTGATTTTTTATGAGATTTATTCCCATTTTTACAAGTTAGCAGGTTGAGGTGGCTAAGCAGTAGATTCATAAGCGAATTAGGGGATGTCTCGGGTTGTAGGCTCGGGGATCTCAAAGAATTCGTATGGTCTGGCTGCGCAACAGGAGAAGGGGCTTTGTGAGGGCTTAGGCGTTTCGCTCTTGGAACGTACTAAGTATTTAAATCATTTCCGAAAGGCATCACAATGGACCGTATTGGTCTCTGGGTGATGGCGTGGGGACAACCTCACACCGGTCTTCTAACGTAAACTAAACTAACCTAACCTAACCTAACCTAACCTAACCTAACCTAACCTAACCTAACCTAACCTAACCTAACCTATTTGAGTGATTTTCGAAAGTGAAGTTTATTTGGATATGGCAAAATATTAAACGATGTTAATATAATATAGTTTTGAGATTTCACTTTACATGAAACTTATTCTTATTATTATGTACTTCTGTAGACCTTTATGTACGATAACCATATTCCGCGAAAAAAAATTGTATGGGGGCTATGAGAAATCGTAGACCGATTCCTACCAATTTCAACGGAAGTGGTCGTTCTATAATCAAAATAAAGTGTGCAAAATTTCATGATACATATTATCTGCATTATATTTGAAAAAAATATTAAAAAATATCTGAAAAATGTCGAGGATTTTGCTCTTTTTCAATACATAACGTTTCGGGGGATCAAAGAATGTTTGGTAAAACTTTCATTGTTCTATGTCTTTTTTTCGAAGCTCTATCGTGCCAACAATAGACGGAGGGCCATGGCTCAATCGTCTTAGAACCCAGAATATAAAGACTTTTGGAGTCGACGACTAATATATCGATGTGTTGCAAATGGAATAACAAACTTTATATACCCGCCATCTTTTGGGTGGTAGTGGGTATAGCAATTGCTTTGGTACAGTATTGATGAAATATGATATGTCGTTATGTTGTTAAGTTAAAATAAAAGAAATTACAAAAAGAGCGACCCTTATTTGTCAAAACAAAAATTTGTGAAAAAGAAAAATGTAAACAAATTTCCGCAGACACATCATAAACCAATGACCCGTATATACACTTATATTTTTGCTTACATATTTTTATACGTCATACAAATTAATGTAGCTTTGGATTGTAGTATGTTACTCTGAATTATAAAGGGCCTTTTTGGTGATTTAAGCTGAAAACGATGCTGGTAATATGATGACTGTGATTCATTTTTATTATTATTGGATTACAAACGATGTTCTTGCAATGATTTGTATTGATAATAATTTGTTATAATTTTATTTATAGCGGCTAAACAATGACAAACAATATAAAATACTTATACTTGGAAATATGGTTTAGTGTGTCTTTTAAAGGATGGCTTTTATATCTTATAAATAGTTTTCTTAGAGCCATTGATAAATTTAGTTTATAAGTACGTATGAGCATTATTTTCAGTTAATTGCATAACACTCATACGCATACTTGGTATTAAATTTCCCAAGTAGTATATTTTCTTATAAATGAATATTTACGAAAAAAAATTGTTTATGCGATAAAATATGTAAATTAATTTGATGCTTAAATTTTTTTTTTTTAATTTTGTCCAAAAGTACAATATACATATGTCCAGCATTATAAAATGCCTGGGCATTTTAGAGCATAAATTCCGAAAAAGAATTAATTAAAAAAATCAAACATTTAGCTTGATTATAAATATTTTCAAAACTTGTGAATATTACCCCATTTTAATGATTCTAAAGTAAATCTATAGAATTTGTATCGAACTAATTCCTTGGCACTAGTTGTATTTAATAATAAGATTCTGTTTTGTTAATATTTCATTAGTAAAAATTATTTAATTATCTTTTAACTCCGTTTTTGTCTTTATTAACTTATTCATGACATTTTGAAAACACATATCATTCATTTGCTCTGATTTAGTTTTTGAACATTATAGTATAAACTGCAATGTTTTTGCTGCTAAAACATAGAATTTTGTGCCAATAAAGCAACAAAGGGAAGACTATTTTGCATGTCATAAATGTTGCTTAGACGTTATAAAAGGCAAATATTTTCGTTTCCTTTGCTTTGTCATATTAAACACTGCCGCTGGCTTTACTTTACTGTTAATAGCTTGAAAAACATTTGTTTTAGAACTATCCTTCAATATTGCAATTACACTCATACTTTTTTCTTATTTTCAAAGCTTTAGAATTATAAAAATAGATATAATGCAATGCTTTGCAAGACCCATTAAAAAAGGTTTTATTCTACTCATTTTTGTTAAAAATAAGTCTTCATAGGATACTTCTGTAATTAAGGGTGTTTTTTAGGTGTATATAACTTCAAATTGGCACCAATTCTTCAACTGGCGGCCATTTGGTCAGCAGTCAAGTGATTTATATTTAGTTTGGTTTGGCATTTCAAAATGAATAGACTGACGCCTGCATAACGCTTTCAAATTGTGCAATTTTTTTTTTTTTGAAAATTCAGAGATTGGGCCTTAAACAAGATTGCCGTTGATCCCGATTTTCATAAGCAAATTTTGTGAAGCGATTAAGCTCACTTTTGTTTGAATGGATACGTCAATGAACAATATTGCCGTATTTGGTGTGATGATAATCTCCAAGTGTATGTTGAGACACCTTTTTTCCAGGAAAACTGACTATTTGGTGTGCTTTATGGTCTGGTAGAATAATTTGTCCGTACCTCTTTAAAAACGATGTTGCCCAAAACATTACAGTCAATGGTGACCGCTATAGAGCCATGATTACTGACTTTTTCGTTCATCAATTGAACAATCATGGTGTGCAGGAGTTGTTGTGTGAACAAAATGGTGCACACTGTGTCCATTGCGGCAACAAATCAATTTGGAACTGCTCTCCGATGATTTTTGCACAGATGGTTAAAAACTATCTGAAGGTCATGTGTGGAAAATTTCATGCAAATATCTCCATTGGTTTTCTGTCCCGAGCAGCGCAAAGTTGAAGTATGTGAACAAGTCTCAAATGTGATAGTTTTCTATGTCATATTCAAAACCTTGTTACTTTTAAACTACATATACACCGAATGTACCTTATAGGCATTTTTTCACTTAAAATAGACATTAAGCATTATGTAAATTAAAAAAAATTACTAAAAATTTAAAAAAAAAATTTCCTTTGACAATATATTTTGAGCCAAAAAAATAAACATTTATGATTTTCCGTTAGACTTTTAGTTGTGTGCAAAGCAGTGCGACACATGGAGTCCTACACCAAATTAAAGCTGAGAGTCTCAGCTAACAGACTAAAAAAAAACCTACGCATATTTGCGCGCTGCCGAAAAAGCAATGAAAACCCAAAAAAATACAGTGAAAAATATGCGTTATGCGTTATTATACGCGTGCAAAAACAAATGCGCATTCTTTCTTTCTTTGCTACTCGGACATGTAGCCGGTGCCAATTTAGAAGCGAGAAACACGAAAATTTAATTGCATGTGTCCTTTATAGAAAAAACTTAAATTTAGAACGAAATTGAAGCTTAAACAATTACACTATGATAAATATGTCAAAAAGTTGTTAATAAATGAAATAGAGTGAAACTGACAAAATTTTTGTATTGGAGTTGTATGGGGGGTGGGTGTTACAGTATTTTCAATACAGTATTTAATAGATTTTATACTCATTTTCGCGAAAAATAAACCTTCTGCTTACAAATTTACAGAAGAAATGGCATTTTTTAAATATATTTTGTATGGGAGGTAGGCGTAAAAATGGGCGGATTAAGTTAATATTGTCAGGAGCTCATTCCACAATTACCATATTAACGTTTTTTAAAAATTGAGTTGATATATTTAAAATCATGGAAGTTATGCCACATTTTCTATTTAAGTTGTATGGGAGGTGGGCGTAAAAGTGGGCGTATTTTTGTAAAAAAAAACTAAAATTCTTACAAAATTTAAAATAAATGTGTGCAAAATTTCATGAAGCTTCGCACTCTCCTTGATTTATGGCCATTAAATACACTATACGGCCACAGTGTGTATCGCAATATGTTAAACAGCTCGTGCCGTAATCAATTTATTGAAATAAATATTTGGTAACCGCAAAGTTTATAAAATATAATCGAAAATTGGACCTACAGATTAGACTACGTCGGAGCAAGACGTGGCGGTAATATACAAGAAGTCATAATTTCATTAGTAAATTATAAAGCCAGAAGAAAAAATCATCTTTTTTTATTCCAATTCAAAGTTCAATACATCTAAAAACAACACCCTTTATAAATGAACTTAGGAAACAATAAAAATCCTCATCTACTTTTTATGGAACTTGCTCCTACAACATTTTCTGAGAATGTGTGTTTAAATCGTGAAGACGTAAACACGTAATAAATGAATATTTATATGCGGATTTTGTTGCAAAAATATAAAAATGTATATATCACCGGATTTTATGTGAACAATGCTTTATTATATACCTTAAGTAATTATGTTAATTTGTTATATTTATTTAATACACTTATAACTGACTTCTTTTATAATTTTAATTCATATTAGCAGAGACTTTATACGGAAATAGTAAAATTACATAACATAATTTGTTGAAGAAACATTAAGGATGGAAACACTAAATTAAATCCATATGATTACTACTACACAAGTACCTGTTTAACTACTTTCAATTACTTAATTTGTTACTTTTACATATTTACTAACTCAGCCTTTTATACACAGTAAGCAAAGCATACTAAATTTTTATTTTCAAAATGTTCACTTTGTTGGCACAACACTTACGTTCTCGTTTTGCAAGCATAAGTGAAAAGTTAATTACATTGTGTAGCATAGTATGGCTTGCTGCATATTTGTTTATGTTTAATTTGGTCACATTAAATTTTGTTGTGCCACAAAATTAAGGTCCAATGTTAAAAATGTTCACATTTTATATTTTCACTTTCTCCGCAAAATGAAATTAACTACTTAAAATATCATTAAACATTAATTACCCTCAATTACGATTTCAACAAGCCAGCAAGCAGCCTTTAAATAAGTTTTTTTTTATGTTTCTATTACTTTATTATTTTTATTTACGTATTTCGTTAGTGGTGACTTTTTTGTTTTGTTTATTTTAAAATATTGTTAAATACGCAAATTGTATAAATACTAGACAAACGCAACAGAAATTTAAGCTCACAGTTACAAGAGCAGGAGAACGGCAACAGCCAACGTATTTATTCATTCAAAAAAACTGCAAGTAACAACTTTTAATTGCATGAATTCATAAGTGTTTCTGCTCCACAAATTGTTGCATAAAAAAATAAATTACACAAAAACAGCGAAAACTATTTTATAAAACATATTTAAAAAAACTTTGTTGTTGTTTGTTATTAAAGTTAAAAACAAACAAATAAAAAAATATGCATACATAAATAAATACATTTTAATTTATTATACGTGTACGTTCTGCTGGTATACATGTTAAAGTTATATGAGTTTTAACTTGCTCATACATATTTAATATTGGAGATACATGGCTTCATTTAAGTGTTTTTATGTAAGAGTAGAATGGCCCTTAAAATTGACGTTTTCTTAATGTCTGAAATATTTTGAAATAAAATTGTAATTGATGCAGAACTTTAATAAAACATAAAATTTAAGATTTTTTAAAAGTTCGTGAAATAGCCATTATCATGGACATCTCAAATGATAGAGTCCATTTAATTTTGCATGCAGAACTATATTCAAGACGACTGTCGCATTTGTTAACAGTCGAACAAAAACCCATAAGAATGAAAATTTCTCAAGCTTGTTTGGATCGTTTTAAGAAAAATAAAATAAAATTTAAGCATCGTTTCATAACTGTTGATGAGACATCGATCCATCACTATACACCAGAGACAAAGGAACAATCCAAGCAATGGACTGAAGCTGGAGGAAGTGTCCCAAAGAAGTCAAAAATCGGATGGCAAGTTTAAGGCAATGGTTTTTGGAACTTCAAAGGTATTTTATTGATTGATTATCTGCAAAAGGGTAAAACGATAAATTCAGAGTACTATTGCAACATCTTGGATTAATTAAATATAAAAATTCACATCAGCGCACCAGCGGAGAGTATTTTATCAGTGGCTAAAATCAGCGAATTAAAGTACGAGTTGCTTGACCACCCATTTTATTCTCCTGATTTAGCTCCCAGTGACATTTACCTGTTTCCAAATCTAAAACAATTCCTAGCTGGCAAGCGTTTTATCTGAAATGAAGATACAATTTCAGTTGTAAACCACTATTTTGAAGGCCTTGAGGAAAACTATTTTAATCAAGGGATAGAATTGCTGGATAAGCATTTGACTAAGTGTATTGTAGTGCTGGCAAAGTATTGAGTAATGAATACCGAGTATCGAGTCTTTGCCCTTTTTTTGATACGCAATACTCAAAAGTAGTTACTCGATACTTTCTGAGTTGTGTTTTTAAGCAAGTTTTTTCAATTCTTTAATCAAAACAAAACATTAATTTTCCATAGAATTTATTTTTTTTTTTTTTTTTTTTTATTTATTTTACTATCACAAAATCAAATTGGTTTCTTATTTCTAAACAATTTTGAGTTACTATCATTAAGATATTACAACAAATAAATTCAAGATGTATATAATTAAAATAGCTTTTTACATAAATATTCCACTGTATAGGAAAAAGATAGTGAGAAAAAACCTATATAAAATATCACAGAAGTATAGTTTTGAAAAGTTTTTATTTTTTAAATCACAAACTAATTGAATCTATACCAGTATGAATAGATTCAATTAGTCAGTGTTTCGCAAACTTCTCAAATGTGCAAAATTTGATCTACTGCATTTATTGTTAAATGTCAGTGTCATATCATTTATAAATGTTTCAATAGTTCTTTGGCGAGACATTCTATGTAGTTCCAATGTGGGAAATCGTTTTGGTAAATTATATATGATCTTCAAATTTTTATTTTGAATTACTTGAACTCGTTTTCTGTGAGTCTTCGCACAATTTCTCCAAACAATACAACCATATGTCAGTATAGGTCGAATACATAAGTTATATAAAAGAAGTTTGTTTTTGATACTTAATTTCGATTTTCTGTTAAGCAGAGGGTACAGAGCTCGACCACAACGGACCGCTCTTAAACAGACATTTTGCAAGTGTTCTCTGAAAGTCAATTTATAATCGAGTGTTATGCCTAAATATTTTATTGACTTTGAAAAAGCAATTTGAGTTCCCTGGGCAAAAAGTCCAAGAGAGGGAATTCTTTTAGGAGATTTGTTAAATGGAAATAGTATCGCCTGAGATTTTTCTTCATTAATTTTTATTTTCCACTTGACGAAATAATTAGTTGCGGAAACAAACGCCTTTTGCAAACGCTTAACAATAGCGTTAGAAACTTTCCCATTAGCGATGAAAGCGCTATCGTCGGCATAAAATGCTACATCAATACCCGAGTGTATCCTGAAGTCTGATATATATAAATTATATAGCAGTGGAGATAAAACGGAGCCCTGCGGGACTCCTGCAGAAATGCTCTTTTCCGATGAACATGCCCCTGCCACTTCAACTAAAAAAGACCTGTCAGTAAGAAAACTACTGATTAACTTTATTAGGTATAATAGGAATTTGAATTTATTGAGCTTGTATAATAGCCCATTATGCCAAATAGAATCAAAAGCTTTTTCAATATCTAGGAAAAGCATTCCCGTTGAATAACGTCTGTTTTTATTTTCTCTTACTATATTTACCACACGTTTCAACTGATGAGTGGTAGAATGTTGGGGCCTAAACCCATACTGACAGTTATGAAGAAGATTATTATCATCAACAAAATGTCTGATCCTAGTTAGTATGATCTTTTCAAAAATTTTATCCAGAGAACTCAATAAGCTAATTGGTCTATAACTGGTTGTCAATTTAGGATCTTTACCACACTTTTCAATAGGAATAACTTTTGCTTTTTTAAATTCTGTTGGGAAATAGCTATTTTTAATGCAAAAATTATAAAATTTAACTAAAAAAGAGTAAGCTGAACTTGGAAGTTTCTTAATTACTATGTTTGTAATTTGATCTAAACCAGGGGCCTTTGAGTTTTTGAGACTATTAATTATAAATTTAACCTCGTCTACATTGGTTAAAGTACCAATATCGTTATTGGGCGAATTGTTATTTTTTATTGAAGAAGCCAATAAGTTAACTTTTGAATCTATAGAACTACTGAAGTTAGTTGTAGTTGTATGCGCCTTAGCAAACTCATTGGCAATAGCATTGGCCATGTCAACTTTATTCGTAATAATCTGGTTGTTAACGACTAATTCCCTTATCGTTCTAGTCTTGCCTCTTATACGCTTAGCAATTTTCCAGAAATTCTTACCCCCATCTGGCAATTTTTCCAAAAAAGTTCCCCATTGCTCGTTTCTGGCTTTATTTATATCGTATTCAATCAATTTATTAAGTTCCCTAACTATTGCTCCAAATGTTGTTTTTCTAGCGACGTCATTACACCGCTGAAACTTCCTCCTAAACTTATTTCTCACAGATATCATACGTTTACATTGATTGGTTATTTTGACACCTCCATTCTCAAGAATACGGAAGGGAATTTCAGAGCTACAAGCCACCGAAATCAGATCAGTAAACTCTTTAATTGATTGGTTTACATTAAGAGAAGTCAACTGACTATTTAGAATTGTTGACGAGTTAATTTTGGAATCAATTATGTGCTTAAATTGTTCCCAATTAGCCTTAGAGTAGTCTGGGAAGAGTTTTACATTCTTACGGACAGGTTCGTTTATGTAGAATGTAATTGGTACGTGGTCAGAGTATAATTTACTTGGATGGGTTTCTAAGCCCGAAAACGATAGTGTAGAGTTGGAAAGCAAAATGTCAATAGTCGACTTGTTTCTAAGTACTATATTCTGCGGAAAGCGAGTAGGTCTTGGAGGAAAATAAATATAATAGTTCGAAAAATTTTGATGATCGTAAAGAAGTCTTCCAGCTCTGTTAGATGTACGACAATTCCAACTAATATGATGAGCATTAAAGTCTCCAAGAATGAAATAGTCACAATTTGCAGACGTTAAAAGGTTTAGATCAGACACAAAATCATTATTATAATGTGGAGAGTAGGCAGATATAAACATTACTTTTCTGTTGCAAATGTCCATAGAAATGCAAATGTTCTCAATTGTTTTTGTATTAAATTGTACTTCATACTTATGTTCTAATGTTGATCTTATGGCTATAGCTACCCCACCACCAAAAGAGTCTCTATCATTTCTGTAGACAATATAACCAGATAACTTAAAATTATGATTAGCTTTTAAAAAAGTTTCATTAAGTAGCAATATATCAATATTATTTTCTCTTAAAAATAAATAAAGTTGAACTGATTGAGAGATATTTGTAATGCCTTGACAATTCCAATACATTACATGAAGGCTGTCACTAATGGTGTTAGATTGCATGTTTAAGCATTTGCATTATAACATTGAGCTGTTCAATTTTTGATGAACACTTCTGTAGGTCAGACACAGCCCTAGTAAATATGTTGAACAATTCATCTATGCTAAATAGACCATCACCTGAGTTGGGTAGTTGCGGAGGTGACCTTACAGCATCAGCATAACTTCTAGTATCATTTTCGATTGGATTATTAACCGTTTGGGTGGTAATATTAGGATGATGCTCCAAAGACTCGTGGAAAGGATTGTTTCGTATAGGCTGATTTCTCTTGTTAATATTCTCACGCATGTTGAGGTATTCCTTACGGCTAGGACACCGAGGGTCATCTGCTCTGTGGTTAGTGTGCTTCAGATTTTTCTTTGTGCAATTAAAACATTTGTATGCTGCGGCGTTTCCCACAGGAATTTTGTTAATTTGGCAAACTGACAAGTCGTGATCACCACCACAAGCAATGCATACATTACGTCGATAACAATTCTTGGAGCCGTGGCCATACATAGTGCATTTGGTACATTGAGTTGGTCCTTTACGGCTTTTAAGGGGATTTCTCCAGTAAATCACAATACTGCAAAGTCGTTTTATCTTCATAATTTGTGTTTTAGAAATATGTGTCCTGTCAAACTCCAACATATATAAAGCATCGTCAGCAGATGTGCGAACAGTTTTTATTTCTTTCATACTGTTTGCGGTAACATTATATTCAATTTTAAGTTCATCCTCTATTTCTTTAGGGTCAGTTTGGGGAAGCCCATAAAGGAATAGCTTAAACAATTTTGTATCTCTACTTTCATGAGTGTAAAATTTAAGATTTGCCTCGGTTAGTCTTTTCTTAGCTAGATCATAATTAGTCATAGATGATGAGATTATTTTAGTACCTACTGACATTCTTTTGAATTCGTAGTCTTTTCCAATTAATTTAAACACTGAAGTAAAACCATGAACAATATCCACGACAATTGGGGGAATTACAACTTTGTAATCCTTAATATCTTCTTGGTCACCTTCGCTGAAAGTGTCTTCTTCTAGAGATTGCAAATCCTTAAATCGATTTTCATTTGTGCTAAATTTCATTTTTGGGACACTTCCCCAACACTTCTTTCTTTTTAAAGCATTCATAAATAACTTGTTATTACTGTTTTTGTTTTCTTTATTTCTTTGTTTTTATTTTTGATCTTAGAGTTTAATAGTAAATATTTTACTACGTTTATATGATGTTGTTGTTTTAACTAACTGTACTCGTATATATTTTGTTTTTAGTAGGCAAAAACAAAAAACAAACAGATTAAAACGTCTGATCGCGATCAATGACAGCATAAGACTGAGAATTTATTTTAATTATTTCTTAAGTTGAATTAAAAGTTAGCTTTACATTTATTTTTGATTTAATAATAAAAGACATACAAAACCAATAAAAGTTAAAGATCTATTTTTATTTTTTGAAGAAACTAGTTCAATTTGCAGACAAAAACTATGCGTTACAATTTCAAAAAGTCCGTTAAAAGTATCGAGTAGTATTGAGTACCCAAATGAAAAGTATTGAATATTATTGAGTGATGGAAAATAGTAGAATTTGCCAGCACTAGTGTATTGAAGTTTCAGGAGATTATATTGAAGAATAAAAATGTTTTTAAAAAACTAACTATTCTCTTTCTGTGCTAGGCTAAAAAGTTTTCAAACCGCCCTCGTACATTGAATGTTATAAAAATTAGCTACTTGGACAAGACATTTTAAAGATTTCTAATTCCTAATTTGCTACCGTTTTTTGTTAATTTTTACTTTTTCATTTAAGCATAAATAATTGAACTTCAGGAAACACAGTTCAATTTTAATAACAAGCATACATTTTTTGTGAATTCCAATGTTGGAATTCCAGTGTGAATCCAAGCTTGAATTACATTTGAAATCCATCCTCTTTCCAGTCTGTTTGAAGTTTGTTAAAAAACAACATCAAATTTGTTTTAAGCATATGTTAATAATGGCACAGAGTTGATGCAAATCATTGGCGGCGGTGATGATGATGATTTTATAATTCAATTTTCTGAGAAATTTTTCAATTTCTAGATTTATCTATTTCGCAGAAGTATGGCTGACTTCCTAAACGTATATTTACAATGTATCAATATAGTATTAATACCAAGTTGATACACTGTGTAGTTACTTTTTAAATACGTTGCATACTAATACTTTGCAAGAGAATATTTTATTGCAATATTTGTTTGTTCTGTGCGGCCATGGAAACTTCAGATTCCAAGCTGCTGCAAAAATAATCAAAAGAAAAAAAAATGAAATTGCGCTTTTTTTACAGATATAACCAGATTCGTCAAAACTGACGTTTACAAAAGTGGTTCAAGTGTAAAAACAGGTTCGGTTCAACTAGAGTCACATTGTTATTTAAGGCTGGAATTACACTGTAAATGTACTGTTTTGTTCGACTGTAATGCAATGGTTAATTTTGTGACTGAATTTCAAATGTAATTTCACTTGAATTTCAGCCAAAATGCTTATTGGGTAATAAAATATTTGAAACTTTCTTAGAAATTACATACATATGTATGTATGTATATTTCATAAAAACTAATTAAAATAAAAATAATTTAATTTATTTGGCAGAAAAATTATATGAAAACAAGATTTTACAAAAAATTTACTTTAATTGCAACTAAAGTTTTGTTTTATAGAATAAAAATGTTTCATCGCAATAATTATTAATTTTAGAGTTTGTTTTTTTAGCATTTCAATAACTCTCTGAAATAAGCCAATTAGCTATAGACTGAACTTCACAATAGCAAAATTCTTGCTGAGCTGTCTAAAATTTCACTTCGATGTCGATATCAACATTTATAAGATATTTTATATAATGTGTTTCCCAGTGGTCCCCATATGGAAGCTATGACCAATTATGGGCCCATCACCATTTAGCTAGTTACAGAGATTTATATATTTAGGTGAACAATTTGTGTAGAATTTTAACTTGATAATTATGTTTATAAGAGATTTAGGTGATTTTTTGAAGTGTACTTTACATAGAGATTATGTTTAAATATGGTGCGTTAGCCTTGTTGGTTTTTACATATATGTATGTGGATTGTTTGCGTCGAATTTTAACTTGATAGTGATTTTTAAAAGAGATTTCTGAGCATTTAAGTTATTCTCGGAAGTGGACTTTATATGGGACCTCTGGTTAAATATGGACTAATGGAAATAAAATATCGTTTTATGATTTCTTTTAGAATGACACTTAGTTTTGCTAAATTTACCACAGAGACATTTTCGGAGAAGACATTTTTAAGGGGCTATGAGAAATCATCAATCCATTCCTAATATTTCAGCAAGACTTGTCCTTCTATCATAAAAATAACGTCAGCAAAATTTCTTGCTATTATCTAATAAGCATATTGATTAAAGTTAATAATAAAATAGCAAAAAATATTTGTCTAAATCTTTGGTCTATAACTCCAAACCTACTAAATCAATGTTTTTTAATACCAAACATTTCAGTGAAACAAAGAATCTTTTGGAAAAATTTTATTGTTTTAAGTTTTATATTTCAAAATTTATCGTGCCATCGACATACGGAGACTCAGAATTTAAATACTTTTTTGTTCCACGACCAATATTTCGACGTGTTTCAAACGAAATGACAAAATTAATGTAAAAGTGTTTTTGAAAAATGTGTTTGGTGATATCAAAAATTAAAAAGTCCAATTTAAAGACCACCCTAATGTATAGTGCTTGTCTATCCAGCAGTTTTAGTTAGAGTCATTGCATTTTAATACGTATTGACCTTGGTAATGATCAGATCCAAGTAATAGAATATTTGACTAACAATTTAAAATATTAGTCGTGTCTGACCGTACCATAAATTAATTGTATCTTAATACTTCTCAGGTAATTTAGCCTAAGGTCAATTGTCAATTTATTAATTTAGCACACTTTTATCTTGATGATCTTGCCTCACTTGGATGTTATTGCCAGCTGATCAGAGATTTATCTCTTACTATAGGAATCAGACTTATTCTGAGGCCCATAGCACCTATTTAACTCAAAATCTCATGATAAGATTGTTGGTTAAATGGCTGATTTGACAAATTTCGGACAACCAATTATCACTATGTGCTGTTGCCGAAGCAACAGAACCATTGAAAACAGTGAATTGAATTGGATTTTAGCATGATAAACGTATTGAAAGCGGAGTTCGTCGCATTTGTGTTGGCTGGCTGGCTTTAGAATTTAGTATGACTTGATTACCGGAAGCACAATGTGGTTAGTCGTGCTATGCTTGATTATTGTTCAGCTAGAGTGTCTAAGACTGTGCTAAGTGGATGGCAAAGATTATAATAGATTTAGCAAGGTGCTTGTACATTGATTCATGGAGTTATGTACGAAGAATTGTTAATTTTATGTTCTTAGCAAGTGGTGAGTTGATCAGTTCAGCCAGTGTTAATAAGACTATTTGTGTTTAAATCTTCGCTGCAGGTACTCAAATGCTATATAGAGTATATATATATATATATATTATGTCCTGTGGTTCCTAGTAGGAACAAGGGGCCGGAGTGTATTGAACTAAAACTTTTATATTTTGATTTATTAAATAACTAGTTGGGGACAGTCATCCAAAACTGCTGGTTAGTGAGTAAGCATTAAATACATATCGGAGATACACGTACATACTTATTTATATACAATACATTTTTTAAGGTTTTCTCACTTATATTTCATATACTTAAAAAAAAATATTGGAAAGTTGTGTTACCTAAATGAAGTAGATTTGTAATGGAGTTCATATATTGCAGTTATGTTTAAATTACTGCTAGTTTTAGTACTGCACATTTAACAAAATTTGTTAAATGTCATTTAAAATGTTTATACATATCAAATAATGCAATTAATTTTATAATAATAATGCAACAGAAAAAATTATTTCAAACATTTTTAAAATTGTACCTGCTTTGAATTTACTCAAAACTTCGACTTACTAAAATTTTCCTTTTGTCACATTTATTTTAATGCTCCTCTCATATTTTAAACCAAAACACAATTTTATTAAGCTTAATATCAACTACATGAACCTTATATTCATACATGTATAAATAAAATGTAAAAGTTCTTTCCTTTTTAATATTTTTTTTCCAATACAATAGGCAGGGAAGACAAAACATAAAACAGACAAAACAAGTGTGGAGTAAACATCTGTCGCTTGCCATTCCAACAGTCAAATGTTCGAGACCAAAAAAAAAAGCAAAAACAAAAATATGTACATATAAAACGAGACATCCTTGAGTCAGGAAATTTAAACATGTTTAAAATATAAATATAAATGAAAAACACAAACAACAAGATAACCAACAATGAACTGTAAGGATAATAGCACGTCTTTTAAAGATAACAATGATATTTTTAAAAAATTAAAATGGGTAGACAAAAAAGAAGGAAAAAGGCAAGAATATAACGAAAAGTACTTTTGGCAGCAAGTGTTGAAAAGTGGTTTTTGAATTTTTTATATAAATAAAAAAACATTATTATTGATTATTTATATTAACACTAGATTATTGTTATGTGACACAAGTAAATTGATTTTTCATGTAAAAATGTTTAGGGCTTTTACTTTATGTAAGATTTTCGATAAGCAATAAATTAGCTGATAAATTATGTAGGTATCGTTAGGAAATGTGACAAATAATAAATATTTTATGCAAATTTATAATATTTATACTTCTAGGGAATTTTTTTCAAATTAAATTTATTGCTATCTTGTATGCAGAAAACACCAAACAACAATGCAATGTTCTAATTGTACAATACCAGATGTTGGGACTTACTGTTTGGAATATTTTTATTAAGAAATTTCAAATTTCTTAAATTTAAAACAAGGAGAAAATATTTGTAAATGAATGAAAATCATATTCAGGTATGTGATGGAAAACAATAACGATAACGAGTAAGTTTTTGAAGTCCATTTTAAAGTATTTCTAATTAAATTTTTAAAATTTTTGTTTTAAGATTCTCTTTAATAGCAAATTATCTTTATATTTTGTGGCATAAAACTGTTTTAATACAGAAATATTACGAAAAAATTAACTTCTTTAACCTTTATGTCAACAGCTGAAAAATTATACTTACGTCAACAGCAAGCATACCCGGGTATGCAAGCACATTTTATATGGGAATTCACACATTTCTAAATATGTTTCTGTTTTATATGTTTTATTTGGAGTTTGTTTGTGTTTTTCCCCTACTTTGAATTGTTTTTATTCATGCATATACTTAAATTTTGTCTTCGTCTTCATGTATGAATATTTACAATTAGGGACAAACACTTGCTAGTTGCTCAATTCTATGAACATGAAAATCCAACAAAGAATGAAAAAATGACCACATTTATGATCTGATTTGTCCAATTTTATTCAAACATCAGAATATAGTAGAAAACACTTCTAGTGAGGATATCATGAAATTTCAGATAGATATAATGGCCACTTTCAGAGATACAGAGTTTTTAAAATTCAAAACATACCCGGGTATGTAGCTGTTGACATAAAGGTTAACTTGTATGACAAATTTCCTTGGCATCCTTGCGACATGTTTACTTTTGACGAACATTTTTTTAGAATTTATGAAAACTTACTTACTTATTATTTTTGATCTCTGTTTTTAGATAATACTTCCAAATAGATCATAATACACCAACATAATCTACATTATGGCTAAAGCAATTCACATTTTTAGATCTTAGGATAAAATTCGATATGACATTTAAAATCTGCCTTCAAACAGAGATATATTTCTTATTGAAATCTATCATTAAACATTGCAGTTTCTTATTAAAATATTGCTTTCAACGCAGATTCATTTCTTATAGAGATTTAGTTTAAAAAGAACGATTCAATTCCTGTTAAGGTCACGGTCTAAATGTGGTTTAATGTCATATTAAAATTTAACTTCAAACGTGGATAATTTTCCTATTAAAATCGAGCTTCGGACACCTTTCAATTTTTTATTGAGTTTGGGCTTTAAATATGCATATGTAAATTTCTTACTGAAATTAATCTTAAAACATGGTTTAATTTCGTATTGAAATCGAGCTTTAAACATAATTAATTTCATATTTAAATCGACCTTTAAACATAATAATTTCATATTCAAATTGCTGTCTAAACAGAACTTAATTTTTCGTTGAAATTGATCTTCAAACATGGTTTAATTTATTACTGCAATCGAGCTTTTAACATATCTTAATTTAATATAGAAATCGGACTTTAAATATATATTAATTTCTTATTGAAATCGAGCTTTTAATATAATTTCATATTTAAATCGACATTTAAACATAATTAATTTCATATTTAAATTGTTGTCTAAACAGAATTAAATTTTTCGTTGAAATCGATCTTTAAACATAGCTTTATTTAATATTAAATTTGGGTTTTAAATATATTTTAATTTCTTATTGAAATCTTATCTTCAAACATGGTTTAATTTAGTAGTGAAATCGAGCTTTGAACATAGTTTAGTTTCGTATTGAAATCGAGCTTTGAGCATAGTCTCACTTCTTATTTAAATCGACCTTTTAACAAAGTTTCATTTAATTTTGAAATCGGACTTTAAATATATTTTAATTTCTTATTGAAGTCGAGCTTTAAACATGGTTTAATTTTTTGTTGAAATTAAATCCAATGAGCAGGATTTCAGAGTAAATTAAAAATATTGTATCTCAAAATCACTGGTTCTATACAAATGAGATGTGCATGAAAATAATTGAGTATGATCCTAGTTTTTATAATATTGATATCGACTTTTAGATATTAATCTTTAGTTATTTATGTATATGGTTTTTAGTTCAATGTAATAATGTTTTATCTATGTACTAAAAACTGTGTTAAACTTTTATAATTGCAATGGGAGATGCCAAATCAAATTTCGTTCCTCCAATAGAACTAAAAAATAATCAAGAACATTTCTTTCCTGGCACTTTCATACATTTTTTTATCTAAATATTGAAATTATGAGGAAAATATAATGTTTAATTATTATTTACTAATCTAGGTATTAATATTCTGTTTGTAACATAATTACAGACAATGTTTATTACACATTGGTATTTAATATTAAATACAATTACTCTTATCGTTTTCACTTAAGTATTCATAGAACTTTTAATTCTTGCTCAATACTAATTTTGTAATTCCTAACATGAGCTAAAGAAATAAATATTGAATTTCATATCAAGCATTTAATGAGAACATCCGTTGCTAATTTTCCTTGTACTTTTGTCAGCGGAAATCTAATAAAAGATTTATTCATGTAAACACTCTTCCAGCATTTTATGTCGCGCTGTTCATTACAATTTCAATTTCGTTTTACCTGTGCTGTATTCGAGAGCAGTAGAAAACCTTTTAAAGTGATTTGTTTTGTGGCGATATCAAGTGCCTGCTTCAACACACAAGTGTTAGAATGTAGTTAGATATTATTTTTCATATGCGAGGTATGAACAAAAATTTTAAACTTGTGTGATTTGCAGATGAAGATATTTAGCACATTTTTACTTGAAACATTTAATATATTGTTGAAATGTTTAAAAAAAATAAAATTCAAGTTTTAACTCAACATTTTAATTTTGAATTAAGTCGCTTTAAAAAACTTCCTTCATATCAATTTCCTTAATGCTACAGCAACCAACTTGTCCAACAATCCAATTGTTGTTCCATGTTACAAAAAACGTTAAAAGTGTTGATTTCTTATAGCCTCAACTTGTATTGTTTTCCGTTTTCCAACTTCCATCTTATAAAATTTTTTAAGATTTGTTTTGTTGATTTGTAGAATAGATAGTGTTTGTAACTATTGCTGTTTCTATTGTTATATTTTGATGTTGCTACAGCTGTAATCCTCTTAACTTATCTTGAGAGATAAAAAGGTCATGATTTTCTACAAGTAGGTTTGTAACAAAAACCATTTATATGCTGCCTTTATTTGTTTGTAAAACATTTCAAAGTTTATGTTATATAATTCAACTGAAAGAAAATACAGCTATTGATTTGTGTTTTGAAAAGTTTTTTTTTGCTATTTATGTTAGATTTGCTTGTGATTTTACACAACTTGTTGTTAACAAGAGATTTTTGCAACATCTTGAAGATTTGCTTTTTAGTTTTATTGTAGAATTTGTGTTTGGAAATTGGTGTTAACTGTTTTATTTGACAAGACAAAAAATAACAAATCTATGAGGTTGAGAGAACGAAATCTATTGGAATTAATTTTCTTTGATGATATTTACCAACTAATTGAAAATATTTTTTTTTTCAGATTTTCAGTGAAAAAGAGCTAAGCATTAAATTAAGCTAAACGAAATATGTTCAAGTTAAAAGTTTGCTGATATTTCAAAAAATATACAGATAGCTTTATGTTCGCCACTAACAATATAAAAGATTGATCCCAAACGATTTCTACATCATAGATGAAAATGCTATGCAATGATATAAACCTTTTAACAAAAACTGTCTGTAAATATATTTTTTTATTATCTACACCATGTCACCCTTAATTTGAAAGATAATTTTTCACAAATAAGTAACGTGACCAGAGAGGTTTTATCAAAAAGCGGGATGTTAAGGCTGAAAAAACATAATTTTTAAAATAATGATATTAAAATGCTGTTTTTTACAAATTCTCATATTTATTACTTTTACACTTTTAAAATGTTCATGTTTTTTTATAAAATCATTAATTCTAGAACTAACAAAATCAGAATCACTGCTGAACAGTTAATGTTTTTAATATTACAAAACTTTTAATTAATATTCAAAAAGTGTTAAAAATTATGTACATATCTATATATTTTTTTAGAACTTATAAAAGTTACTACTAAATTTTTTACACATTGATCTAAAAGCCAGTGACAATTTAAACTAAAAAATGAAATATTTCAAAATTGAATTATTCTTGAAAAAAAACTTTAAAATCTAAAGGGTCAGAATCTATTTTTTTTTAGAAATAAGTCTGCAATTCTAAACGGCTGTTTAGATCGGGACTATCTGAACACAAGTGCACGAATAACCTTGCAATACTTAGAAAATGAAACGAAAATCGCAATAACTGGGTTTTTTTAATTTTCATTTGTTGTCATTAAAATCTGTTAGGAAAGTAACCTCAAGTAAACTCAAATTTTTAAAGAAGAGGCCAACGATCACAATTTTGAGTACCTATATATCTTCTTCCAAATTAGTAAAAAGCGGGATTTTGGATTGAAAATCGGGTTATAAAATTTAAGCTAAATGAGCTTTCAAAAAAACGGGAGAATCCCGTCAAAAGCGGGATGTATGGCCACGTTACACATAAGTAAAAATTTTGAAAATTAAATTAAATTTCGATTTCTTCGACCTTATTTAATAAAATAAAAAAGTTTTTTCGAGCTCTATTCCAATTATTTGTAAAAAAGATTATATACATATATTATTTATTAAATTATTTTTTCTTCGTATATTTCGATATTCATCGGATATCATTATCAAGGAATGAGTTACAATTATATATGTAAGAGGCGTATTATTATCTCCACATTCAATAATGAACTGTTTGAAAATTTGAAAAAATTAAACTCTTGCTAACATTTCTTGACTTACTTAATATATCGACGTTTGAGCTTGTTTTAACCTAAAAAATAACACATTTCAATTTATAAAATATTTGTACATACATATTCGGATTATAATGATCAGTTGTACTTTAATTACAATTGTATTAAACGATATGTCTAGATACTAATATAAACTGAAGAAAAACCTCAAACCAATTTTCAACCACTTTAAAAGGCTATTTTATTGTAAAATATGTTTGTTTAGTAGTAAAAATTTAGTCGCAAATGAGAAATATAATACAGTTTATGCAGTGGCTCAGTATATTTTTTTTTATTTCCGAAGCTTCATAAAAATAAAACTAACCTGAACTTAACAAATGAATTGGTGTCATTTAATAGGAAAAAATTAATAGTCTTGCAAACAAAAATAATTTGTTGCAATAATGTACGAGTAAGTTTTAATAAATTAAAACTAAACAAAAAACAAAAATTTTACTTTTTCACTTCAGAGCTTATTTTAAGCCGGCACGTTTCCAATAATTGAAATTTAGACAGGCATTTACACCATTTAATATTTGGTGCTATAATCTACAACAGACTTTAAGCGATTTAGCATAGATACGACCATATTTTTGGGTAATAGCTACTCGGTAATACTCCGTCTGTAGCGAGTTTTTAAATCGTGTTTTGTTAGAAATTTTGTGTTTCCTTATAGTTATTTTTAAAATTACCATAAATTTTTGATATCATCAAGGCTTGGCAATTGTGTGTCATGAAATGTGGGCAATATTAGCCAGGTTTGCACAATACCTGATTTATGCTTTGGATCGCTATCCTGAATTTAAAATCTGATCTTATACCCAGGTTCTCGACGCTTTCCAACATAATGTCCTTCAGAATCTGAAGGTACTTAAATTTGTCCACTTATTATTGCAACAAATGTTAAATTTACATGCTTCACACTTGCTTCTTGGCTTTGTTTGTTGAGTTCTATATTTGGGTGCCGAAATATTGAATAGAGATTTATCGGCGTAGACGACTAAATTCAAAAATGCAGATTTGTTGCAAATTTGTTCTTTGGTGAAATTTAGGCGCCTGTTTTCGGGTTTATAAATAGCTCCGTGCGTGCAACTTGGACATTCAAATCATGTTCACGCAAGATATGACGAACAGTTTCAAGGCAATATTGTTTGGAGGCTGTGAAGTTTATAGTCTTGGATTTGTCCTTATTTTTCTTAAAATGTGTTGCTCATAATGCTCATTGAAACTTATATTTGGTGCCTTTCTGCCTTTTCTATAGACCCAGTTTTTATGGATGAAGCGCTCATTGATATTGTGCACTGTAGAAGCCATTTTGAAAATGGTTTCAAACCAATTTTCGTTGTTCTACTGTTAAACGCAGACTCATTGGAACTATTTTAAATGGACGCCTGAAGTTACAAAATCGGACTCACAATTAAACAGGAAAGATCGCTAGAAGTAGAAAAAAAGGAAAACGAAAAACCAACAAAGCTGTATTGAGCTATCGATGCAGTAGCAATTGACTGCATAAAATAAGATGTCACGTAAAAAACAGTATTTTCCTGTTATTTTTTTTTGTTTTTAAAATTGCTCATTTTTGCAATAAATGTTCTTTGTTTGTTTTTTGAGTTTTTGTTAGTTTTCTTTTCTTAAGCGTTGAAAACAAAAAATGCACTGCATAAAATAAGATGTGAGCCATATAATAATCACAAATATAATCACATTATTTTTAAATATAATATATTCTTTATTATAATAAATAAGAAAAAGTAATCAAGATCTTCCCTAACGACAATTACGTATTATTCATATTAATTTAAAATATATTATTCATACGTTATGGTGCCTACTCCCCACAAAACCAACATTATTGACAAATTTAGCAAATAAACTGCATTTAAAATTTCATGGTTGAGTTTCATTTAAAATTTTAATTTTCACAAAGCAATAAATAAAAACAAGTGGACTATAGCCCCAAGATATACGGTATTTAAAAAAGTTTTATTGCCGTTTATTTAATATCTTTCTTTTTTCTCGTTTGTTTCAGAATTTAAAAGTGCTTTATTTTAACAATTTTATTTTCTTTTTTTACATACATGTATAAAAGAAAAAGTTTATGGCTGAAATCTTTTTTTGTGTCACTGTATCTAACTGTTTAAGTGTTTTTGTGAGTTGAAGTTGTCAACTTTTTTTATATGTTTTTTATTTTGGTTTGGTTTCGTTAAAATAAATTTTATCATCAAGATATTTTGCGCTTTTCTTTTTTTAAAGTAAAAACAAAAAATTGAATAATCAAGTATAGAGGTATAAAAAATATATTTTTTGTGTGACACAAAAATATAATTTATTTCCTTGTGCACATTAGTTACTGTTGCCGTTGTTGTTGCTGGTGGTGGTGTTGGTATTTTAAGGTGTTTTGTTTGTGCTTATGTTGCATAAAACTACAAATAGGAAGAATAGATAAGGAGCGTAAATAAACGTAAAAGTTAATTTAGGTTAAAACACTTGATAAAGCAGTGAGTTTAACAAATAAATGTGGTTTTGTGAGTTTTTTTTTCTTCCATACATAGCAATTTGTTTTGTATGTTGCTTTTAAAAACTTATTTGAAGTTTAAACTGTAATCAAATTCTTGTTTACTTATTTTTTCTATTTCCATTTTGTTTTCTCCCCTTGAAATTCCCCCCCCCCACAATTACTGCGTCACCATTTTAACGACAGATGATGTCCTTTAGTTTTAAAAATTTTGTTGTTGTATTTGTTAGTTGCTTTTCTGTATATTTGAGTGCGAGTCTGTGTGTGTGGTATTATAGGGTTATTTAGTTAATGTAATTGTTTTAGCTATTCAGCTTTGGCCATTTAGCTGGTTAGAGAGGGCGTTCTGAAAAGTATTTTTATAATTTAGTAAAGCAGAAACTGATGATTATTCAGTTCCTTAATATTGAAGTACGGATAATAATTTAACCTTCTTCGAATACTTTAGTTTTCACATTGCATGAAACTTATTTTTGCAGAATTTTGTATAGTTACCGCATTCTATATACATATATGCATGAATCATAAAGCCATATTCCGGGAAGACATTTGTAAGGATGGTATCAGAAATCGTCCACCGATTCCAACAATTTTCAACAGGGCTTGTCCTTCTATAATAAAAGTAAAGTGTGCAAAATTTCATGATATTATATGCATTATACATAAATAGTAATAAATATCTGAAATATACAGGAACGATTTCGCCCATTTTCGATGCCAAACATTTCGATGGATCTAAGAATGAATGCTTGGTGGAAATTCCACTGTTCTATGTATTTTTTCGAAACTTAACGAACATACACACAGACATCGATAGATCGTCTTAGAATTTTATAATGGTCCAGAATATTTAGACTTTTTGATTCTACGATAAATATTTGAATGTGTTACATTTGGAATGACAAACTTAATATACCCACAATCTTTTTGGTGGTATATCCTTCGATTCGATTTGAATTTCGCTACATTTTTAGCCTTATTAACTAAATAGCAGACAATTTCAGCTAATAAAAAGTTTTTTAATATGAATATTATTTTTCAAAAGTTACCCTTTGGAATAAGTTTTGATACTTTATTTCTTGTTACAATGAATTTAATTTCTTTCGGAGCCTGCTATTAAGAATTTGGTAAATAAAATTGCCGCATTTGGGCTGCTGGAAATACAGATCCAATTCAATCGATTACCGCCTTAAAACTCAAAATACTTGACGTGTTTAATGAAATTGAGTAGCCGTTTTGCCAAAATGAGACTAAAATTTTTTAAAAAAATAGACGTTTGTATGTGTATTTATGAAATATCGTCAAACCTCAGTATTTGAATCTTTTCATAAAAATTCTTTCTTTTGAAATATTTTATAGTTAAAAATCATTTTCAAAATAAGGAATCAAATACTTGTGGAAAAAAATTAATTTAAATCGGAAATGCTTTATAATCCATTTTACTATTCTAGCGAAATAACGACTTTCAAATCATTTTCATATTTACAAAAGCCTTTTAAAGTGTACCCTCGCACAACGAAAATATTTGTGAGAATGTTTGTATGCGACAAAGTGTTTATTTAAATTACTCTCTCTATCTCTGTCACTCTCGCAGTTAGTTTCGTGTGCCATTGTATGGTTTCGTTGCCTGAATGATGAAGGACACTAACTTGATGACAGAATGAATATTTAAGTGGTTTTTAATTACTCTAATGTTTTTCTATTTTACTTCAAATAAGCCGGATAACAAAAGTTTCAACGAACTTGTATTAAAACCATGACCAAAAAGCGTCAACAACAATTTGAAGTAGTTTAAAAAAAAGAAATGTATTTTCGATCAAAAATCATGACATTTAGGTAATTAATTGTTTGGCTAGTGAATACTAATGAACAAAAGAACAGCATGGCCTTGAAAGATAAAAAATTGTTTTGGTTTTTAAAGTGTTTGTTAATTCATTTAGGAATTTTAATAATTCAATAGTAAAAGTTGGCAGTTTTTTGTTGACTTTTTAAGACAGACGAATATTTATAGGGTTTAAGAAGACATTCATTATTTATTTAACTGATAATTGATCGGTATGTAGGACGTCAATACATATGAACCTAATTTAAACATATTTTCCTAACTTGAAAGTTTAAATATCTTTCTTGTTGACATATCAGCTGTAGAAGCTTTGACAATTTTTTAAAGAATAAAATTTTTTTCAGAATTTACTGTGAAAATTCTGGATTTGTAAAAGCTACATTTAATAATATTCGTGATATTTTAATAAGTTAGATCATAGACTTGTAGCAATTGGTATTTGAAAAATCCAAAAGCAATTGCTGAAATGCCTATTCATGCTGAAGGTGTTACAGCAGATTTTTTTTCGAGAGAAGTGCGTTTATTGATTATAATATAGAGAGAAAATTTTAGCCCGATCGTATAAGTTCACGATTTAATATATAATTTTTGCCCTGATTATGTAATTTTGTAGAATTGTTTTTTAGACTGTTATAAAGATAAAGTTTAGACAGAACCAATCGAGTGGATTAAAGCCTGAAGACTTAAAATTTATGATGTTTTTAACGAAATAGAACATTTCTCTATTTAGTTAAAATGTGATTTAAAAATTTAACAACAATATCCGCATTTATGGTCATGGTGAACATCCGTCCGATATTTCCAAGAGACGAACGGAAGGACATCGCTAGATCAACTCAATCAATATCAATACGTAAACATTTTTGAAGTTCTACTAGTTTTGGTGCTATAAACATGTTAATAAATGAAGATGCTTTGTGGGAAACTACCAAAAATTAAAACTTTGTTTGAATAAAGTTTATTTGATTTTGAACTGCTTTTATACCCTCCACCACCATAAGTGGTGAACGGGGGTATGTATAAGCTTGTCATTCCATGTGTAACTCTGAGAAATATTCATCTTAGACCCAACAAAGTATATATTCTTGAACCTTATGGAATTCTAAGTCGATTGAGCTGTGCCTGTCTGTGGCTGTCCGTGTGTCCATTTGTCTGTCTGTGTAAAACACTGTCACGTCCAGTAACGCAACCAAAATCCACAGAGTTTACAAAAATCTGTTTATAATTCTCTAAGAAGTTTGATATTAAAAATCCAGAACCAAAATGTGAAACAACCTCCACAAAAACTTGATATTTTTAAATACTTTTCTTCCAATTTTTTGAAATACATATATTTCAGATATTGCTATGAAATTTATACACGTTATTTTTATGACAAAAGAAGAAAGTGTGAGGAAAAAGTTAAAATTCGGTTTATGATTGCTCATAGCCCTCATAAAAATATCTTCCTGAAAGATGACTGAATGATAAATAAATGCCTGTAGAATTTGAATATTAGTACAAAATTCGGCAAAAATTAATGCCATGTAAAAGAAATCGCTAAACGAAATTTTGTTTTGTTCACTCCATGTTTGATCATAGACCCCATATAAAGTCAACATATAAAATTTACTTAAATACGCATAAATCTGGTACAAATATAGTTACCAGGTTAAAATTCAACACAAATAATTCTTATAGATATGTAAATTGTTGTACTAAATTTTATGATGGGCGGTCGATAATTGGTCATAGCTGCCATATAAGAACCACATCCGAAAAGTTTTACTCTTTATATATCTTTTAAAAATATCGGTACCGATTTAAAACTTTACATATATCATTTAAATATACACAAAAATGATTTCACAAAATTTTGTGAATTTCGGTCCATTTTTGACCATCACTTCAATACTCATAAATTTTTTATAAATAATGGTACCGATCCAAAATTTACACGAATCATTACATACATGCCAAAATCTAATTGCTGGATTTTAAGAATACCGGTCCATATATGACTATATTCCCCCATATAAGGTCCACTTCTGAAATCATTAGTATTAATATGTATCTTAAATATACCGTTATTATATTGAAATTCGACGGAAGATATCCTCATATGCATAGAATTCAATGTTCCAAAATTTAAGGAGATCGACCCATAATTTGTTATAGCTGCCATATAAAGACCATTTCCGAAAAACAATTTAACGCACAAAAATGTCTAATAAATATTGATGTCGAACCAACTTTTATATGGATCAGAAATTTTAATCTAGAAATCATATTAATGTCGGTTATACGACAGTAATGCTACTGGACTTTGTAGCTGTCAGTCAATAATAGCTCCTGAATTAAGTTCACTTCCGAGCATAACAACCAACCATACAACTCTTGCAAATAACATTATTGAGATGAAATTCAACCAATATAATCCTAAACTACATAGAAATCACATTAGTGGATACTGGATTTAGAAACTATCAGTCCATAATTGCTCCACTTCTGCTATGCCACCCATAAGTACCTTGTAAGTAATTGATATCAAATTCATCCAAAACAGGCCTCACCTAATAATATTACCCTCTTTTTTACTCTGTTTCACAACTTGTTGTGAATATGAAAAAATGTTCTTTTAATTTTATAAATTGATAAATTACACTAAAGTTTATTATATAAATTATATTTGGTCAAAATTGGATAAAATTTAAAAATATTTCAAATAGATTATGCTGGTCGTAAAATTGTCTTCCAAAAAATATATAAAATAATAATAAAATTTGCACTAAGACTGGATACACAGAATAAGGATATTCTAGTCCTATTTATAGACAGTGTAGTTTTTATATTTCTTCCTACGTTTAGGTGGAGGGTATTTAAGATTCGGCACAGCCGAATATTGCACTCTAACTTGTTTTTTTTCATCAGTTTTTTTTTTATACTCATCAAAAATATGGGGTATATTTAGTCAGTCATTCCATTTGTTACACATCGAACTAAAAGGTCTATATATTCTGGGTTCTTATAAAATTTTAAGACGATGTAGCCACGTCCGTCAGTCTTTTGTAGACACGATGGATCCTCGAAACAAATACTTAGAGTACTGAAATTTCTCCTAATATTCCTCATTTCACCGAAATGTGCGGTATTTAAGATGAGAAAAATCAAATCCGTAGGATCAAAAGTTTCAGACAACTTCGATATTTATCAGACAGTTTTTGTTATTATGTTATTATACAATTTTGCATACTTTATTTTTATTATAGAAGGACTAGTCTTGTTGGAAATTGTAAGAATCAGTCCACGATTTATCATAGCCCCTATATAAATGTCTTCCCGGAATATGGCTTCATGGTATATAAATGCTATTAACAAAGCTGTATCCATACCAAATTCAGCAGATATTAGTTTCACGTAAATATTTATCATAAGGCGGTATTTTGTTCGAATCCGTCGATATTTATAATGCTCATAAATCTTTTATAAAATTTACTATTAAGGTGCAATTAGACAGAAGTAATTTGCATATATAGTTACATAAATCAGCGTAGCGAATTTTATGACGATGGGCGCATATTAGAACATAGCTCCCATATTAAGTCCATTTCGAAAATTATTTAAATCTCCTAAAAACTTCATCACCGAGTTGAAATTCGAAATAAATCAAGCTTGTAAATATAAGTCACCATACCGAGTTTTATGATGATTGGTTCCATTTCCGAAAATTATTTTTATTATAATCCACATAGTAACCAATTTTATGGGAAGTGTCATATGGACTACTTTCGAAAAACCCATTAACCTAATTAATCGTAAATATCTTATAAATATCGATGTTTTTCACCGATCAGTTATTTGAAAGTAAAAATTTTACTACTTGAACTTGACAAACATGACCAGTCCATAATTGGCCAGAGTTTCAATATAAAGTCAATTTCCGAGAATAACTGAAATACTAAAAAAAAAACTCTACAATCTATCGTTATTGTGATGAAAATATTGTTATTGAGATATAAAATTTACCATAAGACTCAAATACAGTAAAATATTTGATGACGATAGTCTCATTATATGTAATAGATCGTATAGACATTGTTATCGATACAAAATGTTGCAAAAATAATAAAAACTCTTACTTGTTCATATTTAAAGTGATTAATTATATGTTTTAAACAAATCTGAAAAATCATGAAAACAGAAAAGAGAAAACTACACATCATTCGTAAATTTAATATATTTTTTTATCTGCATCCACCGACTAAATGCAACAAACAAAAAAGATTTTCATTTTGATAAAGAAAATTTACATTTTTATAATACACAATGTTGAGCAAAATAAAAAGCAAATACAGAAAGTCAAGTCAAACGCATAGCAATAAATCTGAATGACCTTATTTAACATATGCATCTATTAAACAGTGTGCTGCAAAATTTATGATTTGAATCTTATAAATTTTACTGCTAAATTTATGGAAAGTATTATATGGGAGGCGTGATTTTCTTTAAATCTCATGTTTTTTTTTATCATTAATTAAAATTAGTATAAGATTCAAATAACTCATACTATTCTCACAAGTTGTTGTAGGGCAATGAAACACTGTGCATCAAAACAAAAATTTATTTTGGCGCCACCCAAAGCTGGCAAAAAACAAAATATTTTATACAAATAGTTGTTCTTATTGATGCCTGAAACACCCCCGGCAAAATAATAAAAACGAAATAATAATAAAGAAAAAAATAAAACAAAAACTATAGCTAAAATAAAGAAAAAGTTTTTATTTCTCTGTCACATACACAGCATTTTATGCATCTCTTTGCAAATAATAAAAAACTTTATAAACATTCATAAAAAATACTTTTATTTAGGAAACTGAAAATGTGTGCATGTGAAATGCATATAATATTTCTTATTATTAATGTAGAACTGTGTACTGGTACTTATGTGAATAGGGATAATAAGTTAAAACCGACTTCATGATGTCCTTCAGTGGTTTCTGACAGCTTACGGCATGACCATCATAAAGTGTAACAAGTTGCGGTTTCTAAGAAGAAAGTTTTATTTTTCAAATATCAAAACCACAAGTAGTAGGAGTGGTCTTAAACAGTTGTACAACATATATGCATACATATGCTTGCATACAATTTTTATTGCACAAACTTAAGTTTATTAATACTAAACAAGAGAAAATCAAATGGAATTATTGTCTTGCTATACAATAAATACTTTTAAAGAAGTAGGATTAAAACTAAAAAATATATATTTGTTCAAAGGTTTGAACAAAAAATATATGTTAATATTTGAAAAATCTACACTACAATTAACAAGTAAGAGTATTGAATTCGACTGTGTAAATTCTTATATATATACTAGCAAAATTTGATATACATTTTATCCGGATTCTAAATTTATACAATAACCAACCCCCTTATTCAAAAACGATTATTAAACTTAACAAACATTTATTATGACAGTTTTACATATAAAAATTTGCTTAATAAACGTTTGTTAAATTTATTAATCGTCTTTGAATAAGAAGGTAAAACTTTATCGAGTGCAAAATATTTTAATTATATAATAATCTTTTATACTATTTGTAAATAAATTGTAATTATTCATATACTTTCATAAAAGTATGCAAGAATTTAATTCACTGATTTAATAAACAAATAAATAAATAAATAAAAAAAATTAATAAATAAATAAATAAATAATTAAATAAATATATTTGTTTATTTTAATCTAAAACTTTTACTAATTTGGTCAATTTTGGATATACTCTGAGCGTAAAAATAATGTCCACACCCCATATTATTAAAAGAATAACTTAACTATAATAATATTAACAATATTATATTACAAAATTACATTTTTATATACATAATTATTGAAGTAGAATTAAACTCACCAAAAGAAAAACAAAAATAAAAGCGTATACAAATATAATTGATTTATTGTTAAAATAGACCAATTTTTACGTGTCTAAATAATGTAGACAGCGGCATCATTTTGATGCAAAACAAACTCTGTCATTCCAAAATAAGTGGCAATTCTTTTAATTTTTCATTGGTTGAAAGTATAAAGGTAAAGTACTGTCCAAAATAATTGCAAGTTCCATAATTCATCATTAAAAGATATTAAGTTGTGATGTGAAAAATTTACAATAGAAAGACAAACACCATATGAGACTTGGTAAATCATTATAGACTTATATAGAAAATGTAAAAATTTTGTAATTTGTATAGCTACTCATAAAGACATTTTTCCGAATTTTTAAGATTTTTTTACAAAAATATGGGATCAAAAAATAATTTTTCGAAATTTACCTATAGGTGGTCCATATAAATAGGTCATGTTTTATATAGTTGGAAAGGTCTTTAAAGTACCTATCATTTTGTATATATAATAATAAAGAAATGTAGTTTTCAAGATATATCTAAATATATAATATACTTTGGAGGCCCGCCCGTTCGAAAATAGGCGTGGCTGCCAAAAACTTTTTTTGAATTTTAATCAGAATTCAAAACTCTACTAGTGATAAAATTTTGGAAGTGAAAAAGTTACTAAAATCGACTTAAGCCAAATTTATTGTAAACATTTTTTTTTACTTTTTTAATCACTTTTTTTTAACTTTTATAAAAAAACACCAACTTTTTCGTAACTGTTAAAATATTTTGCAAACAAACATTCAAGTGTCATTTTATTAAATGATTAGAGTTGGGCAGAGAACACAATAAAAATATCAAAACAAACAAGAGACTTATAAACAGCTAACAAGCTATTATGCATTTATGAATACAATTTTTTTCGCATTTTGCCTGTCATTGCCTTATTACCCTGTTATAATGTATTTATGAATTAGACGGTTATTATATCTTGTATTGTGCAATATAATATTTTCTAATTCAATACTCCATTAATTTACACAATTTTTTTTTAAATACAAGTATATTGAGAACTACAATTATCGAACCATGCCTATATTTCAGAATTAAAGAACAAAAACTAATTCTCTCTCAAATTCCGGGATATATATGGTGAATTTAGGTTAAGTGACCCAATTTTAAAAATCGATGTATTCCGATTGGATGAAATTTGCACAAAGCTTAGTACTATTAGATAGTAGGCCAGACACAAATTTTCAGCTCTATCCGTCCAGAAGTGCCGGAGTTAGAGGGGGTCAAAGTCGGATATTTTGGTCATACAGGGTTTTTTTAAAATGAGTGTCACTTTTGACCTATTTGCCCTAGAAAAAATTGTCTACAGAACTTTAGATAGCTATATCTTCAATCATTTCAAAAATATTTTTTTTTAATTTTTTTTTAAAAATTATTTTTTTTTAATTTTTTTTCAATTTGGGCCCTTTTTTCAATTTTAACCTTTATGTCAACAGCTGAAAAATTATACTTACGTCAACAGCAAGCATACCCGGGTATGCAAGCACATTTTATATGGGAATTCACACATTTCTAAATATGTTTCTGTTTTATATGTTTTATTTGGATTTTGTTTGTGTTTTTCCCCTACTTTGAATTGTTTTTATTCATGCATATACTTAAATTTTGTCTTCGTCTTCATGTATGAATATTTACAATTAGGGACAAACACTTGTTAGTTGCTCAATTCTATGAACATGAAAATCCAACAAGGAATGAAAAAATGACCACATTTATGATGTTATTTGTCCAATTTTATTCAAACATCAGAATATAGTATAAAACACTTCTAGTGAGGATATCATGAAATTTCAGATAGATATAATGGCCACTTTCAGAGATACAGAGTTTTTAAAATTCAAAACATACCCGGGTATGTAGCTGTTGACATAAAGGTTAAAAGAAAGCTTATACAATTTATTTTAAGGCCTTTTTAATCGCTTAATGGGATGCGAGTGTGATATCTATCAAAAAAATTATTTTTTAACTCAAGAATAGGATTTTAAAATATTTGGCACATGGTGCAAATTTCATCCAAATCGATTTTTAACATTGGGTCACTTGACGTGAAATTCACCATAATATCTTAAAGTCCTGAAACTTGGAATTTTTTTACCCATATGCTAAATATACATTTGTAGTGCGATTCACTAACTTTTAAAAGTTTCAACAGGTTTTAACATTAACCACACATGTTGATGTTTGCACTAACCGCTATGTGATTCACTTACTTATTTTTAGCCACGGTAAACAGTTTTAGTTTTCTCTATATTCAAATTAAAGTTACGTAGCAACTTTGTCAAAATAAGAGAAAAGAACAAAGAATAGAAAAAAACAATCACTTATTTTTAATTTTCAAAAACAAGATAAGTAAAACATTACAAATAATTATTATTTTATTTATTTTAAACTAGATTTTTATTTGTTTTGATAGAATGAATACTGCCACTAAAATTATTATCTAAGTCACGAATATCATGCCGGTTTGCTGACGGAGCAGTCATTATCAGATAAATTGTAAGCTGAATACTCAAAAGCCATTATATTTTTTATTAAAATTAGAATTTATTATTTATATAAAGAAACACTTTTCTAAACACACATTAAACAGCACCAAAAATGTTGGCTTTAATAAACCACAATTTCTTTGGTTAAAAATAATAGCTGATTGAAATAGCTGACTTTAAACGTCAACACAAATCGTTAAAGGGAATAGCAGAATGGTTTTGTGTTTAAAATTTTTTAAAGATACAATTGTCGTTAAAAAAGCTTACTGAATCGCACTACTGAAGACCTTAAAAAAAAAAACAAATAAAAAGTTGTATTTTATATGTCTGCAAATAAATTTATTTTTAGAAATTTTATGCCTTAAGGTTATTAAAGTTGATTGTTAGAAATAAAATTAAGCACTTTATTATCCCAACAGTTAAATGTATGTTGTGCAATAAATTACAAAACAAAATTGTTAAACATTTTTGTAACAATTGCACAAAAGAGTACATATTTCATTTTCATTGTGTATGAAATTTTATTAAATTATAAAATTATCTTGGCCAGACGACAAGTTATTCTAGAGAATTGGTATATCAACAAGTGAGTATTGTTAGGTAGTAAGCCAGGACTTTAAGATATGCAGTAAAATTTTCACTTTCAGAATTAGTATACATTTTAAAAATTAAAAACATTTTTTTATTTTTGCTGAATTTTACAGTTGATTTTTTAATACCACTACCCTTTAATACATTATATCATTTAAGCTTAGTTTGGCATTTCCTGTTTAACGTTATCTTTTCCCCGTTTAACTTTGAAAATTTTCATACATTAATATTTAAATAACAAAGAAATAACTAGATAGGGATAAAATACTAACAAAGACAAATAATCTAATATATTTTCCATCTATTCTGTTCATCAAAAATTTATTTCATTTTTAAATTGTCCATTTTAATTAGTAGTGCATTTAAATCACTTTTAATTTGTTGATTTTCTTTTGTTCTTTTGTTTGCTGCGACTGCTAGTGATTGTATGAACAACAACAGGGTAAAAAAGCTCAGCTAATTGCAACCATTGTCTAGGGTTTTTGTTAAGAAATTTAATTAGAATACATTTTTTCCCTGGAACTGTTGGCATGCTGCTATAACAAAAAAAAAAAAAAAAATAGAAAAGAATTTTTATTACTATCATGTATAAAGCACTGTGTGTTAATTTTTCTTTAATTTATTCAGAATTATTTTTTTTTCTTTTACTTTAAATGTGTTTTGTTAAATATCAAAAAAATATATTTGCATATTCATTAATATTATAAGAATTTTACTTTTGTGAAAAATATTTGTACAACACAAATATAATGAAAGGATTGAAAAAATACTTTGTAAGCTAACAGATATTCACTTTGAAAACCAATTTGTTTTCGGAAAGTATACAACAATAACAATAATAATAATAACACTAAATAGTTTTTCAAAAACAAATTTTTTAACTTAATTAGGAAACCTTAGTTATAAAAATATAAGGCTCTTGAATAATTTACACATATATTTTTATACATATTTTTACTCTACAACGCAAGAGCGGAAAGGGTATTTTGGATTTGTGCTGATATTTGTAATTATAAGTCTAACTCAGAATTACTTCCCGAGTCGTTTTAACGATATCCGTCCGTCTGGCTAGTTGGCTGTCCACGCAAATTTGTGCACAAAATTTTTTCGGCCGGTTGCTAATGAAATTTATTAAAATCGGTTCATTTTTCTACATAGCCCCCAAACAAATGTCCTCTTGAAATAGAGGTTTATCGGTCATAAATATTTGATTTATGCACGTATCCAAACATATTTCGCCACAAGTAAGTTATACATGTAGCCTAATCTCATTTACAAATTTTGTGTAGATTGTTCCTTAATTTACCACAGCTCCAATAGACCCACTTCAGAAAATTACTTTAAAGAGCAACACTTTGACTAATTATGGATCGTCTGTTATAAAATAAGGTGTAATGATTTCTGAATATATGAACGGTTTTTATGTTGAATTTTATTTGGATACCAGCATTTTTAAGAGATTTTTGTGAAAGTGATTTTAAAATTTTAAGATTTAATTTTGGTTCAGATCGTCAAACAATTTAACTGAATTATTGTTTATATATATAAAACATATTATAATTTTAGACTTCCTGTGGAATTTATTTTTAGCGACATTTATTTGGATTAGTTTATAAACCAAACATTTATGACCAATAAAAATCTATTTTAGACGAACATTTTTATGAAGGGGCTAGGTAAAATAATGAATCGATATCATCTTATTTAAAACTTAACCGTCTTTGGTCCAAAGAGATATTATGTTGCAAATTTTATGAAAATATCTTAAAAATTGCGAGTTGTACTTTGCGCACAATGTTTACATGGACAGCCAGCCAGACGGATATCTTAAAATTAATTCAGGATGTGATTCTGAGCCAAGCGGTATACTTTAAGGTGGATCTTGGACTAGCATTTCTGGTCGTTACAAATATCAGTACAAATTCAAAATATCCTTCTATTTATTGTAGGGTATAAAAAGTTAACAGCTAAATAATAAGGTTTAGTAAATATGCAACATTGAACAATATTTCAAAAAGTAATGAAAGTTTGGATGCCGTAATTTTGAAAATTTTCTTTATTTATGTGCTATAATTGTCATGGAAGCCATCATGTATGGGCATATATTTTTTTATATATTTGTGTTTATTAAATGGCTTTATTAACAAATATTTTGTTTTAATTTTTAATCAATTTATTTGACATTTTAATTTTCCATACTTTGACATTTATTATCGTGCAAAAAAAAAAATTGTTACTAAATGTGTTATATTTTGAATTGTTGACACATTCTTGAAAATAGACAACAATTTCCTATCCACACAGTTGTGAAGATTACTAAGACGTTTAATCACTGTAAACAATATTATAAGAGCTTTACTGCCGTTTTATGGCACTTTTTACTTTCATAGAGATTTATAACTTTTATTTGTTTAACATTTGTTTAGCTTCAAATAATACAATAAGCTTAATATAATTATTCCCGAAATATACCGAGAAAACTTTTATATATAAAACTAAAATTTATCATTGTACAAATTCCCTTAATGGTGCACATAAAAAAGTTTAGTTATTTTTATCAAGCATATATTGTTCATTATTAAATACAAATGTTCAATTATTGATTTAATATAATTATCTCAAAAAAAATTTTTAGTTTTATACTTATAAATATATATACTTCAAAAAGTAAAAGAAATATGTTGTTTACACGTACTTTTGTTTTAATTTATCGTTGTTTTTAAAAGTTTTTAATACATGTGTTGTTACAGTAGCTCCAAAAAAACATTGTGATATGTACATATTCACATTTATATATTATTTATGACATTATATTTTTTGCAATACTTTGACATGTAATATTTTTTACTTGCTTTAAAATGATTTATCAGCAACTGACCGGTGCACACTAGAAAACACAAACACAAGCCAAGTGTTTTATTAACACTTGCAACAATTTTTTTATTCGTAAAAGCTTCAAGGCTTTGTACATATTTATATTTTTAAATATTTTTATTATTTTGTTATTTTTTACGATTTTAAATTATTCTGTATTTTTTTGTATTTTAATATATGTATGTATATTTGTTTATAACTTAAATCACACCCTTTTTTAAAACACCAACAATTTCAACACACATACATTTTCTCAAAATTCTGTGTTTCCATTAATCTTCCGTTATTCCGTTTTAACTGTTGTTTACGCATTGAGTTACCGTTAAGTACTAACATTTTCTAACAATATTTGCAACATCATCTGACTGACTGTCTGTCGCTGAACGTTACTCAGTATTCGCACAATTACAGTGCTGTGTGTTATATTTGGATTCCTTTTGGTCGTTTTTTGATTTATCCACTCGTATTTCAATGTTAAAATAAACTTCCACAAAACAGCTGTTCACAGCATCTGTAATGATATGTACTCGTATATGAAATATAAAGTAAACTGTTTGTTTTAAGGGGAAATTTCGTTGAATGTGGATGTTGTTATAGTTCCACAAATAAATTAAATTGTAGGAGGTTAGTTACATTATGTGTTAAACAACAGCACAGCATTGATTACAAGGTAAATGTTTTATTGACCTATATACAAATATAAATGTTTATAAACATTTGGAAATGCTAAACCAACATTTGAAGGTTTTCAACATGTCGACAGTAAAAAGCATATTTTGTAGAAATTTACTGTTACGAAAAATTTGAAAGCATTGTTCATATGAAATCCGGTCACACAAACACAAATTAGTACTCCTTTATTAATGTAGAAGCAATACTAAGAGAGAAAACTGAAATTATTTAATTTTTAAAAAGAGTTTTTGAATGGGAACTTTGTTTTTTTTTTATAAAGTAATAAAACGAATTATTGTGAAAATCATTAAAATTTTTGGACAATTATATTTTCAATCACTGGTGGGTTTATTACGTTACGAAATTTAAGTTTACATACTATAAATGAATCGATTGGCTCTGTATAGACTCTATTTATAACGCGCAAAATATTGTACATAAATAGCCGATATATAAATATCCAAAGTCTTAGTTGTATAGGTGACCAAAAATGTTATCTTGGGATTCCAATAGCAAATTCCTGGCCAAACCATTGATTTTTGTATATTCATATTTTGGATCGGCATCATCTTCGTTCTCTGCAACAATGTTGTTCTCGGTAGCTAGTTAAGGTTAGTTGTTTGAAAACTCGCATCCGCATACTTTCCCTTGCGATTATTATACTGATGTTGTCCTACATATGAAGATTTCAACCATATATTAAGAGAACGTTATGGTAAATTCTGTCCTCACTTTATTACACTAAACTCTTGAGAAATTATCTGAAACATGCTTGAAACACTCTTTAGTTTTCTTCTAATTCCATTGAAGTGAAAATTAATGGAGAATTAAGTGTTGTTCATACATTTATAAGATTTTTTGAAGAGTTTAGTGTATATAACAGAAATACGCATAATTCTGTTTTCACACGGTCCTTTTTTTACAATTTTGATTTAACATGATTGAAAATAAACAAATTTTAATTTTTTCACGATTTTATTCCATTTAGCAAGATTGAAAAGCTTTTGTCCTTAAATTTTTTTGGTTAAACTTAATTTTTTGCGAAGTATTTGCATATCACAAATTTGGTAGAATTCCCTTTTTGTGGCTACAAGCAAATTTACTGTAAATAGCACACATTTAGGGGAATACCCTTTTACTGCATACAATCAATTGAACTTGTCATACATTTTTTACATTACTTTTAATCTTAGAGTGCATATTCTTTTTTCTTTAAAAACTATGCTTGTGTAAAAACACATTGTATATGTGATTTAATATGATAAACCTGAATAGTTATTCTTAAAAATAGTTATTCTTAACCTGAATAGTTATTCTTTTCCAGAACCAATTACCGTGTAAAAACAGAATAATGTGTACAGGAATTCTTACATTACTCACACGTAGTGAATGACGGAATTTTATTAATATTATTTATACGTCCAGGTAAAACTTGCAATATTTAAATGTTTTATTACTCATCAGAAATAGAAAAAAAAACTGAAATAAATCTGTAGCGATCAGTCCAAATGCAATAAAATTTCACATTGCCAAGTTCAAGTTTTGAATAATAAAGTAATAAGGTCGAACCACCAGGGTCGATGTCAAGGTAGCGAATACTTTATGGTTATATACAGTGGGGTGCACAAATGAGTACATGTTTGTGCCTTGTGCGTAAATACTTATTTTAGCACAAATTTATTTGACGTTGTTTACTCTCACAAGAGTTTTACAAGATCAAACAGCATCAAATAAAATTAAACTAAATATTTGTTGTGTCTTTGTCCTAAATAAACAACGTTTTTTTTAATAAATAAACGAGTTCGAATTTATTTAGTGGTTACTTCTTTTTCGACAAATATATGTCAGGTGTGACCGTACCTTTAGTGAATATGTTGGCTAATGTGAAAATTTGAGTGTGAGCTTTTGGCGTTCTACAACCTACACAATTCGAAACATTCTCGGCAATATAAAGAGTAATAACTTTAATAGAACTTTTATTAAGAATTTCTCCAAAGTTTATATTTTACGTCTACAATGATCCATTTGTATTATGTGAAATATTAATTATTAAATCCTGTAAGTGTCATTAAAAAATGTTCTCTAATAAACTTTAATTTTAATGTTCATGCCGTAATCTGTATATCCTCTAATTATTTCTGTTTTTTAATATTTTAATCATGATGATCATTAAACTTTATGACAGACTTACGACCTTCTTAGAAATTTTAAAAATTCCACATAATTCATGCCGCTGTATATTTTATTTAAATATTCTTTTCATGACAGGAACGTCTTTGCAGACAAAGAAAATACATGCAAAGCGGAAATAAGTATCATCATTATTGTTATTAAAATGCTCATCATCATCATTAAGTATCATCATTATTAGTACTTGAAAACAAACACTTGTGAGAGTGTCAGGTGTTAATCTCTTGAGATGTCATTTTATTTTCTCTTGGCTCATTGTTTGTGATGTTTTTTTTGTTTTGGTGTTGTTGCTGCTGATTATCTTGTAGGGAATGTAACCTAAGGAGATTGGTGTAAAATAAACGTTATTATGAGTTTGAATAAAATGCCGTTTGTGTTTAAATACAATGGTTACAATTTTGAACTAAATAAACTACGATAAAAAAAACAGAACTTAAGTTATTGCTGACCTTTAAAATTTTCTTATTATATTCATTGGCAAACCTTCTCTTAAACACCTTAAACTCTGTCAGTTTCTCAAGGTAGAATTATGATAATTATACGCATAAATATTTCAATGTCTAACAGTATATTTCGTGTTGAATTTAAATAAGATGAATAGTTACATATTCTTTTTATGCGCAGACATAAGTCAAAGACAAAGATAAGCGGCTATGGAATCTTGCTATTTTATAATTATGACTACAATGTTAGATATTCGTTTAAACATTTTTAAATTATACAAATATTTAATTATAAAGCTAATAAAAAGCTCATAAATCTTATAAAACACAATAAATTAAAAAAAAAACTAAGGATCAAGTGGGTTTTAAGATTCAATTTCTACTTCTCACAACAAAACAAATTACCACATAAAAAGATTTTCATCCTAAACTAACCAAACAACAATAGTAGTAATGTTAACAATATGGCAAACATTAAGGTACAAAAAATGGTAAAAAATTTGATTTTAATTTGTTCAACGTGTTGAAGTTAAAATGCTAAAAATTGTGTGTGTACATTTCGAAATATGAAACTACATACGTGTGTGCGATTTTATATCTTTAAGTAAGCACAACATGTTATGGTCAAGCCATAACTTTTGGTATTTATAAATAAAAAAGTTGACACTAATAAAATTGAGTATAGTAAACAGAAAACATAAATATTTTTAGACGTTTAATACACCAAAATATTAAAAGCTATACTAGAATAGAATGTACGCGTATAAATGTAACAAAAGAATGTGAAAGCAATTTGGGTAATTTTACTCGAGACTATAAAAACAGGGTAAAACTTCAAATTATATAATGTAACTAGGTTTGTCACCATATATGCGAATACACACCCTTTGCAAAAGTACAGTGAAAATTTTGGTTGTTTAAATTTAAAATTACTTATTAAATTAATCATTAAATTTAAAATAGATTAAAGTTATCTATGTATTATTATTTTTCATAGACCAAAAATACTTCGTCTATATAATCAAAAATCAAAATTGTGATTAATATATTGTTTTTAAAAATACATCACTAAAAATAACTGTTATAAAATTATTTTTGTTTGCATGATTTGGTATGATCTTTATTAGGTTTTGTTGTTTTTAAATGCTTTGGTGAGAGACAAACTATTTGAATTATAGTTGATCTTAATAAATGTTTACATTATTTCTCTTTTATCTACAGAATATAGCCATTTTTTTTTTTTATAAATTTTTAACAAATTATAAATTGAATTTGTTGAATATGAACTGAAGCAGTACCGATATTGGGCAAGACGTTTTTATATTCAAACTTCATTGGTTGTCCTGAAATTAAATTTTGCCATTTATTATATATAAAATTATAACTTGAGCTTTAGGGAAAAAAAATTAATTATAATTCACTCATCTTGTTTATTTCCGTTATTTTTTTTTTGTAACCGACAAATATTTAATTGTCGACCCTACCTTATTTGCAACTAAATATTTCTTAAGCCTCCTTGATACAACGGTGTTATTGTTTGCTATATTTCCTATTTTTCTTTGTCTTACTTTCTTAAATTTATGTCTCGTAAATTTAATAAATTTTTCGCCATTATTCTGTTGGTAACCAGGAGCGTCATACATAGAATTAGTAGATTTGAAAAAGCTTATAAAACTATGGTAACATTTAAAATTTATTGTTAAATAATTGAAATATTAATAAAATTTTGCTTTCAGAATTTTAAAGCAATAAAAGCTATTAAATTTGGTTTTTTATTTAAATTTTCTTTAACCACAAACGTAAAATGTTCTCTTGTAAATCATTCTCCCAGCCACATAAAAGAAAAAACAAGTTTTAAATGTTAAATGGTGACAAAGCATTACAAAATTAAAGTAGACCACCAGTTATTTTTGGTCTACGATATTTTTATTGAATATGAGCAAAATAAAACTATTTTTATTTAGTTACTTTCAATAATTTTAAGTCAAACTTGAAAAAATCTAAACAGAATATACATGTGTTGAATTGGTTAAAATTTCAAGGACATCCTGGACTATCCTTCTAAATTGTTTAAGAACGAAACAAACAACAAACATTGCTGATGACGCCCGTGGCAGTGTAGGAAATGAATTCGAATGCGCCAGTTGTCTAAAAATTTAACTTAACAATGGTATTCTTTGAATTATCAATTAAAATGAACTCAAGCCAAAATAATAACGTTTCTTTATCTCTAAAAATTAACAATCCACACAAGGCAAGGTGAAACATCTCTGGTGTTTCATAGTTACAAAAAAACAGAATCTACCATCAAGAAGAAATGACAACAATAACATACTTGTACATTGCTCATATTGTCAACCAACGGTGGACGCAGCAATAAAAGTAACAATATATTTGTAGGAATACACATATTGTAAATGTATGTAAATTTCGTTCGAACTCATAACATGTAATAAGAAGTATGATTATTTCCCGAAGTCTATTTCTCAATAATGGTGAGTTAAATAGATGATGTTTACAAGTAGATCTTGGACAATGAACATTGCTGATGACGCCCTTGCCAGGGTAGAAAATGTCTAGAAAATATAACTTTACAATGATATTCTTTGAATCATTAAAATAAATGAACTCAAGCCGAAATAATAAATTTTGTCTAGAAAATATTTTTTTAAAGCGAATATTTGTGACTAACGAAAATAAAAGAAAATTATTTGTTCAATGCAAATTACACAATGATACAAATTTGAATGAAATAGAAAAACCTGGGACCCGATATTATTTTTCTTGTAGGGATTGTCGAATAAATCCGGTTTTACGGTTAAAAAACCGGTTTTTGTACCTTTGCGCACTTATAAGCCTGTAATTTTGTTGATAATTATCCGATTTTCAATTTCTTACCAGATTTGGAAAGAAGAAACTGAGATCTTGAGAATTTGAGAAATTTGAGAAATAGATGATGTATCACATTCGTTTTAATGTGATAAATGAATTTTTTTACGCATCGAATGATACTGCTCTATATAGTAGGTGTAATTTTTGGTTTTATACCACGGGTTTCATCTTTAGGAATCCATTTAATAGCATTTTCAACCATCGTTTTTGAAATTCCGAGCATTTGTGAAATTTGTATGTACGAATGTCCGCTTTTACTTAGATTTTTAATATGATTTCGAGTAGCGTGGTCGCAGTGCATACTTCTACCCATATTTGCCGAAAAAGTTACAAAATACAATTGATTTAGCAATTAATGTGAAGCTATAAATTTGTTTTACTCATTCACTTACAAAAAAAGGTTTTTTTAATTTTTATTATTTACCAAAACGGGAAATTGTCCCTATTATTTTTCACAGCAGAAATAGCGCACTTTACAAATAAAATAATTTGTTATCAAAACGAAGGAAAAAAAAACAAATTGTGCCGTTTACAATCATTGCAAAACAACTCTCTTTTATCACTAATTCTTTCATTTTATATGAATACGGAAGCACCAAGGACGGCGAATACATCTGCCCCTATTATTTTTCACATAACTGAACATATGAATATATATATATATTTTTTTTTTTTTTGTTTTCATGACTTTTAAAAAACCATCGATATGGTTTATATGATGTGGAATTGATGGCGGCCAAGTTTCCTACTAGCTACTTGGCTAGAAAAAAAATACAGGTGATCAAAACAAAATGGCTAGATCCACAAAGAAAAAGAAAATTAGTTTTATTTTATTTATTAAATTCAAAATATGTGATAACAAATCACTTTCCTTTTTGTTCGCTATGTTTCTTCGAATACATTGGTTTACAAATTTTTTTAACAAGGTTTATTTAAAAAAACACGATTAGTATGGAAGGAAAAAAATCTTAATAGGCGCTTCGCGTTTCTGATTCTGGGGATTATACTGAGGAAAAAAGTCCACCAGACCATACGTCTACGGTAAAAATCGAGCTTCCAGATTTTGAATTGCAGTTTTTTATTAGACCTTTGTCACGTTTTTTGGATATTTTGGACTATAACAGCCAAACCATTGAGAATTTCGATCCAATACTAAGTAGAAAATTGTAGCCAAGACAATAGCTAAGAACTCTAGTACATTGAAAAAGCATTGTAACGCTCCTTCAGGGAGTTTTGGCCTTGTGAAAGTGCAAATTTTTCGTGAAAATATTGATAAATTACCATTTTCAATTGTTCATCTAAAACTAGAATAAATTAAAATATATTATACGAAAGATTAGCGATTTTTAACAAATAATTTAATAATAATGTGCATTTGTTAAATTTTTGTTATGTATTGGCTGTACAAAAGAACTTGTGATTTTTTAAAAATTTTTGCTTTTATTTTGAAACACTTTTACAATATGAATATATTCGAAGTATAGGTAATGTAGGGCGCTTGTACTGACAAATGTTTTTTTTGCTATAATCTTCAAAGTTATTTTTCCCCAATTGTACCCGACAAATATGGTTCACAATTACCACATGTCTGTTTCATGAAAATTACATTTAAATAAATTTTCATTTCATAGTCAAATTTAACAAATATCTTATTGACAACCTGCTCATTTGTCATAAGATACTACGCTGTTCTCATAGGGTTGATTATTTTGGTAACGATTAATTTTATATGTGTTCGTGCGAAAATTTTGATGTTGTGTGTAGATTTTTTTTTATAGTCTGGATTTACCAATATATTATTGGAATGAAAATATGTGCTGAATTAGCGTATCTATTCCAACAAGAATGTGGGTATATATACCACCAAAGGCATGAGAAACATTCTTTTGATTGCCAAGAACTATAACCAGGTTAAAGAAACTGAAGGATATTTTTTATCACCAAGAAAACCGACAAGTAAGTTATTTTCCACTTCTTAGAAAAATAGACCCAGCTTCATAAATTCCTTTTTTTTATTTTCATTTTTATCAAAAGTTTTATAACATTCGGAAATTAAGTTAAAACCAGCCTGTAATAATTTTTTGATTAACTTATGCGAATACGTGGAAACGAAGCTAATAACTTGAACCATATTTCTATTGAGACAAAAAGAGGGTTAGTTCCTGTCCAATTTCTGAACGAGAAGCTATTTCATCATCTTCTAAGGGCACGGGTAACCCTTGCGCAAAACCCGTCAGGCGTAGAAAAACCAACAAAAGTGTTAACTTCAATGTGCACAAATAGGGAATGTGAATAGTGAACAAAGACCAATCATATAAATATATCACAGTTTGAAATAAATAAATAAATATATCACAGTTTGAAATAAATAAATAAATATATATCACAGTTTGAAATAAATAAATAAATATAAATCACAGTTCAAAATAAATTAATAAATATATATCACAGTACACATGGCTTAAAAAGAAGTACATAAATTAAATATAAATAACAAACTTAAAATTAAAGTGATTTCAACAATTTATTTAATTGTAGTGGAATGTGTAATTTATTGCCTCTTTTTAAGATTTAGTTGTGGGCAAAAATCTACTTTGCTAGAAATTTGAATGTCAAAAGTGTGAACATGTGCAAAAATATAGAATCTAACTAGTCAAAACAAATTCAATAAATACTTAAGGCTAAAGAAAGAAGAAAACAAAGTAAATGAATGTTTAAGTCAAAAAAAAGAAAAAGAAGAAAACAAAATGTTGTTGAAATTTTAAAAATATATGTAATAATGATAATGTATAAACAAATGTTAATTTGTGATCTAAAAGATCATGTAAAAGAAAAAAAAAATTTGTCAATTCACAATTATAATTAATACATTAATTACATCCTAAAATTATGCATTAGTTTATAAAAAAAAAATATATATATATACTATATACATACATATATACATATATATAAGTGAATTCGGCCGGTCATTAAAAAAACTTAATATAAATGAAACAAGCGAACTATTATTGTAATTTTTATCAAACTAATAACATTTATCAGCTAACTACCAACACGTGGAACAAGGAGAAAGATCTTTCCCCCGGAGTCCTGCACAATTTGTATGTAAGTGATTTTTTTTATTTTTTTATTCGATTTCAGTTAAATGTATTTATGTCAGACAAAGTATATACATTCATTTTTTTTAATGAAAGTAGTATAAATTAATAATGATAACATTTTTGAAACACTGTTAACAAAAATACGTTAATGATAAATTGTCATATGTTAATATAGAATAATGAATGTATATACATACTTTTGTTGTCAAGAAATTTGAATTCAATTCAAATTATCGAATTTAGACACACAAACAATAAAAACTATATATATATGTATATATATACATAATGTATTCAAATTTTCCTTAAAACTTGTCATTTACTTAAACAATATTTGCTTTTAAATTGAACTTTGATGAATTTAACTAATTTTATTTTTTTTGTGCCTTCAGTTGAATAAGGTATATATATATGGTCATTTATATTTTGGAAAATATGAATACATTTTTATTACATTATTTTATTTATATCCAATATATTATATAATTTTAATCATTTATTTAAATTTATATCCGAAGTGGATATTAACCCCGCATTTTGTTCACACCCTTTTTTTCTAATTTTTGCCCAACCGCGATTAATTTTATTTCTTTTATTTCTTAATGATACTTATTTTCGAAGAGTTTCTAATTAGAATTTATTATTTAATAAGTTGAATTTTTATAGACTTATTATTAAGGAAAAACATTTTTTTTTAATAAATGAAGTACATATTTTTAAAATGAAACATTAAATTCTTTTAAATTGGTTTCTGCCTATCTGCAAGAAGTAGATTGATAAGTTGTCTGGGATCATGCATAATATCATTGCCTTCTACAGCATGATCATGGTTGGGTGGGGCTTACGCATGTTATCACCTATACATGCTCACGGTCAATATACCTAGGTAGATTTTTAATTCAGGTCCTTCATATCTATATTTTTCTTTTCTATTTTTTTATTTTGAGAAGTATAACCAACAAGCATGCACAACTAAAATAGTTAAATCTGTAGGTAATTCCACCAGTATTGAGTTGTAGTAACGGCGAACCTCACCATTAGCCGACGAGACGTAAGCCGGAGATTCAGATGCATGCTACGTTACTAATATTCAAAACAAAAACGATAACTTTTATATTTCATAATAATAATACTTCGTTGTATGCTACAGTAATTGTTAGCAATTAACATCTCGCAGCTTTCTGGCTTCAAATTTTGCACCAAAAAATTATAGTGCCTAATGTTGCAATATCTGTTTCCGCGAATCCTGAGATATTAAATTTCTCATTCTCGTTTCCCGGAAGAAATAGTGCGGGATAAAATAATTTCAGTTGATAATTTTTTTGACAGAAATACATTAGCTCCTTTATTAGTTAAGTGATTTTAAATCTGAAGTATATTATGCAAATATATGCTATAATATGTTAAATTTACCTGTTATTTCACAAACTGAAAACATATTTAGTACCTGCTGTTTTTAAAACTTTTATATTTTTTAGTTTCGCTGAAACTACTCAAAACTTCTAAATGTGCAGTGAACGTTTGCGTCAGGTATAGTATACGAGCAATAACTTTAGTGTTCAGTGTTTCCATTTTTATAATTTAACATTATGCTGTTGTCGTATTTGTTTTTGTCGTTTGCTGTATATGGTTTTTTGTTTCATATGAATTATGTTGGTGTATTGTATGGAAAAAGTTTTGGGTGTTTAACGACAAATTTTCACAAATGTTGAAAACTAGCTTTGAAAAACTTTAGTACTTAAGAACATAATGAAGAGAGTTTTTTTTAGTTCTTCTGCTGCTACTTTCACACGACAACATGGATTAGCATAAGTTTGTAGTTATTTTTAATATTTTATACCAACAGTGTAAAGTACAAATGTGTATAAGTTCAGGAAACTGTGAAGGTAAAACATTTGATAAAAGAATAAGAAGAATGAAACTTAGAAATAAGGAATATTAATTATAAGTAAGTAAGCAAGTAAATAAAGTTATGAATACTTTTATTTCTTATGATCATAGGAATCTATGTTAAGTTGTTCATGGTATTAAACCAATTTGTTAGTAGTTAGAATGACATAAAATTAAATTTAAAGACAAAAATTCTCAGCAAGTCATTACTTATCTTCCATATACATAATAGTTTTTGTAATTTGTTTCACAATTAATATTCACTATTTTTTTAGATTTTCAAAGAAATTTCATTACAAGTTAGCAGCATATAATCCAATTAATCTCTACATTTTAAGTTTTGTACTTTACAATTACATTTATAACCATTTCGTTTTAATTTTAAAAAGGAAATTCTATTAAGACAACTTTAATGTTAATAATTAAGTTTAAAGGAACTTTGAAAACTAAAACTCTATTTTCATATTCATTATGCCAGCATTATAAAAACAATATTCCCTTAATTAAATTTAATTCAAATATTTTTGCTTTAATAAAAAAGTTTTTACTTATCTTCCGCTCAAACAATGGCTGAAGAATACAATTAAGCAGAAAGTTTGTTTCGTCAGCTTTTTTTTTACTCTTGTTATCTGCAATTGTTGTAAACCAGAGCAAAGGCGATACAATCAGTGTTGGGATTAAATTATTTTTGACTTTTGTTGAATAACAGAAAATTTCAGTGAAAGGATGTGTAAAGTAAAAGAAAATAAATGAAAACAAAGACTATATACATATATTTTATTTCTTACTTTAGAGATACTTGAATTTGTACAGAGTTTTGCTAAAAATTGTAGGTAGGATTTAGAATAACTATTGAAAATAATTCATTGTTGTAGTGAATTTATATATGTACATATGTACGTATAATTAATAAATAAATGGAACAGATATTTTTAGTATTAATCATACGCCCCAGTAAACGAAAAACATTGAATATAATACATACATAGTTGCAGTGAGTTCGTATATGTACGTATGACTAATAAATAAATCGAAAACAATATTTTAAATGTTCATCATACGCACCGAAAAATGATAAGCTTTGCAGAGTGGGTGAATTTGAAAAAATGGAAATAAATATATAATTTCTAAACGGTAAGTCCAATTGAAATAAAGATTCACACGCATAGAAAGGAGGCATTGGCGAGTTTAAGTTTTGAACTTGCACCTCATAAACTCACCAAGGGCGGTGTCAGAGGTTGTCAAATTGAGACACCTTGAGTATGTGAGAAATAAAAAACGATCCTAGTTCTACGTTTGTGATCCGATTTCAAAGATTATACCAATTTATAAAATCTTTAAATCAAATACTAAAAAATAAATCTGTTTTGTTGCTAATAACAGCTCAATTATTTCATAACATTTTCTTAATATTTTTTGTGAATTGTAAAAGTTTAAAAAAAGAATTATTTAAAATTCATCACAGAGTCAAAAGTTATATGCATTTAAATATAAAAAATTTTAAAAATTTGATTTTTGGCCACTTTTGACATAAAAAGGTATTACTATTCTTTTTAAATTATTTAAGAATTTTCCAATAAGGATTTATAAAGTATTTATACTTTTCAGAAAACTGACTTTACGGAAAATATGTCATATGAAAACAGGTTAGAGTTTCTTTTCGGTTGTGCCGAATCTTATATACCATTATATATATTATGGAGCGAACTTCATAAAATATTGTACTGTAATTTCTATTTATTTTTGATTTCTTTTAATAAAATTTCATCGCGATAACGATATTTATAAGAATATTTATAAGAAATTCCAGTTATAAACAAGAATTTAAACTTTATTTATATTTTTGATCTGTTTAAAATTTAGTTTCGATATGGATGTTTTCTGGAGTAGTCCTCATAAGAGAACTACTACGGGTCAATTTACATGTATTTGTAAATTATTTCTGTACAATTTTTATAAGAGATTTATGTAAATTTAAGTGATTTTTCGAAGTGAACTTTGTATGGGGACTACAGTAAAATATAGACCGATCATCAGAAAATTTCCTGTGAATATTTCTATATACTTATGGACTATTTGTGTCGAATTGGGTGTCCCGATAGACTAGGTGATAGTTTGCCGGACTATTAGTTACAGGATTGCTGGTTCGATTCCAAAGACTCTAGGTGTGTTCTGCAGATAAGCTTCGCAGTTTGTGTTTGACAAATATTTAAAAAAAAATATTCTTTCGTAATTTAAAGTTGCTGCTAATGCTTATAAGATAATTAATTATTATTTTATAATTATTTATTTATATACTTTTTAGTGATTTCCGGATATTTATATTATATGGGGACTACGGTCAAAAATAGTCCCATCATCAACATACTTAGACTGACGGTTTTTATATATGTTTGTATGAAGTAGTTGCGTTAAAGCCCAACTTAGTAGTGGTTTTATAATGGATTTATGTGCATTTAAGTGATTTTTGGAAATAAACTTTATATGGGGCTATGGTATAATATGAACCGATTATTATAAAATTTAGCTCGACGATTCATATGTATATATGTATAGACGGATTACTTGTGTTGAATTTCGACGTCTTAATGATTTTTGTAAGAGATTTATGTGCATTTAAGTGATTTTCGGAAGTAGGTTTTATATGAGGACTACGGTCATATATGGACCGATAATCATGAAATTTGTTACGGTGATTTAATTATGTATTTGGATTATTTTTGTTGAATTTCAACTAAATAGTGATTTTTATTAAAAGATTTATGCGCACTTAAGTGCTTTTCGGAAGTGTTCTTGGTATGGGGCTATGTCAAAATATGAGATTTCTCTTAGTATGAAAGTTATATTTGCTGAATTTCGTATGAATAATGCTTTTCTATTTACAGCCATATTATGGGACCTATGAGAAATCAAGAACCGATTATTATCATATTCAACAGGCATTGCCTCTTTGTAATAAAAATAAAGTGTGCAACATTTCATAATATTAAAAGCATTATATTGAGGGAAATAGCAAAAAATATCTACAAAAATATCAAGGCAGCTTGACACTTCGGTCTATAACTTGGAGCCTACATACCAATTTAGCCTATTTTTAATCCCAAACATTTTGGTGAAATAGAGAAAGTTTGGAAATATTGCATTGGTGTAAATTTTTTTGGAGCCCTATCGTACATTCAACAGACCGACAGATGGACTGAATTGGCTTAGAATCTTAATATGTTATAAGGAACCAGAATATATATACTTTCTGTCTCTACGATAAATATTTCGATGTGTTACAGTCGGAATGACAAACCTAATATAACCACCATATTTTTACTGGTGGGTATATAAATACATACTAAGGTGAATGGTAAACAAAAATCAGTATGAGCAAAACAAAGTTTTTTTTTATCAAATAGTAAAACAATCAGGTAGTAAATGCCGCATACTTTTTCAACAGTTCCAATATTGCACAAAATGTTATTTATTAACATTTATGGTTAACAATTTTGCGGTAACAGATGTCACAGCATTTATATAACAAACAAAAATAATGAACATTTATTGTGAAAATTATTAGTAAACTAAAGTTATAAAAAAGCTGTTTTTAGACTATAAAAACAAGTGATATAAATAACAATAATTGTATTTAATTAAGCTGATTTTTGTTCCAAAAAACATTGTTAACTTTAATATATATTAATGCATTTAGATTTAACAAATTTCTTGTATTAAACATTAAAATCCTACTTAGAATACTTCTATGGGGTCTTTGTATACCATTTATCTTTTAAATATAGAAATCCCAAAATCAAAGCAACTATATTTATCTTAATCTTAATTGTTTGGGGAAAAAACCAAATGCGTTCTCATTCCTTGGCAACTACAACAAAACAGAAAATCTAATAACACTTTCAGTTTTGTTTTTGCTCCATAAAATTCTCATAATCCATCAACATGTAGAAAAGCTAAATTAATTATACGTACTGTAGCACTCAATGGTTGGTGGCATAAACAGAAAAAAAAAAAAAAGAAACATAAAAACGAGATGGAGGAAAATCGGCTTTATAGTGCATATTTTAATTTTCTATCTGTGTTTTCTATATATGTATATGCGTAGCTGTTTTCTATGATTTTTTTCCTGAATTTTCAAGTAAAGCAATTGCAACAGAATAACACATATTTGATGCTTTTGTATATTAATTTCTTTTTTGGTAATTTATGCATTTTTATTTTCCGAGCTTTTTTAATACATTGAACTCGTATTGTTTTGTATGCATTGTATCAAAGTGTAAAATGTACCCTTCATATTTTGCTGATGGTTGTATAATTGGGTCAAAGTTAAATATTAAAAGCACGAAATTTACGAACAAGGAACTCCTTTTGTATTATAGTAAATGTAAAAGGTAGCATATAAAAATACGGTTATTAAAAGGGTTTAATAAGGATACAGCTGACGGAATATACAATGAATTAGTGCGAGGCAGCTGTTTTAATAAGGTCAATAAAGAGAGAATTAATCAGAGTACAGCGAAAGCTCTTTGTAGGCATATTTAATTAACGAATTTAATAATTTACGAATAATAATATATTATTATTTTCAAACAGCGAATTTTATTTACAAATTTAAAGAATACAAAGTAGAATATATTTACGAGTTAACTTAATGAATTATTCTCAAATTAATGTTCCTATTACTGTTTCTTCCAAGGCCTGAATAAAAATGGGTTTTTTCGGCATAAACTTTAGCCTTAGTGGTCAATCGACCGGCCCGGAAATTATGTGCTCACCGAAGTGTTCTCTCAATAGATCTATTGATTGAAGCGATGTGTGGGGAGTACCGCCGTGTAGCTAAAAGCAAATGCCGCCGAGATGACGACCTTCAATTTCAGTCATCAAATAATCGGTTATCATGGCACGATAATGGTCGCCATTGACGGTTACGTTCGCACTGGCATCATTTTTAATGAAATATGGACCGATGATTCCATCGGTTTTAGAATCAGTGGACTTGATCTACTCGAACGAATATTATCCAATAATAAATGCTGGTCTTTCCATTATGTAATGCCAAAATGACTCACACGTGATCTGTAAAAAAAGGCTATTGAAAAAAGTATCTCTACTTGAATCACCCTATACATGAATACATATTTGACACTAAGAAATTTTTTGATGTCTTCTACTAAATATTGGATTGACTTAACAATTAAGGATTAACTAAGGATTGATGAATTATTTGCAAAATTAATTTTTCTGTACAAGGGAAATATGGCACTAACCAATTTTTTATAAAAAAAAATTAATAATTCTAATAGTATATTAACAAAGAATATTTTTACCACAATAAGTTACAATTACTCGTACTATATTATGAGTTTACAATGAAATTTTTCACTACATTAAACAAAACTTAAAGGACCTGCATCCCCTTACTGCAGAAATTCTTTAAATATTTCCAATTTCTTTACAGCACACAATTAAGTTCAATTCTTTATTCACTATTTACTCACAACATACAAGCCAACTAAGTTTAAAAATACTTATTCCTTTAAAATCTTTAGAACTTACTTTACAAAAAAAAAAAAAAAAATCATTACAAATTGAATATAATAATTGATAAACTGTAACAATACTCCTGCATGGCAGCCGAAGCAAAAAGTTGTAAAAAAAAATCAATATCACTTTGATGAAATTGCTTTTAAATTGAATTTCCATTCACACCCTCAATTTGAGTGTGATTTTTGTATATTTGGTTTATTTTTATTGTTAACCTCACAACAATTGAAGTGATAAGAACAAAAGGAATTTATTTTTTCTGTTAGCTTTTTATATCTACGAGTAGTAGCACTAAAAATAGAGCTTAAAAAAAAAAATCCGAAAAAAAAGAAAATAATAATAAAGCAACATAAGAACAGCATCTTAAATGAGTTACGTTCTATATAGATTTCGATTTATTTATTATGACTTAAACAAATTTTCACTTTTGCAAGATAATGAAAGTTATTTTTAATGTATTTTCTTTGCCTTACAAAATTTATTTAGTTCATTATTTGAGCTCATTTTATTATACAAATTTTATTAAAATTTATATTGTTTGAAACGATAGATAAATCTATTTGCTTACTCATAATCATTTTCAGTACAAAAGAAAGGAAAATAATACTGAAAAAAAACTAGAAATATATTTTTCTACAGCTAATAAGAATTGCTACAAATTTTAAAGACATTACGTATAAAATAGAGCCTTGAAAAGTTTAGAAGACTAAAAATAAAAAAAAAACTAAAGTTGTGAAGTCATTAGGAAAGGGCAGCGGGATCGTTGGCCATAATCAAATTAGTCGTTTAAAAGCATTAGGTGGTATTTCTTAAAATTTATTTATGGGTATGAAATTTAAATATAATTCTCAGTATAACTTTATTAGACATTAACGCCTTAAAACAAATAATGCTTCATGTTAATAGGGTGGCTTTTATGTTAGCTTCGCAAATTGTGAATCCAAAAGCGAAAAAGTCCTACAAAGCATTCTCAGTAGCACTCGGGACTATCAAAGGTATCATCTTCAGACATTTTCTTACAAAGGCTGAGTATAGATGTCGTAATTTATACATATGTAGGGTAGCCAAGTTAATGTGGCCATCATTTAACGAGAAACATACTATGCAACTGATAACCCAGAATACAAAGGATTATCAATGTTGCTGGCAGTACTACCGTGACACTGGACGTTAGCAAGCACGCTAATCTCCTGGGACCACCTTTTAATGACCATTGTCGTAGTTGTAAGGATAGGGAAAAAGAGGAAACGATTTTCCATTTTCTCTGCGAATGCCCAGCCCTGAGTGTCAAGAGACATAAATTAATGGGAAACTATACTATAATATGTGTATATTAAATTGCTATAAATTATGTACCATGAGGTCCTAGAAAACTGATTGTGACTATGGCTATGCCAAAATATGAACCGATAAAAACCAAATATCGATTTGAAATTTCACTTTGCATGCAACTTATTTTTGCAGAAATTGGTATATATACGTCTTTAATATAGACATTTTTATGCCATAAAGTCAAATTTCGAGAAGATATTTGTATGGGGACTATGACCAATCGTACACAGATACCTACCATTTGCAACACTGATTGTCCTTCTATAATAAAAAGAAATTGTGCAAAATTTCATCTGCATTATATTTAAAGAAAATGGCAAAAAAATATCTGAAAAATATCAAGGTTGTGTGAAACTTTGGTCTAAAACTTGGATACTACTAAACCAATTTTGCCCATTTTCAATATCAGACATTTCGGGGCATTAAAGAATGTCTGGTAAAAATTTCATTGTTCTAAGCTTATGTGCATCAACAGAAGAACAGGCGGACGGACATGGCTAGATCATCTTTGAATCTTATAAGGTCCCAAAAACTTAATATTTTTCTATCTTTTTAATGGTGGGTATAAAAATGTTCACAATTACCTTGAAAATTCTTCATTGTCGCGACTGTGTGTCCGCAAAAAAGCTAAAGCTTTCAGAAAGTACTGTAAATACACAATGATACATTTAAACCTTTAAAACACATTATAAACAAAAAGCTGTGTCTTTTCGACAATAAATGCACCAAAAATTCAACAACAGTATAATTAATCATGCAATTAAATATCAAAATCATAGTGAAAACTAAAATGGTGTTGCTTAAAAATAAACACGCATTCTTTACTAAAAGTTTTAACAAAATTCTGCAGCGAAATGAGTGGAATGAGCAACACAACTTCAACTATGATTTCTTATATTTATATAAAATTATTCTTATTGGAATCGATTGTTACTGAAAAAGTTTAGGCAGACATAATAGAATTTTTTTTTTTAGTTAAAAATTTAGTGGTATTGACTAAAAAAGGTTGCTGCAACATGTCAACATTTTTACAAGTTTCACGGTAATTATTTTTATGATGGCGGTAACCATAATATGTTTCAATTACGATTGAGATGATTACTATAATCATATATACGATTATAGTAACTATCTATATATTTGTTGCAATCATGTTTAGGATGAATTCATTTATAATACATAATATGGTATAATTTTTCATCATAAAACTGATCACCTTAAACATTACATAATTACTATAATTATATATATGATTGATATAATCATGTGAATGGTAACTTAACTTACAGTAACCATAATACTAAAAAAATGTTTAAAAATGTTGAAATAAATGTGGTAAACATGCACAATTATATTTTTTCTCTGCGTGTATAATAATCACACCAAACATTTCATTTTAAGTTTGTAGCATTCGCTTTTGCAAGTTTTTTTAACCAATTTCTTTATAATTTAAATATTCATATGGATAAAAACTGAAAGTAAAGTTAGTTAAAGAAATAAAATTAAAGTTACAATTTAGTACAGTATATAAACGTGGCATAAGTAGTTAAATTTCGGCCATCATTTTCAACGCGAAAGTATTTCGCTCTTAATAATACATAGGTGTTGTTATCCTGTTATAAAATTATTTTTAGGGAACAAATTTCATATTAAATAAAATCGGCAGAATTATATGACAACTGTTGTTCCACTTTACAAAAATTTTACTTTTTATTGAAAGGAATTTTTTGTATTACAAAATTTTTGATAGTTTAAAAATAAATTTCTGTTGTTTTTATTTATATTTAGTATATTGATATAGTTATTGCTAATACGTATTACTGAATATCTAAAAAACTGGACGAAATAATTTAGTTTTATCTGCTAAACTTTTCAGACATAACTATTAATAAACAAATTTGAATACATTTGTTTTTAATGTACAAATAAAAAACAATTATGATATTCAATTGCAAAAATTTTAAATACCTTTTCAATTATAGTCAAATTCATAAAAAAAACATATTCAAAATATTCCATAATAATTTTTCTCTTTATTACAGCAAGCAACCATGTATTTTAATTACTGTTTCAACTGACTAAAAGTCCTTAAGGCAACCTTTAGATTGTTTCTCATTATTGTTGCGTAACTTTTATAAAAAGCTAAATATTAGTTTAGCAGCACAAAATTGTTTGTTTGTGTAGTAAAATATTTAGCTTTCAATTTACGAGCAAGTGCATTTTCTGCATGATTACCTTTTAAGCTGTATAGATTTTATTTTATGCTTCAATTATGTTCATAAATGGTTGAAGAATATGAGTACATTGTTTTGTAAACTACTGCTGCAGGTTAAATGAAGTACAACATGCCATGTTAAGCGAATTATGATAAATATAATTTCATTCAACAATATTTTTAGTGCGTTATTTGGTTGTGGTTTACTATTAAGGTTTATAGAACAATCAAGTGCACATATTTCAATAAGCGTCTTTTGTGAAATATTATAAACACCGCTTATACAGTCCATATTTCTGGTCTTTTTTACATTTCTTCTAAGGGGAGAATATTTGAAAGTAATATTTTCAATGAATTCCTTTCTACCGACAATATTCTCTGAATGTTAACAAACAGCTTTTGAAAACCTAGTTTTTCAAAATAAAATAAAACAAAGAATTCATGTGAAAATCATTAAAATTTGTATTGCATTGGAAAGAGAAAACTTGAAAATTATAAAAAAATTATCTCGAACAGTTATTCATTTATCGATTCTTTTATTAAAAATTTCAAGCACATTTTGGCTAAATGGTGGGAGTATGTATGTAGGGTATCAACCGTGGTCACTGATGTTTACATAGCGGGACATCATACTTATACAGACGAAGCGACGGACATGAAACAATTTGAAGTAGAGACAGACTGGACAGAAAGAATGATGAGTTGTAGGAAAGATGTTGAAGTGACAACAAGTAAATCGGACATGAAGTTTTCTAATAATAAAATAAGTTGAAATGTAATATAGTAAAACTAAAGATTAATATAAGCAAACTAAAATGTACTATCAATAAATTTAATAAAAATAAAGAAATGAATTTAATAAAATAAAGAATATGATTGAAAGAAATTCCTACATTTTTGGGGGCTCAACCTAAATCCCTACATTATTGGGGAATCAACCTAGATCCCAACATTATTGGGGAATCAACCTAAATTCCTACATGTATTTTGTTTTTTAAGGCTACAATTGATTCGATTGGCTCTGTACAGACTTTATCTTTAACACAGCCTCACAAAAACTAAGCAAGAGCTTTATGATCAGGGTGATTCAAAAAAAATAATAGTTTAAAATTTTGTTGTTGACATCTTAAACACATTTTTCACATTGTGCACCATAAAGTGACAAGTCCAGCATGAAAAAACTCCGGGATTTTCGGAACTCTATATGCTCCATTTTTACAGACAAAACGATAATAAATTTCGCGAATATTAAAAAATATTAAATATGAAATATTGCATTAAAATATTTAGCTTTTAAAGATACACAATTTTCACAGTGAATTTTCTATCGAAAATTTATTCGCTGTAAAAATTTATTCACATATATCTACTAATGATATATCTAAACTTTCATGCTATTCTAATGTACACTTGTTGGAAAACATGCCTCATATGTTTTCAAGACCTCAGCCGAAAAGTTTTAAGAAAGCTTTGAATGAAATCAAAATTTAATAATTCCCTAGTTCGGAGGCATTCCGACAATTATTTCAAAATTATTTTCTCATAGCTGAGTCAATCTTATATACTCTCTCTCTCTCTCCAATCTAAAATTGTATTAAGCTCTTGAAGGTTTGCCTTGGCAATTACTTAAAATATAATGCAGCCAATATGGATTCTGCAGTGGTCATTCTAATTGAGATCTAAAACATTTTTCTCAAAAAGCTGTACTATTTTTTCTGAGGATTTTATATTGAGTTTAGGAGTTCATTAAATGTTTTTTAATCCTTTTTTTAATGTGCGTGAATGAAAAATTAAAAATCAATATAAATCAAGTTTACTATTTCGCTAAAGAAAGTAATAGTTGAGAATCACACCATTTTAATCACTGCGGCTAAATCCCTTTGTATATGGGAAATAGCGAAAAACTCTAGTATTAAGCTGCTGAAATTGGTTCAAAAAAGTTCTAGGGATTTTATACCCATTTGATACCCATATAGTCTACAAAATTTTCATTAATTGAATAACATTTCTTTATATTTAGCTAAATATTTTCTTTCAATATAATAAATTAATTGCATTAATTCATTTACTAATTTCTACTTCAATAACTTCCAATACAAAGCTCTTATAATAACACCTACTAAATTTCCCCTAAATGCCATAATTATTAATTTAAATTTTGTGATTGAACATAAACATTTGTAGTTATTTATGTTTTCCTCCGTAAATTAAATTTGTATTAACAATTACTGCTTTAACAATTCCAATTACTACCAGTAACTTTAAGCAAAATAACTCTTCATTAGTGCAATAATAAGCTTCATTGCATTATTCAAAATAAAAAAAAAAATCTTACAATACAATAATATTAATTTACATGTCTTTGAATAATCAGAAAAACCCCAACTTGAACTAATTAAAAACATGTCATATTTGTATCTTTGTTACATGTGAATCTCTGACTTCATGTCGTAATTAGAAATGTTCTAGTATTTACTCTATTACAATAATTCATATGTATGTACATAAATTACAGCCTTTATATTTATATAAGCAAAGCAGTTGTATGATGCAGGGATAAATAAAATATTTAAATTGTACGTAATTTAGTACAATTATAAAATTAACAGCAAGTTAACTTTCAATTTATTAAATAATTTAGGCAATATGTATTTTTATATAAACTTACATTAAATACTGCCTAAAGCCTATGTAGAGTATAAATTTGTTTGAGTTAATCGCTCCTAAGCCGTATTCATTATTTATTTAAATATCAATATTTGTAAAAAGATCTCTGCACATTTATATCTTACTCAGTTGCGATAAAACTGCTGAAAATTCTATGAAATGTTTTTTTTGTAAAGATATATATCGCCATATATGTAATACACGCACATATTTTAAATAGTGATACCTTTTTAAAAAACCATAAATTTTTAAAGACAATTTTAACTCAAATGTTTCAAATTTTCTGGAACTTGCTGTATAATGGTTTATTTTAAATTGCAAAATTTTTACTTAGTGAAATAAAAAATATCTCTTCTAGTCCAGATCAGATAGCGGATAATGACAGATTTTAATTTACTTACAATTACTTTAAATCTCTCTTATACAATCACATGAAATTTGTCTTTCAAAGAGTACATTTAAAAAAACTAAAAATTAAACTTTTAAAATTGCTACGCCAAACATTTGTAAAGAGTGGACTCCATCCTAACTTTAATATTGCATTTGACAATTTTTCGTATTTAATTTCAGATTATCTGGAGGTCAATACAGTTAATAAACGAGGTATTTACAGTAAGCAGCAAATTATGGGTTTCTTATAGTTGCTCATTCCAGAGAACATCATTAGATAGGCAGGATTTGCACTCAGCATCACTACACAATCGATTGGAACATCAGAAAAACATATGTAGATGCTACTAAACAGTATTCTTGATGACTTATTATCATAATCGTCACATTTATATGTTGAAAACAACTGCTGCTACATTGCGTTACTGTTTCTTTTGTTTGTTTTGCTCTCCTGTCATCATGCAGTACACTAAACGTAAGTACCTTAATCCATTAACGCCGGATGGGTAGAACAATACCCAAAAATAGAGCTGTTTTTAAAAAATTCTAGCTAGAGTCAGGTGCGAGGTATCACAAATCTGTTTTTACTGACAGATAGAGGAAGGATGGAAATAGTTAAAAAAAATTGGAGGGTCATATAGGATCATGGTAGGAAATGAGCGGGTCAAAAATAGCAATTTTACAAAATCAAAAACTTTAAACGTCAATGGCTCTGGAAGATTAGAGGAATTGACTTTTCGAAAACCATCTTATTGTCTTATAGCCTCAGATGTCCTCTATCGTAAACAAAAATATCACAGGGATAGGACCACTCGTTTGGTTCACAGGTACGATTTTATGGCATGTGTATTTAAATACCCACTTTTTTATTTTTAAAGTAAAAATGAGTTTTTTTTAATTTTATTATATTTATATTGATAATTACATGTCATGTCAGAGACTTCCCAAAAATGTTTTCATTTCTTTAACTGAAGTTACGAAACCAGGAACATTTGTTTGTCCAGCATATTTATTTGTACTTTCGACGATCATGTTCATGACATCTTCATCAAAAAAGCATTCCAATAGTTGTAATGGCGTGTACGAACCTAACGAAACCAGAAATTTCTCTAAGGATTTGTATACAACGAAGGTATTCCACACAACATACCAATTTTCTCGTACAATGCTTTCATTGTCAAAAGGTTTTTTATCAAATTGTAATAATGCGATTTACTCCATTTAGGTTTATTTGCCACTGAGACACGACCCTTTGACTTCAATGTAGATGGTTGGGGATCATTGTTTGCATCCACTAATTCAGAAACCACTGGTAGATCATCCTCATAAATGTACTCAATCTCATTGGGAAATTGAGTTTTATTGTGAAGTATTTGGAGATTATCATCTACTATATCTTCATCGTCACTAATATCAGTAACCTTGTCCGGTGGAGTAATCAAAAAATCTGCATTATGTCCAACATCATTTTCTTCTTCGTCACTAGTCCATCCATCTAGTTCTGCTTGTAGCTCAGTTACAGTTAAAACTTTACGACGGCGCAACATTTTCACAGACTTTAAAAATCAGTACAATATTACTTTTTCAAAGATTTACTGCATATCTGTTGCAATCACGACAGACAATGAAATACCATTTTACACACCAAACTATAACAAACACTTTTTATTGCCTTGAATTTAACTTAATAGAGCTAAAAATGGGGAAATCCCAAATTCTTAAATAAAAAACACACCACATACAACAGATACGTTTATTGTTGCTATTTTTAAGTTAATATGTACCTTAAACAAAAAATATATATTTTAGAACACGTTAATGCCTAAGTGGGTAAAAAAAGACCCAAAATCCAAAGCTTCGTGTGCCACAGAAAAAATAAAAAAAAAAAATACCACGTCAATATAAATGCCCTAAATACTAACTTAGTGAAATTTCATCAACATCGGACAACGGAATCGAGGGTCAGGCGTTAATGGGTTAAACGTAAATAAGATCCGGATCATTATTAGTTCAAACAAATATTCTATCTCAATATTTGATACACATATTTCAACTGTTCTACTTGTTTTTTGAAAAATAAAATAAAAAATAAATATACACCATCGTTACCCTGCATTAAAATTATTTCTATTCCTGTAATTTTTATTAAAATGAGCTGTAATAAAAAAATTGCATAAAGTTTTAAAAAATTGCAGGAAAAAGTATAATTTTATAAAGAAATAAAAGCAAATAAGCTGAATCATTAATATTCAAGCTATAATTCAGCTATTTGACACGGCGATACATTTTTTGTCCCGATATTCTTAAAGGTCAGCAATTGAGTTGGACAATGATTGAGCAACGATTCTTCCACAATTTTAGAGGAATGCCTAGGATCATTGTCCTGTTGGAAAATTTAGTTATGGGCTAGTTCTAATTTCTTCACGCTAGGGGCCACATTGTATTCTAAAATGTCGAAATAATCTTTATTTTATTATAAATATTTATAATATATTATATATTTATTCTATCTTGGTAATATATTTATTGCAAAATGTTCCGTTCTTGATTCGCTATATTTTTGGGGGGCTTTTGACACCAAATATCTCAAACTTACTTTTATCGATGAAAATAATATTATTCCAAAAATTTTAAATCTCGATTATGTATTTGTTTGCGAATTTAAAATGCTTAGTTTGGTTGTTCTTTTAGGGATGTTAAGCCATTTTGATGCAAAGATCTTCTTATCGTAGTCGCTCTTACAGGATTTCCAAAATTTTTCGTAACATTTTTAGGTTTTTTTTTAGCACTACATAGATATTGGATTTGCTTATACTTTTTATAATATAGCTCTTACAAAAAGACAATTTTTCTACGGTATTGTATTTGATATATTTGCCTTCCAAGAATTTTATCTATTAAACGCAGCTATTTACTTTTTAAATGTAAGTTCTATTAAGATTTGTCGAGTTTCAATTAATGTTTGTATTCCCATTTTTGCTACTTAATGCCACAACTTATTTTTTACCGTCATACTTTCTTAATCGCTTTAACGTTCTACTTTCAAACGAATAAATATTAAAAGAATTGCCACTATTTTTGCAATGACAGCGTTCTTTTTTGCATCAGGATGATATCACACTTTACTTTATTTTGACGCATAAAAATTGGTATATTTTAACAAATTAAATTCGTTTTTTTGTGAATTCAATTCTACTCGAATAACTATATAAAGTGCAATATAATCTTCTTATCTTCTAATAATAATATAATTATATTCATAATGTGTGGTGCTGACTTTAATTTGACGATCACAGTATATTCACAAGAAAGCAAACCGATTAAACTATTGGTACAATTAAGAGTACAATAAAAGTATCACTCTCCATTCTATGGGTAAAATTTGTAATTCTATTTCGCATCACAAGCATAATGTATTTAGTCAGTAGAAAAATGTATACATACATATGTAGGTACAAATTGTTTACATTTTATATTTAATATAAACTCATACTTAATAGAAATACAAAATTCTTTGCTTTACTACAAAAACAGAAATAAATTGATTCAAGGTATCATTATTATTACCAAGAATTTATAAATGTCTGTGTATAATTTGGGCAAAGTTTAATGCACAATATTTGCACTTTACATATGTAAAGATAAACTAGTTACTATAATATTTAAGTTATTGTAAATGTTAGAGTAAAATGTAAGCAATTGTGGCTTACAATTTAGGCATGTATGAATTCAATAATAATGTCATTTATTAAATAGTACGAAAAATTGTAATCGTACAATATGTATTTAAGGAATATTTACTTAAATAAATTTTGCTACTAGAATGTTAAAGTTCTTCAAACAGTTTAGGAAAAATGAGAGAAATAATTCGTTTAATAGCTATTTGTAAAGAATTTTGCAATTAATATATCTTTGTCGTTTATCAAAAGTATACATTGCAATATAATAGAAATACTTGCAGAGCCATTTACTAATTATAATGTTCTGCACATACAAGTATGTTCAGTTAAATTTTATTTAAAATTTAAGTATTAAATACTTTTATTAAAACTGGTAAACCACATCAAGTGTGTGTGACATATTTACTAATGTTTATAACAATTGCAATGCGCGTAATGTCATGTTATGGGATTTTTTAATCAATATTGTAAAATTAAACCGCAAATATTAAATATTAACATTTACTGTTTTCAGTATTTTTTTTAATAATATAAATGTCATAATTAAGCTAATAGAAATGACAGCTTTGAAACATCTGTATAATATTTACAATTAAAAATGTACAAAAACGCCTACAGGAGCATTTCATAAATTTAAGCAATTCATAAATTTAATCGTATATAAACACAAAACTATAACGAAAACCACTACTATTATTGCGTTATATTATACATTTTGTTTATTTAAATTTTCATTAAAATATCATTTTAAAGGGTATTTTTTTTAGATGTATAGAAATTTTATATGTTCTAAAACACAGATGATATTTATAAATTGACATGAAATTTATTTTATACGAGAGATAATTTGCTGGCATTGTAACTTAAATATGTCTTATGGCATATGACCGCCACAGCTGGCTTGGACACAGTCTAATCTGGAGGTCTTACTTTCGATGACGTTTTCAAACATTTGTGACCGTATTTTGGCAATAACTCGGCGAATGTTGTCCTCCAAGTGGTCAATCGTTTCGGGCTTATCGGCGTAGACTAGCGATTACACATATCCTCATAGTCAAGCGGTGTTTAATCGCACTATCTTGCAAGCCAATTCACAAATAAAAGTGAAACTATGCGGTAAGCAAACGTTTACTTCAATATCAATCATTCTCTCCGCGATAATACACAGGAATCAATGATTTTTTGCACAAGCTGTGTGACATGTTGCGAATTATGGCTCTATAGCGGTCAATATTGACGGTCACTGTAACGTTCTGGCCAGCTTCATTTTTAAAAAAGTACGGACCACATATTCCACCAGCCTATAAAGCACACCAAACAGTTTCTGGATGTATCGGTGTCCCCTCAACATACACTTGATAATTATCAGCACTACAAATACGGCAGTTTTGCTCATTGACGTATACATTCAACTACAAGTGAGCGTCATCGCTAAACAGAATTCACTTATGAAAATCGGTATCAACGACAATCGTGTTTTGGGCCCATTCACCGAATTTTTAAAATAAATTTGCATAATTTCGAAGCGTTGTTCAGGCGTAAGTCTGTTCATATTGAAATGCTAAACCAAACTCTACAAAATGGCCGCCAATTAAAAAAGTCTTGCCAACTTAAAGTTCTATAAAAAAACAACATTTATATGTTAAACAAGAAAATTGTGCTATGCAAATTTTTGTTTGCAAATTGCATTTTATCACTGTTAGAACAATGCAAGTAGCTACTTTAAGATATGAAGCTGTTTTAATATATATTTTATATGATATTCTTAAGAGTAACAAAAACTTAATAAATGCTTAAAAGTAATTTCTTTACTTTTTTACACATAACTGTAGACAGAAATGTAAATAAAGTATTTTTACATAACTGTAAGTCATGGAATAAATTTTGTATTAACTTATAAGTTTATTTTGAAAACTATATATTACACAAAACAGTTAAACTTAGAACTTGATTTAGAAAATCAATTATTAACTGGACTTTCTAAATATTTTTCGTGATATTTTTAAAGCATTCATAAAAAATAGTTCGAAAGAGAAAATCTTGCATGCATTTTTTATTAATTCAATAAAAACAAATTCGACTTTTTTAAATAAATATGAAACTAAAAAATATTTAATTGCCAATTTTTTCCAGTTAGATATAAAAACAAATAACATAATTTAAAAAGTAAATTAAACAAAAATTTGCTAAAAGTCAACGAAAAAGTAATTGTTGTGTGAACATTTAAAGTTATGAATAAAATTGTAGATGTCATCATTTTTGAACATTTTTCATTTTGTCAGCCATGATGAAAAGTGGTGATGTTGATGGTGTTTTTTGCTGGTGCTGGCTGTTATGTTACGGTCATTTATCATTTTCAGAATAACACAATTTTAACACTAACATTGTATGGTATTTTAAGGAGTGAGTCATTAGAAAAGGTAGCACAAGTTTTTTTTGTATGAATTTATTTTCCCAATAACATATTGTAGGGGTTTTAATTAAAATATTTTTACATTTCTAAGAGGGGAAGGACAATGTAAGCTGTTCCTTTTGCCGCTTATACTTTTTTAAGGTATGCAAATGTGCGCGGCATATTTAAAGCGGCAAATGACGAAAAGTTAAATTAATTTGTTTCTTATATAAATAAATTCTTAAAAAAAGGTTTTTTTAGTGTGTAGCATGTACACAAAAGATATTAAAAAAAATTGAAAATCATTTTTTTTTTTAACTACACTCACATATGTGTATGGCAACATCGTTTGAAGCGGCCGTTTCTCACAGCATTGCCAGATTAAGTAAATTGCGAGACTTCAAAATGTTTGTATGAATAATTTTGTAAAGAAACAAAACTTTTATTCACAGCGGCCGCATGTCGGTTACATTGGCCTTTCACTATAAAATAGGTTGTCCTCAATAAAAGATCACTTTTACACAAAAGGCTGTCTGCATAAGATATGTTTTAATGAGAAATAGTATATCAGCATTTTCTTATAATTAATGTTAGTTATATTAAAGTTATCAAGCATCAGCTATAATCTAATCATAAAAAACTCAAAATTTGCCAAACTTATTAAAATTTCAACGATAGCTTCCTTAAACGCTGTAAGTAGATTATTTTCAAAACTTATACAAAATTGTTATTAATTATGTTATATCCAAACTAATAAATATGTATAAAAAATACTTTATTTAAATTTAATACAACAAATGTTATTTTATTCTTATTTGACCTTTATTTTTATAATGACTTTTTTTAATTATTTAAGCTTGAGGTCTTTATATTAATAAAATATTATATTTATTATTTTCAATATTTCGCTAACCTTTGGTTAGCATCGTCAGGAAATTATTAACAAATTTTATTAAAAATAACAAAAACGCTAACAAATTTATGAAAAAATATTTTTCTTTTTTGTCATAAATTAAATTCAAAAAAAAAAAAACTATTTGTCACAAAAATTTCTTAACCTAGTAATAATACCTATATATCTTACATACTTATAAATAAATACATTTCTAATTAAACTTATTTTATTCTAACATACATATCGTGACCTAAGAACAAGAAAATCTTAATTTTTATGTAATTTAATTTGCAAATTTAACCTTCCTGTTCCAAGGTCACGATATGTATATTTATATTATTATATCTAAACTTCTATCTCTTAATAACTAAATTTCTATAATTATTAGCTATATGTTCTGTGTCTGCTTTAAAATTTATTCTCTGTGTAATTGGTGTATTAATTATTTGTAACATTTCTAATATATATCTGCGTTTGTAGTTAGTTTCAGTGTTTAAAACCGACGCTTCTTCAAAATTTGGATAGTGATTAAATTGATGACAATGATGACTTAATGCTGTCTTTTTTGAATTAATGTCCCTATATTTTTGATCAGATCTATGTCCTGCAATTCTAGTCTTTAATTTGTTCTTCGTAGTACCTACGTAAACCTGGTTGCATCTTTCATTATCATTTCCTTTACAAGGAATTTTGTATACAATGTTGGACATATCCCATTTACTAGTTTTATCCTTTGTCTTGCTAAATAAACTATTCAATGTATTATAAGCTTTGTATATCATTGTTAAAGATTTTTGATTCTTTTATCCTTTCTGAAAAATTTGATATATACGATAATGATTTGTATATCATAGGTTCTGTTGGTCTAATAATTCTATCATTCTGATTACTCCTATCTTTGTATTGATTAATTAATCCATAACTCAAACTATTTGGAAAATTGTTATCCCTTAATATATTTCTAATTTTAATTATGTTTTTTATGTGATAAACCTTGTCACTAATTGTTAGTACCCTATTAATTAAATTTTTAGCAGTATTTATAATAATCCGTCTACTGTGTCCAGAATAATAATTTAAAATTCTGCCTGATGCTGTTGGTTTTTGATACCAATCTATTAATAAATTATTTCCATTTCTTATTATTAAAGTATCTAAGAAAGGTAATTTTGAGTTACTTTCCATTTCTAAAGTAAATTTAATATTACTATTAAACTCATTAAATGTGTCTAACAAGTTATTTACCCCACCTTCATTAATAATGCAGAAAAGGTCATCAACATATTTAATCATTATCTTAGGTTTAATATTCAGTTTTCCAATGGATATGTCAAGTAACCTTTCCATTACAATATCCGCTACAATTGGAGAAGCAGGAGATCCCATTGGAAGTCCTTTCAGTTGTGTATATACTTTCCCATTACAACAAAAATATCTGTTGTCTTCTATACAAAATTTTAAAATTCTAAAAAACAATCCCTTGTCAATTTTCGTATATTGCTCTACTATGCTCCATTTTTCTTCTATTATTTCAAGTGCCAAATCTACTGGTACACTTGGAAATAGAGATACCACATCTAATGAAATTAATTTTTCATTTGTTTGTATACAATGATTACTTAACTTCTCTTTGAATTGCACTGAATCTTTAACATTATATATAGAATGTTCAGTTATTCTTTTTAAAATATTCGTCAAATACCTACACAATTCATAAGATGGTGAGTTGATAAAAGAACATATTGGTCTCAAAGGAAAATCGACCTTGTGAATTTTTGGTAAACCATAAAGTTTAGGAGAAATAGCAATATTTGTTTTTAGTTTATATCTTTCGGATATGGATATAATTTTCTGCCTAAAAAGATCTTCTACAATTTCATTATTAGCTTTTTCCAATTTACTCGTAGGATCCTTATTGATTACCTTATATTTTGTATCATCTTCTATAATATTATTAATTCTTATATCATAATCTCCCTTATACATAGCTACGGTTGTGTTACCCTTATCTGCCTTTAATATTAATATATTCCTATTTTTCTTTAAAAAACTTTTTGTCTTATTAAATTTATCCAATATAAACTTATCCCTGTTATCTAATCTCATTTTGTTTAATTGATTGTCCAAAATAGTTGACAATTTATTTCTAGCTATTTCCTGATCTTCTTTCCCCTCTATTGTTTGAACTAAATCTTCTCCTTCTGTTATAATTTTTAGCTTAGGGATATTTTCCTTTTTAACTGGTAAAATATATTTTGGTCCTAATGATAACATCCACTTAACATCCCTTGGAAAATCCTCTTTAGTTTTATTTACAAAAAATTTATTATTTATTTTAATTCCTAATTCTTCATTCTTTAATTCCTTCAATTTATCATATTTTTTCTTATGAATTCTTCTTACCTTCTCATTTAAAGAAGTCTCAACTCTCTCTTCAAATTTTAGAAATTGTCTCATTTCCTCTTCTGTTAAACATCCTTGTAAATTTTTAATCACTATCTCCAAATCTCTTTGAAAAAGCTTCAGTAATTTGTGTTTTTGTTTAAGTGTTAATCTTAAAATCTTATTTTGTAATTCGTGTACATACTTATAACTAGTTTTTTGAATTCCCGGAAGTCTCCTCTCCATCTCATATATATTTGTTATGTTCTTTGTGGAATTTGATATAAATTTTGGCATAATCCCTGTATTTCTGCATCTTATTAAGAAAACTATTGATGATTTAGTTTTTATAATTTGGTCCCTTATAGCTTTGTATTTATTAATTAAACTTCTTGCTTGTTGATTCTTCTTAAATTTATTATACGTCATAATGAATTCTGAATCTCTTCGTGCTCTTGATTTTCAAATGTTATTTTATTCTTATTTGACCTTTATTTTTATAATGACTTTTTTAATTATTTAAGCTTGAGGTCTTTATATTAATAAAATATTATATTTATTATTTTCAATATTTCGCTAACCTTTGGTTAGCATCGTCAGGAAATTATTAACAAATTTTATTAAAAATAACAAAAACGATAACAAATTTATGAAAAAATATTTTTCTTTTTTGTAAAAAATTAAATTCAAAAAAAAAAAAAAAAAAAAAAAAAAAAAAAAAAAAAACTATTTGTCACAAAAATTTCTTAACCTAGTAATAATACCTATATATCTTACATACTTATAAATAAATACATTTCTAATTAAACTTATTTTATTCTAACATACATATCGTGACCTAAGAACAAGAAAATCTTAATTTTTATGTAATTTAATTTGCAAATTTAACCTTGACCTTGGAACAGGAAGGTTAAATTTGCAAATTAAATTACATAAAAATTAAGATTTTCTTGTTCTTAGGTCACGATATGTATGTTAGAATAAAATAAGTTTAATTAGAAATGTATTTATTTATAAGTATGTAAGATATATAGGTATTATTACTAGGTTAAGAAATTTTTGTGACAAATAGTTTTTTTTTTTTTTTTTTTTTTTTTTTTTTGAATTTAATTTATGACAAAAAAGAAAAATATTTTTTCATAAATTTGTTATCGTTTTTGTTATTTTTAATAAAATTTGTTAATAATTTCCTGACGATGCTAACCAAAGGTTAGCGAAATATTGAAAATAATAAATATAATATTTTATTAATATAAAGACCTCAAGCTTAAATAATTAAAAAAGTCATTATAAAAATAAAGGTCAAATAAGAATAAAATAACATTTGAAAATCAAGAGCACGAAGAGATTCAGAATTCATTATGACGTATAATAAATTTAAGAAGAATCAACAAGCAAGAAGTTTAATTAATAAATACAAAGCTATAAGGGACCAAATTATAAAAACTAAATCATCAATAGTTTTCTTAATAAGATGCAGAAATACAGGGATTATGCCAAAATTTATATCAAATTCCACAAAGAACATAACAAATATATATGAGATGGAGAGGAGACTTCCGGGAATTCAAAAAACTAGTTATAAGTATGTACACGAATTACAAAATAAGATTTTAAGATTAACACTTAAACAAAAACACAAATTACTGAAGCTTTTTCAAAGAGATTTGGAGATAGTGATTAAAAATTTACAAGGATGTTTAACAGAAGAGGAAATGAGACAATTTCTAAAATTTGAAGAGAGAGTTGAGACTTCTTTAAATGAGAAGGTAAGAAGAATTCATAAGAAAAAATATGATAAATTGAAGGAATTAAAGAATGAAGAATTAGGAATTAAAATAAATAATAAATTTTTTGTAAATAAAACTAAAGAGGATTTTCCAAGGGATGTTAAGTGGATGTTATCATTAGGACCAAAATATATTTTACCAGTTAAAAAGGAAAATATCCCTAAGCTAAAAATTATAACAGAAGGAGAAGATTTAGTTCAAACAATAGAGGGGAAAGAAGATCAGGAAATAGCTAGAAATAAATTGTCAACTATTTTGGACAATCAATTAAACAAAATGAGATTAGATAACAGGGATAAGTTTATATTGGATAAATTTAATAAGACAAAAAGTTTTTTAAAGAAAAATAGGAATATATTAATATTAAAGGCAGATAAGGGTAACACAACCGTAGCTATGTATAAGGGAGATTATGATATAAGAATTAATAATATTATAGAAGATGATACAAAATATAAGGTAATCAATAAGGATCCTACGAGTAAATTGGAAAAAGCTAATAATGAAATTGTAGAAGATCTTTTTAGGCAGAAAATTATATCCATATCCGAAAGATATAAACTAAAAACAAATATTGCTATTTCTCCTAAACTTTATGGTTTACCAAAAATTCACAAGGTCGATTTTCCTTTGAGACCAATATGTTCTTTTATCAACTCACCATCTTATGAATTGTGTAGGTATTTGACGAATATTTTAAAAAGAATAACTGAACATTCTATATATAATGTTAAAGATTCAGTGCAATTCAAAGAGAAGTTAAGTAATCATTGTATACAAACAAATGAAAAATTAATTTCATTAGATGTGGTATCTCTATTTCCAAGTGTACCAGTAGATTTGGCACTTGAAATAATAGAAGAAAAATGGAGCATAGTAGAGCAATATACGAAAATTGACAAGGGATTGTTTTTTAGAATTTTAAAATTTTGTATAGAAGACAACAGATATTTTTGTTGTAATGGGAAAGTATATACACAACTGAAAGGACTTCCAATGGGATCTCCTGCTTCTCCAATTGTAGCGGATATTGTAATGGAAAGGCTACTTGACATATCCATTGGAAAACTGAATATTAAACCTAAGATAATGATTAAATATGTTGATGACCTTTTCTGCATTATTAATGAAGGTGGGGTAAATAACTTGTTAGACACATTTAATGAGTTTAATAGTAATATTAAATTTACTTTAGAAATGGAAAGTAACTCAAAATTACCTTTCTTAGATACTTTAATAATAAGAAATGGAAATAATTTATTAATAGATTGGTATCAAAAACCAACAGCATCAGGCAGAATTTTAAATTATTATTCTGGACACAGTAGACGGATTATTATAAATACTGCTAAAAATTTAATTAATAGGGTACTAACAATTAGTGACAAGGTTTATCACATAAAAAACATAATTAAAATTAGAAATATATTAAGGGATAACAATTTTCCAAATAGTTTGAGTTATGGATTAATTAATCAATACAAAGATAGGAGTAATCAGAATGATAGAATTATTAGACCAACAGAACCTATGATATACAAATCATTATCGTATATATCAAATTTTTCAGAAAGGATAAAAGAATCAAAAATCTTTAACAATGATATACAAAGCTTATAATACATTGAATAGTTTATTTAGCAAGACAAAGGATAAAACTAGTAAATGGGATATGTCCAACATTGTATACAAAATTCCTTGTAAAGGAAATGATAATGAAAGATGCAACCAGGTTTACGTAGGTACTACGAAGAACAAATTAAAGACTAGAATTGCAGGACATAGATCTGATCAAAAATATAGGGACATTAATTCAAAAAAGACAGCATTAAGTCATCATTGTCATCAATTTAATCACTATCCAAATTTTGAAGAAGCGTCGGTTTTAAACACTGAAACTAACTACAAACGCAGATATATATTAGAAATGTTACAAATAATTAATACACCAATTACACAGAGAATAAATTTTAAAGCAGACACAGAACATATAGCTAATAATTATAGAAATTTAGTTATTAAGAGATAGAAGTTTAGATATAATAATATAAATATACATATCGTGACCTTGGAACAGGAAGGTTAAATTTGCAAATTAAATTACATAAAAATTAAGATTTTCTTGTTCTTAGGTCACGATATGTATGTTAGAATAAAATAAGTTTAATTAGAAATGTATTTATTTATAAGTATGTAAGATATATAGGTATTATTACTAGGTTAAGAAATTTTTGTGACAAATAGTTTTTTTTTTTTTGAATTTAATTTATGACAAAAAAGAAAAATATTTTTTCATAAATTTGTTAGCGTTTTTGTTATTTTTAATAAAATTTGTTAATAATTTCCTGACGATGCTAACCAAAGGTTAGCGAAATATTGAAAATAATAAATATAATATTTTATTAATATAAAGACCTCAAGCTTAAATAATTAAAAAAGTCTTTAATACAACAAGTTACAATTTTTATCGTTGCACTCCTGCAATATCCAGTGTATGTTTTCTTTACTAACATGTACATTAAGGTGCATCTTATATTAGTGCTTTTCGATGCTCCCAAGTTCTATAATGACTGTCCATCAAAAACACAAAACAAAATAATTTTCTAAAATTTTCATTGTATGATTTCTATCTGACAGAAAATAATGTTTATGCTTGGATGAATCGAAAAAATGAATATTCGAATAAAGACCGCCCTAATATGAAAATATTGTTTAAATTATATATTATAGGTATTGACTATTTTAAAATTTAAAATTTCAAGTGTAATGGAATGATTTTTACGTATTGTTTTATCTTAAAATTGGGCATTTTTTAAAATGATATTAAAACAAAAGGTACCAATATATTCACTTTTATACCCACCACCAAAAAGAGGGTGAATAAAGTTTGTAATATAACGAAATATTGGTCGAACAACCAATAAGTGCATTTATTCTATGTTCTTATAAGATTCTAAACAATGTAGCTATAGCCGTCCTTCTGTATGTCACGATAAATTTACGATAAAGCTTGGAAAAATAGCCTTGGAAATTGAAAATTTTCCCAAACATTCTTAGTCGAAATGTGTTTGGTATTGAAAATCGGTAATATGCTACTCTGAGTTATAGACCAAAGTTTCAGACTACTTCGATATTTTTTCAGATATTTATTTGGCATTTACTACAAATGTAATGCTCACTTTAATTTTCAAATTAAATTGCTATTAAAAAAACTTTTCATTGATAAATAATAAATATATCTTTAAACTAAATAAAATGCCTACTTAATTTTTAACTAAAGAATGTTGTGGTTTATCTAGCATATCATATATTTTTTCAATCAAATATTCATTCAGTATCGTCTCATCGAACTGTTCGGACGTGTTACTTTTAGTGCGGCTGAATTTTCGGTGAAAAAATCGTAATAGGTGAAAAAGTGTAATAGGTTGAAATAACACAAAAAGTGAAAAAATAACTCGTAATAGGTTAAAAAAAATCTACGGTAATATCAGTAATTAAAAAAAACACTAAAAATCGCATAAAAATTGTATGAGCGTTCCTCTCAGATGTAATTCTGAGAAAGAGCTTAGCTCGTCTAGAAAAACTAAATGGGTATCTGAGGAAGAATCCATAAAAAAATCTACGGAGAATTTTCTCACTACAAGAGCCGCAGAACGGCGTCGTTCCTGTTCGCCCAATATAGTGATTTCAACAGATGAAAAAACATCATCTTCAACAAATAGTGCAGTCAAACCAAAAAAACAAGTAGGTATGGATAAGTACATCACCGTTCTCAAGCGACAGAGGAGCCCGACGTCTGCTCAAGTGTCATCAAATTCAAAAGCTCCTAAGACCGTGAGTAATAATCAAAATAGGTTTGCTCTCCTCCAGACGGATGAGCCAGAACTTACTAAGAAGACGTTTAAGCCCCCACCAATTTATCTGAGAGAGCCGACTTCCAGTAAATTGGTACAAGGAATTATTTCGGTAATAGGTGAAAACATGTTTAGCGTAACCTCAATTAAACATGGAAATATCTGCGAGACAAAGATCCAAGTGAATAGGGAAGATGATTTTCGAAAATTGTCCAACCAGCTGGAAAGGGAGACTAGGGATTTCTATACCTACCAGCTCAAAAGCGCAAAAGGACTCCAAGTCGTTCTAAAGGGTATAGACCCATGTGTTGATCCCGCGGAGATAAAAACCGGTTTAATGGACAAAGGGTTCAAAATCAAGAGCGTAGTGAATATCAGAAACCGTGAAAAGATCCCTCAGCCCATGTTCAGGGTAGAATTGGAACCTGGAGATGTTGTCTTAAAGAAAAACGAGTCCCATCCAATCTACAATCTCATTTATCTTCTGCATCGTAGAATTACCGTGGAGGAACCGCATAAGCGCATTGGACCCGTCCAGTGTGTTAATTGTCAAGAATTTGGCCACACCAAAGCGTACTGTAAATTGCCGTCTGTTTGTGTTGCGTGTGGGGAACTACATCCAACTGCTCTATGTAATAAGTCCAAAACTGACGTAAAAATAAAAAATGCAGTAACTGCGGAGGTAATCATACCGCAAATTATAGAGGTTGTCCAATTTACACGCATTTGAAAGCCATAAGTACCAACAAGACGTCAGTATTACCTGATCATCATCAACAGCCTATTTTGGCATCGAGTGACAATTTCCCGCAATTGTTACGGTCCACTAGTCATGCAAACGCGCCTAGTTCTAGACAAGTTTCTTACGCTAACGTGGTTAAATCTAATATGCCAGGTTTGGAGCAGGCACCTAAATCACAATATTACGAGCCTAATATTAACACTCTAGAGACTACATTGCAGACACTTGTCCAAACCATGAACACTTTTACGACCACTATGACATCCATGATGCAGGAAATGCTGAAAATGCAATCCACTATCTTACAAGCCATTTTAAAAAAATGATTTGTTTAAAAATTTGTTTTTGGAATGCGAACGGCCTCCGCCAACATAAACACGAACTGGAACACTTCCTGATGGATAAGCAGATTGATGTCATGATGATTGCTGAAACTCACTTGACGGCGACAGCGTACTTCAAAATTAATGGCTACGTGTTGTATGATACTAAAGATCCCCGCGGAAGAGCATGTGGAGGATCGGCAATTCTTATAAAGAACAGAATAAAACATTATTTAATGAACAATATATGTGAGGATTACCTACAAGCAACAAACATTTGTATTGAATTCTGTCAATACAATTTTGTTTTATCATCAATTTATTCGCCGCCTCGATTTTCAATAAAAGAACACCAATACTACACTCAAAATATTTTGTAGGTAAAATTAACTGAAAATGTAATTTAAAATAAATGAACATTCATTTAAAAACCGGTCAACTCAATTTTCATTTAAATTACATGAAAGGTTCATTTAATTTTCTATGTTAAAAAATTAACTGATATGTAGATCGGGTTTTAAGTAAATTTTCAGTTATTTTAAATTACAGTTTCGTTTAATTTTACATACAAAATGCTTTGATGTAAACAACTGTCAATATTAAATGCAACTGAAAATCCGTATTAATGTGCACTTAGTTTTTTGAATAAATGTTAGATTCAGTTAAAAATAAATTTTCTTAGAATTTTAAATATTTATTTAGTTAAAAACGACTGCACGGAATACTTCCTAAATAAACTACAGTCCGTTACTGTAATAATATTCTGAGTGTACAGCTTCTTCAATTCCCTTGGAGCTAGATTTTTAGTTGCTGGTGACTTTAACGCCAAACACACTTTTTGGGGTTCACGTCTGGTGACCCCGAAGAGTCGTGAACTCTTCAACACCATTGCCAAAATGGGATTAGATGTACTCTCAAGCGGGCATCCCACCTACTGGCCGACGGACCGACGGAAGATTCCCGATGTTATTGACTTCGGAGTAGTGAAAAATATCCCTGTAGAATCGATACAAGTGGAGCCTTCATTAGACTTGTCTTCAGATCACTCTCCTTCTATTATTTCAATGCGTTTCCTTCAAGGGAATGGCTCTCCATTTCGGGACATATCTAAAACCAGAGTAAGTTGGATAAAGTATAAAAAGTATTTAAGTTCCCACTGCACGGAAAATGTAGTGTTGAGAACTACCGAGGATATTGATGGGTCGATTGGCAAGTTTACTGAGGACATACGAAGAGCTGTACATCACGCCTCCACATACGACGTTGAGTGCAGAAGTGGGACAAATAGAACTTATTTCGCTGAACTCGATCATCTCCTGTCAGAAAAAAGAAGAGTTAGAAGAGAGTGGCAAATCCACAGGTCTCCTGAACTGAAAGCTAGGCTACGGGTATGCAGAGATATACTAAGAAATTTCTTAGAAACCCAAAGAATGGCTTCACTTAAATCTTACTTGGAGGGTCTTGATAGTACCCCACAATCTGACTATTCGTTATGGAAGGCGGCACGAGGTTTAAAAAGACCAGTTAGAGGAAAGCCTCCTCTGCGAAATCCGACTGGTGACTGGGCTAGAAATGATTCCGAGAAGGGGACTTTATTTGTTAATCATTTGAGAAAAGTGTTTACTATAAACAACTCAAATAATGCATCTGATTTGCCTCCACTCGTTATTAGACCTCCTGTACCTCTAAGACTAAACTTTCGTGATGTCCAAAACGCTATTGGTACTCTGAACCTTAGAAAGGCTCCAGGTATGGATGAAATCAGCAATAAAATGCTTGTGGAGTTACCTCGTGTAGCAAGAAAGATTATCCTCTTTATCTTCAACGCTATTTTACGCCTAGAATACTATCCTGCAGATTGGAAGGTGTCTATGATCACTATGATTCCTAAGCCAGGGAAGGACCACACAAAAGTGGAGTCATATAGGCCAATTAGCCTACTGCCGACAATTTCTAAACTGTTCGAAAAATTGTTAATGACTAAATTGACTCCAATTCTGAATGACACTGAATGTATTCCAAATCATCAATTCGGATTCAGAGCTAAACACAGTACCATCGAACAAACTCACAGATTGGTAAATGTGATAAGAGGGTCGTTTGAAGATAAAAAATACTGCTCCGCCCTTTTCATTGATGTGTCCCAAGCGTTTGACAAAGTTTGGCATGACGGTTTAATGCACAAAATAAAATCAACTCTGCCTGCTAACACCAATAAACTCATGGAAAGTTATTTATACGGTCGCAAATTTAAAATCAAAGAAGGTGATTTTTTAAGTACCGCTCAGCCAATTGAATCAGGTGTGCCACAGGGTAGCATACTGGGCCCTACTTTATATTTGATTTATGCCTCCGACATGCCGTCAGACCCCAAAATCCACACGTCAACTTTTGCAGACGATACAGCCTTTGTCAGCGTCCATAAGGACCACCAAGTTGCATCACGGAATTTGCAGAATTATGTTTATAAACTAGAGAATTGGCTAGAGCTTTGGAAAATCAGGTAAATGAACAAAAATGTATTCATATCACTTTCACATTGCGAAAAGATACCTGCTCGTCCATCAGAATAAATAATCAAATTATTCCTCAACATAATGAAGTCAAATACCTCGGCATTCACCTCGACCGCCGTTTAACTTGGAAGTCTCATATTGAAGCGAAACTTACACAAATGAGATTAAAAGCAGTGCAACTTAATTGGTTAATCGGCAGAAACTCTACATTGAAATTGGATTGCAAACTTTTGTTGTACAATGCAATTCTAAAGCCAATCTGGTGCTATGGAATTCAATTATGGGGTACTGCCTCAGCATCAAACATTGAAAAAATTCAAAGGGGTCAAAATAAAATTCTACGTATAATTACTGCAGCACCATGGTATGTTAAAAATTCTCGAATCCACAAAGATCTAGGCGTGCCATTAGTAAAAGTCGAATTTACAAAATATGCGTCAAAGTATGTCAGCAAACTCGAACACCATCCAAACCCCCTTGCACGAGACATCCTTAACTTTAGTGGCCACAATCGGTTGAGAAGGAGGGATACCCTTGCTTTAACTCAAGCGCAAAATAGATGACTGGATCAGCTGATGTGAAATTTTTTTAGTATCATAAAAATTTTTGTCTAGCACTGGCTGGGCTTATTATTTTCTTTTTAGTATTAAGATTTGAATACTTATTGTCATTTCAAATATGAAGATTCAATAAATAATTAACTGCAAAAAAAAAAAAAAAAAAAAAAAAAAAAAATATTCATTGTCAAACTGGTCACGTTTATAAAATAAAACACCGTAGACATTGTAATAAATTTACTTGCATGCTTGGCAATTTCTGTGCATCTTTTGATATTTTAAACGTGTGAAATATTTTTAGAAAAAATAACATTGCTACAAACATTTTTGTAGAATGTTACATGTGATAAAAATAGTTTTTTTGCTAACCACTAAAGATCAAATTTAAATACTAGTTGCAGTTGCAGAGTAATATCTTATGCTCAAGAAATTGTTTATTGTCTATAAATCTTTGTTAATTTGAATTTATATAGAACTATAAAACTAAACTTGAATGACAGAATTTGTAAATTTTTGAAGAAAATGTCTGTTTTCAAATATGTTTTTATATACGTAAGTATATCTACAAAAAGATACCTCATAATGTTCTGCAGTGTTTTAAATGAAAACTCAATATTTGTTTAAAACAATAAGATATGCAATTGTATTTTGCCATCTTTATTGCTACATTAGTGGATACACAGTATATATTATTTTTTTTTTATTGACCGATGAAATTTAGCTGTCCAATTTTTTGTGCTGCTGAATTTTTAGTCTATTCTATTTATGACGATGTGCCACATGCACATATCTATTTAGAGGGTGTTGAAAAATATAAAGATTTAAAATTTCAGAATCTTGGAGACTTATGTGGTTTTCTAATCTTGAACAAATAAAATTACAAAATTAAGCTAAAATATCTTGCACAAATCAATCTTACTAAAAATTAATTTAAACGTACATAAATATGTATGTATGTGATTCTCTCAAAGAAAGTTATGCAATCAATATTCTAAATGTCATGTTTAAACATGAATAAAATTCCTAATGGAAAATCTAAACGAATGAATCTTTATTTTCCACTATTTTTTGTGTGTTTTCAAAATAAATTAAATCTTTTAAAATATCAGTGAAAAAGTAAACTTGAACGTTGTTGTCAACAAACAGGGGAATACACAATGTCAGCTTCAAAGAGCTTGTGAAGTTTTATTAAAAATTAACCCCCTTAGATAAGACTGAAGACATAAACTTTTTATCGTATCTATTTTTTACTCAATAAAGTTTGTTTATTCCACAATCAAGTGTGTGTCTTTTGTCATATTCCAGTGCTGTGTAAATATTTTTAATTTTTGTAATTTTTTGACAAAATTTTTCTTGTTGCTGACACCAACTTTAAAATTTTTAACATTTTAGTTAAATATGTATCAATAAAAGAATTAAAAAAAAAAACAATGAAATGATAAAATAAAAATCTATAATTGTCATTATGAGTTTTTTTTCAGTATAAAATCATAAAAAATAACAATTCCACTTTAGTGGTTTCATTCTGAAAAAAATTCAGTTTTCGTTTTCTAAAGACTCAATTTACGGAATCAAAACCACTTTCGATCGGAATTGAGTTCTGTGACATGGCTGATAAAATCATCAACAGTTGCACAACATGTCTTTTTATTTTAGTTTTTTACAACAAATGTCCTCCCCCTGTTATTCCCCCTAAAACACTGAAACATCGAAACAGTCATGTCTTTTACATAAAATAACTTTTAAAGTACATAACAAAGAAATAAGTCCAAACAATGGCTTTTGGCCATATTTGCAGAAACACTATTGACAAGAGACAATTACAATTTTTTGCTTTCATATTTTTGGTGGATAGCCATGACAGAAGCAATAAAGGCAAAACATTTTTGTATTTACTTTCATTTTCGCTTTTTCATTGAAATATTTGCTGAAGTTGGCATATTTTGCATTATTTTTTACGAGAAAAATTTGTAGGAAATTGTTGTGATGAAGCAAGAATCTTATACATAGTAGATTTAAAACAGAGGTGACCACAGCTCAAACTGTGGATATATTGATGCTTATTAGTATTAGTGAGTTGAAAATGCTACCCAGCAAACACAAAGATAAGCGTTTGAAACATAGTGCTGCATTATATTTCCTTAGGTAATATTTTAAGCATATGGAAAAGGTAAAAACAAGATTCAATTAAGAAAAATTAAGATTCAATTAAGAAGGTGAATTGTTTTCAACCAATCTTTAAAATTGTTTTATTAGCTCAACAGTGTTAATTGAACTTATTATTTTGATTTGATAACAATATACAAACATACTAACTTCGATAGTTCCACTTGAAGTTTTATATTTTCTAATTTTACTTAGTTATGGTCCACTGATATCAACCATTCTTTTATTTTTTCCAAATATATATTTTTATTTATTTTTATTTTATTTCCTTACCATTAAAATTATTCATATCTCTATGAAAAGCATCATAATGTCTTTGATTGACATATTCCATTTTTTCCTTAAAGTTTTGATAACATAAAAGGCATTGTATGTTAGCAAGTGCATTATTTATCATAAAATATTTTTCGCATATCATCATTAGTTTGAAATGAAACACGTGTGTTTGCTGGACAATTATGGCTGAAAAAATAAGAAAAAAAAAAATATGTAGGCATGCGCTTCATGTGCATTCGACGCTGTCTCATCGACGACTAAATGAAAGAGGCTAAGAATGCGTGTAAATGTTCTCTGCACAATTGTGCTATGAAACGGTCACCACTGATTTAAAACATCAATGTCAGCCTAGGAAGTGGAAAGAAGAGAAAACGAAAGATCATAATTACTCAAAATTCTGTTCCATAAATAAATATGTAGACCGCAATTAAAAAACAGAAAACTTGCGCTTTACATTACAAATCTTTAAATTTTTTCTGTCAAGAACTGCAGTTTTCTTTAACATTCATTTAGAATGCTCCTACATTGTTCATATGTTATTTGTGGTGAAAACAAACATTTATTACCATTACAGTCCTATTTCGTTACGACATTTGTATGGGGCCTAGGCGAAATAATGGACCGATTTCAGAGTCGATCGGTATTCTATGGTGGGTGTTAGAAATATATTTTTTGGGCGTTATAAACAACGGCTCAAATCCAATATACCCTCCCCACTATGGGGGTGTAGGGTCTAATTAATTATCTGTTCTGGATAAGTGCCTGTCTAGTCATTTACAAATAACTTTAATAAAATATAAAACATCAAATAAAACATATTAAAGACATGATAAAAAAAATTAACACAAGAATTCAATTACATTATTTATTAAAATAACTTAAAACTATCTAAACCTGTACGAACTCATACATAAATAAAACAAAATCCTATTTCTTATCCTATTACTTACTTAATTTCATTAAAATCTATTTATCACCTACTTCTACTTATGCCAACACTTATTCCAAAAATAAAAACACTTTTTAATATGAGTTTACATATACATATATATATGTAAATAGGTGTGTGTACATGACGTAGTATGTCATTTTCAAGATTACAACTTTTACCTTCACTACAACTTCAGGTTAAAAATAAAATTCGTAATACATTTTTAGTTAGAATTCAAAAAAAAAAAAAAAAACGAATAAAAACCTTAAGCGAATCTAAATAATACATCTGTAACCGGTTAATATGCTTACATATATATTTATGTATATGGAAATTTTTTATTTACTGGGAGATGTAGATAGTTCGAGTGAAAAATTCTCATATGTTGTTCACTGTCACAAATGTGTTTATATGTTTGTTTATGTATATGAAGTATATACAAAATATTTATGTATACAACTACAATTGCGTAGATTTATATAACCACAGGTAGGTAGGTAGGTACGAGTACGTACTAGAGTAATAAAATTACAACGACTTGAGTGTTAAACATACATCCTTGCTCGTACGCACATCAAATATAAGCAAACGGATACATAATCTAGCGGGATAAACATGTATGTACATATATAATACTACAAATACAGTGGAATTAGAAATCTTTTTCTGATGGCAAAAGTGAAAATATATTTAGAATTAAAATAACAAAACATTTTATCACTCGGAATTAGAGACCGAAAATAACCCGGCCATATAATAAAAAATCAAAATTGTGATTTTTATTTTGTTTTTAAAAATAAATCACTCTAAATAACTATACAGGGGTGTCATAGAAACCAATATTGTCAGAATTGGTTTTAAAACCGACAAAAAAAAATGCTTTGATACGGGATACTAGAAATATCTCGATATTTATGAAACGTGTAGCAGTGCCCTATGACACCAAAGCATTTTTTCTTGTCGGTTTTAAAACCAATTCTGACAATATTGGTTTCTATGACACCCCTGATTATAAAATAGTTTTTGTTTGCATGGTCTGCTATAACCTTTATTAGTTTTTGTTGTTTTTTAAATGCAGACTATTTCAATTGTGGATGCTCTGAATAAATGTTAACGTTTTTTCTCTTTTATATATATATACATACTATAGCCTATTTTTTGGAAATTGAAAATGAAATATGTTGTCTATGAACTAAAGCAGTGCCGATATTGAAGTAAAAAAGCGAACTTTATATTCAAGATTCATTGGTTTCATTAAACGGACTTTTGCCATTTATTTTAAGAGTTCGAAAATAAAGGTTATAAACTGGCCTTTACGAACAAAAAATGTAATTATTATTTAATTATTTTCTTTTCTGTTTCTCTCAACCACACACATAAAATGTTCTCTTATAAATCAGTCTCTTACTGATATAAAACAAAAACGGTAAATGGTGACAATTAACCACTAAAATTAAAGAGGACCCTTTATTTTCGTTCTCTGGTCGGAATACAATTGTACAAGTGCTGTGCAATGAAAAATCAAAATAAAAAAGCTAAAGCTTACATCAAACGATGCAAGAAAGCATAACATTAAAAGAAACACGGAACGGAATAATATGATAAATTTCTGAAAAACTGTAAAAAACGAAAAACGAAGAAAAAAGTGTCAAATTTTTTAATCAAACAAATGAACAGTTGAAACGAAGATTACCAGCATATATGGATACTATTCGAAAATTTAACTTTTTAATCAAAGAAAGCATGCCACAAAATTTTTAGATGATCGGTCTATAATAGGATTGCATTTAGCGTCATTTCCGGAAAATATAGTAAGCCTTAACCAACTATACTTTCTAACTTGTTTTTCAATTACTTAAATATTTCCCAAAGGATTTTAATCAACATCAGACAACGAAAGTGATGACAATTTAATATACTTTAAATATTTTTAACTTTTATAACTTAAAACTTTTCTTTTAAATTGTTTATCACTTTTTCTCCACTTCAACCACTGTCCTACAATAATAGTTTTCATCAAGCAATGAGAAATATTACTTTTACAACTGTTGTCATTACATTTGCAATGTTGTTGATGATTTCCATAAATTCCCACTTTAATTTTCATTTATATGGCTGAAAGTACAGATGGTTGGTTGTGTGTGAGTTGGTAAAATATATTTGTAGTTTTGAGCGTTAAAATTGATGTGTTCACACGTGTGCTTATTATTGTATCAAAATTTCGTTTCGTAGATGCTAATGTATATTCTATGTAACTATGTATATGTAACTATACGTAGAATTGGTTGGGAGTTGCAACATAAAACTACAAGTTATAGTTGTAATACTCGTCAAATAATAATGACAATTTTCTATGGCGTAACTTTTTATGTGTGTTTTTAGGTGTGATATTTTTAAGCTGTAAATTTTATTTAATTGTTGTGAAATAAAACTGTACAATATGTTTTCGGCGGCTTTAGTTGTAAAAATAAATAGATGTAAGACATTCCAATTCCCTTATATTATTATGTAATTTGTTTTGAAATTTCAATTTCTTTTATTAGTTTTTTTTATTAGTTTCTAAATACAGTTGATTTAGAAATTAAATTAAAAAGTATATATTTTAGGCTAACTTTTTAGTACACAAAAGAAACTGACACCATATTTTAAGCGCGTTTTTAATAATATTTAAAACTGAGGCAAAAAAATAAATAATGCGACTACGCATAACTAAAAATAGTTCAGTTTTTACTTCAAAAAGAGAGTGTTCATTTCTATTTGTTGCAATAAAAATTGCGTAGAACAAATATTTTAGTATTTTGTATGGGAGCCCTTGTTCTTAAATATGGCTTGTGGTGTTGTGGGAATAGAATCCACTATGTTTTAGGTCAACAAGGGTGTCATTTTATTTCAATCTTCCTGTAAAGTCATTGTTAGATCAGTCTTATTCATTATTTCTCTCTCTAAGTTTTCAGTCTAAATGATACCAAAAGTTTTCAAAAAGAATTATATCGAACGATTGGGGGGGGGGGGGGGGGGCTCACCCATTCCATCAATTATTGAGTGTTATACAATAGCCATAACTTATTATTATGAGCCTTAAGTTGTCTTGTATAAATATAAAGTTTTTTGAAATACACAATTTTTGCACGATAAGTTTTTTAAATGCCAATATATTTCCTGTAATCCATTATGCCATTAATTACGAGTATACGTAAATTTCCAACTCCATACATCCCCACACTAAAACTTAGCCACCCCCATGTTTAAAACAAGGACACAAATGTTTTCCTTTTTTTCCACACTCTGCATTTTTCATCGTTTCCATATACACTGTCGGACAAGTCAATGTGCGGTTTCAAATATTTCCTGTTTGTTTTATTTAAAAGATTTCATTCAGCTACTATTTTATTTAATATTTATGTACTCCTTTGCAAAGTCTAACTGCTTTTTTATATTTGCAGGTCGTAGAAGAGGCTTTTTCTTAGCGAACGTACTTTTAAGACCGCTTTCGTTAAGTCTTTTTTGGACAGTTCGAGTCTTCTAGTTCCTCTATATATATCTGACTGTCGTGAAATAAATTCTTTTTGCTAGAATTACACTATGATCATCGTCTAGCTTCGTGATCTTACGTTTTCTGCCACATAAGTAGGCTTTTGTTTTAAGTTCTTTTTCTGACTGCAGATTCCGATATCTTATACTTAGAACTCAAAGCTTTCTGTTTCATTCCATTTCACGATCTAGTACCAACAAGTTCTTTTCTTTGTCGAATACAATCCTCATATCGAGAAAGTCTTGTGTATATTTAAGATATATTAAATTAAATAAATAAGTACCATAATATATTACTTTTTAAAAATTTAACAGTAAACCGCGCTTTATTATTAGATTTCTTCTTCACTTCAATATATTTACATCAGAAATATAAATGAGCGACTTCATAAAATTCCAATGTTTCTGTAAATAATTCAGATACACCAACAAATAACGAGACAGTGAATAAATAGATACATATAGAAGAAAAATAACAAAAAGCAATGAAGAATGTTACAAAACCTGACTTTATTTTGTCCGACAGTGTATATTAAATTTGCTCGCTTTCGTAAAAATCACTCTATTTCAAAAGTCGTTTGATTTATTGCAATGTTCTTTGGTGTATCTAAGTCGTTTGATCTTGTTTACTTTGCTGAGATAGGGGTTCTGTTGAGAAACAGGATTGTTGTACCTAGACTCATGAAGCACTTTTCGTACTGAATTTAGACAAACGTTTTGTTGAAGTTGGTATTAATAGTTTTTGTTATTTTTGTTGCCGGTACCGTATGCCGGATTTTGCTTTATTTCCCGCAAAATGTTTCTTTTTCTCCATTAGCATCATCCGCATTTGAATTATTTGCAATATCGTTTGTTTTGTTATTGTTGTCAATAATTTGTTAATAGCAGAATAAGGGTGTTTTGACTATTTCACCAATTTTACGCAACGAGTTGTTCGAGTTTTACAAATTTATTATTATTTAACGTTCTGATTTATTTTAATTTATTTTGGCAACAACCGTTAATAAAATGATTTGACGTTTTTTGCTATAGCTTCTATGACATTTTAAATTTATTGTTGTTGCAAAATATTCTGTTAATTGTTTTTAAATAAAACCTTGCTACTGATGAGCACTCAGTTTTTAAAGTAAAAATAACCTTCAAACTACTACATTTGCTTTTGGTGTTAAATTTTAAAGGGTTCCACAGGCATTAATCACAAAGGATTTTAAATGCTTTAGAAAGAGCATCTTAAAAAATGTAAGATGAGCACTCACTTTCTGAATTAAATGTATGAATATACTGTTGTAACGGAAACATTTGTGACTTGCACACTGTGTAGACACATTAAGTTTTTTTTTACATTTTGAAATACCTTTTCAAACAATAACCTCATGAAGACGTTTCTTGTAAGTGTCATGAAGCATATAAATTGATATATGTAATACAATTGCTATAGTCATTTTCTGCATGCATGAAATAGTTTTTAAATGACACAACAAATTTACTAGTAGTGTTTTGTTGTCATGACAAATGACAAGTAGTTGTAAAACAATGTAACCGCACTCTTATATACATATGTATGTTTAGATAATATTATGCAACATTCTAGTAAAACTATATGTAAGTTATTTGTCATTATACTTGTGGCAATTTATTTTAAATACATTTTGATAGGTAACGTGTTGTAGTATGACTTTTGACATGAATTTTGTATTGTGCATTATTTACAGAGTTTAGTGTGATGTTACTATTTGCCTACAGTTTGTTTGTAAAAATTACGTTGAAGTCATGAAGTGCTCACAGTTCTTTTCTACTAAATTTCAAGCTTTTACTAGTTGGCATATTCCTTACAATTATTATATTATGAGCTGCATGCCATGTTTAAAGGTTAATTCTATATTCTTGAAACCACATTTTACTTTAATTACTGGTATATAGTTACACCAATGTTGCAATGTTACAGAAATCCAACGTTGATTTGTATAATGGAAGTTATTTTACATTCAGCAGCTTTTGGGTTATGAATGTTTTATTTTGGCACACTGTAAGTTTCCTTTCAAGAAATTTGTTCACAAAATCAAAAGAGGAAATCAAATTATCGCCTTTTACATTTTGTCCCTTTCGTCCTGTCGTTAGCTTCAATACAACTCGCTGCCCTTGGTTCTCTTTAGGCTTTGCATTTTTAGCTTTTCCAAGATATGACTGTATTTTTATTTGTGATATTTGTCGTCGACTTGTAACATCATCAAAGCGGAGCACACTTGCAATCATGTGGAAAGTACCTTCAGACATTTTTGCACGGAAAATTGGGCGATACAAATTTGTATTAAATAGAACATGAATACCTACCTAAATGAAATAAGAATGTACGCACCAATATACCTTATTATATTGCATTCGAAAGTATGATTAATTTGGCATGTACGTAATTTGGACCAAATGGTTTTTTAATACAAGATTCGCATATTTTTTTTAAATTTAACAGCAGGGTTTAGTTAAAAAGTTAATTTAATTTTTAAGCTTTATGGAAGTAGATAAATAAACAATACTATTTTTTATTTTTTTAAGTCACACTTGTTGTTCCTGTGTTTAAAAAATTAATTTTACAATTTTACAAAACTCTTCAATAAATTGTAATTTGGAAACACATATACATTATTTTCTTTTAGATGAATAGCTGCGTTATACTCTTTCTTAACATTTTATTATATAAATTTCATAATTTATTGATCCAGTTGTAAAAAACAGTTTTTATGTTCTCCCAAAAGAAAATGTATCTTTACAAACCATAAAAAACATGTTTCTCTATCTAACAGTAGATTGCTTTAAAACTTGTTACTTTTTCAAAGTTTATGAAATTTGTATTCAATGTATCTATGTATTTATTATATACTTTGAGAGTTAGTTTTCATCACCTATTGACGTTTCGAGTTCAAGAAATTTTACCAATGGTTAAAAAGTTAGATATTTTATACCATTTATTTTTCGTTCTGCTCCACTGTATACTAGTGTTTCTTTTACATGGCGATGGGAATGAACTTTGAGACCCGTTTATTTTACTATTTGCATTTAAGAAATAATTATTACAATAAATGATTATATTTAAATAGTTGTGATGTGTGATGTTAAATGACTGATAGTGTTAACGAAACATTGCAGATGTGATTCTTTATTTTATTTTTCAATTTAATTTACAGAAACATCACATCAGCAGTAATGTCCACAATAATATTCACATAATTGTCATAGAGTGCCGTAAGGAAAATGCCAACTATTTTATGCTAACGTTTACTACACCATTTCTAATTGTATTTCAGAAATTTCTATTTGAATTTCAGAAACTTATTTTTCAGAAATTCTGAATTATATTTTAAACTTTGGTGATGGGAATAAAAATTTAGCTACTAGCTCTATTGCATATTATAAATTTTCATTGCCTTCAAAGTCATTACAAAAACTTACCAAGTTGATGATGAACACCTTTTAATCCAAATGCGTTCCATACTTATTCTAAATCGATAATATATTAACAAAATAAATTGGACTAAAACTCTACTGAAAAGCTGTGTAATCATATAAGAGACAACAAACGTTTATGCAGGCATTTCTTCATAAATATGGTCATAATTTACCGAACTTTTTTTTAATTAATACTAAAATACAAATTAAAGACACAAATAAACATGTTATTGTTAGTTATGTTAGTAAATTTGTTGGCATTTTTTAAGTTTTACAGATTTTTAATGATTTTTTTATTAAATATATTTTTTCCACAATTTTTTAATTGAAATACAAACAAAGACAATATGTATATAAAAACTCAAAATGAATCTCTTTAATTTTTGTTGCATCTATTATTGTCAATCAAATACTATTTTAGTTTATGTAGTACAGACATCTAAGCATACACACGAGTATGAGTTCACATTAAAAGTTAGCCAGAAACTTCTCAAAATTACTGTCATGCTCATCAGCTAAAAAATTGTTTGGAATTTTGAACATGTTTTCTAACGTAATGTCTACCTTTCTAAAAGTCCACACAAAAACGTAATCTATGTCAGTATGTATGTAGGTATGTACTTCTAGCAAATAGAAACAAACAAATTCAATCAGTGTTAAATGTCATAGAATGTAGAAAATAGAATCTGTGTTGTGTGACAGAAAAACTTCAATTTTTGTATGTGTGTATTAATTCAGACATACTGTTGCATGTTTGCAAAAAGCGTCAGAAGTTTTTTCAAACATTAATGCTTTCATCAATAGAATGATTTTACGTATTGTTTCCTTTCCTAATTATAGCATTTAAGTCAGCCAGTAGAAGTTGTATAGGTAAACATATTTCTAGTGATTTTAAATCTGTGAAAAAGTTTTTTTGTTAACAAAGTTTTAGTAGATTATCTTAACTAAAATTTACTTTAAGGTTAATAAAATGCTTTATTACCTTAAAATATTATTATTCAACTAGAACTTATTTCTAATAATAATAAGTTTAAAAATAATGTAAATACTTTCGAATATCAAAAGAAAGCATGTCTTTTGTTTCGTATGTAAAACATACGTGAATAGAAAGCAATGAAATTGTTGGAAACCCTTAAAGAAATACTTGCATTTATAATTGTCAATGCCTAAAAGTATGCACAGTATGACCAACATATATGTGCTTGAGAATGAGTACATACACAGACATTCATACATTCGCTAAATTACAAATTTGTTGCTTTTAAATCCAAAGGCTTATGATAGACAAATACGAACTCTAATAAATTTTAAGGTATTGTAAAATTATACGATCTCCTCCATATAAATGCAACTTGATATACCCAATGAGTATTCAAATTCAAGATTGGCTATGAATTCCAAATGGTTTTAAAAAAGTAAGGAATTAAACCAGTCCACCGCTAGGAAAGGAAATATTAACGCTAATTTACGTTTTTCATTAAGCCTTAATTTGGATCACGATACTTAAAAGAATAAGATGGGTAATTTGGAATATATCACAATATCTAAGGACGTTGTTCGTTTTATAATCCCAACTTTGGGATTTTCAAAAACTATTCAAAATTTATATTTCCAAAAATACAAAAAAAAAATACATAAAAAAAGATTAATAGTTGTCATTCGACCAAAAGATTGTAAAATTTTACATTTTCTCATTTTTAAAATTGCAACTAGATACATTTTGGACATGCTTTGTATAACGGTCTTTATACTCGCTGCAATAAATAATGACAAAAATAAAATCAAACGAAGGTCCCAATTTTAAAAATTTTTTAATGATAACAAGCTATCAAGAATGACTCCAAAAACTTTCCGGTCTATAAGCAATGATGAGCGTTCATCGTTAGAAAAGAAGCTTTATTATTAATGTCTCAAACAAAGCAAGAGACACATCCCACTTCACTGAATTGTTTTAAAAACCAAAGTTATAGTAATAAAAAAAGAATTTTTGAAATTATGACTGGCTATTTATTTACAAAAAAAAAGATACAATGTTATACTTCCAAAAGAATCGGAAGAAAAGATCTCGTAATGATCTCGTACGATATTATTGGATAAACAAAAAATTATAGTTAAGTAAAATCTAACTTATCAATGTGAACGAATCCGGCCTCTATTAAAAAATGCTACCTACCAGATAAAATGTTTGTTCATCCTAAAAAAACTAGTGGTTCAGGAAGTAAGTTGTCGAGGCATAGAACAACAATTTTACCATGATACTAAATTATCTTAACTCTATAATAAATATATCATTCATTATCGTCCCTGTAAGTTCTGTTATGGAATACACATAATATTATTTTTATATCTCCGAATAAGACTCTTCATCTCAGTTGTGTTTTTATACCCACCACCAAGATAATGTTTGTAGTACATTGAAATATTGATGGTAGAACAAAAAAGTTTATATATTATGGGTCCTTAAAGGATTCTAAGACGTTCTAGCCATGTCCCACCGTCTGTCCATCTTTTAAAGGAAACGATAGAGCTTATAAAAAGACTTAGAACATTGAAATTTTCTCAAACATTTTCTGTTTCAACGAAATATTTTTGAAGTTTTGAAAATCGCCAAATCGGATTCGTAGACCAAACTTTCTGACTACATCGATATTTTTCAGATATTTGTGATATTTTCTGCAAATATATTGCGGTTAATATCATGAAATTTTACACACTGTATTTATACCCTACACCACCATAGTGGAGAGGGTATATTGAATTTGTGCTGATGTTTGTAACGCCCAGAAATATTGGTCCAAGACCCACCTTAAAGTATACCGATCGACTCAGAATCACTTTCTTAGTCGATTTAACGATCCCCATCTGTCCGTCCGTCTGGCTGGCTGTCATTGTAAAGCTTGTGCGCAAAGTACAGGTCGCAATTTTGAAGATATTTCAACAAAATTTGGTACATAATATTTTTTCGACCCAAGGATGGATGAGATTGAAACTGGTGGAAATCGGTTTATTATTTCACCTGACCCCCATACAAATATCCTCCCGAAATTGGGGTTTACCGATCATAAATGTTTAAATTATGCAAGTATGCAAACAAATTTCATTACAAATGAGTTGCAAATGAAGCCAAATCACATCTACAAATTTTGTGCAGATCGGTCCATAATTACTCGTAGCTGCCATATTAAGCCCACTCCCGAAAATCACAGCATAACTCTCTCAAAAATGGTATCCAAATAATATTGAACGCAAATATATTTCATATGCATACATATAATACGGTACAATTTTATTATGATCGGTCCATAATTAGTCGTAGCTCCCATAAATGGCCCACTTCCACAAATCACTTTAACGATCATAAATTTCTTAACAATGTTGGTAATCAAATAAAATTCGACACAAATAATATACAGAAATGATGACACCTAATTTTATAATGGTCGGTCCATAATTAGGCGAAACTCCCATATAAGACCCTCTCCGTTATTCCCTTTAAGCTCCATAAATCTTTTAAAAGTATTTGTATCGAGATAAAGTTTAACACACACAATATTTATATTCACAGACATAATGACACATTTTTGGATGATCGGTCCACAATAGGTCATATCTCCCATATAACGCCCATTTCGAAAAACTGTTTTATACATATACTAGGTGTAGGGTATTATATGGTCGGGCTTGACCGACTATATTTTCTTACTTGTTCTTATTTTATATATTCCGATATTTCGCTACAACAATGTTTTCAAATTTGTTATTGTTTCCCTGACAATGCTACACATTGTTGTAGCGAAATATCGGAATAAATATAAAATAAAAATAAAAACAATATTTGATCTTAATCTCGAAAATAAAATATAATTGTTTAATAAATAAAAAGGTCGAACGATATTTTGTTTGTATCAGCCGATGTTTGACTATAGCCCCAATATAAGTCCAATCTAAGTCCCTTATAAAAATAGCTAGCAAGTTTAATTTTTAGCGAACGTTATGGTGATTGGCCCATGATTGGTTAAATATAGCTAAGACTTACTAAAACTATAAATAAATATTGCTATAGAACTGAAATTTTACACAGATCACATACATATATATAAGTAAAACATTTGATATTGGGTTTTGTGCAGTTCAGTCCATAATTGGCATAATTTTCGGAAGTGGTATGCGGTGGGGATAAAAAATCTCTAAAATATATCGTTATTCAGATGTAAATATCGTCACTGAGATATAAGATTCATCATAATGAATAATATAAAATAACTCGTATAAACATTGTTATCCATACCAAATGTAACACAGATTTATTTCAAGTCTACAAAGATTTCACTACTAATATATAGGTGGTGGGTATATAAGATTCGACACAGCCGAATATAAACTTTTTTTGTTTTTTCATAAAATGTTCTTGCATCAATGTGAATGAATTTGCTGTATGGGTAGCATCAGTTTCAAATTTTAAAATAATTTTTACTTAGATAAATGCAAAATATACCAAGTAGGAGTAATAATTCTAATGGTCTACTTTATGAGTTTGCTACAAATAAATATTATGGCATCATTCTTTTTTTCAATTCTCTGCATTTTAAAAATATTTGGTTATTGTTTGTATCCTCTCTGCAAGTGCCACACAAAAATGTTATGGTATTAGATACACATTCAAAAAACACAGTAGTAAAATATATTTATTTTCTATTTTTGGTTTGCTTCTGTATTTTATATTAAAAATACGAACGAATGTTTTCGATAGGACATATAATTTGCCTAGCAATATATTGCTGCAAGATTTATAATGCTGAATGAAAAAGTAACAAAGTAAAAAAACATTCTTAGTCGTAAATAGTAGTTTTTGGGGCATATTAAAAATGTATGCATTGTAGATAATGACCTATAAATTTGTTTGAACTTTTAACATTTATTTTCATTTTGAAATTTCAGGGAAATTTAACAAATGTATGAGACAAAAGTTAAGAACTTCTTTGTAGTTTTAAAATACAATTACACATGGTTACTTTTTAATAAGCTTTTAGTAGCATAAAACTTATTAAAGCTCATTGTGATATAAGAAACAAAGAAAACAAATTTTCGAAAGAGTAAATATTTATAATTACGTATTTAAACTTCTTACAATATATTAAATCAGCTCTTCCCATTTAAAACCTACAAATCCAATTAGTAACAGCCAAAACTTTTATTATTAGCATTTTCAACGAACTTTAAATATACAAAAACTTTACAATAAATAAAAAAAAGAATATATGCAGAGAATAACAGTCCTTTTAAATTATTAATTTGTCTTTGTTTAGCTTTAATTAAACTTTTTTCTTAATCATGTCACTAACTGACATCATTGTAGCATTTCAAATATTGCAAAAAAAAAACGAAAAAATACATAGCAACTTGTGAAAAGTTACTGCAAACATTTACAGCCATTAATTATTGAGAGTAAAAAAATACAACAAAAGCCAAACCACAGTAATGAAAAAAATCAACGAAAATAGAATTTAAGCAACCCAGTCAAATATTTTCGAAAGCTAAATAGAGTTATAAATATCCTTGCTATGTAGTAAAAATACTGCAAAAAAAAAACCTGAAAAAATAGAGTAAGAGTTTAAAATGTTGCTGGTATGTCAACAAAATGAAAATGCGACACAATGAAAAAAAATATTAATTTGTAAAAGCGTATGTTAACCTTATTTGAGTTTTTTTTTTTTTCTTTTACCACATGTCTGTCAGCAGTGCAGCAATATATAGTTGAAATGGTCATTTTAAAAAGCAACACTGTATAAAAAAGAAAAAGGAAATTGGTCTTGATTGTCCGGCAAATGAGCTACACAAGTTTTTAATATGATTGATCCTCTAACTCTACACCTAAAAAATAATTCACAAAGTTGTACCGCCTATTTATTCAACTGAAACTTTGAAACTAAGTTTGTTAATTTTTTTTTATTTTCTTCCTATATTTCCTATAATGCAGAATGTAAAGTTTGCTTAATATAATATTATTATGTGCAATATAAGGCATGCTAATCTTAAAATATTTTTCTATATGATTCAACTTAGCAAATTTTGATGTACATTACTCTCAAATAATATAAAGTAACAACCATGTGTATTTCATTGATAATTCATAGTGTAGTGATAGTTAAACAATATTGTGTTCATGTACAGACTGCAATTTTTATTCATTTTTAGCTAACAGTGTGTCAAAACCCAACACAATTTATGTAGTACATACTTTTATTTTAATTATAAATATAGAAGATACTTAGTAAAATACTAACCCCCTGGCCCACGACGTCGAACGATAACGTTCGCTTATATAAGACTTAACACACAAACTTTTTATCGTATCCATTTTTTACTCAATCAAGTTTGTTTATTCCACAATCAAGTTTGTGTCTTAAGTCTTATATAAGCGATCATTATCGTTCGACATCGTGGGCCAGGGGATAAATATTAAATTTAAGCAAGAGTAGAAAGTAATCTATGATAAACAAGTTGGAAAGTATAGTTAATTATTTTTTACTATGGGAAACAAATATATGTTATTTCAGGTTCCATGCATAATAGTAAGCCTTTGAGTTCATATGCTCAGAATTACATAAATGTATGTATATCACCTTGAAACAATTTTCTAACAAGTTTAAATATTACGTGCAATTTTATATTCCCATCCTCAATAAGCATTATGTATAAAAATAGTTCAAATTTCATTAATTCATCCCATAGGCCCTTCTTTCCACACCATATCGTGCATTTAATAGACTTGCGGATGGACCTTCTTACAGTAACCCATAATAATGTATATACTGTTGTATATGCACAACAAATATTTCGATATGTTACAAACAAAATAAAAAATGCCCCAGTTTTTATACCCACCACAAAAAGATGGAGCATATTACATTTGTCATTCCGTTTGTAACACATCGAAATAGAATAAAAAAAGTATATACATTCTGGCTCCTTTTAAGATTCTAAGATGGTCTAACAATGCTTAACCGTCTGTCCGTCTGTTGAAGGCGCAATAGAGCTTCGAAAAAATACTTTATATTTTTCACAAACATTGTTTGTTTCATCGAAATGTTTTGTATTGAAAATGGACAAAATCTCTACAGCAGTATCTGAGTTATAGACCAAAGTTTCAGACAACTTTGATAATTTTGAGATATTTTTGCTGTTTTTTTTCAAATATAATGCAGATAATATGAAAATCATGAAACTGTGCACATTAAAGTTTTATTATAAAAGGACAAGTCCTGTTGAAAATTATAAAAATCGGGCGTCAAAATTCAGCCCAAGTAAGTCCCAAAACCGATAAACACTGAAATAAATCTATATATATAAAACTAAGTGGCAAAACTTCCTGTTCGCATACTCCTCCTAGACGGTTTGCCCGATTTCAATGAAATTTTCAGGGGTGATTGGGGTCTGTGTGGAGGGTGCACATAAGAAATTTAATGTGTATATCTTTGCGCGTTTTGCGAGGGGGTAGAGAAGCACACCGGGTTTAGCTAGTTTCTTATAAAAATCAATACCAATTTGAAATCAACATAAACAATCTAAATATATACATATACTCGTATAAAGCAGCGTACCGAAGTTAAGAATGATATGTCCATATATATCTATAGCATCCATATAAAGTTTACTTCGGAAATCACCTATATTTCGTATAAACATCGCTATCTATGGTAGTTGGTATATAAGATTCAGCACAGCCGAATATATGGCCTGTCATCCTATGATCCTTTGAAAGAAATAATTGTTATTTACACCATTTCAAAGGCAATAACTTTGCATTTTAAATTAAATTAAAAAAAAATCATTTATTGTCAAATATAACTATAGATTCACAATAATTTAATATCGAAATAAGAAAGACATTATTCAGTTTTTGACTTTACAGCTTTAATATAACGTATCAATATTATTATAAACGTCTTAAAACGTATCGAGGAAAAAAGGAAGAATTTACAAAAACCTTGTAAAAGTTGTATATTATATTTTTTAAAAGTTATGAGTCCATGCGTCACATTTCTGGTCCGCATTCTATGATTTTCTATTAGAGGCTTTAACCAGAAGAACCTCAAAATACAATTAAATCAAAAAGTGGTTGACGATTTTCTTCGAGCCTGTATTCAGCAACATTTAGATTTCTATTAAGCCAATAAAGAAACCTTAATACATCATAAAACCTTCATTTTCAGTAATCTAACTGATTACACAAAATGTTCGTGTTTAATACATTTTTCTATATATTTCAGTGTGATTTAGAGATCCCTTTTATATTTTGAGAAACTCAGAAAAACACAATATCTTTAAAGCGAAGGTTGGACAAAAAAAAAAAATACTGAAAATAATGCTTACCATTCAAACAAACCAGCAATCCCTCTACGTTTTGAGATTTAAAGTCCCAGAAATATCTAAGTAAAATTATGCAAATAGCAGTACAAATTTCGCTAAATCTTTTCAGCATTGCTACCTATAACTCACGAATAATGACTATGACTATTAAACCCCTATTTTGAGAAGACATTTATATAGAAATAATGGACGTATTGCAACCAATTTTAATACCAACTATTCTAGGGTCAAGATAATATCAAATACCGAATTTTATGGAAATATCTTTAAAATTACGACCTTTACTGAGCGCACAAGGTTTACATGACCAACCAGCCAGATGGACGCACATCTTTAAATCGAAAAAATACTGAATCGATCGGTATACTTTAAGGTAAGTGTTGGACTAATATTTTTGGGCGTTACAAACATCAGCACAAATACAATATACTATGGTGGATATAAAAATATATTACACTATCTGCGAGACCAGATCACAGGTCTTCAACGCAAAATTAGCTGCTCACAAAAAAGTTTTTCCAATAAAGCCATTGTTTATTTCATTCACAAAAACAGATTTTCGTAGCAGAACAGAATAATTTAGAAGCGTTGCAGTGTCAGCATTTGCATGTTAAATTGTCAAACAATATTCTGTAAAAATAAGATGGCAAAACGTGACTGGTGTACGTGTGATATTTAAAAAACAAATTAAAAAAATCCAACTTTTAATTTCGTTTTTTTAAATACAAAGTCAACCCAGATTCATTATAATTTAAGCATTTTTTTTTTTGTTTGGCCCACTGTTAGTGTCTTGATAAATTTCTTTAAAATAAATTTACGAAATCACTTTTTATGTTTTGTTCTTTCAAGCAACATTATAGCACTGTGTCACGAACAGCATACAATATGAAATCGAATTAAAAACGACAAGACAACTTCAAATACATAGTTTTAAATGCTATACTAAAAATAAGTTATTGACTTAATATTAAATTATTGTTAAAATTTATCTTATGACGATCAGCATACAAGACTGAAGTTTCATTTGTGTTGATTAATTACATTTTTAATTTAATCAATAAAAGCGAAACAGTGGCTAGTTTATTTCGTTTTTTTATGATGGATTTATAAACGAATTAAAAAAAATACAGCTTTTCAATAAATGTGCAAGTTTTTGTATATAGCTTTGCTCCATTTCACAGGGCGTATGAGTAATAAATTGGTTTGTATTGTTACTGATACAGTAGCATTAAAGAATGCAATAAGGAGGAATGATTTTAGTTTCAGATGAATTTAAAATAATTAAATTTTAAACAAATTGAGTATATGTGGATAAATAGAGATAAAAGTGCAGTTTATTGTTTACTGTATATTATATTAAATACACAGTAATGAAAACAACAAAAATATTAGAAATTATGCAAACTACAACATAAAATAATTTAATGGATAATTAAATTTTATTACATTATTATAATTGCAATATTTAATTAAATTTCAATTTAGTGTAAATAAACTTTTATATTTAAAAATTCTGTTAAGCACAAACAAGAGATATACATAATACGAGGGCGGTTCGGAAACTTCTTAGCCTAGCACAGAAAGAGAATAGTTAGTTTTGCAAAAACATTTTTATTTTTCAATATATAATAAATTTTCAATATATTCAATATACAAGGTGGCGCAAAAGTAATCCTACTATCAGAAAATGCTATAAATTTTGCGAGACCCCTAATGTCAGTTCTGTTTTGACATTTGTGTAGTAAACACATACGAAATTGTTGTATTCTTCTAGAAACAATGTTGTATTTAATAGAAACAAAAATTTAGTTCTTCTTGCGAGCAACCTATAGTGTCGCTCAAGCAAGAGTTGTTTTTATTGTGTGTCTTTCTTGTACAATTATTTGAGCTTATATACTACTTATGAAAATAAAGATTAACCTAATATTAATAATACTAATGCATGGGAACCGTTAACGCAATATGATCCGTGTATAATAAGTGGTTCCCATGCAATATAAATATTTACAGTATGCAAGCTTACAAAAGTGCCGACGCTGCACATTAGTTAATTGTGTGGAACTGACCAACGACAATAAGTGTCAGTTTCAAGTGTTTATGTGCAGGTCTCTAAAATAATGCAAACATAAGATTAATCGTACTACACCTCCATTTTCGCAAGAATGTTCATATACACTTTTTTTTTTTTTTTGTGTTATGAACATTCTTTTACATAAATTAAAAATTTAATATTTTTATTATAGTTTACAGATTTTAGCTTTATATAATATGGTATTTTTTAAGTCTATTCTTATGTACTACTTGTGTTTTATTGGTTAACTTATCAAGTATTGTAACATTGTTCCTTAAATCTATTTTTATTATTTCATATGGCCCTTTATAATTTGGTTCAAGTTTATGGCCTGTTTCATTTTTAAGTAATACTAAATCTTTAATTCTTAAATTATATTCTAATGTTTTCTTATCGTAGTTAAGTTTTTGCTTATGTTTATAATTTTCTAAAAGTATTTGAGCTCTCTTATATGCTACTTCTAGCCTAAATTTTGCCTCTTTTGCATAGTCATCTATGTTGTATAGAGGTGAAATTCTATCAATGTTGACTTCCTGTTCAAACTTATTTGGACATTTTGAAAAAATTAGCTCGTAGGGGCAGTAATTATGAACTGTAGAGGGTGTAGTGTTAAAACAGTATGTGAAATACTTTAACCAATCATCCCAGTCTGTTTTGTCTACAGAAATGTAAGATCTTACGTATTCGTTAAATGTTCTGTGACTTCTTTCTATTGTCCCTAATGTTTGATGGTGGTGCGCTGTTGAAGTTATTTTTTCAATATTCAATAGTTTACACAGTTCTGTCAAAATAGAATTTTTATATTCCGTGCCCATATCCGATACGAAAGTTCTCATTGGACCGTAGATAAGTACGAAATTTTCAAATATCGCCTTAGCGATTGTCTTGGCATGTTTGTCTTGTATTGGTATAGTTACTAAGTATTTGGTTAAATCACATATTAGTGTGATTGCATATTCATTTCCTTCTAACGATCTTGGAAATGGTCCTATTGTATCTACATAAACTATGTCAAAGGGTTTCCTAGGTATCTCTGTCATAGTCATAGGACATTTTATATTTTTAATAATTTTTGCTGTTTGGCATTTGTGACAGGACTTAATATATTTAGATATATCCTTGGACATATTTTTCCAATAGTAATACTTTTTTATTTTCTCTGTTGTCCTATAGATACCACAATGTCCACCTTCTACCGGATCATCGTGATACTTCAACAAAATATCTAGAATTGCCTTGGCATTTCTATTATCAATTTGGGTCACCTCATTTAATAGCGCTATTTTAATTTTACTTAAGATTTTATTGCCCATTACTTTAAAATCATTAATGGAGATAAATTCGAAAATTTTCTCACTAGGTGCCACTTGTAAATTATGAATATTGTGTTTACCGGCCACATCTTCGAGCCTAGGGTAAAATTGTCCGTAGTCAAGATTCCCATTAGTAAACAAATCATTAATATGTATATATGTTACTATAGATTTTCCCTTTTTGATGTAACATCCTCTGGGAGAAATCTTTAGTTTATGGTATTTTCTGACGTCAGTGTTATTTAATGGTACATATATACTGGGCTCTTTAGTTTTGTTCATATTTTGCTGAATATTACTATTTACTGGATTCTTCTGATGTTCCGTCCTTTCTTTATTTTTCATTGCTCTTGTTGTAGTTCTTAATATGGAACAAATCTTGTCATTCATATCTTTCAAGTCATTAATGGTGATGCGTGATAGAGCATCTGCGATATAATTATCTTTTCCCCTAAGATATTCTATTGTGAAATCGTATTCTTCTAAATCCAACCTCATTCTTGTTAATTTGGAGCTTGGATTTTTAATGGAAAATAGGTATGTTAACGGTCTATGGTCAGAGCGAACGAGAAAATGTTTTCCATATATATAAGGCCTGAAGTAATTTATAGCCCAATGAATAGCTGTTAACTCTTGTTCGATAGTGGATTTATTACTTTCACCTTTTGTAAAAGTTTTCGAAGCATATGCAATTGGAAGTTGTTTACCTTCATATTCCTGTGTAAGTACAGCACCACAAGCTTGTTTGCTTGCGTCTGTTGTTATACAAAATTCTTTTGTGAAGTCAGGATATTGAAGTAATGTCGGGCTCATTAAAGCCTTTTTTAAATATTCAAATGCCTGATTGCAGTCCTTTGTCCATTCAAACTTTGCGCCCTTTTTCGATAGTTTCGTCAAATGTCTCGAATATTCTGAAAAATTTTTAATAAATCTACGATAGTAATTGCAAAAAGCTACGTATCTTTTCGCACTATCTGCGTCCGTTGGTGTTGGATAATTTTTGATAACAGAATATTTAGTATCATCTGGCAGAATACCCTTGTCAGTGCACTTGTGACCAAGGTATGTTACTTCCTTCCTAAAGAATGAACATTTTTCCGGGTGCAACTTTAGATTACTTTTTCTGCATAATTGAAATACTTCCCTTAAGTTTGCTAGCATATGTTTGTCCGAGCATCCTAATACAACCAAGTCGTCCATATAAAGAAATGCTTGATTTGGTTTTAAACCGCTAAAAGCTAGTGTCATCATTCTTTGAAATGAGTTAGGAGCTATCTTGAGACCATAGGGTAATCTTGTGAATCTATATGAACCTTTATTGGTCGAAAATGATGTTAAGTCTCTAGACTGTTCATCCAATTCGATTTGATGAAAACCAGACATCAGATCTAAACAAGAAAAATATTTTGCTCTACCAAGTTGGTCTAGTATATCATCGATTCTTGGTAAAGGAAATTTATCAGCTATTAGTTTTTTATTTATTTGTCGGTAATCGACCACAAGTCTCCATCTTTTGTGTTCAGAGTTCGGTAAAGATTTCTTTGGGACTAACAAAATTGGACTGTTATACTCAGAATACGATTGTTCTACTATTTCATCATTTATCAACTGATTTACCTGCTTTTCTATTTCTTCTTTGTGGGTATAAGGTATCCTATAGTTCTTTATGTATACCGGTGTTGGATCATTTGTTCTTAACTTTTGTTTATAAAAATTGTTAGTGCTAATTGGTTCTGTCTCAATTCCAAATATGTCATTAAATTCAGAGCATAGTTCGGTTAATATTTTCTCGAATGGTTTGGGAAAATTCTTCCGTAATTTTTCTAATATTTCAGATTTTCTGTCATTACTGTTACTATTTCTATTTATTATAATATTGTAGTCATGAATGTTTTCTGTTACTATGTCATGTGTTTGTACTGTGGTTGTAGTATCATTAGTATTTAATAGACGTATGTATGCGTTATTAGTTTTCACGAGTGTGTTTGCAATAAATACACCTGGAGCTATTTCCTGATTGGGTACCAATATGTCTTCTTCAGCCATTCCAAAGTGTACTTTACGTATGACCTCTGATCTGGCTGGTAGTACAATGTTTTCGCTATTATTTGTTAGTGGTATTTTTATATCATGTGTAATGTTGACAGGTCTAAGAATTAGGTAGTCGTAGTTATTGTTAAAGTCTAATACGCAATTGTATTTCTTTATAAAGTCCATTCCAATAATTCCGTCGCATGTAATAGGAAAATTATCATTTACAACGTGAAAAATATGGGGTATTAAAAAATTTTGATTCCTTAATTCAAATAATATAGTACCTATTGATTTAATTTCACCTTCTCCTATTCCACTTAATGATGTAGTTTTATCTGTATGTATTTTGGTACGTTCAAAATATTTTGATTTAACTAACGAAATGTCTGCTCCTGTGTCTACTAATAATGTTAGTTTCGTATTACTGTTGCCTATGTAAGTGTTAATGAAGAAACAAAAGTTAAGATTGAGGTTAAACACTTTCCTTCTTATTGATTTAATCCTAGGGGATGATTGAGGTTTTCCGAATCTCTATCACTACTTTCTGTTACGTGTACATGGTTTCTACTATTGTTGTGTCTTTGTTGATTTCGGTTAGGGTTAGTGTTCCTACCATTACTGTTATAGTTATTGTTGCTAGTATTAAAATTGTTGTGATTACTATTTCGGGGATAATTATTTTTCTGATAATTATTTCTTGGATAATTACCTAGAAATTTGTTGTTATTTCTACGATAATTATTTGTGTTTTGCCTATACTGGAGTACGGTATTTTGTTGTCCCGTAGCTTCAGTGCAACTATTTATGAATTTACAAATAGCATCATTAAGAGTGCTAAACTGTCCTGCTTCCATGATAAGTTTTACCTTGTCTATGGTGCAGTTCTTAGTTAAGGCTTTTACAGCCACATTAGTAGCATATTTGGTGGCCAATTCGCTGGATAGGCCGTCTGTAATGTAAGCATTTTCCAATGATCTTGTTATTGTCTCTATTTCATTGCAATAAGTATTAGCTGTCTTAGTATTCTGTTTAATATTCATTATTTTGGCAGTTATAACTTCTACTGATTCGCCTTTAACTGTTTTTTGTAACTTAGTTATAATTTCTGTTATTGTGTTTTCATTATTTATTAAATTTCTTGCGTTTCCTTTTAGTTTTGTCTTAATTAATGAAATCGCTATGGCTTCATGAGAACCTTTTATCAGATCTACTAATTTTAATGAATCTACGAATGAACCGAGATTTTCAGTTTTACCGTCAAATTCAATTATTAGTTTGGAAGCGGTATTTAAAAATTCTACTACAGTTTGCGTCATTTTCGTGTCTTTTTCTTGTAATGATTGGAATTGTTCAAAATTTATTGTTTCATGGAGTGTATTTGGTATTTTTAAGTCGAATCCTTTCTTTACTGCTAAATTTATTAATCTGTCTCTTAAGTCATGGTAGAAAGCTTCAGCTGCTATTTTGTGAGATGTCGTGAGTCTGCTATAATTAACATTTAAGAGTATTCTAATTTCTTCCAAATGATTTAGTAATATTTCTAAGTGTTTATGTAGTGTTTCTTTCTTTATTGGTCTTTCTAAATTAATACATTTATATGATTGATTAAATTTTTCCTTAATGTTTCTACACCTTTCTAAAATATTTTTCCAGTCCATACAGAAAACTTAAACTTTGTCCAAATCATTAGCTTTACAAAGGTATCTCTTTCTAAGTGACCGTTTATGCAAAATGTAGACTTTAAGTAGCAAATTAAGTACTGATACTATTACTAAAATTAATGTTAACATCCATATGGAGTTTAATTCTTCAGTGTGATCGACAATTTCTACGTTATTTATAACATTTGCGTTTGCATCTTTTATTTTTGAATTTGGCTTTCCCATATTTAGTTTTTAATATGTCATTAATTTATTTATTTTAAGTATATTCTAATTATTTATATCATAATAATAAAAAAATTCTTTGCCTCGAGCGATTTGTTCGCTTATAGGCTCTAAGAGTGCAGATAAGGCCCGCACGTCTGCTTTATATTAAAGGAATTAATTGAAGGTTTTTCTATTCGCTATTAGAAATTCTAATTTGGAAATCCTTTGCCTTTTTTGTTTTAGTTGTTGCTGATGGCTGGAGGGTTACCTTGCTTGTCTTCTGGCGTGCTCTGTATTCCTCAAGGGTTATGGGTTGTGGTCCCTCTTTCATCAAGTTAAATTTATTTCTCCGTATTTCCTCTTGGCCAGGCAGTTTTTACGCAGCTGACGGAATTTTGGCTGATCCGTCAGGACAAAATATATTTTTTTCTTCTTTTTGTTTACTTTGGGTGCTCTGCAAGGAAGCACTCCAAAGAGTTGGTTTTGGGTGCTCTGCAAGGAAGCACTCCAGAGAGTTGGTTACTTTGGGTGCTCTACAAAGAAGCACTCCAAAGAGCTGGCAGGATCGCCATGTTGTATTCTTCTAGAAACAATGTTGTATTTAATAGAAACAAAAATTTAGTTCTTCTTGCGAGCAACCTATAGTGTCGCTCAAGCAAGAGTTGTTTTTATTGTGTGTCTTTCTTGTACAATTATTTGAGCTTATATACTACTTATGAAAATAAAGATTAACCTAATATTAATAATACTAATGCATGGGAACCGTTAACGCAATATGATCCGTGTATAATAAGTGGTTCCCATGCAATATAAATATTTACAGTATGCAAGCTTACAAAAGTGCCGACGCTGCACATTAGTTAATTGTGTGGAACTGACCAACGACAATAAGTGTCAGTTTCAAGTGTTTATGTGCAGGTCTCTAAAATAATGCAAACATAAGATTAATCGTACTACAAAATACACGTTAATAAACAATGTTAAGCTACACTGCTCCAGAACGTGGAATATTGCTGACTATTTATTTGACCAATAATCGGTCGGTGACAGCCAAAAAACATCGGAAGTTTACTTTTGCGCCACCTTGTATCGCCTGAAACTTCAATACACTTTGTCCAACGCTTATCTAGCAATTCTATCCTTTGATTAAAATAGTTTTTCTCGAGGCCTTCAAAATAATGGTTAACAACTGTAATTGCATATTTATTTGAGGTAAACATTTTTTCAGGTTTGGGATCAGGTAAAAGTCACTGGGACCTAAATCAGGAGAATAAGTTGGGTGGTCAAGCAACTCGTACTTTAATTCGTTGATTTTAGCCATTGTTAAAACACTCTTGTGCGCTGGTGCGTTGCCTTGATGAAGAATTATTTTTGTTGTGTTGTATGTCAGGACGTTTTTGTCGCATTCTTACATTTAATTGATCAGAAATGTTGCAATAGTACTCTGAATTTATTGTTTTACCCTTTTCCCAATAGTCAATCAATAAAATAACTTTGAAGTCCCAAAAAACCATTGCTATAAACATACCAGCCAATTGAATTATTTTTGTCTTCTTTCGGACACTTCCTCCAGCTGCAGTTTATTGTTTGGATTGTTCTTTTGTGTTTAAAATATATCAGCAATTATGAAACGAGGCTTAAAATCCCTTTTATTTTTCTTAAAACGATCCCAACAAGCTTGAGAAATTTTCCTTCTTATCCGTTTTTGGTCGACTGGTAACCCATCTTGCAGAAAGCTTTTTCATCTGTAGTTCTTTATGCAAAATTATATGGAATCGATAATTTGAGATGCCCATTATATTATCTATTTTACAGACTTTTATTCGTCGAGCATTTAATATCATATCATACACTTTGGCTACATTTTCTGTTGTTGTTGCTGTTTTTGGACGTCCAGTACGTGGTTCATCCTCAATACTTGTACGACCACGTTTAAATTCAGCAACCTAGTTTTTTACTGTTGCATATGAAGGAGCACTTTTAGTTAACACATTTCCCATATCATTATGAATTTCTTGTGCCGATAAACTTTTTTTATTTAAATATTTAATGACATCACGAATTTCTAAGAAGGCTAAGTAGTTTCTGAACCGCCCTCGTATTAAAGGGTTGTTGGAATTTAGTTTAATTTAATTTTTCGATAATGGCGTTACTATTTAAGACTGCATTAAAAATTTATATATATTAATAAAATTATTTAATACTGTGTAAGTATTTACTTGCCATAATGAACAAGTGTATAAATTTAAACTGGGTGGTAACATAACAATACAGGTTTTATTAAATTTTTAGTTTTATTTTGTAATATTTGTACAATATAAAATTATTCAAAGTATTGGCCATTGTTAGGTATGATCTATCAGGCATCATGTAAATTCCGTGGTATAGAATGAAGCGTATCCCAGAGAGAGAGAGAGAGAGAGTTCGGCATCGATTTAAACAAATAGGAGTCGGACGGGGTAAGTTCTGGACTATAAGATGGATGAGACAAAACTTCCCAACCGCTGCCTTTTAAATAACTTTTAATAGGTAACAAAAAAAGTGACTTAGTATTGCAACATATTGTCATAATGGAATATTTCGCTTTCATGTCTGGCTTTCATTCAGAACGTTTTCGACCAAATGCTCACATTACTAGTTTCCAGTGGCTACATTTCAGTGGCTTATAATAACCAAGACACTTTCGATCCCACCAAATACATAGCATTACCTTAGCTCCATTGATATTTTGATTTGGTGTCGATTTGCCTGGTTTGAGGGCTTTGGGTTATCGATATTTATAAATGTTTGATCGCAAGTAATTATTCGCTAAAAAATGGTTTCCTCTTATAGCGTTTAAGCAGCATGCAAATTCGTCTTTCAAAGTCTATCGGCTTTAATACATATTCGTATGAATGAATGCTGCTGCTCGAAAACATGTTGAGATTTCTACTTGAGTAGCTCCCAATGATTTAGAAATTTCTTGCTGACATTTACAATAATCTTCAGGGAGGGATTAGGGCCTCCCATTCTTAATCTTCAAAGTATATTAATAATAAAAAAAAAGACATTACTGTTTCTGGGGACATATAGACTGCAGGGGCATACAAACCTTATTTCTATGATTTTTAGGGATCAAATATATAACACATTAAACATTTCCTTTAAATACATCAACTTTGAAATTTCTTGGGGCGAAAAAGGCTATAATGCTTAACAACTTGTTTATTGTGTGTACGGATTTTATGTGAACAATACTTGTGTAAATAACTTAATATTACTTATATAAAGATGTAGACTCTAACTCGGATATTCAAGTAAAGTTAAAGTAGTTAACTGAAAATTGGACTATAAATTATGGACTAATGCTTTTCAATCCGAAATATAAAATATCGGATCACACATAGAACAAATCATAAAACGAGCTGAGTCTACATTTGATCATGCTATTTGTTTAACGTTTATTAACACTTATAGAGTCATAAATATTTTAATGACTATGACTAACAATACATACATTCACTTATTTGAATTTATGATTGTCGGTAGTAAATTACCTATGAATATGTGAGGTTTAAAAAAACGACTACAACATGTATATTTATGAAGCATGTAAACCTGTTCATAAAACGGACCTTACCATTAAAGCAACATCATTTTTGCACTTCAGTGACATTATGCATGCTTGTGCTATTTTTCTTAGACCGTAGAAGCAAATCAGTGAAGAGTCAATTGCTTTTTTATTGTCGCAAACTTTATGAGTAAAGCAATAGATCCCTTGTAAACACAAACATTCATTCTATTAGATAAAAGCTACAAAATATGTACTTAGAAATGTTTACTTGCATTACAATCGTAAGTACTACTAACTACTATCAGCATACAAATGTCAACTTAGTACTTAAGGCCAACTTCCTGATACTTGAATCACAAAAGATAGCTGAGTTGAGTCACAATATGACAAGTATCATGAACATGATGTTGATGGTAACAATGCTTATAATGCTCATGCTGATGATGATGATGATGATAATAACATGGAAGATAGTGGCGATAATAAAAAAGAAAAAAAATATCTGCAGAATTTTGAATAGTAAGCGGTAAGCCATTTAATCATGGAAAATATTGCATCAGTTACGAAAGTAAATATCAAATTTTAAGCTAAAACCTAACAGCTTGGTTTATGGTTTAAGATAAACAAAGACCAGGAACAATGTATGTATGAATAACTCATAGAATAGTGTTATGTGCCAGACTTCCAACTGAGTTAATATTAAATTTGATCTGGTGAAAGTGGTTGAAAACGGTTCATTATTTCAAATAATTACTATACAAATTGCCTTTTAAAATTGGATTTTTTTCATATACTAGATTTAAGGTTTACATAGTCGGGCTTGTCCGACCACTCACTAATACGGCTTGTGAAATATTTTTAGATATGCAGCCTTGATGACATTGTTAACTTTTACACAAAAAATAAATAAATCTATGACACAAACTTGATGTCATATTACAAGGTCTAACGTGTATAAATATAAAACTACCTAAACACGTGGTTGTCACAAAGGGTAAATGGTTAATACTTGTGAGTATTTGATGTACTCTGTTATATTATTCAATTATTATTATTATTAGTATCATTGATAAATTACACAAGAATCGGCAATTAATGAATTTTAGTGAGGAATTATTAAATTTTGTTTATATATTAAGTACTCTTTTAAGCTACTTCTATGTTAATAATATGTACACAATTATCTTAATATAAATATATAACAATAAAACCATATGAAAAATATATTTAAAAATTTCCACCACAAAAAACATGGTTTTATTATAAAATTAATAGCTACATTATGGAATACCTAACGTGACAATATTTCCCACTTTTAGCATTTTTTGAAGACTCATCCCGCTTAAATTTTATATCCCGTGTTCAACTTTGGATGAATGGTGTTGGTACTCCCATCTTTGGTTGTCCCTTTTTTGAGACTGTTTTACCTTGAGGGTGATGCCAGAGGACATCTATAGGCGTATATGTCATCATACATTATCTTTTAAGTTATTTCTTCGTCAATTTGCAAAAATATAAATTTTGTTGTTGTATTTTGGCGAATCGTTGTTTTGCCATATACAGTCCATTAACAATCTTTGAAATATATAATCGTTTAATACCTCGTAAATTGATTTTTGATTTGTATAATTATACATAATAACTTAAATCGTATAGTTGATTTTTTAATAATCTTTAAATTGTATAATTGATATTTTTTTGAATTGTTTCCATCGGTTTTTTTCTTGATATTGAATTTGTGCTTTTTCTAATATAAAATATAAAAATAAAATTTGTAAACCTACATCTATATTCGAAAAGAATAATAAATTAAAAGGAAAGTGATATCGTTCACTATTTATTTGAATTAAAATAAAATAAAACAAATTACTTTTTTCTTTTCTTTGTGGAGCCATCTTGGTTTAGTCATCTGGGTGGTTTTCTCTAGCCAAGTAATAAGAAACTTGGCCTCCCGCGATTCCACATTGGATAAAACCATATCGGTGGTTTTTTATCCCGCTTTGCAAACCAAAATCCCGCTTTTTGCTAATTTGGAAGAAAATATAAGAACTCAAAACTATGATATTTGACCTGTTCTATAGACATTTGATTTTAATTGGCATTATTTTAGTAACAGATTTTAACGACAGTTAAAGTATGAATGAAAAGTAAAAAACCCAGTTATTGAAATGTTCATCTCATTTTCTGAGTATTGCGAGATTATTCATGTACTTGTATTCATAAAGTCTCGATCGGACCAGCCATTTAGAAATGGCAGACTTATTTCCAAACAAATTATATTCTGACCATTTCGATTTTAGCGTTTCTTCAAGAACAATTCAATTTTGAAAAAATGTTTAGATTCATGTTTTTGTTTAAATTGTCACTTGCTTTTGAATCAATGTTTTTTTAAGAATTTGGTAAATTTTGTAAGTTGTAAACAAAAATATAAATATATATAATTTTTAGCAGTTTTTAAATATTAATTCGCTAGAAGCCTTTTTGTACAATAGATTCAGTAGTGATTCAGATTTTGCTAGTTTTAGAATTGATGATTTTGCAAAAAACATAAACATTTTTAAAAGTTTATTTATTACATATGAGATTATGTATAAAACGAACTTTTTCATATCATTATTTTAAAAAATTCGGGTTTTTCATGATTAAGATTCCACTTTTTGATAAAAACTCTCTGGTCACGTTAAGTATACCGTATGTCCATATGTGGGCAACATAGAATGAATTTTAGAGCTTGAAATATGTAGGTGAACTATTGTATATTTTGCCACCAAATCACAAATGACTTTCTCCATTTGAAAAGGTCACATAAGCAAGCCTATACTGTGAGCGTCAAAATAAAGTCAACACTATATATTATTAAAAAAAGCTAAATAATATTCTATTAGAAAATTATATTGCATTTTTATATAGTTATTCAAGCAGAATTGAATTAAAAAAAAATAAACAAAAACAAAAGCGTACACAAATTAAGACGATTTTTTTAAACAGAACAATCTTTACACGTCATAATAAAGTAAACAATGGCAGCATTCTTATACATTTCAAAAGAAGTAGAAATTCTTTTAATTTTTATTTGCTTCAAAGTGTAATGATAAAGTGCAAGTTTAATAATTTATCATTGAAAGAGATTAAGTGGTGACGTTAAGTAGTGAACAAATTACAATGGGAAGAAATACATCAACCGAGACTCGGCAAATCATAATAGACTTACATAGATAAGGTAAGTAGCGTGAAATAGGTAAAATCTGGAAGAGTGCCAAAGTATAAGAGTGTAAAAGGCCCTTTATATTAAGCAGCAACCAAAGTAAACGTTTGAATGTTTTCAATATTTTTGGAATATTATTTTTTTTACACCGATAAATGAATTTTTAAGAGTTAAAAACCCCGTCAAAAATATGGAAGCCTTTAGTAATAAATATATCACCAATACGGTAAAACATGGCAGCGGTTCAGTAAAGGCTTGGGTTATATAGTAATACCAGGGGTCGCTAATATTACATTTATAGCATTAACAATGAAAAAAATAGACAAATAATTATTTCTTGCAAGGATAACCTAAAGCCAGTTATACAGCATGACTGTAATGAAACTTCGACTGATTTCACTTAAAAACTCACTGATTCTGTGTCTAGAAGATTGTTAGTTGTGATAAAGGCAAAATGACAACAAACCAAATATTAAATACAATATTTTACTTATAAGTAATATGCCGGATTACTTTATTTTAACGCGAAAACTCTGTTACTTTTCCATTAACTCTTATGTATGCGGCAAAAAAAAAACACCTTCTAATGCGCTGCAAGGTACATGGGTACCTACATATATGAATAATCATTTTCGCACTAAATACATTTTTGGAGCGTAGTTAAGAGATATTTTATATAATTTTTCTTAACGCCTTAAGGTTTTCAAGCTACTAACAACTTCTAATAATATACTTGCAATGGCCGCTTTCTCATATAAAATACGTACAGGTACCCGGGTACCTTTGTGCGCATTAAAGGGTGTTAAAAGTTAGTAGTTCACAAAAACTTTCAGGTATACAAGTTCTCAAATTGAATGAAAAAACTTTGACTGAAAACGCCAAAGAACAATTCATAACGAAATCCTACAGTTAATTGAGAGCGCCGAATATACGACTTTACACCATTGGATTGTTGGTAAACACATAAGGGTAAAATTTGAATTATATTTTTTATTGTTTTAGTATTTCTTAATAAGTTATATTTTATTTATGCTATAAATTTATACATATAATAAAATATGTTTTACAATATTAAGTGTTTACTTTATAATGAAGCTCACAGTATGTATACCTGCAAATACTAAGGGTTTTTTGCAGGTCTTGTAAGGAGGTTGTATTATTAGTGAAATAAATAACAAAGATTTGTTTAGTCCTCTAAGTCAAAAATGAAGATGTGTTTTAAATTTTGAATAATATTTAATTTTAAGTTTATTTAATAAGTTTAGTAAATAATAATGCACAAATTTTACGCGTTCTTTGACTCTACTAACCCATAGAAATTACTTGAATAATCAAGTGAAACTTGCAGTGAGAACTTTGTGTCAATAGTTCTAGCTGTGCCTCATGGAAGGCTTGTGAAAAATTATTTATTTTGAAATTTGTTTTAGAGTTCTAATTTCCGCAAAGTAAGGCTTTTTGCAAGCTCCCTTAACTACACATCAGACACCTATATATAGTTGTTACAAGCGTGCATTAGGCCTGAGCTTACAAAAATGTAATTACTTTGTATAGGTCGTACTTTTGTTTGATTTCATTTACCCGATTAGACTTCTTAACTGATGCACCAGTTAGTTTTAACTACTAAAGAACAAACACAAGATCCATTGCTAGTAAATTTATTTTTAAGGACATGTGTAATGTGCATGTTTGTATAGTTGTTTGTTGACGATAAACAAACAATTACATGTATATTTTATATAAAGATAATTCCATGCACTTGCACATTTGTCATATATACATACACATGTGGAGCAAGTAGTTCTGGTGTTGGTTACTATAATGTGACCAACTATTTATTTAGACTTTCAAACACATACAATTTATTGATTGCTTTTCTTAAGTATATTTCACTTCTGATGGGAAAATATCATTCTGCCACGGTACTTATGTACATAATGTAGAAATTTTACACATAATGAATTCGCTGGAATGGTTTCGATTTGGTTGTCTCATATAGACTTTTACTTTAACCCACAAAAAACTATCCAATGATGTAAAGTCGTATAATCGGCGCTGTTAATTAACTATAGGATTTCGTTATGAAATTGTTCAATTGCGAAATATGGTTCGTTGTTGCGGTGATTGTGGCACCATCCTGTTTAATCCATTTTCTCGTGATACTCATATCACCATTAAAATTTCAAAATGTTAGTTTTAACAAGGAAAAATAGCTTCACTACTCAACAATTGATCTTGGATTTCCACAAATACGATCATGTTGACCGAAAATATGATGAATTTTACGAAGTGTAACTCTTATCGATTTAACATTTTCATTATAACAATTGTCAATGTTGCCACTACTGATATGACAACAAGTAAATTGTCAAAACGGACATGTTATTTTAATATGCCCTTGTCGGAAAACAAAGTTAATGTTGCAAAACCTTTATTTGAAAAAAGAATACGAAAACCACTTGTTACCTTAAATGTTATTGCAGCTGATCCTATTGGTCGCGTTTAGAATACGTTTGCTAAAATATGTACATTTAGTCGCAGCACAATTTGCTGATGACCCCAATACCACAAAGTTAAACCAAGTAATGCCAAAAACTAGACACATAATACCATATCACACCCACTGTTACAATGCCACCATCATCTATTTACACATACTTACTCACACCTTAATATATATGTACATACACACTGCACTGCAACACACAGTGTAAATGTAGCTAAAAATATTTGTTTATCCGTTTTTGCCTCTTGCTATTTGCCTATGCAACTATGTGTTGCCAATTTTTGGTTGAGCTTTCTAGTCTCATAGTATACTTTTTTAATATCTCTTCACGTTATTTGTGTTACTTATGGCTGTGCCACTACCCAATTTAATTAAAAGTTTGCAATTAGTAAATGGATTTCAACATAAACAAGCAACTGACCGGCCAAAGCATGTAGTAGTTGTTTGTATGTACAATATATTTGAAATTTTTCATCTAAACCAAAATAAACTGATGATACTCTATTTGACTAATACGTATTTTCATATGTTACTGACCACATTAAATTAAAACAACTAACTAACTTTTTATTGTTGCTGCATTGGAGGTTGAGAATAAATACAAAAAAGTGCCAAATTTTATATGAGCTCTCTTATGTTATAAAAAATCTAAATGCTACTAAAAACAAATACAAACTCTATTAGAATTAGAAAAACAAGAGTAAAAACTAACAAATAAAAAAAAAATTATGAACTCTCTCAGTTATCAAAATGAAAAATTTTTTTTAAATTTTTAACTATCAAAACCGTCAGAAACTGGATGCTAGTGTCATAGATAGATATTATTTATTTAATATGTATTTCTTGAATATTTTTTATGCATTTATTTAACCCTGCTGTTAGGTTAAAAAAAACTTACGAATTCGAGGTTAACGGACCATTTTGGTCTATACCAATTTTTTTTGAAAACAAGGGGCGTAAGTCTATTTTTTATACTTATTTATTTCAATTAAGTATTTGGCAACAAATATTTTCACTAAAAGTTATATTTGTATGCTTAACAAATCGTTTGGGCTATACATTTTGTTTTGAATGTTTGTTATTATATTTCATACAAATTAAATTTGAAAACAAAAGGTGTGTAACTTTTTGCCAGTGTTCATAGATTTTTAGTAAACAAAATTTAATTTTGTTTTCTTTTAGGAGGCGTAGATACTGTCGACCAAAAGATTGGCTACTACTACTAAGCGAATAAATAAAAAATTACAATGGACCAAAATGGTCCTTAACATAAAATTTGTAAAGAAATTAAAATTGCATGAAAATTTATATTATAAACGTCTCTAAAGCACATGTATACATACAACCAATCATACATTACTATGTACCATTTTGTATTTCACTCATGAAAAATTTAAAATTCTCTGGAAAAAAATATTTATATTTGTATAGTATCTCTTATATCCTTTCGTAAATAGTAGCCGGGTTGTTAATAGATTTATCTCTGGTTTGTTGATGGTCATTTTCATAATACTGCAAACGTATAGTGTTGGACAATCGACTGGTAGAGCACTTTACAAACATGAAACTGTTTCTGTCGCACATGGTTATAACTAACCATGTTAATAGCGAATAAATTTTTCTTAGAAACTTTTGATTGCCATAAAATTAAACAACAAAAAATATTTGCAACGAACATTCATAAAATCAGAAGCAAAATGCAAATTTGTATAAATGGCAGTGTTATAGAAAATTCAACTAAAATCTTACAATTTTCCAGTTGTATAATTTTCATTCCGAGCTAAGTTAAAATTAAAAAGAGTTCATTGTAATAGTGTTCGACTAAATGATAGAACAATAACAATTATTATGCGTAGTTACTAGTAATATTCGTAACTCATTTTGTTAACCCTTTGAGGACAATAGTTGCTTATAAGCAACTTCTGACTTTATGACCATATTATTCCCGTATGGGATACACTGTATTATAACGGTAAATAGCAAGCAACAGAATGATGTTGTGTGTGCAATAAAATAGAAAAGCTAATGCAATAATGTGTTTACGTTTTTTGCTTTTCGCAGTTATTCAGTGTGATTTTATGTGCGCGATCAGTACACGATAAATTTGCTTATAAATAAAAAATATTTTTAAATATTCCTGCATAGCTGGAAAAATTAAAGTGAACAAAATGTTGAAGTACAAGGGTAAGTAAATTTATTTATGTTTTTAGATAGAAAAAAAAATTCAATATTTAGAGAGGTAGAATTTTTTTAAACCTGAAGTTGCTTATAAGCAACTTTGGTCCATAGTGGATATAGAAAAAGTATAAATTAATTATGTTTGCAGAAAAGCTTACACAGAGGAAAGGCCTGACTGATGCTGAAATTGAAGCTCTTGCAAACTTTGATTGGGACATGTCAGATGATGAAGACGAAGCTGCTGATGCTGAAGGTGATCCTGACTGTGGACGAGGCAATTGAGGCAATTTTAGAAAGGGGCGAGGAGGTGGAAGCAGAAATCATTGACAACTTGCTGAAGGATGATGAGAATATAAACTGCTGTGATGATGAAGAAGTAAGTACTGAGGCTAGTTTTGAAAAAATCGAGCCGTCAACATTGAAGGAGAAGACGGGATATGTTTCCTGGAGATGTAATATGGAGGGAAAATGCTGAATGTAATGACGTATATGCGGAAATAGCTCCGATAGAGTATTTTGAAAATTTTTTTGATGAGGAAGTATTTGAACTAATGACTTCGCAAAGCAATTTATATGCAATGGAAACGCTTGTGACAGAATTGAATGGGCATATTCGCAACTGGCACCGTGCGACAAAATAGAATGGCTAAATGCGAACTTCTTTCAGAAGCCGAACTAAAAAAACGTGGAAGAGGTTCGTATGATATGAAATGCGAAGTAACACATAATTTAACTGCAATCCGCTGGATTGATAACAAAAGTGTGCAGCTGTTGTCTACCTATATGTCTGACCAGCCATTGGCATCCTGTAAGCGTTGGTGTGGCAAAGAAAAAAAAAATGCATACAATTCCCAGACCAGCTATAGTTAACGACTATAATCAACACATGGGAGGAGTTGACTTATCCGACATGCTCATGGAGCCTTACAAAATTAACCATAGATCCAAAAAATGGTATATGCGCATTGTTTACTGGTGCATCGGAGCTGCTGTTGTAAACGCCTGGTTACTCTATCGTAAAGACTTAAAAGCTACCAAACAAAAGTCTAAACCAATGCCACTAATATATTTTCAAATGGAAATAGCACAATCGCTTAGCGCTTCGTCTTCCTCTAACGTCAATAAACGTGCAAGGGGACGTCCTACTACAAACCTCTCACACTCACAGGTCCCTTACACCCAGCAAGCCTCACCATTAACCTTGCCTTCGTCATCAGGCAGTGTTTGCAGCCCTTCATTAAAACGGAAGTACACCCCAGATCCAGCCAAAGCACTGCGATATGACGAAAAAGGACATTGGGTGGTATGGGGTCAGAAAGGTCGCTGCCGTCTTTGTAAAACTGGAACTCTGCTTTCCAAATGTTCCAAATGTGGAGTTTATTTGTGTTCGAACACAAGCAAGAATTGTTTTCTTTTATACCACACATAACTCATACATTATACAAAAAAACTGCTAAATAAAATATGAACTATATTCGTAAAAATACCCTATTTTTATTTACCACTATGGACAATTGTTGCTTATAAGCAACTTCTTCCAGGACTTCGTAGGAAGGACATATGACTTTCACATTTCGCAAACTGCTTATTTAAGCCTATACTAGTAGAATTGGTCATAGTTTGTATTTTTAGTACCAACGGGTTAAAAGCTGTCCTCAAAGGGTTAATAGTATCCAGTTCAGACTTTTCATTTTAGGCTTAGAGGTTGAAATGTAACAATACATATGGTGAATTTCACGTCAAGTGACCCAATTTTTAAAATCGATATCTTCCGATTTAAATGAAATTTGCACCAAGGTTAGTACTATTGGATAGTAGGCCAGAGATAAATTTTCAGCTCTATCAGTCCAGAAGTGCCGGAGTTAGAAGGGCTCAAAGTTGGAAATTTTGGTCATACAGGGTTTTTTTAAAATGAGTGGAACTTTTCACCTATTGGTTCTAGCAAAAATTGTCCAAATGACTGTAGGTAGCTATTTCTTCAGCTGAGAGTTCTTTTTTTCAATTTATCCAATTTATTTTTTTAATTTAATGTACATTTTCGTTCTTACCTCTATACCGGTGAAGCCATTTGGCTTGCCTGCAGGATATATTTAAACTATAGATAAAACTTAAAGATAATAATTGGTTTTCATTGCGATTATATGAAATATTTTTTGAAAAGACTTTTTCTATATTATAAATTTCTAATGTTTAATAAATATGATGGTATTGTGTATAGTATATTTGGTTTGTTTTTCTGCTGATGATCTTATATCTTCCCTCTGCACGTCTTCTGATGTTATAGGCGTGGTTTTTTGGTTTCAGATATCTGGAATCATTGTAAAACTAGTTGATTAATGTCAGGTAGTACAGACTTTTGATCTTTAGGATCGCTGGCAATATTGTTGGTAAAAGGGGTTTCAATATTATTTTATTATTGATATTTATTTATAATAACATATACACATGATATTGTAATTTATATTGAGTTGTGTGTTATTTGTGTTAATATTATCTGTGATATTTGGGCTTATGTTGTTGTTGGAGAGTTGGTAAGTTTAGGGTGCTTGTGTTGAGTGTTGTGTGAGTTGTTGACGTTGGAAGTGCTACCGTCGCTACTGTTGTTTGTGTTGCTGTTTGTATATTAACTGCATTTGCAGTTGTTGATTGTTATGTTGCTTATTTTTTAGCAGTATTTTTAGAATTTGGTTTTGAGATTGCTGTAGAGGTCTGCAATATATTGAGTTACCCCACCTCAAAGGTTGAACAGTTGCTTATATAATATAATCTATAAGCGGCTTTTTGAAATTTCTTTGCAAGCTGTTGTATGTGTGGCTACCCCATTTAAAATTTTCATCAATATAAACTCCGAGATATTTATAGATTTCTACATTCTCAATGGTTGTGGTGCATGTTGCGGTATGTCCTGTATTGCTTATGGTGTGAAGACACTGACTAACTAAAGCTGTGTTCACATTATGTGTATTTGTCATGTGAACTGTCACTTTTTCGCATGTCAAATTTGTACATATAGTCTGAACACCTTCAAACAATAGCATGTGTTATTTCTATGTGTGCAATACACATGACATTTTTTCTTTAGAACGAGTTCTATTTTCTTGTGACAAACCATCTGACATCAGCTGTTTTTTATAACAAAAATTTTGTGGCGGCAAAAATTAATTGAAATTTTAATAAATATAATTTATAGTAAAACAAAAATCTCTCATTCCATTTTAAAATACAGTTTTATTTAATTATAAATTTAATTTTTTATTATACACATACAGAAATCAGCTGTTTTAAGATTTTTTTTTTTTTATAGGTTATGTCAAATGTAATTGACATACCAACATTTGAACATGTAAATTATAAACCGTATGTGAAACTCAAATTTTGACATCCACATGAAAACACATGTGGATAGAAAAGTGATATTCCATATGACAAATACACACAATGTGAACACACCTTAACTATCTAACAATTTTTTTTGTAAGATATTTCGATAAAATTTAGTATGAGAATTTTTTCGGCCCCGGGACGATTGGGATTGACTTTGGTTGAAGTCGGTCCAATATTACCCTAGTCTACATACAAATGTCCTTTCAAAATAGAAGTTTATCCGTAATAAATGTCTGATATATGCACGTACGCAAACAAATTTCGCAACAAATCTTTACCAAAATATTTTATAAATTAAATACATTTTTTATGTTGAGATAACTTGTTGGGTTGGCACTAAGATTAACGGGAAAAACCATAACCAACCACCAAAACAAACAAGATTGCTTGATATAACTCGGTTTCGATCCACAGCATTTATATAAATATTCGTTCTGTTTTTATTGAATTGTCAACGAGAGACGTGCAGTTTGGTGGGAACACGAATATATTTATATATATTTTAGTGTGTAAGTATGTCAGTAAAAGAAATGACAACGAAATAAAAATTAACCATAAATCGGTTGATATTACTTATTTATATATGTTTTCTATTGCTTTTAAATTTGATACCAAATTTAAACATTTATTCCTTCATATTTAAGCCTACCCTAATCATAAACTATTTACCATGAATGCGTTGGGGTAAAACTTTCTCCATTTTTGTATGTATATATAACCATGCATGTGTTTATCTATATAAATGCTACAATTAGGAAAATCCATTAGTATAAGAAAACATATTTCATTCGCATTAGTCTACTTTTCTTAACATACACTTTGTGTACGCAAGTATGAAAAAACCAGAACTAAATCTAGAGCAATAAAATAACTTTATCAGCTGCAGTTTTTGCCATAAATTCCATGGTGTGTGAAAATAGTCATTTTTTTTTCTTTCATAAAAAATATAGCAAAATCTAATATTAAAAAAAAATTGATAACAACACTTTCACATAAATCATATAAAATTTAATAGTGTTATAGCTGAAAAAAAAATGTTGAGTAAAGAAAATCTGCTTACACAGGCACAACCAATGTCATTACGTAAAAAATGTTTGGTTTTACAGCAATGCAGTTGCAAAAAACTTTTTTATATTTCAACAAAATTATGTTCAAATATTTTCGGTGTTATTTTATTTTAGTTAAAAAATTTGCTTAAATATCACATTTTCACTAAAAAAAAACACTTTGTATAAAATTCTTCTTAAATATTCCTGTGTAAGTAACACTTAAATAAGTCAACCAAAAAATCACGAAAATTCCGCAGTTCATTTTTGCGTTAGTTCATTAAGGTTTATGTGGTTTTTCATGGAAAGGAAAATAAAAAGAAAAACCCTTGTTACTTTGCTTATAATCTGACCTTAACATTTGCCTTCGAAACGCGTTCCTTGTGTTCTAAAACTAAAGCAAAGTTTTTATTTGAAATGGATACGTAAAATATATAAAAAAAATAACTATGCAGCAATTTATCATATTAATGACCTTTTATAAAATATGTTGTATATAAAGCTAAAGATATGCATTTAGTAGAACAAAATCGTGGAAATAATAATATATTACGAATTCTATTCATATGTTTTGTATTTAAAGTTTACAGCATTTAAAAAACTTTAGCCAAATGTAAAACATTTAATCAATTTCTTAACACTTAAATAACCAACATAATTTTGTACTTATTTTTCTACTTAAAAATTTAATTTTTGTGAGCTCTAAATAACAATTTCTCATTAATTTCAATTTTAATTTTCCTGCTCTGGTTCTGCCTTTGCATTAGAAACGATGATTAAATATCTCAGTTGATTTATCTTTTTTGTTTTGTCTGTAGACTATTGGACAAACATTTGCTAGGAAATTTATTCTTTAGACCAAGCTGACCTCCAGCATCATTGTGTTAAATATGTGTAAGTTTGTACATATTTTGCAACATCAAATGCTTTTGAAAATTTTAATCAAAATATTGTGGTATTATGTTGTGGTTTTCTTGAATGTCTAATGGAAAATTGATGTACCTTTCAAAAATATATACAAAAGTACAAAGTACTTAAAAATATCTTTGAGTAAAATCTAGATAGGACTTACACTAAACATTAAATCATACTATTCCCATAACTCTTTTTAAGTATTACAGCAATCTACTGTTGGATTACTGTTATAGTTTTGCTATAGGGATGAAAAAAAATAGATACAAAAAGATTCAAATGTCTTTCATTATTAAGTTCTTAATGATTAGAAACTTATAGGCCAATAACAGGCATCAATATGAATTAATATACAACTTTACTTTTACAATGCAAAACTTAACATTTTACTCTACAATTGCAAAATCTTAAATTAACTAATCTCTACTACACACATGCAAATTGTTTTTGAAATTCTTTTGTAGTTTATGATTACTTTTCTAAAGATATTTCGATATTTCCATTTATTTCTGGTCTCTCACTTCCAAAGGGAAATTAACTATCTAATGGTTCGTATAAGTAACTTAAATATTACTCATACGCTACAGTAAACTTTTTGTATTGTTGTTAATATGTAAGGGGGAAACTAAAACGCATACTAGAATTGTTTTTTTATAAATGAAATAATTTTTAATTTCCTAGTAATTCTAAATACGATAAGTAAAATTAATGTATTACTAAAAATTATATTTGCTTCCAGCTTAACCCATTTTTCGCCGCACATAGTTCCTGTCGAACAATTTCCATAAAACTTTATTTTTTACCTAATATAATGCTAATTAAGAAAATTGAAAACTTAAACTGCGATTTTTTTTTTTAGTTTTCCGGAAAATGAGTGGTGATTATAATCACCACCGGCGAAATATGTAAACAAATGAAATTTTTTTAGAAACGATAAAAAACATTTTATTTATTAATAATTTTAGATATTATTATCAGTGTGGTATATTTCAATACATTTCGTATGTAGGTGAACCTCACACATCTTACACATAAATGGTGTATGGCCGTAGCATTGCTTACATCGACGTTTTTTGCCTTCCGTCTGTCTTACAATAACGTGTTGTGACAATTTTGTACGTTTTGAATTTGGTTGTTCTGATTCTGTTCGCTGATGGACTTCATCCTCAGAAACAAGTAGAGCTCTAGAGATTTCAGACCGGAAGTCTAGTTGTGGTTTGGCTCGGATTTTTCCAATATTACACAAAAAACAGTGCATTTTCCAGGCGTTTACAATAGCGGAATCCACAGCGTTTGAAAAGAAAGGCCACCACCACTTCTTGCCTCTTACATTTATACGGTAGTTCGATATGGCATTGTCTGCCATATCAACTCCTCCCATATGCAAGTTATAATTTTTTATAAAATTAGGTTCTTCAACACTAACATATTTATGACATTTTCGGTTATAACGTCGGGCAGTTGTTAGAGGATCGACGGCGTCAAAATTAGTCGCTAACGTAACAATTGCATTATCATGCCAAGTTACAATGAATATTTCATTTGCGCGATCAAACATAAAATCGTACTCACCTTTTTTTAAAGTTTTGTCATTTTTAATGCCCATATTGCTTGGCAATCGATTTTTGCGCACTGTACCGGTGGCTCGAAATTTTTTATCTGACAGAAGACACATTAGATGAAAGGAAGTAAAAAAATTGTCAAAATAAAGGTAATGTCGTTCTGGATTCTTCACACATTCCAGCAAACTCAAGACCACATGAGCTCCAAGGCCGATTTCCTTTCTATAGAGCTCCTGGGAACCAGCGTAGGGCATACAATTATACATATATCCATCATAGCAAGAACCCATAACTTAAAACCAAAACGAATGGGTTTATTCCTAATGTACATTTTGCTTGAATGCCTTCCAAAGTATGGCACCATTTGCTCATCGATTGATAAATGTTCACTAAAAACTCCAAATTGCAAAAACTTTTTGTTTAGTCCATCAAGTAAGGGTCTTATTTTCGCAAAGCGATCGTTTTTATCTAAAGCGTTGTTATTACATAGATGAAGATACTTTTTCATCCACCGAAATTCGAAACGTGTCAAGGCTTGCTTTACAATTGGAACCCCTAAATCTGGTTGCTGACTCCAATAATTTTCATATTGTGGAACGGTGTGGTATCCAGTAAGTATTAAAAATCCCAGGAAACGCTGCAACAATTGTACTGTGCAGATGTTGTCTGGAGCATTGTTCTGACTCGCATATTCGTTGGTGTTCGACACTATTAGATTCATTATCTCATCATCAAAAAACAACTTGAACAGTTCTAATGGAGATTTTTCGCCTAAAGTAATTCACAGAAAATAAAATAAATAAAAAAACTAATCCATGCATTACATACACAATAACTGATAGAGCTTTTCTTGATCTTTCATCAGCTCTGTAGAATCATGCGCACTGTTGGAGTAAATTGGTCGTTTTGTGTGCACCCATTTTGAAGAAGGAAATGAAGATTTTGACCTAAATTTGTTTGTTGTTTCGTGTTCGCTTGGCGCACTAATATCTTCATTTCCTCCAATAAATTCAAGCTCCAATTCTCCAGCAACTTCACAAAACGCACTATTTTCTTGACCACCAATGACCGTTTCGTCAATGTCCTCTTCATCACTCAGAATGTCAACTCTTGGCGGAATATAAACAACATTGCGAGCATTATCGCGAATCTGTGCATTAGTCGATTCATCATCCGAGTCTTCCAGCACATCAAGTATTTCTCTCATTGTTAAAGCACGCTTGACTCCAAACCCAAAACTAGATTAAGTTATTGTTTATTTTAACAATTTTCTACCATAGCATAGTGACTTCTGTTTTTAGTAGTATACATACAATTTTTGTATATATGTTTATAAAGCTCGAATTTAGGCATACCTTTTTCGCCAATGGTCATTATAATCACCACAATGTTGAATGCTCAGTTACTCGTTATAAAAAAATTTTTTTGGAAAAAAATCGATGCAGTAAGAAATCTAAATAGAAAATTTTAATGATGCATACGAAATTGTTAGAAATCCTATTATTATAGCATTTAAATCATCAAATGTTTAAATGACCTTTTTGACGACTTTTTAAAATTAGTAAAAAAATCAAATATTATGCATTCAAAAAATTCAACCTAGTTAAATAAATAGATATAAGGACTTATATAAGTAATTAAAAAAATCATACGAAATAAAAAGTTTTTTCTTAAGCAGTTACAACGTCTGAAGGTGGTGGTGATTATAATCACCGGTCGGCGAAAAATGGGTTAAGGTCACAATTTCTTTAATTTATATCTTACTTCTTCCAATATTTTGCTACAAAAATGTGTATCTTCTTAAGAGAAATAAAACTAAGGAATTTTTTTTCATCTATTTCTGGTCCCTCACTTTCAAAGGAAAATCAATTGTCCAATGGTTCGTAAAAGTAATTGGAACAACAGTCATATGTTAGTGGACATTGTTTTGGTTTGTTTTGTCTTGTTTTATTTTATTGAAATTGATGCATGAGACAAAAAGATTGAGAGTATAAGAGTTTTGTCTGAGCTAAATGTTGTCAGGGTTGGAAATTTTTTGTTGTTGTTATATTGATAATTATTGAGTAAAATTTAAAAAAAACACCTATATTTTCAATAAAACCAGTTGAAATTGGTTATATATATATTCCCTTAAAGTATAAATTGAAAGACAAAAGTATCAGTAAATAGAAAGTTATTTAAAAGAAATATGTTGATTAACACAAATCTATCTCAGGACTGAACAAATGTTAAACATGAATTGATTTGAGTCTTGGACAAATAATTCATCATTTATGTGGCAACATAAAATTACCTGTCAATTTTTTGACACTCACTGTCAAGTAGTTCTAAATTTTGTCAGCCAAAAGTTTCTTTGACAGAAGAATACTTAAAAGCATCTATTTCCTGTGATTCACTGAAGCGAAACCATCAAAAATTTTAATTACCGGCGAGTATCTGCAATTTTCAAAGTCATACTTTGTCAGGCTGACAATATTTAGAAATAAATTTATATCGAAAATCTAAACTGGAAACGATTTTTCGGAAAATCAACTTTATCCTGAGTCAACTTATTTGTTTGTATTATATTTTTTAGACTTAAACGCCAAAATCTATTGGAATACTTTTTAATTCAAAAGAAAATGTAAGTGAAGTACAGAATACATACAGATATAAAAAAAATCCACCTAAAACACTTTATTTGTGTTTTGTAAAAAAAATTTCCGGACCAAAGCACTCAAAAACGAAGAAAACCGAAATACTTAAGAGTTTTGGTATTTTTTTTTAATATTTTTAATTTGAAAAATGTGAATAGTGTTCTAGCTTTGTACAATCGTAAAAATATTTATGAGAAAATAATTTTGCCTATTTACCTTTGAGGATCCCTTATATTAATATATAAATACCGCTGGATGAATACGTATTGAAAAACTGAATATGAAAACAATCTGGAAACAATATTTAAATATAGTTTTCTAAGGTGATACTTTTAGATATTTTTTTGTCACGAAAAAAATCATTTATTGGAATAAAGTACTCACACTCTAATTTCTACCAGCTTCACACCCCTGAATATCATAATATTCTTTCATGTTGGCCATGGCAATGTAAATGTTATACTTACAGACTTACAGTAGTTACATGAAAACCTGTTAATTGGGGCATCTATTAATTTAATGTTAAATATCTATTTCTTAGTTATACATTATGATCAAAAAACGCAAAAAATTTCAGGTCGAACCATGCAGACTATTAAAATTTTAAATTAAATTTATAAACTGTCTAACAATTTTAGTAACAATCTTCTATTTGTAAAATAAAATATACCGCAAATTAATGATCACATGGAAGTTCTTAATAGAACAAAATATCTATTAATACTAAATACGGAAAATGTCAAAATATGGTCATGAATAAAAGATGATAAATCTCCGGGCAATGTTGGGTACCAAAATCTAGTTTTGTAAATATAATCCTTCAGAGGAGTCACTACTCATAAAGTGCATACCCATTTTTTTTTGCGTATTTTTGGCTGAAGGACTCATTATATAGTATTACTTCGAAAATCAATACAATGATTACAACAAGATAACAGTATTGTGTCTGCTTAAATTGGACGATTTTGATGAGGACAAGAAGTGATTTTAACAAAACGGTGTCAAATGCCATACAGTCAGTAAAGCAATTTAAGTACTGCGTGAGATATTTTCTGTTCGTGTACTCTCTTGCTTTGGTGAATAGAATTAGACACATCGGTCATAAAGCTTAACACCATTACACTTCTTTTTAAGCGGTTATATGAAAGATCTATTTGAAACAAAAAAAATAGAAAAATGTTTTTTACTGTGATGCAGAACACTGTACCAGTTCAACCTCTTATGTTAAATTAGTGTAAAATTGCATCAAAAAACAAAAACTTGAATAATGATAATTACTATATGAAACATAAAATATAGCTGTTATTCAACTAAAAATTAATAAAAGTAAAATTTAACATGCCATTGATAATTACAATTCAAATATATATTATGATTTAATCATCATTTTATATGTTTAGCTAAAATATCATTAAATTTGCTTTTAAAATAATTATATTTAAACAAGTGATTTATATGTGCATACTTATGCATATGATTATTTTTGTGACTACTAGGATCAAATACACAATTCAAGTTATGATAATAAAATGTTTAATACTCGAATCATTTATAAAAATAAAAAATTTTAAACATGAAATTTACTACATACAGTTTAGCAATGGTATTCAAAATTATAAAATAGTTTATGAAAAATACCACTTAGGTTATTTGTTCTTGTTATCACAGCTTTGTCTGTGCTACAATCTACAGGTAAATAGTTTTGTCTGTGTGTCGCTAGCTAAATAAATTAAAGTCATTTGCAAACATGCACAAGGGACCTTTTAAATGCACATATAATCAAATAAGAGCACAAATGTATATTCAGATGTGGTGGATTATGTGGCTTTTTAATAATGTTATTACCTTATTTTATCAGTATGTTGAAAGGAGAAAAATACTACGAATTAAATTAAAATTTGGAGTTTTTAAAGTATTTTAAATATAAACTATTTGGAAACATTTGTTGTGTTTTCCAACATCAAAATTTGACTTAGCTAAATAATTTTTGCTCAATGAAATATTATTATTTTAAGCATGTATAGTTTTTCTCAACAATATAATAATTATTTTATAATTCTATTATATAAATTATTAAATTCCTCGCACACATTATGTCATTCATAAAATGTTTAGCTTCATTTTTCATTTCAGCTTTAACTCTATATTTTATTTCGTTACTCTTGCCACAAGTTTTTATAGTTGAAAATTTATAACAATGCTCCATTGTACTAGCATGTGTGTAAGTTTATATGTGTTTAATGTGGAGTAAGTATTTTTTCTAATCATTAATATCAATTTGTCAAAATGTCAAAAAAAATTCACATATGAGTATCTTCACTAAATATCACTATATTTGTATTACTACATGTAAATAATAAAATAATATTTACAAAGTTAAGCACCCTACTCAAAATAGTATATGTAAATGCAGTCTCTAAAGTCGTACTTGTTGTTCATTGCAAGTAATTTATATTTTCATATTCTTATTTTTTTATTCTTAAAATATAAATTTCATAAAATAGATTAGCTTGAAGATATCGACCCTATTCCGAACCAATTTTCTACTTGTATAATATATTGCCGTTGTTTCTAAATACGATTCGGTATTAATACGTTTATTTTTAAGCTAGGTGCCGGTTTATAAAGAATTTTAATGCGAATACAACCGAGTTTTCACTTAGCAACCAGAATAAATAAGATATACGGTAAATGTCAAAATAACGTTAATACCACATATTATTAAAAGAAAAGCTTAACATAAATAATATTATATTACATAATTATTTTTAACAGCAAATTTATGAAGAATTCAATTCACAAAAAAAAAAACAACAAAAGCGTATATTAATATTAATTGCCATTCCAAAAGTAGTGGCAATTCACTTAATTTAAATATTTTCTTTGTTCGAAAGTATAGCAGTAAAGTGCCGTTGCAAATACCCTCAAGTTTCATCATCTATAATTAAAAGATATTAATTTGTGACGTTAAGCAATGTAAAATTTACAATGGGATGACAAACGTCAATTGATACTTGGCACAGCATTACAGACCTGCAAAGAAACTTACAGAAACTGAAATATGAGCTATAGTGAGACCAATTAGAGCAAACCCAACATCTAGAGCTATAAAATTAGCTGAAAATGTTACGAAAACTTATGTAATACCTGATCAAAATGGTATGTAAGAAACCCTTTATAACAAATAACAACCAGACCAGTTCTTTTGAAATAATATTCTTCTCAGCGCTTAAATTCAGTTTGAGCTATTTTAAGTAAAAAAGCCCCCAAAAATATGGCGAACCAACAAGGAAGCTTTAGTAATAAACATGTAAACATGACGTGGTAAAATATGAGGGCGGCTGGATAATGGTCTAAGACTGTACGGCGGCATCAGTGGTCACTATACTTGAATAGAAGCTACAATGAAAGAGGTGGTTTATCTGGTCAATTTAAAAAACAATGTATCGCCTAGTCTAGATAAATTAGAACTAGTGCAGAAATGGATTTTCCAAAACTACAATGATCCTAAGTTTAATTCCAAAATAATGAAAGAGTTGTTGCTCAATCATTGTTCAAAAATTTTAGTACCCGGAACTCAATACAAATGAGCACCTGTGGAAATATATGGCCAAAAAAATTAGGTAAAGAAATATTTTTAGCGCAGAAGATTGCGAGTTGTGATAAAGGCAAAAAAAACTATAAACAAAATATTCAATACAATGCTTTATATAATTTAAATATACCTGTTACTTTATTTTCACACGAAAAATCTGGTACTTTTCCGTTAAAATTGAATTATTTTTTTAAATGTTCCTAACTTTTTTGGTTTTTGTTAATGAGTTATAAATATTTTGCTTAAATTATTTGTGAAGTGTGCAATATATTTTGTTTTAAATTTAAATTTGCAATGTATATAATAAAACATTTTTTTTAACAATATTAGGTGCTTACTTTATATTGACGCTCATAGTATTTTTCACTCTTCTTCGTTTGCAGTACATTCGTTATTGCAGTGGCTGTGTGACATGTGGCACCTTTCTACATGTTAGTAATATCCATTGTTAACATCTCTCAATACACTCACTGTAACCGCATTTCTAGACAAGTTTTCGACGAGAAAAAAATTGGGTAATCAAGCAAACAAAGCGCACCAAAGAGTGAGGCGTTTAGCATGTAAAAGATTTTCAACAATTCTTCTTGGATTTTTAGAAGCCCAAATGCCGCAATTTTGTTTGTTAACAGCCGGAAATGGGATGAACAAATTGTTCTCCAAATTTAAGTTATTATTGAATGTAAACAGCGATTCAAATCATGCATCAGTTGCAGCTTGTATTTAAATTCGTCGGTAGCACCAATTATTGATAATGTCGAGAAATTAAAAAATCGGATCATTTTTAACATTGCGGCTCACTTCGGAGAAGTTTTAATTGAAGGCTCAAGTAGAACACACGTTAGTGTTTGTACAGTATATAGAGAGTCAGCCTACTTAAATTTATCAACTAAAGGTAGATTTCACAAAATGTAGGTATTCCAGATTCATCAATTATATTGCCTTATTAATAAAATCAATTGCCATATCTACATTTTTTATGTTAAACGAACTTAGGTTGCCCAACATTTTCAGGCATATTTCCCTAGCTGAACATTAAAATGATTCATAGAAGAGATTCATCGATTCACCATAAGAACATCAGTAGTTGATAATTTTTAATTCTTTGCATCATTGAAAATGAAGAGGCCGTTCTAATTACCATTTTTCTGACAGTTGACAAATACCAGGATCCATATAAAATATTCCAGATTTAGTAAATTATGTACGAGTTGGTACAAAACCATAAGAACATTAAAAAATGTGTGGATACTCCTCGATTGTAGGTGGTAAGTATGCAAGAAGTCTTAGATTTTGTTTCAAAAGTCATTGTAGCAGCAGCCTGGATTGTGAGAAACTGGAATTTGTATCCAGCAAAAATCTAGATCTGAATTAAATAACACTTCTGAATTCTAGTAATATTGATTGATACATTCAGAGACATTCTAGAAATTTAACTCGCTGAGAACAACATTTATTTTTCTAACATCTTCGTTGTTCTATATTCAGTTGTAGGGAATAACACTTCCAGTTTTACCACACAAAAACATAAAACATGTGTAATTTTATTTTACCCAACTCTTTCATACAATATTTTGTCAATGAAGAAATAACATCTTTAGCAATTGTGTTGCAGCTTATCTTGTCTTGCCTATCTATGGAATGCAATACGAATTTTATATAAAAGCATCACGAGTACGTGTTAGATTTAACTTACACAGTTTAGCTTAGTTAGCAGCTGCAGGAGTTTCACACTACACAATTATGAATTCATTTATAATGTTATTAAACGAAAACTCGTATTAACGCTGCAGTTACAAGTTCAAATTTTGCCTTAAAATTTTAAACACACACTGCTTGTCAAAACTCATAAAAATTGAAAGCTGTGACGTAGGCTGCATGTAAATTTAAAGCAATTGCTTTTCAAAATATCGCCAAGAAAACACATATGCAACAAACATATTTATTTAAGTTTAATTAGAGCTTTTTAATATGTTGGATTATTATATTATTTATAAAAAGGAACAACACAAACAATTTGTTTCTTAATTGACTTTCAATAGCTCCACAGCCAACCCACAAAAACAAGAAAGCTTATAATGTAGAAAATGATTAGCTGAAGGATCTTGCGGAACCTCAACTTTTTATCTTTTATTGTTAAGAGATATTTTACATTAAAATTCGTTCAAGTACCGGGGTACCCCTGTCAGTAAGGTTAGGGTTAAAATTGCAATCAGCTGTTTTCTTGACTGTAACTTGAAACACATAATTGGAACGAGAATTTGAAAGCAAACTCATATCAAGTTTTATAAGTATAATTGTATTAGTGAAAAAGTCTCATTATATAAAAATTTAAAAGACAAAACTTGATCGTGTAAACACCAAGTAAAGAATTGTAACTAATTTAGTAAATATGACGTTTTAAAATAATAATTGTATATACACATTATTCGACTTCTTCTATAAATTAGATGTAGTAAATATTTTAATAAAATGTGTTTCTAGTTGTTTTGTCACATCATTTTAGATTTTAAAAACTCTATAGAAATTTATAAATAGCACAATTTTACCGCATAGTTTGCAGCTTTCTACTTTCAAGCTGAACCTAATTTTGCCAAAGGTCCTTTTAAATTTAACATTTACTTCTTTAACGAAATTTAGGTCATCATTTTATACAAAAATATTTATATATACATGCATATGTAAATGTATATAAACTTAAACATGACTAACTGCAAACTCTAATATTTTGTGTTTCGTTTACATTAGGATAAGAATTCAAAAGAAAAATGTATATAAAGCTAAAAATGCACTTTCTTTTCATGACAAAATTTTCATTACTAAGCAATGCTTTTGTATTTGACAATAATGTAAATTGACAAAGGCGATGGGAAAAAAGTAAAGTTAATGGAAAAATGAATCAAGAGCGTCCAAAAAAGTAAAAAATCATACTTCCTACCGATACGTTTTCGTAATTTAAAACGCACTGTTGTTAAAAAAAATAATGTCACAGCAATTGCATTTCAATGACATGTTGTGATTGGCATGACTAAAACCAAATCGCAAAAGGTGTCAATCTGTTGATACTAATTAAATATTGGACTTTATTGCTGAAACTTTTGGAAATTACAGAAAAAAAATGTTAGTGATAAATACACACTTTTTAATACATTGTCTACTCAGACTTTTTTTCTCAAATGGTCAGATGTCCTTTCAAATTGCCTTTAAAATTAATAAAATATTTCGTCCCATAATGGATATGAATTTCAGTAGTCTGAAGCAAATATGAAAGTATAGTCGGCCGGGCCTAAACATACTGTACAGTATACACTACATGAGCATAACCAATTTTGCAGAAATGGAAGTTATTTTTTAGTAAGATATACGAGTATTATTCATAACGTGACCAGAGAGTTTCTATCAAAAAGTGGAATGTTAATCATGAAAAAGCGGGCTTGCGAAATAAATATAATGAAAAACCCCGAATTTTTAAAATAATGATATGAAAAATTGGTTTTATACATAATCTCATATTTATCACTTTGGAACTTTTAAAAATGTTTATGTTTTTTGCAAAATCATTAATTCTAAACTAGCAAAATCTGTGTCATTACTGAATATTAAATGACAACCATTTTACAAAAAGGCTTCTAGCGAATTAATATTTTAAAAACTGGTAAAAATTATATATATTTACATTTTTGTTTAGAACTTACAGAAGTTACCAAATTATTGAAACAAAAAGAAACTTGATTTAAAAGTCAGTGACAATTTAAAGAAAACCATGAATCTGAACATTTTTCAAAATTTAATTGTTCTTGAAAAAACGCTAAAATCTAAATGGTCAGCATATAAATTTTTTGGAAATAAGTCTGCCATTTCTAACTGCCTAGTCCGATCGAGACTATTTTATTTTATACATTACAATATAATGTATAAAAACATCACCAAAGCTGAAACATTTTTGATAGATCTACAAAATTGGTGTTTGCTCGACAATAACACCCAAAATTCTCAAGTTAATAAATTATATATCATTCGAAAGATCTTAGTTTCTGCTTTGCAAATCTAGTAAGAAATTGAAAATCGGATCATTATCAACAAATTTACAGGCTTATAAGTGCGAAAAGATACAAAAACCGGGTTTTTAACCGCAAATCCGGATTTTGGAGGTGTCCGGCATATTTCATTATTGGAATCTTGTTTTACGCGACAAGCCCTACAACAAAAATAATATCCGGTTCCAGGTTTTTCTATTTCATTAAATTTCATTAAATGAACCTTGGTATAACGAATCTGAAGGGGATTAGAAAAAAACGTTATATCGAATAATTCGTTACATTGAGGTTCGTTATATCGAGGTGAAGTTGCACTTTTATTCGTTATAATGAGGTAATAAAAAATAAATAAAAACAATAAATTTTTCTTCGAATATTTCAGCCGTTAGTCTGGAGGGGATTTCAAATATTTCGTTATATCGAAGAATTCGTTATAGTGAGGGTCGTTATATCGAGGTTTGACTGTAGTTTGTTTTAAATTTGTACTTGTAATATATATAATAAAACAAAATATTTTAAACGATATTAGGTGTTTACATAATATTGACGATCACAGTATTTGTATTGAATTCTACTTGGTTAAATTATATATAAATTATTCATTGAATTAAGTAATTTAAAGAAATTATTTAAACTATTTGATATGTTTCTTTTTGATCTACTAATTCCTTACATTGCCTAAGAATAATGTACCTAAGTACAATAATATTTTAAATTCACTTATTTTATCTCTTTTACACCAGGGTCCTATATAAATCACTATTAGTAAAATCTTTCACGTAAATGTTTTATTGATGCTTTGGTCAAATTGTGTGCTTCATTAATATGTATAGTTGACAAACAAAAAAAGTTTTATTTGTAAATACAATATAAAAAATAAATGAAGATACAAGCTCAAACTATCAAAAAAGTTATTCAATAGGAAGCTAAAAGTTAAATCGTTTACACTGAGTATCAATATCAATAGGCCTTTAATCAATTTCATCTATTGAATGTGTACAGACATGTATTTTGCTTCTGATGGTGTTCACAAAGAACATTGCTATTCACAGTCACTTACAGCGACAGACAGCCTAGAATTAAAAAAACAACATGAAAAGATTAATGTCTTTTCGTTTTATTTTATTCATACAAACACAAAACCTTTTCTTTGTAAATGATTTAAAGCCAAACGCTAGCAAACACAAATGTTTAGTTAGTTCATTGGCATAAATTAAAAGTTGATGTTGGTTAGTTTGGCAAATACTATATGTATGATATAGAAAAAGAGAAAATTGCTAGCATTTAAATATTGTCTATTCATCTTTTTTTCACGCCTCCTTCGTTAGTTTTCTACAAATGCAGCAACAGCTGCTAACGATATAACTTGTAGTATAAACTGTTTGCACGATTTAACTACTATAGTATTAAGATGGGTGTGTTGTGGTGACTTTGAGCAAATACTCATACGTACGTACGTTTTTTTTTTCAGGGAAACTTAACTAAAATTTGACTTGATTTCTTTTGTATGAAAATATAAAAAATACTAATACGTGGGTAAATGGTTTAGTAACGTAACCGGCTTTACGAGTCTATATAGTCAACAGTTTTTAAGCAAACTCTTCTCAATGAAATATATTATTTTATTTTGGATGGTGATATATTCAAACAATGTTGTTAAAACTTTACACTTGAGTTCATCCAACCACTGTAACGTATCAAATATTTAAAATTTAACTTTCCAATCTACCCTCGCAAAACATACGTATTCAGTTTACAAAAATGCAAACACTACCATGCTGATATAAATACCATATGTTGTGCTGGTAGTTTTTCGAAAGTAAAAAAAAATTTGACATTTCCATAAAAGAGACATCTTAAAAGACAAATCTTTATTTATTTATTGTAGTTCCCATTTACATATACTAATATTTGTATGCTTGCTCAACATCTTCTCATGCATTTACTCCCTACAATCTAACATTCACTGATGTATAAATGTCTTTAAAATATTTACTTTCTTAAAGAAATATTTGTATTTTTTCATTTCTAAATCTCAGCCCGATAACATTTTAAGTAGACACTCATAAACATATTTGTATATAAATGCATATTTATGTTTATATACATATGTATGTATAGGTATGTATAAAGGGTCTTTTGAGATTTATTTAATATACTCTTCTATCGAAAAATATATATATATTCTTTAACTAAGTACATATTATTTTACATGTTGTAAACCTCCGGTTTATAAACATATGTATAAACATATTATTTCTTTGAGGCATTTAAATAAGTAAATAAGTTCCTGATATGCTAATGTTTTCTTTAGGGAATAGAAAAAGAGAAACCTCATATCAGATCGATTGATTTATGTATTTAAAAGCAATTATATTATGATTGCTGACATAAGTATTGTCCTACATTTTGAAATATTTGTGTAAATATTATCACTATTGCATGAAATGTTTTAGTCTGCTTTTCTGTAGAATTAATTGCTGTCATAATACAGATACACCACTTTGGAGTAGTCTTTAATCGCTTTTGTGAAATCTGGTTTCATAACCTTTGCTAGAATATACATTTATTCATTTCTGCTATACATACTTAAGATCAATTGATCTGAAGTTTAAACAGAACTTTGCTTTTTTTTAATTAGTATGAAAATCATTAAAATTTGTAATGTATTGAAAATAGTAAATTTTGACACTTATTAATGGAAAGATTAATTATTCTTTTTATTTTTTTTATGATCAATCACATTTTGGTTAAATAGTAAGTTTATATGCTTAATCGTTTCAAAGATTTTGCTCTTTATGAATTAAATAGCAATACGTTGTGTTTGCGTTTGCACTAAAAATTATAGTGTACATTTTATTACAATATTTCAAAATATTGAAAACATAAGCCATTGAATATTTGATTCAAAACTATTTCAATGTTAAAAGTATTATTTTACAAAGTACTTTTTGTATTTCCAACAGTTATAAATGACATCGAATTTGTGATCTGGAAATTTAGTTTGCAATAAATTCATTGTTTAGGTCACATGTGGCAGCGCCCAGTCAACTGCAGTCAATGATATTCATATCATCAATACTAGGACAAACTATAGGTGTTAATATATTTCGACAGAGTGATCTATTCACCGTAATCTATTCGCCAAACAAACGAAAATGGGCCTCGTCTGAAAGTGAAAAATGTATAATTTACAGATTCACCATATGCAATGCATATTATGCATAGTGAGTTTTTAATATTTTAATGCGTTCTTCTAGCATAATTGAAATCATTGTAATAATAGTCAAAGAGCTCCATTTATTTCGAATTCGAGTTCCTTACGAAAAAATCATCTTGATTAGTGATTTCAAAATAAATTGGTATCTGCAAGACAGTTTTGAACAAAGTGTGATTCACTCTGCAAAGATTGTTTATTGGGTCTTAAATATTGTTTTTGTTTAACCCTTATGTGCGCACCAAGGTACCCGGGTACCTTTGGCGTTTTCAGTCAAAGTTTTTTCATTGAAATTTGTATATCTGAAACTTTTTGAGAATTACTAATTTTCAAATAATTTAGTTTTTTGCAGTCGTACGCCTTGACTTTTTTTGTAATTTGCCTGAAAGACCAATTTACTTTTAACACCCTTTAATGCGCACCAAGGTACCCGGCAAGTATACTATTTGAAGTTGTGAGTAGCTTGCAAACCTTAAGGCGTTAAGAAAAATTATATAAAATATCGCTTAACTACGCTCAAACAATGTATTTAGTGCGAAAATGCTTTTTAAAATATGTAGGTACCCAGGTACCTTGCAGCGAAATAGAAGGTGTTTTTTCCCGAAGGTTATTTTCCATAAACTACTGAATATATTATATATAGTACTTCGCAATAGAGTTAAACAAATCTGAGAGTGTTGTATGTTAAAAAGGTGATCTAAGTATCCCCGGAGCTCAGTAATTATTTGCTTTTTAGCTGAGATTCAAAATTTCATTTCCACAATATATTTGAATATTTATTCTGATAGTTGAACCATCATTGATGATGATGTAGTATGCAATGAATGGAACACCAATGACCATTCTAGATTGTTAAGGCATAGAATGGATAACGGACCATATCTACCCTGTAATGATGCGAGATTACCTCATATAACGTTCGAGTATTATATCATAAACACCCGGATTCCAGTTCCCAGAATCTCAATTAGAAAGTCTTCCGGTTCACTATTGTGTGTTTAAAGCTCACTATTGTGTGTGTAAAGCTGAGAATCTGAAACTTAATTGCGAATCTGAAATCCTTGTTGGTAAATTGGTTTTTCGCAATGAATATACCAGTAGTGAAGCAATAGTACATCAGATAACGTCCCGGAATGGTTACCAAAATGTTATTCATAGTCAAGGCAAATTAATAGATTTGCTCACTGATATTCTTTATACCACCAAGAAGTTTAAATTTATTTTTAAACTGCAACACAACTTAATTCATACCCAGTGGTGATATTCGAAGCAATTAACAAACGGTTCGCTTAAAAAATTATATGTTTGCCAAATTTTGATAAAAATAGCGAATATTTTAAAGACGCATCCCAGTAACAGACCACAAGCCTCCTGAAGGAAATGATACGTTTTTAACAAAAAATAGTTTTAATTTTGCAAAATAAATGTCAAAAAAAATTGTTTTATTTTTTTCTTAAAATATTGAAGAAAACGCTATCGAAAACATCATCATCCAAGAATCCAATGTATGACCAAAATAAAATCATTTGTTTGGACGTTTGGACAATGAACAACAGAACAATATTGTGTTTGTTGCCGAGACTATATCACCTTGATAAATACACATTATATAAAACCGTTAAAGCAAAAAACATAATCACCCCTATCGTGAATAAAAATTTCACATGAAATTTGTTCCCTTTTCACATTTTTCCTATTAAAATTCAATGTTAAAAAATAAAAGGGAACAAATTTCATATGGAATTTTTTTCACGATAGGGGTGAATATGCAACAACCGGTACGGAAAATGTTTAAAATTTTAACAACCGGTTCGAGGGAACCGGTCCAAACCGGCTGAATATCAGCACTGTTCATACCACTTGAAATATGTAAAATATTAAAGTACTTTTTTAAAGTAAATGTAAAATAATCTTCTTAAACCTAAGTTGTTGTAAGTCGCTTACATGTTTCCATACTTAACTATATTTTATTTACTGTAGTTTATCTTATTTTTCTGATTTGCTAGAATTACATAAATTATACATATTGAGCATAAGAGTATAATGTTTTTTTTTGTCTGTTCCTCAAAATAAAAAAATGAAAAAGAACAAATTCAATTTCCTTTACTAATGAAAGCGGAAATAAAGCTTGAAAGATTTTTAAGTGTTTTTATCTTCGTTTTTATACCCTACACCACCATAGTGGGGAGAGTATATTCGATTTGTGCTGATGTTTGTAACGCCCAGATATATTGGGCCAACACCCACCTTAAAGTATACCGATCGACTCTGAATCACTTTCTGAGTAGATTTAACGATGTACGTCCGTCCATCTGGCTGGCTGGCTGGCTGTCCATGTAAAGCTTGTGCGCAGAGTACAGCTCGCAATTTTGAAGATATTTCAATAAAATTTTGTACGTGATATTTTTTCGGCCCAGGGATAAACGGGATTGAAACTGGTGGAAATCGGTTTATTATTTCACCTGACCCCCATACAAATGTCCTCCAGAAATTGGAGTTTACTGATCATAAATGTTTTAATTATGCAAGTGTACAAACAAATTTCAAAACAAATGGGTGGTAAAAGAAGCAAAATCACATTTACAAATTTTGTGCAGATCGGTTCATAATTAGTTGAAGCTCCCACATAAGGCCCACTTCCGAAAATCACTTTAAAGAGCATAACTCTCTCAAACATTTTGATATCCAAATAATATTGAACGCAAATATATTTCGTATGTCTAAAAATAATACAGTCCAATTTTATTATGATCGTTATAGTCGTAGCTCCCATATAAGGCCCATTTCCGATATTTACTTTAACGATCATAAATTTCAAAAAAATGTTAGTATCCAAATGAAATTTAACACAAATAAGTTTCTTATAAAGACATAACGACACCTGATTTTATAATGGTCAGTCCATAATTATTCGAAACTCCCATATAACACCCTTTCCGTAATTCCATAAATCTTTTAAAAGTATTTGTATCGAGATAAAGTGTAACATTCATAATATTTATATTCACGGAAATCATGGTTCTAAATTTTTGGATGATCGGTCCGCAATAGGTTATATCTCCCATATAAAACCCATTTCTGAAAAATTGTTTTATACATATGGGTGTAGTGTATTATATGGTCGGGCTTAATCGACTATATTTTCTTACTTGTTATGTATATATTTTGTGAACAAAGAACCTTTTACTTTAGATGGCAAAAGATTTTAGTAATTGATTAAAGTATTGATACGATTCTAGTGTGGTAAACATTGGGGTTGGAAATTTCAATTGAAAAATTTATAAACTTGAATTATTTAGCTTTTGAGTTGTATTAAGTCTTTAAGCATTTAGAAGAGGGTAATTTGCTTTTTAGAAAATATTGCAATTTTTCTCGATTAGTTTTATGTATATATGAAAATTTTAATTTTAGAGTATTTCCTAATACACACAAGCGTCTTACAATAATACTAAAAATCATGCTATTGCAACAACTTTTATTTCATTAAAAGTAATATTTGTCTTCTCTTTGTGTTCTAAAGTTATCAGTACAATAATATCTTGTGCCAATAAATATGTAAATAGAAATTAATTTTCTGTTTTCAAATTTATATGAAAATCACATTATGCTAAATTAATGTAAATATTGTTAATGTTATAAGTACACATGTATGTAAATAATAACATTTAATCCTGAATCGTTAGGAATAATTAGTATGCATATGTTTCCAGTTAAATGTCTAAATTTAATTTTGTAATTTTATTTAACTCCCAAAATCAAACCAAAACATACTTACTATACACAATTAACAAATCAGATAATGTAATTTTCAAAAAACAAATTGCATTTCATGTTGCATCAACACACAGTTTTTCACACACCCTTATACATCTAATAGAGTAGAAATTATAACATCAAGTTTAATTTGTATTGTGTCCATTAAACTCGTATGTATCCACATTAAATGTGTAGTAGATTTTGTTGCATATAAAGTATTTGAAAACTAATTGATAAAAATTCATTTGAAACAAAATTCAATTCTGTACTAATTTTAAGATTGAAATGTGTTTGTGTGAAGTGAAAATTGTTAACGGCTTGTTTTTTAAGGGTATCTTTCAATTTAATATGAAACCTAAAATTTTCATAAATTTTACAAGAGAGTAAATTCATGCTAGCAAAAACTTTACATATTGTTGACCAGACAACTTACAGATCTACTAGAAAAAGTACTTATGTTTCTTCGCGCAATGTTCCAAAAGTAATCTGATGTAATTTTGCCAGTTTAAACCAAAAAGTTAATAACTTATTTGCATACTTAAAAGATTTATAAGCCAAGGGAGACTTAAGGTACGGTCACACTTGGCAAATATTCGCCGAAAAAGTAGTAACCACTAAATAAAATATGCTTTAACTCGCTTACTTATTAAAAAAAAAAAACTTTGGTTACTTAGGACAAGATACAACAAATACTCGTATTTAGTCCTATTATATGTGATGCTCTTTTATCTTGCAAAACTCCTGTAAGAGTAAACAACGTCAAACAAATTCGTACTAAAACAATTGGTTACGCTTTTTTATATTTGCCATGTGTGAACATACCTTAAGTCTCCCTTGGCTTCTATAAACAAAAAGGACACTGTATGTCGAAACTTGCCTGAGTGGTTTGCACGAACACGAGATATTATCAGTACAACTTGTTTTATTTCTAAGATTATCACAATGTTGTAAAGAAATTCAACTATACTTCCCAATAGTGGGCAGGACTTTATTTAGTTTCCCAAATAGCTTAGAAAAAATACCAATTATTTATTTGCTGTAACTGAAACATAATGAAGTTGCGTGTTTTCTATATATTCACGATCATTTCTCTTTCAATTATAATAAATTGATTACAATAAATAAAAAAAAAAACTCACAAATCCCTTAAAGAAAAAATCCCTTAAAGAAAAGCGTGCGGCACGTTGCTATGAAACAAAATGCTAAATTATTGAAAATTCGTAGCTTTAAACATGATTGGTTGTATTTCTTTTGGTCTGAAATATTAAAATGTACTCACGGCAGTCATGTTTTTTTAAGTTTAGGTTGGTATGGGCGCCCCACGCTTTTCTTTAAGGGATGTGTGAGATTTTGGCCATGTTGATTTAAAAGTTTATGTTGAAATATTCTTATTTTTTGACTTTTAGTCGATTTTTTTTAGTATTACCCCCTGGCCCACGATGTCGAACGATAACGTTCGCTTAGATAAGACTTAAGATACAAACTTGATTGTGGAATAAACAAACTTGATTGAGTAAAAAAATAGATACGATAAAAAGTTTGTGTCTTAAGTCTTATCTAAGCGAACGTTATCGTTCGACATCGTGGACCAGGGGGTTAATATTTATTTTGTGGTCACATCTGATCAATATATTAAGGTAAAGAAAAGCGTTTCTTAAAAATTTTTTTTTATTTATTTTTTATATTCATATAACAAAAAAAAATTTATATTCATATAACAAAACTTTACACTTGTTGATTAGTATTTACTGTTATGATAAATTTTGAAGTCTCTCCATCTCTTCCAATTATTTAATATTGCACGGTTTAGACCCTGTTAAATCAACCACATATTTCCAAAAAGATATCCCAAAATCTAACACACATATTAAAAATCACCTTCACACATTTAAAAATTTTTTTTTTTTTTTTTTTGCAATCATAACCCGTTAAAAACACCCAAAATCGTTATTTTTAAATACTTTTATTTAGTTTCACTTTAAAATCAAAACTTGTAACGGAATGCCAGCAAAGTTTTATCCATTTGCATTGAGTAAAAGGCGGTTAAATTAACGTTGCAAGATTTTATTTTTCGAAGTGGAGCTAAAGAAGATATCAGATATCTTTGACTTCAACTATAGGCAATTTTATTATTCTCAGAAATACTTTTGTACATCAATGTCTAAATAAAGTTACATTTTATATATGGGATACACTGTAATATTGATAGACTCTTTGGCACGTAATAATTGCTAGGAAAAATGGAAAAATAATTTTCACTTAATAAGTTGTTGAACTCAACCACAATCATTGCACAACAGTTTAGGGAACAATACAAATATATTGAATAAATATTCATTGTTTTGTTGTTTTTTTTTTTCATTCCATAACAATAAATTATTATCTTGGGTATAATCGGCACACTGATATGATAACGAGTATTAAATTTGCATAATCGTTTATTTTTTGGTAATAATAATCAATAGAAATATTGTACCAACTTGCAAACAAACAAAATCCCTAAACATATAATAATAAATAAGTTTAGCTTCAATATTAAATTCAATGCAAATTACAGACTACAAGTAACCAAATACACATAGAACATTTTCCAATTTATTAAGGGCTGCTGATTGTATGATGATTGTATTAATCAATAGATTATTTCGATAATAATTTTGGCCAGACAAATTTTATTAAAAGTCAACTGTGTGCAATATTATTTTAACAATAATTCGTTAAAAAACATGTTTTCAATTGTATTAAGTCTTGTCAGTTTAAATAGTTTAAAAATAGAAAAAATTAGACTAAGTGATAAAATACAAATTTTATGAACTTTGAATTAAATGTTTGCGTAAATTTTTTTAACAATAAATCTTATAATAATTCTAAATGTAGCCAACATAATTCATATCAAGTACATCTGATAGCATTGTTCTTGTATGTAGAAAAGTTTTCAAAAATTTTAAAGATTTCAGCTGAAAAGCAAACAATTTTGAAACTGATATTAATGATTGCCTTAAAATATAAGAACGAATAAACGTTTTCAGAAACAAAAACTAATGCAGAAAAAATTAATACCCTACAATTTGATAATTTTACGTTAATAAGTAAAGAGTGATTTTTTAAGAGCTTTGGTTGATTGCGTTAACAGCTTAAAGCACAAGTGACTGTTTAAAATGCTTTAAAATTTCACAATGCATACAGATTTGTGTATGTCGTGGATTCTTTTAGCAATATTTTAACAAACTGGTAGGTCTATTTATTTACTCTGGCCACGGATTTTATATTTTAAGACTATAATCGATTCAAATCTCTCTGCATGTGTGACAGTGTTATATATGGTATCGTCCTATTTAAACCAATTATCAGTAATATCTACAATATCATCAAGAGTTGCTAACTTCCTTCGATAGCATCTTTGTTTTTCAGAAGCCGTTTGAGTTTAAAAACCAAGTTAATTTATTTATCACTAATATTTCTTAAAAAAAATAAATATTTATTATTTTTAATTGAACTGTTAAATTTTTCAATTTTTGATAATTTTTTTCCTGAAGGTAGAAATTGCTTTTACAACATGAAATCTTATTAAAATTTGTTTGATAATTTTTCTTGGCTGAGCTGGGGATCGAACCTGGGTTGAATATACATGTTTCAAGAATCACCACATTCTTTCATCAGAATTCTTTGAGTTCTATCCTCTGCACCCATCTCAGGCTTATGGCAAGCCTTTACAAATACGCTGAATAAAACATATTTCGGGATTAGATAAAAAAAATCACACACATATCTTTTTCTTTTAAGTAAAACAAACAAAAGAAAGCCCATGCTCGATTTTCCGATTGATTCACTGTATATATATTTATATAAGTTTTGGTAATTTTAAATAAAACGCAATTAAAACTTTTGATCGTCGATGCACTTTCCATTATTAACAATAATAAAACGCACCGTTTTTTTCTTTTTGTTAAACACGTTAAACACAAAAATATGAATGTTTTTCACCCGTAGACTTTTTTATGACGACAAGTACAATGCAAACACATTTTTTTGTCAATTACACCCTAAGACGCGCAAATAATCGGCCGTCAAATAAAAAAAATAAAACTTTTTGATTTTCATCAATCATTGCCGAAAAATGTAGCCAAACAATAACGATAGCACGCACACAACTATGTAATTCTTGTGCTTATTTGATTGCCTCCAGGGTGCTTTATTAAGCTCATTAATTAATATTTCATAAATTGTTTTTTTTAGACTTTTGTTCATATTTTGAAATGCTTGATATAAGCATGCATGACTATTGTTGAAAATTATATATATACATATAAATAAGTATTTTGTAATTTTTATTAATTGTAACTTGAGACATATCAAAATGTAATAAATCCTTTAATGAAAAATATTTTCTTTCTAAAAATACAACATTACTAAAACATATATTATTCGAATGAAGATAATACACAATTTTCTATCCATTGTCTTTCTTGTGTTTTCCACGTATCAAATTAATAAGGAAATAGTTAACAATTCATAGTGACTTTGCAATTTTATATTTTCTTGTGGTAAATAATTAATTAGGGAATAGTTTACAACTTATGGTAAATTTGCACTTTTTTAATTTCCTTGTGGTAGGTAATATTTAGTAAAGTTTAATGTTAACATGAGAACGAAAATAAAAATTGGCACATTCACCATGAGTTGTTAAATACTTCTATATTATACCCTCCACCACCATATGTGGTGAATGAGGATAAGTTTGTCATTCCATGTGTAATATTAAGCCATATTCATCTGAGACCCAAAAAAGTATATATTATTCATCCTTATGGAAGTCGATTGAGCCATGTCTATCTGTCTGTCTGTCTTTCTGTTTGTGTAAAACACTCTCACGTCCAAAACACACAAACAAAATCAACAGGGTTTACAAAAATTCGTTTATAATTCTCCTAAGCAGCTTGCTATTGAAAATCAGCTAAATCGTTGTTGCACAACAAAAGTTATGGACTAAAATGTAAGGCAACCTCATTAAAAATTTGATATTTTTAAAAATTTTCCTTGCAATTTTCTTATATATGCTGCAGGTATTGTCATGAAATTTTATACACGTTTTTTTATGATAAAAGAAGAAAGTGTGAAGAAAAACGTAAGAATTGGCCCATGATTTCTCATAGCCCTCATACAAAAACCTTCGCGAAATACGGCTTAATAATAAATAAATACCTATAAAATAAGTACCATGTAAAAAGAAATCGCAAAACGATATTTTGTTTTGTTCAGTCAATGTTTGACCATAGACCCTATATAAAGTCCACATATAAAATTCATTTAAATACGTATAAATCTGGTGCAAATATAGTAGTTACCATGTTAAAGTTCGACATAAATAATTCTTTTAGATATATAAATTGTTGTACTAAAATTTATAAAGGCAGAATTAGTCTCTACTTTCTGTTCCATTCCGAATCAGCTGACTTGATTCTGTTAAATAGAAAATGTGTAGAAGTCGTTAGTTGTTTTGTTACTTTCCATGCCGTTGCGGACGAAACTGTTGAAAACAAAAATTTGCTCAATAATTTTAAGTGACAGCACAAAACAGCTGAAAACTGCACTGCAACAAATTTTTGGTTTATTACAAAAATTTTCAATTTCTTTGAATTTAATTAAGTTTTTGTATAAAAGTTATAAAAATATAAACAGTAAACGATGGATGACGAAAAACTCATTACTTTAGGCGAAAGTAATGACATATTGTATAATAAAAAAACTTTGATTTGTATTTTTTGATTTATTTTCGCGGTGTGTTTTCTGTTTACCTAAAACTGCTGATACGTTTATACGGAAAAACTAACTACACAAATTTAACAACACATCGACACGGAACAGAACAGCAATAGAAAGTAAAGACTAGTGAATCCTTAACGATTGGTCCATAATTGGTCATATTTCCTATATAAGGACCACATCGGAAAAAGCCATTTATCTTTATATATTTTTTATAAATATTGGATTCTACTTAAAACTTTACACAGATCATTTACATATACACAAAAATTAGACTACAGAAATTTGTGAATTTCGGTCTATATTTCACCATATTTACCATATGAAGCGCTCTTACGAAAATCACTTCATTGATCTCATTGATTTCGTATGTCTTAAATATACTGTTATTATGTTGAAATTCACTGTTCGAAAATTTTAGAAGATCGGCCCATAATTTGTTCCGAAAAAATTTTAAACTCACAAAAATCTCTAATAAATATCTATATCGAACCAACTTTTATATGAACCAGAAATTGTAATCCACTAATATCGGTTATACGGCAATTATGCTACTGAATTTTATAGCAATCAGTCCTTATTTAGCAATAGCTCCCAAATTAAGTCCACTTCCGAGTACCAACCATACAACTCTTGTAAATAAAGTTATTAAGATGAATTTCAACCAATTCACATTACTGGATACTGGATTTAGAAGCTTTAAGTCCATAATCAGTCTGTTTCTACTTTGCCACCCACATATCTCTTGTAAATAAAGCTACTGAGATCAAATAAAATTCGTTAGATTCGTAAAATTGTCTATCAAATAATATATTTATGTGCATATGTATAAAATGCTAATTAGTACTAATTAGTATTAAAAACACTAAATAAGGATATTCTAGCCCTATAATTAGTGTTGTTTTGTATTTCTTATTATATTTGGGTGGAAGGTATTTAAGATTCGGCACAGCCGAATATTGCACTCTAACTTGTTTTTAAAATATTTTTCTTTTGCCATTTTAAAGGTTTGACAACATAAACATACGACTTTGCTCACAATTGTTTTCACAATCAGATTGTAGTATGATACAATATACAACATACAACATCACTTGTGAATTGAACAATAAATTCACATAAAATAAACTTAAAACACATCTAAAACAGAAAATAAAAAACAATAAAACATGTTGAAAAAGGAAGTGAAAACATGTTTAAGTTGCCATTTTATCAACAAGATAGACAGAAACGAAAATAAAAAAAAAATGTTTATATGTATATTGAGTTGCTGCTGCTGTTGACTAATGTTAAAAATGTTGGTCATTGTTTTTATGTCTTTGGTTTGCCTTCAAGTTGTCATCAAAAACATTTTGTAACAAAAAGAAACATCTAAACGAGCAGCCAGCTATATTTTAAGCAAATTTTCCCCTCACATTATTCTCTTTTGGTTTTCGGTTTTCATTTCTTTTACTCTACATTTCGTTTCAGGTTATCTTAGGTTTTAAATGGCAATTGTAACAGCAACAGCTAAAACTTGGGATTTTAGAGTATCTTGTATTAGTCTATCAACCATTTCCTTTTTCGTTTTGCTGCTTGTTATTTTCTATGGTATCTTTTCGTTGTGAGCTTTTCATTTACACTTACAGTTATACATTTTCTCTTCCATTTGGCTCATTATTATTTCAAGCACATTCACATCATTCCCCGTTAACGCCTTAATCATACAAATCTATGTCATCCTACATTATTACGCATAAATCCTGTTGTTTGTTACAAACTTACGCATCCTATTGTAATTTATACAGGATATTATATACCAAAAGATATTCTATTTAGAATTTCTTAAAGCTTTAACGAAACTAAATAAATTGTTGCTGATTCTGACTGTGTACTGTAGCAATTTATTTGACTGCGGCTGTTTGCTGCATGTATTTAATCCTCTCATTTTATCTTGTATTTAAGTTCAAGAACTCTGGGTGTGTTGTACATGTCAGTTTAGATTTCTTTATTTTTTCATTTATATATGTATGTATGTACATTTTTTATGTTCCTGATTTTATGTTACGGAAACTATTGATTTATTTATTATTTCATGATTTGAAATATAAAATATTATTTATTTAAGGATTTTTAACATCAAAGATTTTTTATGAGCTTAGGGCTTGTTTATATTGGATAATAAAAAGCTTTAAAAAAATATATATGTTTGTGCTTTTAATGTTTAACTATTTAAGAGAAGTAAAATATTTTATAAGCCAAAAAACTTAAAATTCAATATGGGTTATTGTATACTTGAACATTTAATTTCTTTCCTTTTATTGAGGTTAAATGAAATCTTATTAGGCTTATTTATTATCATAAGGGTATGTTCACAGTGTCCAATTGTTACAATAAATTTAAATTCACTATGATATGTAAAAGCTACATTTCGTAAGCTTCGTGCACATAATGTTGCTTCTGAGACCGATATTAATAAATTGGTCTATTAGTAGATTTGGTCTATTGTTTGGTAGCATTTGCATTCTGAACGTGTTTCTGTTACAAAATAAAATCTTAATGACTTTTTTAAATAAATAAAGTTTTGGTTAGCCGCTTTAATGTTGCATAATCAACACCATACAAATCTTAATCTTAAGTAATAAGTAAGTTCATAAGAAAACCAAAATTGACATTATTTTATTGATTATTTTTATAATTAAATATTGTAACATTAAAAAGCCAGCAGAGCTTTTAAGATTAATACGATGGTTTCTCATATATTTCAACTTTTCATTATCACATACCAATGGTGAAACTTTAATCCATAAACAAGTGTAATTTAACAACCTCTTCCATTTTAGCGGTATTTAATAACTTAGTGGCTGTTACTGTCTGTTCTTGATTAATAAACACACTTTTACAAGTCTTCACTTTAAGAAACGAAATTAAATTTAACTGTTATTGCTTTTGTAGTAAAACCCCCACTGAAAAAACCAGCAGTTTAGGCTCCTAATCATAAACACAATCGATCTAAATAACGTCAAAGGAGCTAATGAAATAAGAATACTACTACCAACATACTCGTATACGTGGCTTTATAAAGAACATGGCTGACTAGTACTACGATACTATGTAAAAACATTGCAAAATTGTTGCTCACCAGTTTTATTTATTACTGAATAAATATACAAATCAAGCCTAGAGGTAAATGTCTGTGGAGGGTGTTTGCTCAAAGAGGAAAATTTATATATTTTCAAATCATTATAAATACTCCAAGGAATAAAAAAAACAAGTTGTTGTTTCATTTACGAACCGTCTTAAAAATAAGAACTTGTAAAGAAAAGAACAAATTCCCAAGAAAACACTAAAGCAATTTAAAATTATCTTTTTGATATATCGTTCGCTTATTGAACAAACAAGTCAAGTCCTTTTTCACAATCTTTTACAACAGACACAAACAAAGTTTTATAATAACTTGTTTTAAATAAATTGTAATCTGCGGATTTTGACTTAGTTGATATGATGGAAAATAAACACTGTTTAGAAAAATTATTTTTTATTTATTTATTTATTAAAATATAATTTTTTTTTAGTAGACTTAACACGTTTTCTATTATTTTCCCGTTGTTATTTGAATAAAGGTCTTGGAGTAGAAAAAGTATTAAAAAAAATGCTGTTTCTAAATCTATATACAATTTTATATGGCGTATACGAGTTTAACTGAAGATAGATTCCAGGAGCTGTGTTGGTCCTAAATTAGTTACCTTGGATATGTAATTTTTTGCAACTCTTATAATTGATATATAATTGGCCTGATTTCGGCTTCTTTAAAGTACTAAATATAATTATTGACCGATTTTGTCATTAGAAGTGAAATATTTTTAAGTAATATATTTTCTAGGTCCAAAAATAAACGATTAATTTGTTTTAAAAGTTGAAAAAATAAAAGATTTTTGCATTTTTTTTTGCAAAAGATTGCCTTCAATTTGTTTATATTAAAAAAAAACTTTTTTTAAAGAATATATAAAATATTTCTTACTATAGTTTTTTTGACAATTTTTTTTTATTAATATTTCAGTAATTGTTCAAGCCTAACGTCTTTTTTTATTAAAATAAAATTTTCTATATTTCTTTGTGTAGCATCTTCAAGAAACATTTTTTTATTTTATAAATTTAAAATTTATAAAATTTTTGATTTGATTTATAAATTGTTTGAAATTGTTTGAAGTAGCGAAATATCGGAAATAAACAATTTTATTTTAATAAAAAATGACCTTACGCACTCTAGGCAACCGTCCTTTTAAAATAATTTAAAATATGGAAGACTTGGGATGACAACAAATTACGTATAAAGCCGTTGAATTTTAAACAGGAAATTCATTATTATGCACCTGAATTACTTTATCAATTCAGGGATGGTTCCAATTAAATATGAACCACCTCCTGAGTAAAAAAATACAACAATTGTCCAAAGAAATTCCTATATACATATCTATAATTTTCGCAAATATATTTACCTTTGCAAATAGCTTTTGAACGTCGTATTATAAAATACAAAAATAACAATCTTTATATGTGTGTACATATATCAAATTAAAAAAAATTTCAGTTCTGACGATTTTTTCAAATTTCTATTTTCCTTTTATAAAAAAAAACAGTTGTCACAAACACAATTGACACAGTATTCAACACAAAATGTTTCTTAAATAAAATTTTTCAAAAGCCAAATAAAGTTTGTTTCAAAGAATATCTGATAAAAAAAAATTAGTTTAAACAAGTAGAAAATTATCAAGTGAATACCATTAATTATGCGACCTCACAAACGGATTTGATGGACAAAGCCATTTAGTACAACACAAGGAACATCAAAATCATCATCATCCGTTGCACATATTGCCATAAGAAGGCTAACTTTTTTTGCAATAAATGCAATACTCTAATTTTCCAAATATAAAAAAAATTAAATATTGTATTTAGCAACTGTACTTTTAAAAGGACACCCGATTCCGGGAAAACTATAAGAAAAAAAGTTGTATAACGAACAATTTTAAGAAACCCATGAACATTTAAGTTCAGAAAAAAAATTTAAGTTTAAAAAAAAAAAAATTCCGGCGCTATATGGGTTAAGCTTGAACAATTACTGAAATATTATACAAATATCCATATCGAATTGAAATTTTAGACAGATCAGTTATTTTTAATTAAATATATTATTATTTGATTTTGTAAAGGTCAATTTGTAATTGGTAAAGCTACCATATAAGAGAATAATTTTCAAGAATAAAAAAGCTCTTAAATATATTGTTATTCAGCTGAAAATATCGTTCAGAATTCAACATAAGACTAAAATATACAGGCATGTGATGGAAATCGAAAACGAAAACGAATGAGTTTTGGAAGTACATTTTATTGCATTTCTAATCTAATTTTAAAATTTTTCTTTTAAGATTCTCTTTAGTAGCACAATATCTTTATATTTTATGTGATAAAATTTTTTCAATACAGAAATATTACGAAAAAATTGAATTCTAAAACTCATTCGTTTTCGTTTTTGATTTCCATAACATACTTGATAGTAAATTATTTTATGACGATTGTTCCATAACATGCAATAACTCGTAAAAATATCGTTCTCACTAAAAAATGTAATACAAATTTGTTTCAAGTATGCATAGATCACTTTATGAATTTCAAATATAAACTCTTGTTCAATGTTGAGATCAGCACAACCATTTGGGTGCGGCATTGGTTTAAAAAATTACAAAGTTATAGCTAAATAATGTTTTAAATCTTGTCAATAATTCAATTTGTCAAATATCAGCATAATAATAGTATCGTCGAGCGTATATTGTCGAAAATGAACACCAACCTAATATTATTTATCACAAAACTTTGATTGCACAGTCCTGTTTGCAGGTTTAGTTTATTTTTTATACTTTCTGTTTAACATTACCTGCAAGAAAAATGAAACAAAAAACGCTTAATATCATATAAAACAGACAAGGTAAAAAAAGTTTTTAGTATTTTTTCTGTATATTAAAAGTATCTGTAAAGTGCTGTTTTTGTGAATTTGTATTTACATATGTAACTATGTCCATGTATATTGTGTTTCAATGAAGCCACAAAAAGTCAATGTTAAGCAATTAAAGGGAAATTTATTACTACTGTTGGGTGTTGAAGATAAAAAAATTTATAACTTTTATTTTCAAATGTCACATAATAATGGGTGTTTTTTTTACAGGTTTGTTTTTCGAAAAGAGATAAAACTGGCATTTTGTGGTCAAATCTGGCAACTCTAATGTCATTTATGTTCAGTTTGGTTTGCCATTTCATCGTGAACAGGTTGACAAAAGAACAACGCTTGCAAATCGTGCAAATTTATTTCGAAAATAACGGTTCAGTTCGCGAAGTTTACCGCAAGCTCCGTCCATTTTATGGTCGACATAATCGTCCATCAGAGCAATTAATTCGGTTAACCATGGATCGTTTTCGCACTACGTTTACTCTATGTGATAATACGCATCCGCAGAGACGTCGAACAGTGCGCACCGAAGAAACAATTGCCGCTGTAGAGCAAAGTGTTGAAGAGGACCCGAATTAATGGTGAGCGGTATAGAGCCATGATAACCGACTATTTTGTTCCCGAATTGGATGGCATGAATGTGGATGAGTTATGGTTCCAACAAGACGGCGCTACATGCCACACAGCGCACGCCACAATCGATTTATTGAAGGAAACATTCGATGAGCGCATAATTTTGCGGAATGGACCTGTCAATTGGCCACCAAGATCGTGTGATTTGACACCATTGGATTATTTTCTGTGGGGATATGTGAAGTCGCTCGTCTACGCCAACAAACCAGAAACGTTAGGGGAATTGGAAGCCAACATTCGTGGCGTTATTGCCGACATACGGCCCCATATGGTCGAAAATGTGGTTGAAAATTGGACCTGTAGAATTGGCTTAAATTGGCATAAAATTATCCTTCCAATAAAGCCAAATTGATTGATTGTCATTAAAACGATTTTCTTGTGTTTTATTTCAATTCGAAGTTCTATACCTCTCAAAAAAACACCCGCTATGTTTATTGAAAAAAGTAAAATATTGCTAAACAATTTAGACACTGTACGAGTATTTTAGACAGTTTTGTTATGTGTAGTGGTAAAAAAGTTAAAAAAATGTTGTTTTTAACTTATAGATAGTGTACGATATTTGAATAAAGTTTCAGTGATTGAAATAATAAAGGTTAGAAGCAATACACTTTTATAAATTCCTTTTTTAGTGGCTTTCATTTATATAAAGTGTTGTTCACACGATAAAAAAATGTCAAGTCAAGGTACTTTCCCGTAAAGTCGCATAACCTATGAACAAAATGAGACATAAATCATGAAAATCGATGAACGCGTTTCTTATGTCTAATTTTGTTAATAGGTAATGGAACTTTACCCTTTTGGATTATTTATGAATTACAAATAAAAAAAATTAAATTTTTTAGGCAAAAAATAGTTTTTTTCTTCATACATTTATTTATAACTGTGAAACTGTTGCTTATGTAGCGAAACGTTGTATGAACATATTAAAGGATTTTAATTTTTAATTTCTTCAAATTTGTTTCAGCTTATTCGGACTAGTGCTTCTCGAGTTATGACAAACAAAAGAGCCTAAAACGTGAAAAATTCCCCTATACGAACTTAGCTAACTTCAAATTAGCTTTTAAATTATTATGTCATGTACCATGACCAAACGAATGATGCAGAGGTTCTTCTTTTGGGGCTACTTTCATAAACAATTATCAGAATTGAGTCCCGAATCAATCACCTGAAAAATGTTGTACTGCGTAATTTTTAACCACAAATTAATACCCATTTATTAATATTTCAGAAGAAACTATAATTCATTACAAAATATAATACAAAATAGCTATATAGTTTAAACTCTGTGGCTTAATATGCCTTACGGCGCTGAGGCCGAAATTGAAATGTATTTAAAATATTTTGTACAAATAAATTTTTTCTGTAGAAAAGTTTTTTCTATAGAAAAAAAAATAACTACAAGATTTTAAAATAATAATAAAGAATACACGCAGATTGTAAACGCACGTAAATTTCATTCTATTTCTACAACACGTACAAAGAAATATGATAATTCTCGTATTCTATTTCTCAAAAAACGGTGAGTTAAATAGATGATATTTACAGATTGATAATGGACAATGAAGATTGCTGATGTCGACCTTGGCATTCCAATTTGCCAATTATTCCAATACGTTACAATAGTATTCTTAAAAATTCGAACTACTAGCCTGAATAAAAACTTCTCTCTTATTAAGAACTAATATTTAGTAAGGTCACAGTGTACTATTTTTGACCTCTCTGCTTTTCAGTTATTTTTTTTTTTATTCCATAGAAACTCCCTTTGGTATTTTAATAACACTAGCAAACAGTTTACACAAAGTTTTTTTTTTGTGTCATGTACTTTTGTTCATTCGTTATCAACCATTTAGCTTTTTTGTCCATTTTAATTAGCAACTCATTTGAATAGGCTGTAATTTTGTAACTGTTTTGTTGGGTTTTTGTCTCGTTTCTTTGTTATTTTTTTTTACAGATCAAGTTGATTGTCGTAATTGTCTTGACCATTTACATAAAAATTCATTAAAAATATTTCTTTTGTTTTGTAATAATATAGAGAATGAAAAATAATATCAAGTAAATACATTTTCTATAAAAATTCATTAAAAATAATGGCATATTTTATAAAAAAAAAAAAACAATATTAAATGTAGATACGTAGGTATGCCAATTTGCCTTTGTACAGTAAAGGTTAATTTGGTAGTCATATTTGATTGCTTACGTAACTACTTAAGGCATATAAAAGTGAGTTTAGAATTTTATGCATTTTGAATTTAAGAAAATAGTGGTTCATTAAGTTCCAGAACAAACTTAGTAATGCGCTAAAACGCTACATTCTACTTGCACTTAGCACTACTGACACTATAGGAAGTTAAAACTTAAAAAGAAAATAATCTGGGGGGTTACTCCGTATTTCGATTCGAAATCAAAAGCTTTCGAAATACAATGTAAAAATTATACAAATTCGAATGATTTTCTTTTCGAATCGAAATACGGAGTAACCCCCCTGAAGATAATATTAATACGTAAACGGGAAATATTAAATAAAATTTGCATTATTAGATTTTGCTAAAATATTCAGGATTTAATTTTTAGACGATGGAGAACAATTTTAAATATTGAAATCACCGAAAATCGGAAATGTCCATTTAAGAACAATGAACAGCAAATAATTGTTAAGTTGCATTTTTCATACAAATAGAGCGTAGTCAAGAAATTTTTTATAAACAAATTTGAGTTTCATTTATATCATTTTCATCTGTCAAACCATTTTGTTTTCATAAAAACAGTACATACAATATTTTGTTTGTATTTCCTTTTTTTCTATTTTAAATAATTTATTTCAAGTATATAGTTAGTGCTGTAGCATTTAAAATGCTTCATATTGTATTGTCTTATCGATTTTTGTTTCATGATTTACTAATAATTCCACAGTGTATATTTGAATAAAATTTCGAAAATAAAAATGTAATGGATTAATGAAAACAGTTTGAGGGCATATGATAATTTAAATATTTATTACAAATTGCATTTGTTATTGACATTTAATTTCGTAAATAAACAAAAGCTTAAATAAATAACAATATTCTAGCAAAATATAAATTAAGTGCTTTTAAATCTAATTTAACACAAGGGTTTAAAATTAAAAGCATTGTTTAAATAAAATCCGTTTATACAACAGAAATTGTAGAAAACGCTAATGTCAAAAAATAAAATAAGTTGAAATATCATAACTTAATATTCTATTTTTGTGATATAAAATTGAAACGCCACCGAAGTTAAATAATTAAAAAACAATGGCTATAAATCTAGCTTTGATTAATGCGCCTACTCTCCACCAGAGGCTCTGCAATACTGGGTACAGTGAAATAACTCCCAAATGAAATAAGTGCCAATGGAAAAATTAAATAAATCCCAAAAATTTTTCCATACAGATTGGGACTTATTTCATTATGAATTGGGACTTATTTCATAATTTTTGTTGGGAGTTATTTTATTTGGGCGGAAGGATTTTCTTCTTTATGGTATACAGAATACCGGCTTTGCATTGCACAAAATGCTGGCTTCGCATAGTACAGATTCCTTGTATTACCGGCCTACGGCCGAGCGGAAGGATTGGGACTTCATTTTTGCCTTTCGAAGTTATTTAATTTTTTTCAGTTGGCGTTATTTCATTTTTCATCGGACTTATTTCATTGGAACTTATTTCATTTAGGAGTTATTGCACTGCACCGCAATACTGTACTATTAATAAACATAACGCTCAATTACCGTGTTGACATATGATAAGATTTTCTCTCCTTTCACCACCTAATCTTCTTCTACCTATCACCTTTCCAAAGAAAATAATACCATTAATTAATTAATAATAGGCTTATAAATTGCTTGAGTGTTGCTTCTCTTAAAAAAAATACAATATATGAATAGTCTTTAAATTTACACCTCTACTAAGTTGTTTGTTAAAACTACAGATTAAGGTAATCTAAATGTCTAAAAGCATTAGTTTGCCCTTTCTCTGTACGAAGTAATTCAGCTGTGGTGAGAACTGTAATTATATAAAACTGTAATCAATTCAAATTTTCATCGCAAGTGGCATTTTAATGCTATGCAGTTCTTTAAATGTTATTTTTAGTAACTTCCAAAAAGGGAAATTTTCAAAAAAAAAAAAAAAGTCTAAAAATAATCTTATTCGGAAGGCCAAATTTACGATCACTTTTTTTATTTTGCGAATTATGACAAATTAGGTAAATTACGACTTCTACTGCATACAACCCAATAGGTTAATAACACACGATCTTCGCGACCAGATCACAGGCTCGGAATGCAACATTAGGTATTAAAAATTCGTTCGAGAAGAACTAGCTAGTTTTTTTTTTGGAAAAATCATATTTTTCAGACAAAGCCCACTGTCATTCATGTGGACACAAAAAATTACAAGATTTGGGCTTCTAAATATTTTTAAATGACGTAAATGTGATGTTATGAACTAAATGCTGGTGTAATATTAATGATACGGATATCAGTGACATATGGTTCTAATAGGTCATTGATTACACAGGAACCGAAACAATGAAACCAAATCTGCTGATTGCATAATTTCTAAATATTCAGCAGTTAGCTTCCCGATCATGCGATTTAACATCATTGAATTATTTTTTGCTGGGTTATCTTAAAGATAGAGTCCAAAGAGAGACAATCGAATGGATTACGGCGATAAAACACAAAATCCGTGATGTATTTATAAAAATATACCCTTTATTTTACGTAAATATAATTAAAAAAAAAATAATAATTTAATGAAAATTAAATTTAATGAATTAAAAATTATCAAAAATTGAAAAATTAACAGTTCAACTAAAAATAATAATTGTTTTGAAAAAAAGTGATGTTACATAGATACTTATATTGTTTAATTTCAACACAATTCACTGACAGATAAATAAAATATAAATGAAAGCAAGTAGGGCAATAATAAATATTTATTGGGCTTTTTTGTATAACTTATTATAAACACCACCTTAAGGCATCACTAGTGCCAGCAATTGAAACAATTTGAGTTAATTTCAATTTGAATGTCACTGGAAAATGGTGTAATGTTATATTGTTAAAATAAAATAATTACAATTACTAAAATATTAATGAAAAAGGTCAAATAAACTATAATAACGAAATAATTACAATAGAAAACATATAATAATGTTTTATTCGGCTAAGAATAATTTTAAATAATTCAAATCAAAAGCAGATATGATTAGTGAAGTTTTTAAAAATTAAATTTGATTAAACTTATGTACAAACTTTTATACCCTACGTCCACAAACATTAGTCCAACACCCACTTTAAAATATACCGATCTGAATCACATTCTTAGCATGTTTAACGATGTACGTCCGTTCGTTGGTCTGGCGGGTTACCTGTCCATGTAAAGCTTGTGCGCAAAGTACAGGAAATTTCTCCACAAATAAATTTTACATGAAGTTCAGAACTGACCATAGCTCGCATTTAAGGCCCACATTAAAAAATCAATCTAGAGATCACAACTCCCTTAAAAATATTGGTGTCCAAATAATATTGAACATAAATATGTTTAAATATATTTAAATAATTTACCCTAATTTTTTGATGACCGGCTCATATAAGAACCACTTCAGAAAAGCTCTTTAACTTGTATAAAACTTTTAAAAAAACTTATATAGATATCAAATTTAACACAAAATTATAAGCACAGAAGCCATACCACCAAATTTTTGGATAATCCGTTCATAACAGTTTATAGCTCTATATTGCTCTATATTATGTGTAGGGTATTATGTGGTCGGGCTTGACAGACTATAGTTTCATACTTGCTTTGTTTAAATTTGTATTAATTTTTCTTTAAATTTTTCATTTACAATTTAAACAATAAAATCTTACAAGCTATATAAAAACTCAATCATTGAAATATTTGATCAATAAAAACAGCCTATTAAAATTTATTTCAACACAAATCTCAATTTTCTATAAGTTCAATGCAAAACGACGCATACGTCTCATGACAAATGATCATCAGTCAGCTTATTCATAAAACGAAAAGTTAAACGATAATTAATGTAACTTTTATACCGAATGATTTTTATTGAAAATAATTGTACTCGTGTGTGTTTGTATGTAAATTTAAAAACAAATATAATAAAATTATAAATAAATGGACTGATTGATATAATCATATCAATTAAATTTTTAAGTAGCAATCACACAACCAATTATCCAAGCAGGAATATTAATGTAAATATAGTGAAGATGAAATAAAGTTTGTCATTTAAAATATAAATGCAGAAAAAACATGTTTGATGTTTCCAACATTGCATAGTTTTTATTTTATAAATTTTAATTGTTTAATGAGTTACAAATATAATTTAATTTTACTTTTAATACTCGTCGCTTTTAGGTACTGTTTTATTGTTTTCATATAACAAAAACAAATGTTTAATAAAACAAAACTTATATAAATAATTCAGTAACTTTATTATTGGTTATTGGTACATAGATTAACACATGATTGTGTTAAATACTGCATTTTATTTGTGTTGTTTTACAATTCGCCAAGAGATTAACATTAATAAACTTTCAGCAATACGTGACAATTTAAAGAGTTATTTTGCGATGAATGAAATCATGTTTTCTATAATAAATAAATCTATTAATTGTTCGTTATTTTTTAAGTAAAAAAATATTTTTTAATTATTTTTCAGGAAATTGTTTTTTTTTTTTGCCTAAAGATGCTACACAAAGAAGTACCGAAATATCGAAAAAGACCTTTAGCTTTAACAATTATTGGAATATTAATAAAAAACGTCAAATAAACTATAATAAGAAATAATGCATAAATATTTTAAAAGTGTTTATATCGAAATAAAATTTAACACAAACAAGACTTATAAACAAACCTCATGCTACTGAATGTTTGGATGATGGGTTTATAATGGAACATAGCGCTCATTTCTGAAAAACTGTTTTTGCACATATACTGGGTGTAGGGTATTATATAGGTGTGGTCAGGTTTGACTGAATATACTTGTGTATTTTCGGTTTTATATCTTTAATATAGCTTTTGTAGCAACGGTAAATATTATTTTAATTCAAAAATCACTCAACCCAATGTGCGTATGATTACTATTTATTTCACATAGTTAACAAATATTGATCATACGTACGTAGAGATTGTATTAATTTTGAAATAAAAATTTAAGAGAATTCTACTAAAGTTATTGATATCTTAATGAAATTGATTATGATAAAATAATAAATAAAACTTATTGTTTGTTTTATTTATTAAATAATGCAGTTACATTTTATTCAATCATCGAAATTTTAATTGATTTAAAAATGGCAAAGTTACTGAAATTCTGAACTTTGAAATTCTTGAACGTATTAATTAGATAAGGAAACACTTTAAAAGGGAAAACAAATTTTAAACTTTAAAATTCTAAAACATAGGTATTCAGTTACGACTGTAACTTAATACCCTATATTTTTCATAAATTTTTAACAAAATTTACTAGAGTTTTAAATTTGCATGAACACTAGACAACCTACATTGCTGAAACTAAAACTTTAAGGTTTGCGGTAAAAAACTTTGTGACTTTGACAACTTAGTTCAAACGTGTCTATAGGAGTTGTTGCTAAATCTAAACGTTGCTAAAAACTTATTTTTTTTTAATTTAAAAGATTCTTGTTCTTCAAATAAAAAAAATACCAAGACTGGAAATTGAACCAACAAAATGATGAATATGTTAAGTGAAATAATGTATGTATGGGTAGAAAAGGAATTTGTTAAAGGGAAATGTATCCTTTTTCATGTGTCTGTTGTTGTATCTACTTGTTTAAGCACGTGTTTCCTTCCGTCCGCTCTTACATTTACCAGGGAGTTGTATTAAAAATCCTCCGGTCATATTTCTATGTTCGTAATTAGAAACGTAAAATAAATAAATTCTGTCTGCTTAAAAATGCTTGTTAAACACGTTTGTCATTTTAGTAATGCTTTAGAAAAGGTAAAAGCAACCGTCAACATCATAAATATGGTTTATGTAGAAAATAAAGATTTGAGATAAGAAAACTGTACATATTTGTGAACAAAGATAATTTACTATTTACTATTTTACAGGCCTGAAGTTAATTTTCTTCTTTATTTAAGGAACTCATCCATGCCTAAATACAGATTGTATTCTGCTTAGATGTTGTCAGGTAGGATTTACTGCTACTACAGCTGTAAGATAAAAATGTGTGCTTAGCTAATACTTTAATTAAAATTTCTATTAATTTTAAGCGATATAATTATTCATTCATAATTTGACTTTTTTTAAGAAAAATATGATTTTGAATATAAAATATCTCTTTTAAAATCTAAAATTTGTTTACTGCAACAAGCACAGTTTTTCGGCGTAAAAAATTATAAAGGGAATTAATTTGAAATGTTTGATGTATTTCTTTAGTCAGGCTCGAGTTCATTAAATTTAATTTTCATTAAATTATTATTATTTTTACTGAAGGTAGAAATTGTTTTTAGAACATGAAATGTTATTAAAAATTTATTGATAATTTTTCTTGGCTGAGCTGGGGATTGAACCTGGGTTGAATTTACATGTTTCGAGAATCACCACATTCTCTCATCAGAATTCATTGCGTTCTAACCTCTGCACCACTGCGGTGCCTGCTAGCCAACAGACAAACATCAAACTTTTCACCAGTGTTACCGGTGGTTCGAAATTTGCTGTAAATATAGTTTTTAAATTTTATTTACAAATTTTTTTAACTGTAGGATTTAACCGTTTTTGTCAATTTTTAATAGATTAAAAATTATATTTTCTTCAGGTTTAAGGTCACAATTTCTTAGAGAAAATTTTTATTTGGCTTGAGTTCATTAATTTAATAATTCAAAGAATACAATTGTAAAGTAATATTTCTAAAAAAATGGCACACTGGAATGCATGTTCTACCCTGTCAAGGGCGTCATCAGCACAATTTATTTTCTTTATATCTTATTTCTTCTAGTCGTGCCAGAAATACACTTGTTTTACGTGGTTTATATCTCTGTCTACTTTGGGCAATCTCCAACTATAATATTCATGTACGAGGCTATGATTGCGGAAGTGATTATGATCATTATTCAAAGTTCTTTTATTTAAATTTAACGAGCCTTCATTTACTCATGTGGCTGATGTTCCGAGCTTATTTACATGTAACCTGTAACAATTCTTAATGCAGCACTATATCAGCATTGTATGTGTCTCTACTGGGTATCATTTAAAAAGGTGGCTACATTGGAGCATCAAAATTGATCACAGACCGAGCAATCGACTTGTAGGTAGCCCATAAATTTGCTTTATTCATTCCCCATGAATGCTTTCAGTTACCGTTCTTGGAACCTGGTTTCTACTTTGTAATTTGTGCGAAATTGCAGTGTCATGAGTTGAGTATGTAAAGTGGTTGTTCACAGTTCAAATTTCAACATTGCCTCCTTCGTCCTACTGATGAAGTTTTTTGTCAAACACTTCGTTGCGGAGAGTTGTAAATGCCGCGTAATGAAGATATTGTTTATTTATCCAAGATATTCATTCAACAAAACGCCTATTTCGTCAATTTTGTTGTGCATTGTGTAGTTTTTTTTTTGTATTTCTATTTTCTTAATATTTCTCTAAAATCTTAATAATTTGCAAATTAATGGTAATTAGTTGCAAATTTAGTTCCACTGAGAATACCTAAAAAAGTGCAAATGCTTTGCGTCCAGCTATTTCACTACTTCGATTTCAAACTCAACGCATAAAAATTGACATTACTGTAGGAATGGCATTTAATGAAATGCTTAATGCTTTTTAATGATAAGAAGAAAAAACAACTTAAAAACAAATAAAAACAAAATTGGCAATATCGTTCTCATTATTTTTCAAAGCTAACTAATATGTTTCATATTATTTATGCAATTTACTTGACCATTAAAGAGATTAAAAGTTTATAAGTAGAGATTCTGCATAGGACCATCAGCAGTTTGACGGGTAGAAATAGCAAAGTTTTTTTTATGTTTTTATTCTTGCATCATTGCAAGAACCCGTACTTATTATTATTTATTTCAATTAACAAAATCTTATCAGACGACAAAAACACTTGTTAAAATCGAATGAAGTATTCCAAAATTATTCGATCCTAAATATTGCTGATGACGAACTATAAAATTATTTTTGACAACACATTATTTAAATATATTTCTCATAAGTTCAACCACAATTTCGAAAACTTTTTTTTTTGCATAAATATTACTGATAATCTGATGTTTAAGCACTTGTAAATAAAATGTTCCCTTAAGCTAAAGACTATGGTAAGATCTATATATATACAATATTATCAGATAAATGTTAAATGTATGAACTTAAAATTCGTGACTTCCTATGCTGTCAGAAAAAGTATTGTTAGTGCAATTATCTTACATTTCAATTTTTGACAAAGTCAAAATATTCTCATGCACTTTTTATTGTCAGATATATGCATCTTTTAATGTCACCATTGTCGGAGAAATATTATGAGTTTTTGTCACGTTATTTTATTTTTCAGTTTATTTGCCTTGCCAAACACACTGAGAAAGTGTGCAAAAAACGTAAACAGAAAGACATATGAGAGAGCAAATGCGTGCCAATGATATTAAATGTTATTACACCAAACAAACTAAGGTGTAATTTTGTTAACTTGTCGTCATCGTCACTACATTCTAGTACATACATATGTAGCGATAATTTTTTCGCAACAACATTTAAAAAATTTGAATTTATTTAATATACACACAGTTGTGGTAATGTTTAATAACGAATCTGTCAATTTTTAAACTGACAATTTCTGTTTACAGATACATATATATTGTGGCATTTGACTGCCAATGAAATTGTAAGGTTTTCTTGCAATCGTCTAAACTGACAATTTAACTTTTGTTAAACATTTTTCATTGTCAGTACAATACCAGCGCTATTTTAGATATGAAAAAGTTTATAAGATCTGACAACCCTCTGTACATAGCTTAATGCTTTATTTAAGTAGTATTAAAAAAAAAATCCAAAAGCTTGTTGTTTTATAAAATCTCAAAATTTGTCATATCATCTTTATTAGACTTTTCTGTTATATTCAATTAATAGCTACATGAGTTTGTATTTACAAAATTTGTCAACAATTTATCTAAATTAATTTTTGACACCTACAAATCTTCAACAAGTACTTTTGCTTACACAAGAAACATGCCAGCTCATTATTCTATACAAGAACACAATAATGTAAGTACTGAAAACTCTCATTATCTTCTTAAATTAAACAAACATGGAAACACCTTCAACTTAAGATAAATCCATCATGGCATATGTGCCTACAATTAAAATACAATGTCTTTTGAAAAGGTAAACAAGGTTTAGTAAAAAAATGTTCCAACAACAACAATTTCTACGTTAATACATTTATATATTTACACTGATAACTGTCTGTACATAGCTTAACGCATTATTTGAGTAGGATTATAAAAAAATTTCCAAAAATTTATTATTTTTTAAAATCTTAAAATTTTTCATAACCTCGTTATTCTCATTCTATGCCTTATTCAACTAATATCTACTTTAGCTTGAATTAACAAAAATTGTCAGTAATTTATCTAAATTAATTTTTGACACCTACAAATCTTCAACAAGTAGATTTTACTCACACAAAAAAACATACCAATACAATAATGTAAGTACATGAAATTTTGAAAAATCTTAATACACACTTAAGTTAAACAAACATGGAAACACCTTCAGTATATCTAAAGATAAATCCATCATGGCAGATGTGCCTACACGTAAAATACAATGTCTTTCGAAAAGGTAAACAAGGTTTAGTAAATATGTTCAAACAGCAACAATTTATACGTTAATACATTTGTATATTTACACGTAAAATGTATTAAGTGTATGCGTAAGTGTAAATAACATCTTCCTTTAATGTAGATATATGCACTTATATCCTCCCACATACTTCCTTTATTACAGAAATCATTTTCTTTTGTGAATGTAACAAACAGTGGGCTAGAAAATGTTTGAATAACTTTTGTTTAAATTTTAGTCTTTATGATGGGAAAACTTAGATTTTTAAATTATATAAAATTTTCGGGGAAAAAAGTGTTATTGGAATTATTTATTTGAAAAAAAAAAAAAAAAATATTAAAATATTAATCTCATATTTTTTAATAATCTATATTTTATATTTTTCTGGGAACATGAAAATTTTAAAAATATTTATTTTAAGCCCACTGTGCCTAGACTTGTTAAGGATGCTAATATTCTTAAACATCTAATAGTAATAGGCTGTCTTCCAGCAAGAGTCAGTTTTCCACAATAACATCTTAACTTATGGAGATTGTTCACTTTAACCTGATTTTTGTTTTCGCATACACATTTAACATTTGTTTAACAATAGGAAAATTTGGAAAAAGACAAACAAAACATTTCACATTAAAACATACATATGAGAAATTTGTTATAATTGGAAACATGTCAGGGTGCTTTTATAAAAATATATATTTACTCACGGCTTATTAGCAGTTATAGCAAATTGTTTGTTGTTAATAAATTAATTTTATACAAAGGCGAAATTTCCTAAGAATTATCAAAAAAAATATATTGAAAGTTAATGTGTTTTGCAAATATTTTCCTTTTATTGAATATCGCAAGACTTTAAATATATATTTATAGAAAAGGAAATAATAAAATTCAATCAATTTGAATTCAACCGTTTTATTCTTCAACCGTTTTTTTGTATTATTGAAATAAATAATAAAACGAACAAAAAAAAACTGAATGTTTTTATCAGTCTATTTCTCGTTTTGTTATTAGGTATAATAAGAGGTAAATGTAGTAATAGAAAGTAAATATTGCAGAAACTAATAATTTTAAAATATGAGATTATCAGATCAGGTCAGATTATTGGAACCGCACATCAATGAAATTTATACAGAAAGGAACCACAGGTGGTAGAATCGAATTTTTTAAGCAATGGACCTAAGTGGACCGTTGGTAGCTCAATATAGGGCACATTTGACATGTTATGTGGAATGAAAACAAAAAAAAAATCCAGAAAAGAAAACCTTATATTTACCGAATTTGGACCAATAAATGTAACAGATAGCCACAGAATGATAAATTCGGCTTATATTCGTTTATATATTCAACACCATTACTGTTTCTTAAAACCAATAAAATTCGCTTTTATTTGTTTTCATTTAGTTAAATTCATTACAAATTTGTTAACATCCTGTTTCAATGCCCTTAAAAACAATTTTATAGGGGTTCTACAACTTTTTGTTCAATTTGCCCCTTTTTAGTAAAAGAAATTGTTTTTTTTTCAATTTTGTTTTTATACTATTCAAACACAATGACATTTAAAGAATGGTAATAATAAAATTAGCCAATCCATTATTAGAGGAAGTCAGTGGTAAAAGAGATTTTGTGCAAAGAAGTCAATACAACTTTTAAGGGTACATTTTTGAAATGTTAATTCTGTCTTGATGAAATTTGGATAAACAATTTGTATATTTTTGAAAGAAATTTGAACAAAGTGTTTAAGTTTATAACAAAGTCTTAAGTAGAAACTTTGTTTTTATTGCCAAATAAATTTAGTTTGTTAATCATTTAATGGTTGTTAATTGTTGTTTTTGAGTTTTGAAATTTTTTTATTTTTCAAGTTTTTGTTAACCGCTTAAGGTAACTTTTTCAAGTAAATATTTAAAATTTAGTAAATATGCAAAGTATAGTAGCAAAGTTTTGTCAATCTGTAAATTGAAATTATTTTGCAACAGCGGCTGTGACATGAGTAAAACTTTGTTAATTTGTTTGGTTTTATGAGAAGCTGTAGAAACAATTAAGAAAACTAAAAACATGCCAGATCATGTCATTTTAATGCATATACTCAAAAAATGTAACATTTGCTTAGCACAGAAACAAATAAATATTGTACAACTTATAGCACAATAAAGATGAAATACTGGCAGCAACGAGAATATGTATCACATGGGAAATTATGTAATATTACATTGTTAAAAACACATACATACATATGTAAGTAATTATGAAAAAAGTGCTTTCAATCCTAAATTCAAAACCTCTTAAGCTAAGTGTATTTTAAAATTAATTTTATTTGAAATAAAACAAACGCAAAACTCTAAATGATATCAAAAATATGACCTTATCTTACTGTATATACACCTGTGAAATTTATTTCGATCCATATTGTCGGGTTAGTTTTAATCGTATTTATACCAACTTTAAAAGTCAGGATTATCAATAATCAATAAAATTCTCTTTTATCATAATCAGCGTTGAATTTTCTGACTACGGATTAGCAAAACCACACAAATTTCTGCTTAGCTTAAAACTTAAAACTTTGTTTGTGAGCAAGCAACAGCGCAGCACAAGCCAAACAAAATAAAAATAAAACCCTTGTATGTAGCTTTACTAGGTGATGTTATTTACTGGCGTAGTGAGCCACAGCAATTCAAACTTAAACAATTTGTTCCTGCTTAATAAAAATAAAGTGGGCATAATTTAATGATATTATCGGCATGATATTTGAAGAAAATAGGAAAAAATATCTGAACAATATCGAGGTAGTTTGAAACTTTGATGCTAACGAACAGATTTTATCCATTTGCAATACCAAACATTTCGTGAAAATGTGTAAAAATTTTGTTCGGCATAAGGTCATAAGGTCATAAGGTAAACAAATTTTTAAATGAAAAATATAAACATATTTTGTTTTAAAAAATCTATTTTATTTTATTTCAGCTTGTTATTTTTTGTCAGCTTTTGACTAAAGCTTACGACTGGACAACAAACTCAACGGAGTGAAATTTGTTTTTCATTTATTTATTTTAAATAACCCCGGAAGACGGTCAACAAAGTTGACCGAAATATTGGTAAATAAAATAAGATAGAATTTTTAAAACAAAATATGTTTATATTTTTCATTTAAAAATTTGTTTCCTTTATAACCTTATGCCGAACAAAATTTACAAACAACAAAACTAAAGGTCTACAATTTACAACTTTATACAATGTGTAAAAATATTAGCAACTGCCAACAGTGCGTATGATTGATATTTTAATAACTCATAATGTGGTTATGTGCTAGAATGATAAAATAAAGATTACGCCATGCGCATGATTTTCCGTTATGCGACGTAGAAGTTCCATTCTAAGGGTTACCAAGAATGTTTCATGTGTTAGAATCAAAAATTCTTGCGAAAAAGGTATGTTTTATGTGATAGTTGGCAACCTTGCAATGGAAATCACTTTGAGAGTTCTAAATAATATTACTTCGGGTTTTGATAAAATAAATAAATTTAGCATTGCATTTTGTAATAAATTATATTTAATTAATTAAATACGTTCATTGTCGTGTAAACAAGTGTAAATAAAAGCTGTTTAAAAAAGAAAAAAAAAAACAACAAAAAATATACACATGCAGTGAGCAAATGCAAGCAAAACATGAGTAAAAAAAACAAGTGAGAAAAAATTAGCCAATAGAAACACAGAATGTGTGATGTCACAGTTCAAAAATGAGCAAAACATTTAAAAATTTTACGCTCGTTGGCGTAATCTTTATTTTATCATTCTTGTTATGTGGCAGTGACCAGAAACTGTTTCAAAAAAATCTTTTGAAAATAATAAAGAATTTCAAGTTCCTGAAATATTCAGAGTTCCTTTTAGACCATGAGTCTCTAGAGCACAATTGATCAAATGGTGAATTTGTTATGAAATTTGTCAAAAACGATTAAGCCTGCCATATTACCACTGCCAGGGACCGTAACTATTATGACTTTTATCGAAAAAGTCAAGAAAAAAAGTTATTTTTAACTTTTATTTTTTAAAGGCAAAAATTAAAAGTTATTTTTGACTTTTATTATTTTACTCAAAAAATAAAAGTTATTTTTAACTTTTTAAGGCAAAAATAAAAGTCTTGAATTAAAAAGCAATAAAACTAGCGTATTACCATGCAATATTTAATTCATGACTTTTATTTCTGCCTTAAAAAATAAAAGTCATTTTTTGCCTTTTATTAAAAGTCATACAAAAATTTGCATGTACATCACCTATTTGTCATAATGATAAGAACCAAAATTTTCTACGATCATTTTTTATGTGTGCATTTTTGATGTAAATTTTTAAAAATAACAATTACTTTCTGTCCCTGCCCACGGCACATAAAGGTATTAATAGCTCAAACAGTAATGTTGGCAATTAACAAGAATACAAATTGATTGTTTGTAATGTTTTTCTAAGAAAATTATGTAATAATAACTAATATTTGTTATATATTAATTTTGTGGTATGTTTCAATAACTTTTTTTTATTATTTAGCAGCTATGTTCGCTAAAAAATATAAATCGCTATGTGCGTCTATGTGAAGTTAGTTTTTAAGTAGTAATGAATTTAATTAAAGTGTTTAATTACTAGCTCTACCGACTTCTATCAGTATTTATTATATTTCAGAATGAATGGTGACTGGTCTGTGTAAAAGTTTCTACAAATTCAGTACACATCCGTTGATCGTTCGATCATATGTGTTTAGGCTTCAAAATAATAAAAAGATATGGCTGCCTCTTGATATAGCATCTGTTTTGCGAATGGTAATAGTCCTTAGAACGCCTTTTTTAGAAGGAGAATTTTTCATAGTATGCCAATTGATACCCTTCGTGCCAATTCTTCCAATAGCCCAATTGCTATTTTTTCCTAAGCATATGTCTTCAAGGCTTTATTAATATTATTCGGTTTATAAAAGTTGTAAAAATCTATCCATAATTTTCAGTCTGATTCATTCATTCAGTTTCAGAGTCTTAAAGTTATCAATCCTTTTGAAAAGTAGCAGTTCCATCTTTAAGTTCACTCAGTAAATTAATTTTTAACTTTAATAGCAAATTTGATTTTCCATTCATATTCCATACATTCATATGTATGCACTAGATAAATAAAATAAATAAATAAATAAATAAATAAAATATATAAATAGATAATAGTTAATTAAAAATTTTGCATTTCTAAAGTAAAGTGAATGAATAGCATATTAATGCAAATAACATTGTATGTGTTTAAGTTTGTAAACATAAAGAACTTAATAAAGATAAACCTCGACCTAATTGTTTATATTTTGGTTTCAGCCCTATAACAATGATATGTATGTGTTACGTACTTATATTGTTTTTTGAAATAGAGTTTTTTCAATGTATCTTTTAAGTACTTTAAGAATTTTTGTATTTCTTAGTTACATCAATTTTCCTTTAGAAATTGAAGAAAACCTCAATAAAATACCGCAATATTTTGATAACCATTTTCGGATGTATTTGATATTACAAAATATAAGCTTACATATGTACATACACCACAATGATGGCAACCCAATAATATTTTCAGGAAGTTCTTAAGGAAACACTAATCAATTGAGATATTTAATCATGTTTTATAAAGTAATGAAAGCAAAAATTAAATTGAAATTGAAAAGTTATGAGAAATGGTCTTTTAGTGCAAACATAAATTCCATAAATATATTTAGGCAGTAAAATACGAATCGTTAGACCAACAAAAATTGATAATAATTTAATGAACATTACTGACTCAAATTGCAGCTTTCATAACAAAATTATGTTCAAATCTATGATTTATATTTTAAATACATACAAACATTAACAAATTATCATACTAAATTGTAAATAAATTACAATAACACTTAAACTTCAAACCTTTTCCAATTACTATAAAATATTTTATTAAAAAAGTTACATCATTAAAAATAATGCAATATTGCAAATATTATCTTTATAGAAAAAAACTCATGAAATCATTGTAAATTATTTACAAAAGCATGCACAAATATATTTGAGTTTATTTTCATGGTTTCTATTTCAAATTTTTTTTGTGATATCAATATATACGTTAAGTTAAAAAAAACTGTGTGCAATAAATATTAATGATATTGCAATTTCAAATTCAACATTATTTTTATATGGCTGCAAATGTGTAAATTTTTATTAGTTTCGGAAGTTAGTATTATATTACAATGCTCTGAATGTTATCTTCAGTGTAACAGTAACATTTATTTAAAGGATGTATGTTAATGGTTTTGAAAAAGAAGGCCATATAATTTGTTGTTTAAAATATGGCTTGATATTTATGTGATTTTAAAATATAACAAAGTAGCAAACGTAAAATGTTGAGGAATGTTTTAGAATAAAGAATAACACGTTAACAAAATACCTAAACGAGAAGAATGAGACGAAGCAATAAGACTGAGAATGACCAAAGAACCTATCTTGAAAAGGATTTAAAATATATGAATTTTGTGCTACTTATAAAAGTTAAACATTAAAACATAAATATGTGCAAAAGCACAAAAGCAGCACCAGGTATATACATACATACTGTGAGCGTCAACATAAAGTCAACACATATTTTTAGAAGAAAAGCTTAATTATATTAATATAAATATTATATTAGAAAATTATATTCATTTTTTATCAGCCTGTCACTGAATTTAATTCCGTTCGGAAGTGGAATTAATTCCGTATTTTGCTTCTATAGACAAAGTAAAGCGAACAATTTTTGTTGAAAAAAAAAATTGAAAATAACGGTTATTTTTTGATCAGACCTCGTATTTATTGTATTGTAAATGCTGTTTTTTTATATTTGTCTTGCTGTTTTTAATTAGGTTAGGTTTAATAGGTTAGGTTCCAAATTTATTCGATTTATTGTTGAAATAGACCAATTTTCACGCGTCAAATGCCGTAAAAATTACATTACGAAAACTTCTGGAAAACCTGTAATCGAGAGTACGATTAGAAGACCTTTGCATTTAAATCGCCTATATGGTAGAGTACCACGTGAGAAGCTATTTATAACGAAGAACAACCAAACCAGACAATAAAAATATATGAAAATGAGCCACAAATTCTTTGAAATAATCCTCTTTTCACCTATACAATCAAGTTTGAGATATTTGGATACAAAACCTTCGAAAAATATAGCAAACCAAGATTTAAAACTTTAATAATAAAAATATTACCTAGAAGGTAAAACATATGGCAGGCTCAGCATTAGTCTGGGGATGTATGGCGGCATCAGCGCTTGGTAATCTTACATTTATAAAATATTCAATGCAACGGAACATTATCTGAACATTTTGAAGGGCTTGATAGTCTTATTTTTATAAATTCTTCAATGCAAACGGAAGATTATCTGAACATTTTACAAGAAAATAAAAACTAGCGCAGAACAGGATTTTCCAACAAGACAATTATCCTAAGCATACCTCCAAAATTGTGAAAAAGTAGTTGTTCAATAATTATCCTCCGCCAACTGAGAACATGTGGAAATATTTAGGCCAAAAATTGAGCAATGAAATATGTTTTGCAAGAATAATCTAAAGGCCCTAATGCAGGATGAATTAAACAAAATTTCACTTGATTTCGTTGAGTCTATGTCTCAAAGATTGACAGCTGTGATAAAGGCAAAAGGAATAAAAACCAAATATTAACTGCAATGTCTTACATAATAATGTTCCACTGATTTTGACGCAAGAAATCTGTTACTTTTCCGTTAAAATTCAAATATTTTTTATGTTCCTTATTTTTCTAGTTTTTGTTACTGAGTTATAATATTTTTGAGTCCTATTTTCACACTTTTTTCATTATAGAAGACCCTATGCTACATAAATGTCTATAAAAAGCAGTATTCATACGAAATTCAGCAAACATAAGTTTTATGCTACGTGAAATACTAAAACAAAATTTTTATCACATATCATAACTGCTCTTTAAAGTTAAGTGCTAATAAATATCTTGCAAAAACACTATCAAGTTGAATTTGAATACATATAATCCACTTGTATAAATAAATGAGCGTTCCGAATTTTGTAAAGATCATTCCATAATTGACCGTAGTAACCATGTAAAGTCTGCTTCCGAAAATCATCTTATAAGCTTCATTGTCAAGTAGAAATTCGACATATGTACTGAACTTTCTGTTAATTGGCCCAAAATCGGTCATGACTCCCTTCCGATAAACCTACGTAAATATCTTATAAAGATCGATATCTTACTATAATTTTACACAGGTCTGTTGTATGTAAGTAAAAGTTTTACTATTGCATTTTAAGAACGTCAGTAAATTAATCATAACTCCCATAAAGGGTCCATTTCTGAGAATAACTGGAATATCCAAAAACACGCTAAAATATATGATTATTGAGATAAAAATATCGTCATTATGAGGAAATTCACAATAAGACTCAAATACATAGAAATCACAGTAAAATATTTTACAACGTTTTATAACATATAAGGGATCCGAAAAATTAAATATCTCGTATATTGTAACAACGTTATCGATACAAAATGTAACATAAATTTGTTTCAAGTATGCACAAATCAATACGGCACAGCCGAATATAAACTCTTACTTGTTTTAATTTAATAAACTCATTCATTATTTTATATATATGTGATTTCTAAAACATTTTTACACTATTCCTATAAACATATCCTTGAATTACGGCTTTAATATATTATAATACATTCACAAAATTATCCTCTCGCAAACCGGTATATAAGAATAGATGGGTGTCAACTATTCTTATATACCTATACAAACAGTTTTATCCTTTTGACACACAAATCTCAATCTAATTCGAAATTTTACTAAATTTGTGTGCATAAATGAAGTATTATCAACTACATTTCACTACCTGGTATTGTCCTGCAAAATCAATAAAACACATTCAATTACTAGGACATTTTTAAATGTACTGGGTGAAATTTCTTTGAAAACACTTTCATTCAAAATGATTGTGTCCATATTTGTTTTACTTCAATTTATCTGTAATGACATCAACAACTACATACATATGTATACTTTATGGTTATATACAGTGGGGAGCACAAATGAGTGCATGTTTGTGCCTTGTGCACTTTTTATTGCATACAAATAAAACTAATAAAGTAAATTTCAAAAGGAATTTCAGCATTTTTTTAAGGTTAAATGATCAACAAAATAATTTACAAGAAATAATGGAAAATAATAAACTTTTCTTAAAATAAATAATTGGTGCAAATATTGAAATATTGGCAAAAAATAACAAAGTTTACCGTTAGATTTATATGTAGTATTTGCATTATTTATGGCATGTGATGGAAATCGAAAACGAAAACGAATGAGTTTTAGAATTCAATTTTTTCGTAATATTTCTGTATTAAAAAACTTTTATCACGTTAAATATAAAGATATTGTGCTACTAAAAAGAATCTTAAAAGAAAAATTTTAAAAGTTAGATAAGAAATGCATTAAAATGTACTTCCAAAACTCATTCGTTTTGGTTTTCGATTTACATCACATGCGTGATTATTTTAATCGTATGTGGTAAACACTTTTTGCAAATTATCCAACATAAATCAAATTAAAATACAAATTATAATAAATAATGAAGAAACTGCCAACAGCCATTGAGGATTATATTCTAACAATGGCAAAGAGTAGCTATTCTATGCGATTAATACCTAAACATCTTAAACTATTATTCCCAAACCACTAATCAGAGTTCTTAAAAATCTATCAACTTATGAATTAATTGGAAAATTGTTGTGAAAATTGTTGTACTATCATTCTCTGAAGTGTTTGCATGGTGAAAGAATCAGTACACGCGTTTGTTTTTTTTTTTTCTTAGAACTTGATCCTTTTGATTTTGATTTATAAATTAATTTTTGAAATATTAAACATAAAAAAATTATGAGAAACATTTTCTAATTTTCTTTATTAGTTTTGTGTTTATGTAATAACAAGTGCACGTGGTACTAGCATGTCCTTATTTGTTATACTCACTGTATATATCATGTAAATTAAATCCATATTCAATTGTCTTTCTGCCAGGCAACTCATTTGTAGAGTGTAATCAGAAATAGAATTTCTAGAAAGCAAATAGTTAATACCCAACTGCTAACAACACTAATATAAACTTTAACCGAACATCCAAATACTCTTATGTGTCATTATGTATACAGCAAGTTTTGTAAATATTTTGCCCGTAGCCTTGTATGCTTGCTAGAAAGTATCTAGTGTGGAGTGTTAAGAACTCATGTGTAAACTTCTTTTATATTTGTATTTTTATGCAGGTTTTATAGCTTAACAATTGTGTGTTTTTAGATTTTTACATAAATATACACTGTAGATCAAAATATTTTGCAACAAATTTGCAACCAACATTAAAATTTGTTATAAAAAAAAATATTAAAAGGTTTATTTATAAAAGTGGACGAATCTTAGCTTTAATTATAATTATAGATGAAACAGTTTGTATACAATTTTTTTTATAATGTTTTGTCCAACACTTTAATTATTTGTATCTCAGTTGGTGAACACAACATATGTATATTAGAACAAAAAATTTATTTGAAAATTAAAAACATGTTCTTTCTGTTCGTTGAAATTGTTTCAATACGCATGCTTTAATCAAATAATATTTTAGAAGAGCTGTTCATTTAATATTTGATGTTCTTGGGATTTATTTTTAAAGTCTACATATAAAATAATATATTCAAGATTAAGTAATACAATTTTCTCTGAATGCAGCTATCAAATTAGTAATCTAAAAAGAGATTAATGTAAGGTGTAATGCTTTATTAATGAAGCTGAGAAAGGTTGACTTCGAGGGACGGATATCAATGAAACAAAAAATTCTCAGCATTGGGTCGGAAGAAAAATTATTTTCCAAAATTGATTAAATTCGTACTATTTCTCTTATTCTCTTACAAAATATGGGATAAGTGATTTCCAATTCATATAAGGTACAAGCATTGGTGTTTGGCGTTAACTGGTGGAAGCAAGCATCACATTATTGTGAATGCTGTGAACGCTGTTTTCAATATGGAAATTGTTTTTGTAATATCCCGAAGCACGCGAAAACTACCTTCACATTCTACAAGTTTTCAGTAAGATGGATGGAGTTTCAATTTATTATTTATCACACTGCTATTGTATTTCCTCATTCATATTCCAATGGCACGTGCAAAATTATAAGACATATTCACTTGCCAAATATAGTTGCCTATGGCTTGAAAGGGCACTTTTTATCCCGAAATAGTTAATTTCAAAAAATAGTTAATACTGGGTTTTATATAAAATATTTTTTTTTTATTACTTTTTAATTTAATTATTGGATCTTTTTTTACAAAATAAATTTTTAATAACTGTTAAAATATAAAGAAAAATGCAGTAAATCTCAAAAATTTATTATTATTAATGTTGTTGATAGATTCCAAACCAACTGACATTAGGGGCCTCGCAAAATTTATAGCATTTTCTGATCAGAGGATTACTTTTGCGCCAACTTGTACATATTTGCTATATGTTTTGTTTGTTTGTTAGACTATAACATTTTTTTCATTTAAATGACAACAATTTTTTTTAAAGTTTTTGTTATATTTTTTTATGGAGCTCTGAAAACAAACAAAATATACACTGCATAAAATAAGCTGTGAGCCACTGTATGTAAATTAAATTGACAGGAAATTCTATAGGTACTCTTTATTCTTAAAACCGAATTTTCTTGTTGAATGCAAACACAAACAGTTTAACTCAAAACCTTTATCTTGCTTCGGATGACTTTAAAACGTGAACTCACAAGAAGTATTTAGTTTAGTAATTCATTATTGTCCTGTTGTTTACAAAACCAACAAAGAAACTGCACATAATATGATCACGTACAGTAACAATGTTGTTGCTATTGTTATTGTTTGTTTATACAAAAGCTCATACAAAAGTGGGGTTGGGTGGATGAAATCATGCGTAACCAACACACAAATATTTATGTATGCAACAATGAAAGGTCATAGGTTGTGCGTAAATATGTATGTATATATAAATAAATTTGGTTGAATATCATCCTCAAACATACCAACATGTAATATGTCTTACATTTGTAGAGTGCATATCTAAGTATATGTCTGAGCATTTAGTTTGCTATTTTTGTGCACAAATTTAAAAATGATTTTTCAAAATATTTTTTTTAAATGTGTTGTCATTGTACGTATTGGTTGTGATGGAAATAATTTCGAGCCTTATAAGTAAGACAAGAATAATATTGAAGTCTCAAGAGCGAAATTTTAAAAATCAATAAAGAGGATCATAAACTTAAAAAATAGACATTAAAGACGAAGGACCTTGAATCAATAAAATCTAGTAGCTTTAAAAAATTATTATTTAATAAAAATTAAAACCAGAAATTACTATTTGCCAACTAAATATGATATATGTATTTTGGAAATACATTTGTAGAATGACTAAAGGTTTCTGAGATATTTATTTTTGTCCTGCACCCTGCTGCTGTTGATAGGTTTACTTGAAATATTCATGAAATATGTTTGTGTGTTCATGCATAATTCCAGATTTTTTTACTGCCACTGACTCCGTTTGTTGCTCTTATAATTTTCGTTTGTGTATTTACATCAAGTTACTTTAGCTTTCAATTTATTCAGACTGAAAACGTGCTCAAAATTATAACAACTAAAGCACCACAAAATAGTGAAACAATGTTCTTTATATTTAAAGTAAATACTCGTCATTCTGTCATATGTATACAACTTTAACCATTCATTTTGTTGAATGTTTTTTTTTTTCAATTTACGTTAAAGAATGCATTGAATATACATATAAAAACAAATTCTGTTTCAATATCTTTTGTTGTTTTAAAGGATAACATTATTTTATAGGGTGCATAGAACTATAAGTTAGTTACATTTTTTTAACTAGCTGCCATTTTGTCAGCTGTAATTTAATATAATAAACTTTGGGTATGTTATTTATTTGAGTAAATCTAACTTAACCTTAATTATAGCCTTCAGATTTACGTATGACAACAAAAGTCAATAACAAAACGAATATCGCGCTTCTCAGTTAATATAAATTTTTCTTAAACACAAACATTCAGATAGATTTTTTTTTGATTGGCGTGCGCGAAGTAAAGTTAAACACTCTAGGAAAGTGCTTTATTTGCATGTTTGATAAGGTTAAAAGAAGCGCTTATTGTCAGCAGAAAGTAGTCCTCTAAACCGGGAACACCTCATACAAAAATCATGCATCCCATAAGCAGGTTTGAAGCGATTTGAGGTATGAATTCATACATAAAACCTGCTCCATTTGGAGCAAATTTTTTACTGGGATACTACATGTACAAATCTAAAACATTGCATAATTCATAAGTAGCTTAAGAAAAATATAACAAAAACTAAAAAAATAAGGAAAATAAAAAATACTTAATTTTTAACGGAAAAGTATCAGATTTTTCGAGTCAAAATAAAATAAACAGATACATTAAAATAATGTAAAATATTGTAATTAATATTTTGTTTGTAGTCCTTTTACCTTTATTACAAATGGCAAGCTTCTAGACATAGAATCAACGAGTTTTTTGTTCCACTTATCCTGTACAACTGCCTTTAGATTAGCCTTTAAGCAATATTTCTTTGGGTAATTTATTTTCCAGATCTTTGCACAGGTACTCAATTGGATTAGGGATGATCTAAAGTTTTTGGGGAATGATTTAACAGTCATTTTTTCATAATTTTGAAGTGATTCTAATCATTATTTTCCTGTTGGAAAATCCAATTTTGCTCTAGTTATAATTTTCCAATAACAAAAAAAAGAAACTAATTAAAATGTGGAGATAATCTTCCGTTTTCATTATATGTAAAATCACTTACCTCAGATACCGCCAATACTGACCAATACTGAGCCGCCGCCATGTTTTACCGTCTTGTTAAAATATTTTTGATTCGCCATATTTTTGGTTGGTTTTTGACTCCAAATATCTCAAACTGACTTTCATCGTTGACAAGAATGTAGGGATGTCATAGAAACTAATATTGTCAGAATTGGTTTTATAACCGACAAGAAAAAATGCTTTGGTGTCATAGGTTCACTGCTACACGTTCAATAAATATCAAGACATTTCTAGTATTCTATTGATTTCTATGACACCCCTGATTATATTATTGATCGATCAAAATATGTTTCGTAATTAACGAAATAAGCCTAAATTTTTGCTAAAATGTAACCGAAAATATTTATAAAATAATCGACATCTGTATGCATGTTTGATATATACATACATACATATGTAATAATTTTTCAATTATAAATTTCAAAACTTAGTTTTTCCAATACAATTATTTGTATAATTTTATATCCATGCACACACACATATGTATGTTCTTTGTTTTACTGTATTTTGAAAAAAAAATCGATTTATTTCATCACATTTCAGTACAATCAGAGGAACAGAAAAATTTAGAAAAGGCAGTCATATAACATCAGTGATTTAGTGTGCAGCATTTGTGACAACTTTACCAGCATCATGTCATCTAGAATGCATCAATACCTACATACAAATACAATTGGTTCATGGTTTTAAGGTTTATTTATATCTATACAGATACATATGTAGAAAAAAATCATATTTATTAATTTTCAAAACATTATAGACGCCTTGCACTATCTTCTGTGTTACACGAATACAAAAATCCTTTAAATCTTAACTACAGGAAAGGCACCTGAAGAATAAAAATTTATTAAACAGTTTTCAGAATATAATTAATTTTACAATTTTATATATTACCGCTAATTTTGATTGCTACAGTTAACTAACTAATTGATGCACGTGTAATGAAAGTCATTAAATGTCACAATTATGTACTTTTAACTTCATTACTATCTATCAGTAGCAAAGTGACAAAAGCAAACTACAAGTAGTGGATAGGGGAAAATTGTATTTCGCTTAATAGCAAACAAATTTACATAAATGAATTTTGCCATACATTGTATGAATTTCTGCAGTTTGACTTAAAAGATAATTACAAATTACACTCCAGTGTTTTAAGGCGTGGCCATGGGTAAAGGGCCTTACGCTCTACATATCAAATAATTATATTAACATAAAAGAAATATATTAAATTTATTAAACTGTGATATCAGATAATATTGTATAGATAAGTTTCATTTAGAGAGGATATAAACTGTGTAATGGAATTCGTTCGCATTTGATGCAATCTCTTCTGTTCAGCATGTTTTTTGTATTTTGATAATTGATAATTTTCATTCATTGTTCTTTTTTTTAAAGAGAAGTGAAACTCAGGCAATTAATATGTCTATATATAATTGCGTTACTTTCTTGAAGAAGTAAAGGTAGTGAAAGAAGGAAGCTTTTTATATCACAACTCTGAAATTGCGCATTTTGTTTGTTAAATAAAAAACCAAGTTTTAAAAGCTTTTATTGCTTTAAACTTCTGAAAGCAAAATTTTATTAATATTTCAATTATTTAACAATAAATTATAAATTTTACCTCAGTTTTATAAGCTTTTTCAAATCTACTAATTCTATGTATGACGCTCCTGGTTATAGAATAATGAAAAATTTATTAATGACCAATTAAGCTACAGTACCCACAATCAGATGTAAAGCTAAGAGTATTATTTCTTGAAAAGTGGTATGTATGCCTTGATAAATTTGTGAATTTGAATCTGATAGAAAAATATTTAAATTGTCATCTACATATATAGTTCTTGAAAACAAATTTCTTCTACAAAAAAATGTCTTATTTATGATTTTGAGGGTCTATGAAATAACTCCCACGAAATAAGTCCCACTTTTAAAAACGAAATAAGTCCCACTAAAAATTGCTTAAAAAAAATGAAATAACTCCCACGAAATAAGTCCCACTTTTGAAAGCGACATAAGTCCCACCAAAATGAAATGATTTAAAAATTTACTTGAAATGAAATAACTCCCACTCAAAATTAAATAACTCCCCCTTGAATAATATATTTCTAAAATGAATTAAGTCCCACTTTCATAAACGAAATAAGTCTCACTTTTTCACTGTTTAATGTGATTTAAATAAGAAGTATTTGGCTTTTCGAAAAAAACACACGTCGAAAAATATTCAAATATTCAAAGCAGAGGAATATTAAAGAAAAATCGTTTGCAAGCTTGCCGAAGGCTTCTTAATGGAATGGATATTACGAATTTTGATAGAGTTCCAGAATTTATTATTAATTCTTTTTTCGGTCAAGGAACGTATAGAGAACGCCTACTAGTAACAACGTTTGGATTCGTAAAAGGATTAAGTACAGATCAATTCAATTGTTCTTATTATTAAGATGGAAACCGTTTCGGAAGGACCATCACATTAAAATTATCGACCTTTATAAATGGCTTGAAGATCCAGTGCATGGTAGACGGTATTATAGTTTTAACGTGGCATTGGGATTAGTTGTATTTTGTAATGGTGATATTAGAAAACATGGAACACGAATTCCAATTTCCTACTAAAAATATAATAAAACACATACATACATACGTAATTACGTCAACAATTTTTTTATTATTGTTTTTCCAGTAGTTAAGTTCGGTACCTATTTGTACACATTTCTTTAAAGTTTTTTTATTATAGTAAGTATAAAGTAATTAATAACAAAAAAAGAAGAGCCATGAGAGATAAGGACAAAAAATTATGGTTGTCCCTTTTACGAAATTTCCAATATATAACTTTTTCTATAAGAAAAAAATGAGAAATAAAGCCATAATGGCCTTATATGTATTTCATGGCTCTATCGCACCCCTCCATAAAAAAATCATTTATTTATCAGACAAATATTTGAAGGGTTTCATGAACTTCTGCACGACAGAATAGACATACTAGTTTGGTATGAAATAACTCCCACTTCACAAAACGAATTTATTCCCACTGTAGGGTATAAAACTTTTCGGGAATAAATCCGAGAGTTTAATTTATGTAGAATTTCATTCCCAAGATGAAATATTTTCAAGTATAGCTTACATTTTATTTACAAGTTTAAAGTGAAAATTTATTGAGTTACTTATTGAAGTCCTGTATTCAGGTTATCTTAGACTTTGTTAACAATTCCATGCCTAGGAAATGGAAGGAATGAAACATGTTGAAATTAATTCGAAATTATCAGTATTTAGGTAATTCAGAAATATACGTAATATTTCGGTTGGGTAAAATAAACTGATTCAGTAGTTATATTTTAAAAATTTCTTTACTTTTCTTTCTGATTTAATATTAATTAACCATTATTATTTAAAAGAATTAATTTTTACTTTTACCCAGCTTTTGGTGGCAGTCGTCATGCGTAGTCCCAAAATAAAATAATGAAATTGATTTAACCATTCGCAATGGTGTAAAATTTAATAATACATACAATGACTTTAAAATGACTTTTAAATTACTAAAATGCAATTACTACTGACATTTTCTTCATTATACTTAATTCAACAAAAGTGGAAAAAATCCAAAACCGCTGATATGAAGAATTACTGGGAATTAAGTTGACAAAATGGTTGTAAAAAAAATAACAAAATAAGATATTCATTAGTATGTTTATGTGATGATGTATGTTCACTGTTTAATTTACTATAATGTGAATAAAATAGTATAATTAAATATAATACTTAGTAAGTCATTATATAATTGGCGTATTTATTTTTAATGTTGCATTTAACAATTGAAGCAGAGGGTCTATTTTGGTAATTTTACAGAAGATGACATCATTAAACTTAAAAATTACATATTAAAATATAACTAATATTTAAAGCCTTGTTCACATAAAACACTTTCGTTTTTATCAGTGATTTGTTTTTTAACAATAACTTCTGGTTAATCTTAAACATATTTAGTTTATTTTGTATTTATATTTAAAGACTATGTATTAGACTTTGTTGTACTTGGCTTGTAACTTCTTCATCCCAAAATCTCAGCAAGAGATCATTAGTTTTAAATTAATATGCTACACATGCATACCACAAGGTTGAAGGTAGCAAGTATTTAGTTTTAAGGTATTTATATTTCGTTTAGTTTAGTTTAGGATTTGTAAATAAAATTTTAGTTCCTAACGAGACTACAAAAGGTCATGTAGTATTTTCTTCTTCCTACTTGTCCGTGTCAGGTTGAAAACTTTGATTATTCAGTAAACAATTTGTATTAGTCAGAAAATATTTGCATGAGTGGCGGCCAAAGTAACATCAAAATACAAAATAAACTTCCTTGAAAATCCGACATTCCAAAAAAAGTATTGTACATGATATTGTAAAAAGCAAACTTTAAGTATAGAACGTAAAGAAAACGAAATCTAAAAGAAACCACGAACAAAGTTTTAACAAAATTCAATACTATCTTATATTATTATAGATTTTAAAGCATATGTAAATGAACTTAAATTAATGTGTTGTAGTTTTTGCCAAATGAGTTTCCAAGCGTGAAATCGTAAATGAAAAATGTAAATGTGATGGAGACTTTTGTCTTCACATTAGCTAAAATATATCCAGAGATGTGATATCACACGATCTAAGCTCCCAGTAAACCGGCAAGGAATGTGAAATTGTTGAACTGTCAGACAAATTTAAAGTTCTAAATGGAATTATTATGAAATATTAGTAACTTTTGTTTGATTGCTTTATCAGTGGTTTTTCTGGTGAAATAGTTTTTCCAACCGAAACCTATTTTCATTTGTTTGGACACGTCAGTAAATAAAATTTCTGAATTTGTGCTTTAGAAGCCTTTATATACTGAACTTGTCACTATATGATGCGTTATGTGGGCATTTGTTAATGAAAATTCGGCCGAATATGCGGTTACGCTAAATGGATCACGCTAACGACAGATGTTAGCAGCATAGTCTTGGCATATTATTGAAGAAATGGAGATCACTGCAATGTAGTTTCAACAGCATCTTGCCACATGTCGCACAGCCTCCGAAACAATAAAATTAATGCCAAAGTTGAGTTCTTAAATTACTATTAATAAACTATTTTCAATATGGTGAAGTAAATACAGCCGAATTCATTACAGCAATAAAACTCAAAATCCGTAAGTTATTAAAAAAGTAGAGCCTCCGTTTTCGGAAAATGTAATTGAAAAGTTTAATAATCAAAATTTGCATGCGTGTTGGTAAATCAGTCTAACATACATACACACAGAATTGTTCAATTATTAACGTCAAGAATAAAAAAGACACATCGAAATATTGCTCGTTTAAAACGAAAACTAATAGAAACTTAAAAAAGTGTCAAAATGTTGTCATTTAAAATAGAAAAATTTATACTTAGTCAACAAAAAACCTTTGTTGCAAAAATGTTCTTTTTAATATATTAAAAATAAAAAAAAGACAAAAAGATGTTCGTTTCATGGTGCAACTCTACAAGGTGAGTGCAAATCGATAACAAATAAAACACAACACAGAAACAACAGGCATTTTGTTTGTGTAAAATAATGTACTATTGTCAAAAATTGTAAAAATTGTAAAAACGTCAGTCAGCTGGGATACTGCACTCACCTTGTTTAGTTGCACCATGGCTCGTTTTCTCACGTCACAGCTTATTTTATGCAGTCACTAATAATACTAATAGCACAATGCAGTGTTTTTTTGTCCGTTTTTGTAACGTCAAGTGTTAATTTAAAATAGTTCGAAGAGTCCGCGTACATCGATGGCGCAACGAGTTTTAAACCATTTTCAAAATGGCCACTCACAGCGAAAAATAGCAGAAATGGTTAACATTAACAGTCCAAAAAATCATTGCGCGCTTCTTTAATAAAAATTGGGTTTATAACAAAGATAGAAAGACAACAAACAAAATTTCCAGTGAGCTTGTTGAGCAACATATTTTAAGAAAAATAAAGGCAAATCAAAGGCTATCAGCTTCAGAACTTTGCACAGAAGTTGAAGCCGATCTGGGTAAACAATGTTGCATTGAAAGTGTTCGTTCGTTCTTAAGAAAACTTTATTTTAATGTTAAAGTTGCATCAATGAAACCGTTTCTAAGCCCGAAAACAGAAATTTAGCTACAGAACAAGTTTGCAAGGAATCTTTAGGTCATCTTAAGCGATGAATCTAAGTTGAATATTTCGGAAACCAAATACAGAACTCAACAAAGAAAACCAAAAGACAACAGAAAATCATGTATATCAGTCAACTGCTAGTATGGTGAATTTAACATTTGCTGAAACAATCATGGACAACTTTAAGTACCTTCAGATACTGAAGGACAATATGTTTATAAGCACAAGGAACTTGGGTGTAAAATCAGACTTTCTAATTTACCAGGATTACGATCCAAATCACAAATCAGCTATTGTTCAAACGTGGCTAATATATATATAACTGCACACATTTGATACCGCCACCACAGTCGCCAGACCTTAATGATATCGAAAATTTATGGTCTAAATTATACTTATATTTATAGACAAGCCCAGACGATGATACTTAAAGAGCATCGAAATATCGGCAAATGAAATAAAATAAAATTTATTTTCAATACTGGCCTCGAGCTTGAAATAAAAGTATTTTTGTTAAATTATTTATTAGAAATTTCTAAATTGGGCTTTCAAGGTCAGGTATTTTTTATTATAAAAGAAATAAAAGACTAGTTGTTAGTTTTTGCTTTTTAATGTCATGTTCGTCTATTCTCGTACCTAAACTTCTCTTTGTTGTGCCTATGTAAATTTTTCCACACTTTTCTTGTTCGTTTCCAATACATTTTATCTCATATACTACGTTGCTTTTATCCCTTGTTTATATTTTTGTTTTTGTTTCCGTGAACAGTGAATTCGTTGTTTTGTTTGCTCTGTGTGCCAATATTATATTGTTGTCTTTTATAATCTCTCTCATTTGTATATTTTCTGTAAGTTTGGGGATAAATGCTAAGCTGTAGAATTTCGTGCTGCCAGATGTGTTATTGTTTGGGTGTTGCTAATTTCCCCAGTGTTTTTATTTGTAGCTTTCTGTATTAAATTATTTAGCCAATTCACAATGTGTTCTAAAGTCCTAAGTCATAAAATACTATTTAAGGCCAAATAGCACTGTTGTGAACGGCCTGTCGTATATTATTTATTTTCATAAACGTCATTGCTGAATACAAACATTCAATAAACATCAAACGTCAAATATAAATAAAAATATTTTAAGGGCGCAATTATTAAAATAAAAAATGGCCAGCAAAACAGAAAAAGAAAAAATTATGGAGAAATTGTGTGAAAAATATGCAATAGATACAATTATGGCAGAATCAACACACAAAGTTCAAATGTGAGTCTGTCATCACTCAAAAAAAACATGAGTTTCAATGTTGTATTGTCATATTATATTTTTAAATATGAAATACCAACAACATTTTTATGACAGTCATAAATTTTTAGACAATAGGACAAATAGGACAGAATAGCACACATTGTGAATTGGCTAATTAATTATATTTTTCAAAAAACTGTTTTTTACTAACATTTCTTTAATTTTGTTTATGTTTTTTGATAGAAATTTTTTATCACTTAATTGAAAAACTTTGTTAATCATATTTAGTGCTGTGTTTATCTTTTGTGTCATTGGTTGAGTAGAGTGAAAATTGATAATGCGGTCAGATGCAATCGATTTAGTGTACCAGTCTGTTAAAATTTTGTCATTTTCCCTGTGTAGCCTCATATCGAGATATGGTATTGAAATATTTTCCTCTTTTTCCATGGTAAATTTTAATTTTGTGTGATAACTGTTAAATGTTTTTAATATCTTCTCTTCGTCTTGTTTTTTTATAATTGCAAAGAGATCGTCCACATATTTAGTAATTAGTTTTATTTGTATGTTCTGGTTTTTCCGCAAATCCTCAGTTGTTCGTTCCAATGGGGTATCCAAGACAATGTCTGCTATTGTTGGGGATAATGGCATTTTTATTTATTATTTATGGTCAATTTTAGAAATCAGCATAAGTAAACACAATTTTTTTTTAACAAAAACGATTTAAAAATAGCTCTACTGACGGAGTATTCAAATATTTTGCCGAGTATTGTCCAAAAACTAGTCGCATCTATGCCAAATCGCCTTAAAACTATTGTACATAAAATCGTGAAATTGCCGTTTTTAATTTTCAGTTTTCTAAACCCATACGTACCTGCATAAAATAAGCTGTGACGTGAAAAAACGAGAATTTTTTTGTTTTTTTTTTTTTAGTTTGCCGATTGCCTAGCAAAAGGCTTGAACCGCGCAAGTGCAAAATAAGTTTTAAACATGGAGAAGCTTCCGTAATGGTATGGACGTGTTTTTCAGCATATGGAGTTGGACTATTTCACAAAGTTAATACAATAATATACCGCTTCATCGATAAAAACATCCTTGAAATAGAAATGCTACCACACGCTGAGTGGAATTTGCCTCTTCGATTTCAACACGATAACGATCCGAAGCACACATCGAGGTTAATCAAAGAGTTTCTGGAGGAGAATGGGGTTCAATTCCTTGATTGTCAGGCACAATCATCTGACTTGAACCCCATTGAAAACCTTTTTGGAATATTGAAAACGAGTATTTTAGAAAAATGATTCCAAAATCGCAATGAACTTTTTCTAAATTTAGCAGCTGAGTGAAAACGTGTTACCGAATAGGTAATAAATCAATTATTAAAATCCAAGCCGCGAAGATATGCCAAAGTAATACAAATAAAGGATCCTAAACAAAATATTAACCCTCTGGCCCACGATGTCGAACGATAACGTTCGCTTAGATAAGACTTAAGGCTTGATTGTGGAGTAAACAAACTTGATTGAGTAAAAAATAGATACGATAAAAAGTTTGTGTCTTAAGTCTTATCTAAGCGAACGTTATCGTTCGACATCGTGGGCCAGGGGATAAATTGTTGCTTTTGTTTTGCACAAATTTATATCAATAATTGAATAGTTTTAGTTTAATTTTATGGAAAGAAATAGTTTAATTTATATTTTTGTTAATATTATTAATAGAGTACCTGAATATAAATAAAATGTGGAAATATTTTGTTGTTTTTATTAAAACATATACCGGAAATATATGTTTATTTGAATATATAGAGTTTGTTGCTATTGTTTTGTACGAAACTGTATATGCTCGCTTCACTTCATAATTCTTACGCAGTTTAGTTTCGCATACAGAAATTGTAATTTAGTGTTTTTAGTTCCTTAGGAGATAAACTCCCATATAAACTCAATAAAAATACATTATTCTCAAACCTTTACGGCTTTTCGCATAATAAATCTTGTTAACCCCTATTTCAAAATAATCTTAAACAAATTTGCCTATTTATGAAGAACATTCTATAAAATATTTAATCTTTTTAAAATTCATAAAATCTATAAACGAATATACATATATGATTTTAAAACCATTTCATTCAGTTTGCAATACATGTCATGCCGCTCAAGCATTTATGAAAACGATTTTCTGGTGTCTACATACAAAATTACAAAGAGATTGCGAGATACTAGAAAAAAAAAACTAATACCAATACTTCTAATGTCAACAAATATCAGAAACAATGTCAACAATTTAACAATAAATTAACTGAAAAAAAAAATACAAAATACCATCAGAAATATTTACATCTTTAACAAAAACCCCCATAAACAAGAAGACATAAACATGTGCGTAAAAATTAAAAAAAAAAAACGACGATACAAAATTGTATCATACTGAATATTGAAAGTGGCAATTGACATATTTTGCCAATGATGTGCGCCACCAACTAAAGGATACAAACCAAGAGTAAAAAATAAAAAGATTCTTGAAATATTTTCATTAGTCATTTACATAAACAAATAGAACCTCGCAATAGTCTAAAAAGAAAAGAAAATAACAACAACATGCAGATAAAGAATAAATAATAATCTAAAAAAACAGGATATGTACTTTTATGAAAAATAAATGTTAAAATAAACAACTTGAAGGACACCAGACGGGTAGTACTGATGTAATTTACATATTTGTCTGCAAATTTTCTTTTTTGTTAACTTTATTTGTGATAACAAACTTTTTTGCTTTTATTATCATATTATGACGAAAAATATATTTTGTTTGTTTCGTTTTCTATAATTTTCAAATGTGTTTTAATATTACTGAAATAATAAATAGGAAACAAAAAAAACCTCACAAAATGTTAGGTGAGTATGATTTCCATGAAACGCTATAGCAATTTTAAATACTATTAACATCTATGTTGTATAAGAAAGAAAGTGCCGAATAGGTGGATTTAACTTTAATTTATACTATTTATACAATAAAGTTCTAGATTTGTGTTTAATATTTTAAATTGACGGCTTAATATTGAATTATGTACGTATACATAATTTGTTTCATCATTCATCATCACTCTTAACATACATACGCCTTAGTGTAGCGCATTTGCTAGCAAAAACAACTTTTCAATTCAATTTAATCTACTTGAAGAAAATCCCGAAGTTATAAGAATCTTTAAGTTGAATATTTTCTTCTGGCTAAGAAATTTGAATATTTATTACTTTAGCCACAGTTTAACAGCCCATAAACAGAAACTTGGCAAAAAGTGTAGCCATGAAAAACACATTAAATTTTTTGCTTGTTTAACATTAGCTCACTCTGTTTAAGGGTGGTGAATTTCGCTTATTAGAAATGTGTTTAAATTTAATAAACTTGAGTGAACATATATTTCATACTTAGTCTATTCAAATATAATCTGAAAAATTGCTTTAAATGCATTTTGTGAGTTAACTGAAGAAAGTGTCTGAAGTAGATTTATGAAAAATATATGTACTTACTTGTTCATTGAATTTAAATCTTTGCATTCGATATCAGCATTTCACTATGATTATGTGTTGGTAATCCAGGTATGTTGTATTATAGACATTGTTTTTTCTGACGTTAAGCCAACAAAATAAACTTGTGTAATGCGGCGGTTAATAATTGTCCAAAAAAGCGTTCATTCTCAGATAGTCGTTTCTTTTTTAATTTTCATTAGTTATCAATCAAATATCAATTTCTTTTTGAAGAAATATATAGACAGTTTTAAGAGCCACTTTATGCTATTATAAACAAAGATAGAGCCGGTTTAATGTTTAACCCTCTGGGTGGTTAAGAAGGTCCCTGCGGACCTTTTTCATTTAAAAAATGAAATTACTCATTAGTGGTACATTGGAAGTATACCATCAAGAATCTAGAATTATAAAATAAATACACTTTTATTGTTTGATCACATCACAAACGTGTTTTTTGAATTTTACTTACTTTTTGGATTATTTTATTGGGCCGTTCCTAGAAAATATAATAAACTTTCATTCTCCTTTTGAATTTTTGTTACCTGATTTATGTTTGAACACATCAAACCAAAATGAAATTAAATAAATAATTAAAAATTTAATTTATATTTATTATATGAACATGTATATTTTGTAAATAATAAAAAAACATTTAAAAAAAAATATGAAATTCCAAAGAAATAGAAATACGTCCCTGTGGACCTTCTACTTCATATAAGGGCAACAGATGACTCACCCAGCGAAGGGTTAAATATATTTATTTTCTACCCACCAACAAAAATAAGGGGGGTATATTAAGTTTTTCATTCCGTTTGTAACACATCAAAATATTGGTTGTAGAACCAAAAAGTATATATATTCTGGGTCCTTTTAAGATTTTAAGATGATCTAGCTATGTTAATTTTGCATTTTTCCGTCTGTTTAAGGCATGATAGAGTCTCGAAAAAAGACTCAAAACAATACAATTTTGTCCAAACATTTTTTGTTTCTTTGTTTGTTTCACCGAAGTAGTATTGAAAATTTGGCAATTATTTTGGTAAACAAACTATGTTTGGTAAAAACTGCATTGTTCTAAATTTTTTTTCGAAGGCCTTTCTTGCCTTCAACAAACGGCCTGAAGAATAGACGTACAGACGGACATGGTTAGATTTTCTTAAATTCGTGTAAGGACTTTTTGGTCCTATGACTAAAATTTCGATGCGTTAGAAACGGTATGACAAACTTAATATACTTCCCATCTTTTAGGTTGTTTTTATAATAATAGAGCTGCAGTCTAATATTATTTTATTTATTAGAAATATAAATTTAAGTAGGCACTATTAATTTACCTTTAAATAACTTCCTAATGGCTTCTTATTAATTAACAGCAAATAGTTTGATAATAAATATAAATGATCTAACTACTTTGCAGCTTTTAAAAATGAAGTTATTTAGTAAAACAATACTAAATACTTATTTTATAAATAAAAACCCTTTTCAATATTAGAACATGAAAACTGCATTATGCGCGCATTAAAAACCATTAAATGTTGGGGGTGTATTAAAAAGGTATTAAGACAGTGTTTTTTTTTCTTTTTATTTGATCAATGTTTGTTTTGTTCTTTTTTGCCCTTATTTTTTCAACTTCATAATGGAAAAATATATGTAAAAAGGAGAAAAAGTTTCGTACATTTTAGAAAAGATTTTTGCGTTTTCCTTTTAAATAAAAACTGTTAAGTTTTTAATGTACTTTAAGATAAAGCAAGTTTAGTATTGAAGAAAGGCAGTCAACTAGAGGAATTTTCTACAGCAACGAATTTTTAGTGCCCTAAGGAATTAAAAAAAATGGTTTAAAATCATTAAAAATTGTAGTTTCTTTGTAAACATAATGATAATAAAAACACATTCTATAGAACGAAACATATCTCAAATTATTCTTATGAATCATCTATAAAATAAATTCTGCTTACTAGAAGTTTTTACTCTCATATACATATTTGTGCCTTATGCACTTTTTTTGAAGCAAAATATATCTGGTAAAAAGAATTCTGTATGACTTAAAAACACTCAGTAAATTATGTGCATGTGGTTAACACTTTTTGTAAATTATCCAACACAAATCAAATTTTAATATAAATTATAGTAAATTTTGAAGGATGTAATGTAAGTCAACCAGTGATCATAAATGTTCACAAAGGGCATTCTATTGTTCCCAAACTACAAATTAGAGAACGCACGCAACCATTAATGTATGGGAATGCACAGATGAAAAGAGACAACTGTTTAACACTAAAATATGCTACTATAAAAACGCCTTCGCGATTTTGGTTACATCTGATAAGTAAAATAATGAAAAGGATATAAAATGTTAAGGCACAGTTAAAGTTTACTAGAGAGTTTAGACATTGAATAGCAGATAAAAGAAAATATGTAAACTGGTCAGACGAATCAAAATTTAATTGTTTTCAATCCGAAGGTAAATAATATTTCTGGCGTCAAACAGTCCAGAAAATTCAAAGAAACAATATAAAAGAAAAAATAAAGCATGGCTGAAGGAATGTCATGATGTGTGAAGGCACCTTAGATAATCAAAGGAGTAATGAGGAAAGCGGAATATCTGCGTTTTTCGCAAACTCATATGCCCGGTTTTGTAGATAAGAGCGCCTATAATGTGAACGAAGTTACTTTTCAGCTGCATGATGACGCAAAGCACACATCCAAAATCGAGAAAGAACAGCTCAGTGAGCATAGCAAGTCCCCACCTCAATTCGACAGAACGTTTGTGCTCAATCGTTAATAAACAGTTGGGAGATTTAAGTGCAATCCATTTGGACGAGCTTTGGCATCGGGTTCAAAGAGAATGGAAGATTATTCTAAATGAAATAATTGCTTATTTGGTGGAGAGTATGTCAAAACGTAAAAAAGGAGTTTTACGAAAAAACGACGTTTGGACTTAATAATACAACTACTAACATTCCCTAGTGTTTATGCAAAATTGAGTACATGCGGGTAGTTTTTTCTTAGAACTTGATATATATAAAATTAATACCCAGCAAAAACTTCACTTGCAAATTAAGTTAAAAAGTCATAGAAAATTATCGTCCAGACCACTTAGAAATCTATTGGAAAAAGTATTAATTTTGGTTTGCAATGTCTGAAAAGTAATCCGTTATAATTTTGAAACTTTTAACTAAAAAATTAATAACTTATTTTTGCACCTAAAAGTTTCTTTTTTTAAATATTTTGTTGTTGACTGATTACAACAAAACGTTATATAATAAATCAACAAACTTAACAAATACTAAGGAAATTAATTAACTAATTGCAAAATGATACAATAAATGATACTATCAATGATATTTGAAGTACAGTTTTTGGATTTTATAATCTCTAAAACTTAGTTACGTTTTTTTTCTTTTAAAAATAGTGGTTCATGTAAATGAAACGGATACCTTTGAATTGCAAAGTAAAAACATCAAGTAGTTTAAAGAAAATATAACGAGCCTTTAAAATTTTCGGTTGTTTTAACTAGATATTTTTAACCCCAAATTCAATTGTACGATATACATTACAAATAGAATGACAAAATAACTATATATTTCATTTTAATTTTCTTATAATGCTAGCAAATCTTTGCAAAACTTTTTGTGAACATTTTTGTAATCCTAAGTGCCATTCGATAACAACAAAGAAAAACTTTATTTATTTAGTAAATATTTTAAAGTATCAAGTATTTGTAGTTTTTAAAACACAAAGTAATACTTATATACTTGTATGCAAAACGTTTAGTTGATTTAAAACAAAACTATTGTACTGAGAATGTCTAAGATTTTCAAGTATAAACAATATCGACTTTAAATACAAAATAGCTCACACTTCTTGTTGTTAAGTTTCAATTAGTAATATAATTTAAACCCTAATTAAAATTTTAATAGCCCGACATGTGATTGTGGTGCTTAACACGTATTATGATGCATTGTATTATTGTTATATGGGTTGTTATATTTTTATACTGTAACTTTATTGCCCAGAACACATAAGAGTTATTACACATTTTGTAATAAAAACGCAATAAATTGTCTATATGTATGTATTTCACAATTATATTGAATACAATTTATAGGCAAGTGTGTACGTATACAAAATGTTTCACATATTTGCTTCAAATACATAAATATTGAGGCTAACAAGGGTTAAGAAGTTTTAGGGCAATTAAAATTAAATTAAGATTAAATAATGTCATTTGACATAAACTAAAAAAATAGTGTAACAAAAGTTTATTAGAAAAAAAAACAATAAATACCTTGTTTGTGTTTGGAATCCAGATAAAGGTTTTATGTTGAAATTTTCTGTACGTGGGTGGTTCTTAAAGTGTAAACAATTTTATTGTTTTTAAGCTTATTACAAATATTTCATATTTCACATTATACTTAAAAAAAATATAATTTCTCAACACTCTGTTCAGCAGCTTGCAATACAATGTTATAAAACTCTATAGAGCAAATATGAAGAGATTACAGACATTTTTCAAACTTACTCCAGGAGCTTAGAAGATACACTATTATAAGCACTGTAGTATATCGTTTAATATTAACGATTTTTCATATTATTTTGCTATTTGTGAACTAAAAAGAAATTTAGAACCTCAAAACCCGCAAAAATTATACTAACTCAGAAACGTTTTCCTATGTTAGTTTTTATAGTTGAACTCAAAATTTTACTGCGATGTACTAGTAAAATGGATTATAATATAGAGGATTGTTTTTGGATATAAGATTAGACGTTGTAAGTGAATATTTGTAAGGAAAACTTGACAAGTGAATGTAGCAACTAGATTTTAAAATATGTATGAATCTATGGGATATGAATGAATGGGGTGCCCCGATAGACTAGGCGATAGTGTGCCAGACTATCAGTCAGAGGGTTGCGGGTTCGATTCCCGTCAAAGACTCTGGGTATTTTCTGCAGATAAGCCAAAAGCTTCGCAGTTGTTGTTTGTTAATTATTATATTAAAAAAACAAAAAATTAAAAAAAAAAAATAGAAGTCGTTGATAAACTTTATGATACTTTGTTTGTTCAAGCTTTTAGAGAAGGGGAATTACCATTCTGTCTTTCTCTGATTTGCTTCTATCTTGGCTTCTCACTAAACTTCTGGAAGCTTTTCCCAATACTCTCTGCTGAAATTCTAAATGACTGCTTTATTTTACCTTTTGTGTCCTTCGAAGTCTTATTAATCTTTCCCATTATTATTCCTAATATTTGCCAAACATATTTTTTTCCATCAAAATCGAACAATAGAAGCGGAGGTTATGAGCAAATACATTAAATAAATACTTTTGTTTAGTCTTAACGTAAATTTTTGTCGATAGACTATAATATTTTCATCTTAACGAAATAAAATTTTTGAAATGACCTAATGCAATCATCAGGCACAGACCAATGTGTCAGTAATCCAATTTACCAAGAGGCGAAAGAGCATCTACTATACTCGTACGGGTGACAAGTTGGTAAAGCTATCGAGTGTAATATTGGTGCTCTACAACTTAGGTTAGTTAATATTAAGTAGGGTTGAGTGTAAACACGTTCATACATCAACTTTTTATGGTTCCCTTTGAGAACAAAAAAAAAAAACTAAATAGGAAAGTAGAGTCCGTCAAGGTCGTTCATGTAATACTATATACTGAGTTTTTTTTTAGAAATTAGCGCTATATGGGAGTATAAAAGATTATTCAAAAATATAGTAGTATGAATTCTCTGCATTTAAAAATGTTTTGTCTTAAATTCCATCTCGATAAAAACGCTTTTAACAAACTTATACATGTTACTGTGATTTTTCAAGTGGGTCTTATATAAGCAGCCTTGACTAATAATGTTACAAAATGAGATGACGGGATTTCTGTATGTATGAAAATTTTTATTGTTGCATTTTATTCGGATACCAAAATTTTTAAGATAGTTTTGCTCTTTTAACTACCTTTCGAAAGTGGGCATTATATGTGAACCAATTATGGGCCGTTCTGCAAAACATTTGTAGATGCGATTCGACTTCATGTACAACGCATTTGGTGAGAAATTTATTTCGATACGTGCATAAATCAAAAACTTATGACCGACAAACATCTAATTCGGCAGGACAATGGTATAGGGCTTAGGTGAAATAATAGATCGATTTCTACCAATTTCAGTGACAACCATATATGGACCGAAGAAATATATTGTGCTAAATTTCATCAAACTATCATTAACATTACGACCTGTACTTTACGCACAAAGTAACATATATAGCCAGCAACTATCGGTATACTTTAAGGACATCAGCACAAAGCCAATACACCCTCCCCGCTATGGTGGTGTAGGGTATAAAAAGAAAGTATGAAATTATAAAGAAATTGTGTAAACTTTAAAGTAGGAAGTTACAATTTTAAGAATAAGGTACATGAAAAAAGAATTAACAACCCAAATGAACTGCAGTGGATAATACACTCTCCAGTCATTCATCTAACTGACTCTCCATATAAACTTTATATCGCCTTTTATTTTGTAAAAAAAATAATATCGGCCAGTCAACATTATTGTGAAATAAACTCAAACTGAAACTAAAAACTTCTAAAAACTGCCTGCAAAACAAGAAACATATTTGCGACTATTTAGCAGAGTGAATGGTAGTGGATTTTAGAGAATGTCAAAAGATCTCATATACATTGCGTTAAAAACGCAACACAACTTTCATAGTGTTGCTTTAAATAGCGTCTGTTTGATTAAAATAATTGACGATTCATTGACAAAAGGATATAAGCCAGAAAATAGCTAGCAAGCGGTGGCCATATTTTAGAGCAAGTCAAATCCAATATCCAGTTAGTTACCGTATTGTGTTTTTTTAGAAGTATTTAGGGAAAAGAAGAAAATCAACCAACTTTAACACGATAATTAAAACCCTTCTATTTTACCCTATTCTATTTTATTTAGGAGTTTATAATTTGTTTGCTTTATATTTACATTCTTCAACATTCAAATAACTTTAAAGTGTATCCTCGTTTAAATACTTAATTTGAATTTAACTAAATTGAATTGATGTGTTTGTGATTGTCCTTTACACATTGCAATTCCCACATCACATGTAAACATACTGACAACTGGGGTCATGTGTTACGTTAGAGATTAAGGTAAGAAAATGTGTTTTTCATATACAACCCTTTACATATACAAAGTACCAACTTAAAAACACGTATAAAACAGAATACAAAAATAACTGCAAAAACTTTATATGCTCTATAAAAAAGTACAAAAATGCAAAATGCTAAGGAATATTTCCAGATTTATTTGTTTTTATTTTATCTTCTTAAAACCAGACCAAAACTAACAACTAAAATAAGAGAATTTAAAAATGCAAAATATTGAGTTTAAATGAAAAACTGAAATAGCTAAGTGTAAAATAATAAACACAATTTTTTGTTTATTGTGCAACGGTTTTTATTACAGTATTGAAATTTTTAAGTTTTTTAATAAAACTATTTTCATAATTTATGTGAATGTTGCATTGGAAAAATATTTATTAAATTATTATTACCATAGAATTTTTTATATTCAGTAAAGCTGTTTGAGTTCGCACTCAGTTATGCAGTTAAGAAAAATACTGCGGTAAATAAGGTTTGGTTATAAATGTAATAAATAATATATTTTTAGGTTTTTTGTCATTTGCGATTTACAATTGTTGACCAATAAAATAACATGTTTGTTAAATTTTCAAAAGATTCTATAAAATTTATATCAAATGACTCTCTATTAAGCTAAATATGAATTTTACTTAATTTAGCTTTATAAAATATTCCTTGAAAATGCCATAGAAACGTTAATAATATTAAATGCTGTTACCAATAAGAGTGACACAATTATCAATAAAATTACACTGAACATTTTTAAAACAAACCTTTTATAAATCAAATTACTTGCTCTAGAGCTTTAAAGTAGAGGAAAACATTTTTTAATATATGTACATATATACAGTATGACTTACATCTCATGTTTCACCATAGCATAGTGGGTTCAATAGTAAAATATATGAAAATGTAAATTTTTAAAAAAAAAAATATATATATATATATTAGGAATACATTTGTACATATTTAATCCCAATGTGCATTATTACTGTAAAATAATTCTACATTTACGTGTTAATACATCACAACAAATTTAATAAATATCCGCGCCAAAGGCATTTTATGTAATAAACAAATTTTAAAACAATAATGACTTTATGCGCATAATAAAATGTCACAAAAAAATAAAATATTTTTATCAGTAATAAACAATATTTTTAACAATTTAAATTTTAACACTTGTTGTCAAAATAATTCAGTTTCTATGGAATGTGGATAAAAAAAAAAGTTTGTTTGTTGAATTTTAAAATACATTTCATATATCAATTTAATATTCAGTGAAAAGCATAAAGTAAATTTTTGTATTTCAATTATTAATTAATTCAGTTAAAATCATAAAGAAAATTTAAAAATATTTTTTGTCATTTATTTTATGTTTAATATTAAAAAACAAAACTAAAACAACTCGCATGAAATGATTGTGTTTCTAATAACACTATGCGACAGTCAAAATCGGGATGGGATGAAACCAACGGGAAATGTTATATCGGTAAAAAAGAAGTTATACGTATCCCGGCGTTTCGCTAGGTCTAGGAGTCAGAATTAGCATTTCTTAACATATTATCTTAAATATAACTTATGTTTTGTTGTTCAGTAAAGAAATTAACTATTTTATACTATTTAACATGTTTTATATTTTAACAAACAACATCACTATTTTTCTTTATTTTTGTAGATTCGTGCATGAAAACAATGATCTACAAACTCGCAAAAACAAAAATGCTGTTGAAGGGTAAATTTAATAAAGCCTTAGTATTACTTTGGAATTACAAAAAATGTAATTATTAACATATATTTAATTATATAGCAATTCAGCATTTCAACACAGTAAATTTGTGAACACAATAATAAATGGAAGGATAGGAGAAAATAATTTAATTCAGCTTTATAAACACATACAAATTGTCATTCATTTTACATAAATGGTATGCATTACTACAGGCTTTAATATGAAAAGCTTATTAAAATCATTTTACTTTGAAACCCAACAAATTTGCTTTCAGAAATCGGTTTCATAAATTATATAATTACTTATTAAATTTTACTATATTTTTTTGACTTAAAAACTATACACACTAAAAAATTTTATTAATTAATAAACTCAATTTTACAAAAAAAATTTTACTATGGTATGTTCACACATTTACTCACAAAAACGTAACCATTTGTTTTAGCGCACATTTGTGTGACGTTGTGTACTCTTGTAAGAGTTTTGCGAGATCAAACAACATAAAATAAAATAAAACTAAATATTTGTTGTGTCCTGTCCTAAATAAACGAAGTATTTTTTTTAATAAATAAAGATGAAATATATTTTATTTAGTGATTACGTCGTTTTCGGCAAACATTTGTCAAGTGTGAATGTACATTCGTTTGCGTATAAGTAATATGTAATACATTTTGAAATAATTATTAATCATACGCTTACTAGGCTGACATAATTTTTTTCTATATCATGAATAAATGAAAATACATAAACAAGTAAGAGAGTATAGTCGGTCAAGCCCGACCATATAATACCCTATATCCAGTATATGTATAAAACAGTTTTTTTTAGAAATGTGCGCTATATGGGAGATATGACCTATTATGGACCGATCATCCAAAAATTTAGTGTCATGATTTCTGTGAATATAAATATTGCGTATGTTAATACATTTCTGTATAATATTTGTGTCGAATTTTATTTGATTAGCAACATTCTTAAGATATTTATGATCGTTAAAGTAATTTTTGGAAGTGGGCCATTTATGGGAGCTACGACTAATTATGGACCGATCAGAAAAAAATTGTGCCGTATTGTTTGTATACATAAGGAATATATTTGTGTTAAATATTATTTGGATACCAAAATTTTTGAGTGAGTTATGCTCTTTAAAATGATTTTCAGAAGTGGTCCTTATATGGGAGCTACGACTAATTAAGGATCGATCTGTACAAAATTTGTAGAGGTGATTTGGCTTCATTCACCACTAATTTTTGATGAAATTTGTTTGGTTCCTTGAATTATTAAAACTTTTGTTATCGGTAAACCCCAATTTCGGGAGGACTTTTGTATGGGAACCAGGTGAAATAATGGACCGATTTCCTCCAGTTTCAATCCGGTCCGTCCTTGGGCCGAAAAAATATCACTTACCAAATTGTATCAAAATATCTTCAAAATTGCGATCTGTAATCTGCGGACAAGCTTTACATGGGCATCCAGCCAGACGGTCGGACGGATGGACCGACGGACGTCGTTAAATCGACTCAGAAAGTCACTCTGAGTCGATCAGTATACTTTAAGGTGGGTGTTGGACGAATATTTCTGGGCGTTATAAACATATGCACAAATCCAATATACCCTCCCCACTATGGCGGTGTAGGGTATAAAAAACATAAATTCTTTACTATAGTCGGTAAACCCATAGCCATAGTCCTTTGGCATTTACTGTTTAAGTTCAAGGTTTTTATTATGCAATATTAAGATGCACTTTTGGAAATGACTCTTATGGAAATTATGTTATGTTAGTTATCTCTAAATAATTATTTTAATATTGTAGTGTTTTTTGTGAATTTTAGATTTGTAATTGCAACAGCAAATTTTGTAATTTTTATTCTTCTTAAATATCGTCGTGGTGAATGCAAAACGCTGTATGTCAAAAAAAAAATTAATTTGGTTTTATTGTAGTGTTCTAACCAAAATTGGGGCTCCTATAACTGTAATATATCTTATGCCGTTCAGGCAATTAGTAGAGAGCTTTTGCGCGCTATTGCAATATGACGAATGTTCAGTATGTTTCAATTTTTCTCAGAAAACACATCAATAAATATTAAAATATTATGAGTAGTTGTGAATCGTAAAAAAACGTTTCATTGCCGATCTCTGGTACATACACACTAAACGTAGAATTTTATACAAACAAATTGTCATACCCGATTGCTCACCGACGAATGAATTATCAATTATGATAAATGTTTTTCATCGATTTCAATGTGCGTAAGATGGTTTGTGTGATTCAGAAGTGCTGATTTTGACATGGAAGACAAAATGAGAATTAGCAGGTCCCATCTACTATTAGTGGCTGATTTCAAGCCATAGCATTACAAAGAAACCTATTCCGAATGCAATTTAATCGTTTGAAGTGAACACTAGCAGAAAAACGCCCAGAATATACGGCCATGCATGCAAGCGTAATATTCCATTACGACAACGCTTAACTACATGTTGCATTAACTGTTAAAATCAAGTTAGTAAAAAATGGTTAAAATTCAACCTTCTGATAGTCTAGATCTTGCCCCGTCCAAGTACTATATGTTTCGATGAATGCATAATGCAATGTCTGGGATGAACTTCATTTCAAACCAGGGTACCTATTCGAAATTTGCTTGCTTCGTTCTTGGCTTTTAAAAATGAACAGTTCTTTTCAACATATTGCCAGAAAAAGGTTATAGCTAACATTGGCCAATAAGTCTAAAACTTAAAAATGCGGACGAACTGTATAGTTTCCAACAGTGAAATGTCGTCTCAAATAGACGAGGACTATGTCAGCAAAAGTTACTATGAAACCAATTTTCCAACATACTCGTATATGATTTTGTATTTGATATATCCTACACATTTCTAACTACGTAAAAAGAAAATCAACCATGTGCCGCGATTACAAGACTATTGAAATTTCCCATAAGAAATTAATTGAATAGATATGGGCCATGTGGCCCATTGAATGACAAATCAGTCATCAAGTTTTATTCAATACGGATACAAATTAGTCATATAAAATGACATTTATATTCTAGAGTGTAATTTAGATGTGTGTGCACATAATTATAGAAAATATCACTAACGATACTGTCACATAAGGCAAATATTTGTTCAGCAAAGCGTAACCACTATAGCGCAAACTTGTTCGACGATGTTTATTCTTACAAAAGTTTTGTAAGAGCAAACAACATCAAATATAATTAAATTTAACCTTGATTGTAATTTGTCCTTAGTAAAAGAAATTTTTAAATAAACACAAAAAATTTAAACAAATTGTATTTTGTGCTCACTTCTTTTTTTGGCAAATATTTGACATGTGGAAAATAACTTAGGATAACAAATGGTGTGTATGGCCAGAATGTTTAAAGTTTTATACGGCCTAAACTAAGAAGTATCGGGACTTCACATGTAAGAACGACGTTGTCCTGTACGCAATATTAGCAATGATTCTATAGATTTTAGTTAATTATAAATAAGTTTTTGGATATTGTGCGACTTTCTTTCGCTATTAAAAACCATAAAATCATAAGGGAAGTAAATATATTCAACAATTTTAATTAAGAATCCAGCTAAAAGAGCCATAAAATTTAACTAACATACTCATGTACAAATAAAATGTTAAAAAGGGAAAACATTAAGCAAAAAATGTTGAAATATTGCAGAAAACCTACCATAATGTGACTAAAAACACAAAAAACTGACTTTTAAAAATTCTTCTACATGCAACTTAATTAAGTTAATTTAATGGTAACACTAAAATAATTAAGTGCTTAATGTGGTATATAATAAACGTTTAGAGAAAGTGGCTATAAAAAACGGCTATAATTATGACGACAATATGCCGCTTACTTGTGTAAACATAATTTTAATTTTGAATATAAACTAGTTTGTTACAGATATTTGTATGATCTTGAATTGAAAATAACTTTTCATTGAAAAGAAAGATCTTAAAATCTTATTCAGTGATTTAAAAAATTAAAATAGAATAATTATAATTTATTCTCATTTTAAATTTGAAATTTTCCATATACATATATTATAATGCATTCAAGCTTACACCATTCAACAAAATTAAGTTCAACAAGTATGTTCGTAGAAAAATGTTAAATCTGGCTTGGCATATTTTCTAATTTAAATTATAAATATAATAAATAAGAAAAAGAAAGAAAGAACAAGCCCCACACAAAATCATTATTAATGTAGTAATTTGTACATGTAAATGTGTAAATTCTTTAAAATATATATTAGGGTGTCCCTTATTTGGCCTTTTTGTAATTTCGTTGCCTCCTGATTTTTTATATTGTCATATAAAAACGAAATAATTTTAACAAATTGGTTATCAGAAACTAAAATCTACGAAATTCCGTAATTTCCAATTGGTCCCCATGCTAACTTATTGCAGGTGTTTTTCCGAAGACAATTTTTTTATTTTTTTGGAGTTACATTTAAAAACAAGTAAGAGTTTATGTGCAGTGCTGAACTAAACTGAAGTACCAATAAATAGTAGTATCAGTAGTGAATACTTAAAACTAATTTTTTCACATTTTATATCGATAAAGATAATTACATGGGAGTCATCACCTATTATGAGGAGATCTTTGTAAAATATTGTACTGTAATGTCTATTTAGTTGAGTTTTATTTTGGTTGAATTTTCTCTCAAAAACTTTATTTAAAATAATTTTATGTATATTCCAATTATAATCAACAATTAAAATATTTTTCTCTTTCCTTAAGAACTGACTGTTGTGTATACTCTAACAGCCTTTAAACCGATTTAATCTAACATACAATAAATTAGTTACCAAAAAGTCCTAGGAAACTGATATTGGCTTTTCGAAACATAAAAACTATCAACATTTTACACTTTGTGGTTATTCTCGGAGCTATGGCTAATTATGAACTAACTTTCACAAAAACCTGCATGTGCTAAATAAGGGTCACTCTTTTTTTTTTTTTTTTTTTTTTTTTTTTTTTTTTTTTTTTTTTTTTTTTTTTGCAGTTAATTATTTATTGAATCTTCATATTTGAAATGACAATAAGTATTCAAATCTTAATACTAAAAAGAAAATAATAAGCCCAGCCAGTGCTAGACAAAAATTTTTATGATACTAAAAAAATTTCACATCAGCTGATCCAGTCATCTATTTTGCGCTTGAGTTAAAGCAAGGGTGTCCCTCCTTCTCAACCGATTGTGCCACTAAAGTTAAGGATGTCTCGTGCAAGTGGGTTTGGATGGTGTTCGAGTTTGCTGACATACTTTGACGCATATTTTGTAAATTCGACTTTTACTAATGGCACGCCTAGATCTTTGTGGATTCGAGAATTTTTAACATACCATGGTGCTGCAGTAATTATACGTAGAATTTTATTTTGACCCCTTTGAATTTTTTCAATGTTTGATGCTGAGGCAGTACCCCATAATTGAATTCCATAACACCAGATTGGCTTTAGAATTGCATTGTACAACAAAAGTTTGCAATCCAATTTCAATGTAGAGTTTCTGCCGATTAACCAATTAAGTTGCACTGCTTTTAATCTCATTTGTGTAAGTTTCGCTTCAATATGAGACTTCCAAGTTAAACGGCGGTCGAGGTGAATGCCGAGGTATTTGACTTCATTATGTTGAGGAATAATTTGATTATTTATTCTGATGGACGAGCAGGTATCTTTTCGCAATGTGAAAGTGATATGAATACATTTTTGTTCATTTACCCTGATTTTCCAAAGCTCTAGCCAATTCTCTAGTTTATAAACATAATTCTGCAAATTCCGTGATGCAACTTGGTGGTCCTTATGGACGCTGACAAAGGCTGTATCGTCTGCAAAAGTTGACGTGTGGATTTTGGGGTCTGACGGCATGTCGGAGGCATAAATCAAATATAAAGTAGGGCCCAGTATGCTACCCTGTGGCACACCTGATTCAATTGGCTGAGCGGTACTTAAAAAATCACCTTCTTTGATTTTAAATTTGCGACCGTATAAATAACTTTCCATGAGTTTATGGGTGTTAGCAGGCAGAGTTGATTTTATTTTGTGCATTAAACCGTCATGCCAAACTTTGTCAAACGCTTGGGACACATCAATGAAAAGGGCGGAGCAGTATTTTTTATCTTCAAACGACCCTCTTATCACATTTACCAATCTGTGAGTTTGTTCGATGGTACTGTGTTTAGCTCTGAATCCGAATTGATGATTTGGAATACATTCAGTGTCATTCAGAATTGGGGTCAATTTGGTCATTAACAATTTTTCGAACAGTTTAGAAATTGTCGGCAGTAGGCTAATTGGCCTATATGACTCCACTTTGGTGTGGTCCTTCCCTGACTTAGGAATCATAGTGATCATAGACACCTTCCAATCTGCAGGATAGTATTCTAGGCGTAAAATAGCGTTGAAGATAAAGAGGATAATCTTTCTTGCTACACGAGGTAACTCCACAAGCATTTTATTGCTAATTTCATCCATACCTGGAGCCTTTCTAAGGTTCAGAGTACCAATAGCGTTTTGGACATCACGAAAGTTTAGTCTTAGAGGTACAGGAGGTCTAATAACGAGTGGAGGCAAATCAGATGCATTATTTGAGTTGTTTATAGTAAACACTTTTCTCAAATGATTAACAAATAAAGTCCCCTTCTCGGAATCATTTCTAGCCCAGTCACCAGTCGGATTTCGCAGAGGAGGCTTTCCTCTACTTGGTCTTTTTAAACCTCGTGCCGCCTTCCATAACGAATAGTCAGATTGTGGGGTACTATCAAGACCCTCCAAGTAAGATTTAAGTGAAGCCATTCTTTGGGTTTCTAAGAAATTTCTTAGTATATCTCTGCATACCCGTAGCCTAGCTTTCAGTTCAGGAGACCTGTGGATTTGCCACTCTCTTCTAACTCTTCTTTTTTCTGACAGGAGATGATCGAGTTCAGCGAAATAAGTTCTATTTGTCCCACTTCTGCACTCAACGTCGTATGTGGAGGCGTGATGTACAGCTCTTCGTATGTCCTCAGTAAACTTGCCAATCGACCCATCAATATCCTCGGTAGTTCTCAACACTACATTTTCCGTGCAGTGGGAACTTAAATACTTTTTATACTTTATCCAACTTACTCTGGTTTTAGATATGTCCCGAAATGGAGAGCCATTCCCTTGAAGGAAACGCATTGAAATAATAGAAGGAGAGTGATCTGAAGACAAGTCTAATGAAGGCTCCACTTCTATCGATTCTACAGGGATATTTTTCACTACTCCGAAGTCAATAACATCGGGAATCTTCCGTCGGTCCGTCGGCCAGTAGGTGGGATGCCCGCTTGAGAGTACATCTAATCCCATTTTGGCAATGGTGTTGAAGAGTTCACGACCCTTCGGGTCACCAGACGTGAACCCCAAAAAGTGTGTTTGGCGTTAAAGTCACCAGCAACTAAAAATCTAGCTCCAAGGGAATTGAAGAAGCTGTAGTATTGGTGTTCTTTTATTGAAAATCGAGGCGGCGAATAAATTGATGATAAAACAAAATTGTATTGACAGAATTCAATACAAATGTTTGTTGCTTGTAGGTAATCCTCACATATGTTGTTCATTAAATAATGTTTTATTCTGTTCTTTATAAGAATTGCCGATCCTCCACATGCTCTTCCGCGGGGATCTTTAGTATCATACAACACGTAGCCATTAATTTTGAAGTACGCTGTCGCCGTCAAGTGAGTTTCAGCAATCATCATGACATCAATCTGCTTATCCATCAGGAAGTGTTCCAGTTCGTTTTTATGTTGGCGGAGGCCGTTCGCATTCCAAAAACAAATTTTTAAACAAATCATTTTTTTAAAATGGCTTGTAAGATAGTCGATTGCATTTTCAGCATTTCCTGCATCATGGATGTCATAGTGGTCGTAAAAGTGTTCATGGTTTGGACAAGTGTCTGCAATGTAGTCTCTAGAGTGTTAATATTAGGCTCGTAATATTGTGATTTAGGTGCCTGCTCCAAACCTGGCATATTAGATTTAACCACGTTAGCGTAAGAAACTTGTCTAGAACTAGGCGCGTTTACATGACTAGTGGACCGTAACAATTGCGGGAAATTGTCACTCGATGCCAAAATAGGCTGTTGACGATGATCAGGTAATACTGACGTCTTGTTGGTACTTATGGCTTTCAAATGCGTGTAAATTGGACAACCTCTATAATTTGCGGTATGATTACCTCCGCAGTTACTGCATTTTTTTATTTTTACGTCAGTTTTGGACTTATTACATAGAGCAGTTGGATGTAGTTCCCCACACGCAACACAAACAGACGGCAATTTACAGTACGCTTTGGTGTGGCCAAATTCTTGACAATTAACACACTGGACGGGTCCAATGCGCTTATGCGGTTCCTCCACGGTAATTCTACGATGCAGAAGATAAATGAGATTGTAGATTGGATGGGACTCGTTTTTCTTTAAGACAACATCTCCAGGTTCCAATTCTACCCTGAACATGGGCTGAGGGATCTTTTCACGGTTTCTGATATTCACTACGCTCTTGATTTTGAACCCTTTGTCCATTAAACCGGTTTTTATCTCCGCGGGATCAACACATGGGTCTATACCCTTTAGAACGACTTGGAGTCCTTTTGCGCTTTTGAGCTGGTAGGTATAGAAGTCCCTAGTCTCCTTCTCCAACTGGTTGGACAATTTTCGAAAATCATCTTCCCTATTCACTTGGATCTTTGTCTCGCAGATATTTCCATGTTTAATTGAGGTTACGCTAAACATGTTTTCACCTATTACCGAAATAATTCCTTGTACCAATTTACTGGAAGTCGGCTCTCTCAGATAAATTGGTGGGGGCTTAAACGTCTTCTTAGTAAGTTCTGGCTCATCCGTCTGGAGGAGAGCAAACCTATTTTGATTATTACTCACGGTCTTAGGAGCTTTTGAATTTGATGACACTTGAGCAGACGTCGGGCTCCTCTGTCGCTTGAGAACGCTGATGTACTTATCCATACCTACTTGTTTTTTTGGTTTGACTGCACTATTTGTTGAAGATGATGTTTTTTCATCTGTTGAAATCACTATATTGGGCGAACAGGAACGACGCCGTTCTGCGGCTCTTGTAGTGAGAAAATTCTCCGTAGATTTTTTTATGGATTCTTCCTCAGATACCCATTTAGTTTTTCTAGACGAGCTAAGCTCTTTCTCAGAATTACATCTGAGAGGAACGCTCATACAATTTTTATGCGATTTTTAGTGTTTTTTTTTAATTACTGATATTACCGTAGATTTTTTTTAACCTATTACGAGTTATTTTTTCACTTTTTGTGTTATTTCAACCTATTACACTTTTTCACCTATTACGATTTTTTCACCGAAAATTCAGCCGCACTAAAAGTAACACGTCCGAACAGTTCGATGAGACGAGGGTCACTCTATAAATAATTTTCTTAGTAAAAAAATACGTATATACAAATATACATACATGTAGATTGCTATCCTTGAAACATTTCAACGCATACTTTTTTGTATTGAAATCTCTAAAGAATGTTCCTTTTATAATGTTTATATTATACGTATCTGCTATTTTCATGTGTATATCAGTATTTATGTAAAAGATGTTTGCTTCATGCATACAAAACATGCTGCATAAATGTTGTATACAAAAACTTTTCTTGTTTGTACGACTAAGAGTATTTATACAAAATGACATGAAACGTTTCTGCTGCTGAAAAGTATTCTTTTATATTTACAAACAAAAAAAAAACAGAATAAGAAGTAGACAAAATGTCTGAGGCTTTTACAGTTTTATGTTACATTAAAATTATAAACAAATTCTTAAGATTTATACAACAAGTACCTTTTCTTAATTATATTTAATTTATGTGCAATTCTTTACGTACGCAAATATGAATTTAAAAGTTTAAGGTTAAAATATATATGATTATTAAAGACATCATCCAAAATTAACTCCGACACTGTTTAAGAAATTGTATTCTAAGTAATTGTTCTTAAAAACATATTGAAATAATGAAATAATGGCAAATGAAAACATCTGTGATTCAAGAGTGCTATATTTGGCTACGCTTAATCTTATATCTAAAGTATACTTTAGTATAAAAAACTCTGGTGAGTTTTTGGTATTCAGGTATTTTACAGTCTAAATGCCTGTCTGCCGCTGATATTCCTTGAGACAGACATAACAGACAATTCTATCTCTATTTCGTATAAACATCCGAAATGGAGAAGCTTGATTTAATTTAGAATTTGAATTTTGTAAATTTTGAGGATTTTTATAAGATCTAGGACGAATTAAACATCGAGGATCTCAAAATTTCGCAAAGACATTTTCGCTTGCACGATTTAAATTATAGATTTTTGTTGATGTGCCAGCATGTAATTGCAGAAACAGTACTTTGTATAAATTTTATAGTTGTATTAAATTTTTGTAATTATTTTTGTGTATCTTTAATAAATTTTCGTGAAAATACTTAAAAAGGAATTTCGTTTAAAGAGAAACAAGAAGCCGTTTTCTGTAGAACAATTCTCATTTTCACTGTCTTGGCAAAGTAGTGTAAAAATTGTGGCAAATTAAAAAAAATTAGATATCTATGTTATTCTTACATTTTAATATTTGATAACATGGTTATAAAGATGAACACTATAAATTAAAATTATTTTATTTTATTAAAATTATGTTTGAAAGTCATTAGTTTTGGGAGGAACAACGTTTTTTAAAATGGCTTTTCACGCTGTGTTTGTACTTTTTTTTTAATGTTCTGGATGTAGGAGACATTGGCAATTACTGAATATTTAAGTAGAATTAAAAGAATGTTCTCTTAGTTCTGTTAAAACATGACATAAGACGCATGTTATGAAATCATTAAAGAATAATAAATGTATGTCAAACTTTAGCCATCATTACAATCACGATACTCTCATATGCATAAGCTTATATTTTAAATTGTTTTATTTTGCTGACAATCATCAGTACATTGGCTTATTTGTTGAATTTCTTTATTGTTATTTTCTTTATTGTTTGTATTCATTATAATCTAACTGATGTTTGGGTGTACGAGCGCAGATCTTTAAACATTTTATTCAGTTAATATTTAATGTATATGACAATAAAAAATATGACCTAAATTATATAAATTATAGTTTCTTATTTGTTTTTAATTTTACGATTTGTTACGGAAATTCTTTTTTGTTAGTATCTATAAAAATACTAAAAGCCTAAAATGTTCAGCGAAGAAAAATAAATATGTTTTTTTTTTGAGGATTGAATTAAATTTTAACACTGTAAAACTGTGTATTGCGAAATATCTCTGAGTTTCGAAAGCGTTTTTCAACAGAGAACCTACAAAAGTAGACCGATAGGGACAGCAAACGACGCTATATTTTTTGCCGCTCTTTTGACATTTCTCTTCAGTAAGGTTTGTTATTTCATGATGGAAAGATATACGAGCCAACAACGTGTCGAAATTATTAAAATTTACGACCGAAATTCGGAATCAGTGGCTTCGCCATAATCGTCCTACCAGATCAACATTTGAGCGTCTAGTGAAAAAATTTGAATCCCCAGGCACATTACAAAATGTTCTCGTGCCAGTGGGACAAAGAAGTGCCCGTAGTGTCGAGAATATTGCTGCCGCTGAGGCTTCAGTTGATGAAAGCCCAAATGTGTCTCTCACACGTCGTTTTCAAGCGTTGGGCATCTCTGTGACGTCGTTGTGGCGAATTTGGAGAAAAAATCTTGGCCAACATCTTAACAAGATCAAGTTGACGCAAGAACTGAAGCCACTTGATCACCAGAAGCATCGTATGTTTGTGAATTGGGCTGAGCAAAAACTTGAAAATGATTCGGATTTTCATCGAAAAATCATTTTCAGCAATGAGACTCATTTCTGGCTGAATGGCTTCGTCAATAAGCAAAATATGCAGCGTCATTGGGCCGTATTTCTTCCGTGATTATCAAGACCGGCTCGTTTCTGTGAATGGGTATTGTTTGCCCCAATTGGATGATGTAGACTTGAAGGGCATGTAGTTCCAACAGGACGGTGCCAAAGCCACACAGCGAATGTCACAATCAATATATTGGAAACCAAGTTTGGAAAACGTGTTATCACACGAAATGGTCCAGTCGATTGACCGCCTCTGTCGTGCGATTTGACGCCGTTAGACTATTTTCTGCGGGGCTACGTCAAGTATATGTTCTATACCAACAAGCAAGCGACGATTGATGAACTTCGTACGAATATCGTACGTGAAATTGCAGCAGTATCGTCCGATTTATGCTTGAAAACCGTTGAAAATTGGGTTCAGCTTCTAGACTTCTGCAAGCGTGCCCATGGTGACCATGCAAAATATATCAAGTCCGTACATAATGGCATCGAACGTACACGAAAAAAGAATTTCATTGATATCTAAAAGCGTTTTGTTTTATTTAAAAAAAAACTTTTGTAGCGCTCTTATTGAAAACCCCGATATTATATATCTAAGTTTTGCAGTACGTAGAATGATAGACTAGCAATAAGAGTGTATAAATATACTGAGGAGAAATTTGCATTCAAACGTTTCATAAATTAAATGAAATAAACGTAATTTTTTTATACCCTACACCACCATACTGGGGTATATTGAATTTGTGCTGAATTAATATCATTTGGGTAATTTTACAGCAAATGATTAAATCAAATCAATTTTAAATATTTTTCACCTACCAGTATTCTATAATATTAGTCTAATTTGAATAAATATTTACACAAATATAAATTTAAACAAAAACCACTTAATAATGCCAAGATGTTTAACTGAAGAGAAAAAAATAAATTAATTTATTATATCAAGTTCCTTGGAGTGTGGAACTGGGCAAAAACAGTTAGTTTGGATGAAGTTAAAATTACATTTTGTACAACTTTATTCCTCACATTTTTGGCAACGGCAAATCATTTTAATAGTATGATCAAATTTATTTATGCATCATGAAGTACGAAAAACAATTAGGTCATGGGTTGTGTACCTTTTGACCTGTTTCGATGCAGATGGATATAATCATCAGGTAGATTTACATTTCGCATTCTATAGTTGTTAACTAAGTATACATTTTTTATAAAGTGAATTCCAAAGAACAATTAGGAGTTGTAATAAATTTAATGTGAGGTATAATTTCACTAACTCTTTCTAAGCTTTAATTTGCTGCTTTATAAACCGAAGGAGTTTTACATTTATTTTAGAAACAGATTATATCGGAAAAAGCTTAAATACACAATAGAGCTTATATGCAACAATCTCCTAGAATGCCATTATCTATGAACACTAGTTTAATGATGTTCGGCATGTTCTTTAGCTTGACTTTTAGCCCAGGATTTCTTGTTTCCAAGGGACTTGGCGAGTTTACTGTGTTAGCGCCACAGCCTAATCGCTACAATACATTACTGGTTATCGATTATAATCATTATAATTTTGCTATTACTTATCGCTTAAATCTCATATTTAGATATGTATTTCGAACTTTATTATTTATTTCCAAGCGGTATTTTTCATTTATATACATATATATATAGTTCATTTTGGCTATATAAAAAGCCATTTTAAGTTTGTTAAAATATAAAGAAGTTTATTCTCTTGGATTCATACGAAAAAGTAAGTTAATTTGTAAGTGTCTTTAAGCAAATAATAATAATGTAAAATTACAGGAATTTTAAACGCAAAAGTAGAAGAAATAAATAACTGAATTTGTTTTAAAAAAATCTTGTACTTTTCGTTTTTATAATCTACATTTGGATACCAAGAGCTTGGGCTTTTCACCCAACAACTTTAAAATTCTTTTTCTGGTCATATAATTTCAATAAAAATACCCTAATTGGATCAACACGAAGGAAACCATTTGGCTGAAATCACCGTAAGTCCTAAAATATGGATCCTAATATTTCTTCCCTACAGGGTCAACAACCAAACCACCACCAAGTAAGTGAATTAACACCGAATTCTTCAGAAAATTGTCACATATGCAGCAAACCATCTGACAACGGTAATTCCATTAAATGCTTCAAATGCAATTTCATATTTCATTTGGTTTGTGCCGACATCGATAATACCCAACAAAATATAACATGGATCTGTAGAAACTGTTCAAAGCAAACACAAAGAGCAGTAGGTTCAGCTGCCTCTGTTCGTAGCGGTTCGTCAGTTGCATCGCATTCCCGCAGGCATGCATTAGAACTACAACGCTTAGAAGAAGAAACACAACTCGAAAGAGAATTTATTAAAAAGAAATACCAAATTCTCGAGCAGGCACAAGACGACTGTGATGATACACGAACGATTAACAATTCTGTGCATGAATGGTTGGACAGTCAAACTAAACCAGTCGAACAGCCTCCTCCCCTACAAGGATCAATAAATGTAAGTACGATCAATGAAGAACCTCAAAACTGTTCAACAATTCCTCACCTAACTGCGTATACAAATTTACCAAACTCGTCTAATATTGTAACAACATACCCAAATACAAGTACAAACCTCGTATACACACCAGCAACTCAGCCTGTCACTACACTCATGACATTAAACAAAGACCTAACATCGTTTATTAATAACAGAACAAGTAACTATTTACATTCTGTTACTGCCAATTTACATAACACAAATAATACAAATGTTGAAAACCTTCCAATCACAGCGCCACCACTTCAATTTAGTAATGCCAATGTCACATTTCCCAACTGTTCAACATTTACGACCCAGGCAGCAGCCCCACCTAATTCCACACATATGGATCCCACATTTTCTTTGCGTGCAACGTCAACAACAAAAGCAGCAGCTCCTCTTGATTTTACAAACATAAATCCAACGTTTTTTACACATCCATCATCTACAACACAAGCCACACATGCAACTAATTTCCCAAACACTGATCCAGTATACTCCATGCATCCATCGTTTGATTTCCGGCCAAGCACCAGCAACGATCGAAGGCTTACACAGCAACAAATAAATGCTCGTCAATCAGTACCTAAAGAATTGCCAATATTTAGCGGAATGCCCGAAGAGTGGCCTTTATTTAGTTCTACATACGATTGGTCTACATCAGTTTGTGGTTTAACTGACGCAGAAAACTTGTTGCGTCTTCAAAAGTCACTACGTGGAGAAGCATTACGATCAGTACAACACATATTAATCCACCCTTGCGGCGTACCATGTGCCATAGCAACTCTAAAATTACTTTACGGCCAACCAGAAAAAATATTGAACTCCCTAAAAAATAAAATTAAACTATTACCTACTCTCAATATAAATAAATTAAATACAATTACCGCATTTGCCGTTGAAGTAAAAGGTCTAGAGACAACCATCAGAGCATGTGGGCTTTTGGACGAACTAAATAATTCCTCTTTACTAAATGACTTGGTAATGAAAATGCCTTCTTATTTTCAGCTGAACTGGGGTGAACAAAAAACAAAACTGCAAAAAAGTAAACAACGAATAAGTTTGACAGATTTCTCCAATTGGATTTTTGAAGTCGGCATATCAGCAAGCAGTATAAATATAGAGAGTAGCAGCGAGACATCGACGTCAGCAGAACAAAATTCACGTAAAACAAGAAATGCATATGTAAATGCTCATGAACTCAAAGACAAAAGAGACTGCATAATATGTTCTGACAACTGCAGTAGTGTTGGAAAGTGTGAAAAATTTTTGTCCGCTGATAGAAACGAAAAATGGAATTTAATAAGAAAATACAATTTGTGCAAACAGTGTTTGAAAAAACATAGTGGCCTATGCAATAGTAAAGTTGTGTGTACAATAGAGGGATGCAGTATAAAACACAACACGTTACTACACAAATCTACTGATGACGAAAAAGTAACAAATAAAGCGGATGAAAAGAAAAACAAAACAAATGAAAATAAAAACAATACAACTAATTTACATGCAGCGCACAGTGGTAACACATGCAGTGAAATTTTGTTTAAAATTATACCCATTGTTATTTATGGCAAAAATAACCAAATCGTTAAAACCTTTGCTTTTATAGACGAGGGTTCGTCAATAAGTTTAGTAAATGAGCGTATAATAAACACATTAAATTTGACAGGCGACCCACAACCGTTATGTCTGAAATGGACGGGCAATATGGCTCGAAATGAAGAAGATTCCAAAGTTGTCTCACTGCAAATTTCTGGTAGTAATAAAACAAAATTCTCGATCAATGCCCGTACAGTAAAACAGTTGTCACTACCTAATCAGAGTTTGAATTACGATATGCTGAGTGAAAGATTTCCTCATATTAGGAGTTTACCAATAGATAATTTTACAAACGCGGTCCCAGATTTACTTATAGGACTAAATAATTTAAAATTATGTATACCCACAAGAGTTAGAGAGGGATATAAAAATGAGCCTGTTGCTATATGCACACGTTTGGGTTGGCTTTTGTGCGGAAATTCATATATCGGAAAAAAGCATCAAAACCAATATAATTTCCATTCTTGTGAATGTGAACGTGAAGATGATAACAAGCTTAGTACTTTATTTAAACAGTATTACTCAGTAGAAATGACTGGTATTGGTAATACTAGTCAGGTGCTTGGTAAGGAAGATCAAAGGGCAATGGATATATTGAGCAAATTTACTAAGCAGAGAACTGACGGTCACTATGAGGTAGCATTGTTGTGGAGATACGATAATATTACTTTGCCACAAAGCTACAATATGGCGATGAAAAGATTACTTTGCCTCGAGAAAACTTTAAGAAAAAATAAAGATTTGTTTGACATTTTTGAAAGAACTATCTACGATTATTTGGAAAAAAAATTTATAAGCAAAGTAGACGCTAATCAGATGAATAATCGTAACGTATGGTATTTGCCAATATTTCCGGTATTCAACAAAAATAAACCAAAAAAGACCAGAATAGTGTGGGATGCGGCCGCAAAAGTAAACGGAGTCTCACTAAACTGTATGCTACTCAAAGGGCCTGATTTACTATCTTCTCTTCCATCCATCCTTTTTCGATTTCGACAAAAGCATGTCGCTGTATGTGGTGATATAGAACAAATGTTTCACCAAATTTATATACGCAATGAAGATTGTCATGCACAACGTTTCTTATGGCGCGGATGCGATGAAAGAAAAGAACCGGAGGTATACATGATGGAAGTTATGATATTTGGTGCCTCATGTGCACCATGTATCTCACAATATGTGAAGAATTTAAATGCGTCAAAGTTTGAAAAGGAATATCCATTGGCAGCGGATGCTATTAAAAATAATCACTATGTGGACGATTTTCTTGCCTCAACAGATACTCCCGAGGAAGCCACCAAATTGGCAAGAGATGTGCGGTTCATTCATAGTCAAGGTGGTTTTAACATCCGTAATTGGTGCTCAAATGATCATGACGTTTTGAAAGCTCTAAATTCTGATACAGCATCAGGTAATATCTGTATAAATATGGGCGCCGGTTCAGAAACAGAAAAAGTTCTCGGTGTATATTGGATTCCAGCCGATGACATGATTACGTTTAAGCTTTCACCAAATATTCTTAATAACGAACTTTTCCTTGGAAACAAAGAACCAACCAAACGTGAAGTCTTAAAAATTTTGATGAGCATTTATGATCCTCTAGGACTTGTGGGTAATTTTTTAATGTATTTGAAAATAATTTTGCAGGAGATTTGGAGGAGTGGTGTCGAATGGGATGAACCAATTTTAGCTGAGCAACTAGTTAAGTGGAAAAATTGGCTAAAACTTCTGCCACTTTTAAATAATGTAAACATACCTCGCTGTTATTTACAAACGTTGAAAAGCTACAATCGCCAAAATGTGCAACTACACACATTTGTAGATGCAAGCGAAAGTGGTTACGCCGCTGTAGCGTACCTTAGAGTCACAGATGGTAATAACGTTGTTGTTTCCCTAATAGGATCGAAAACTAGGGTAACCCCTCTGAAAGTAGTCTCCATCCCCAGGCTAGAATTGATGGCAGCTGTTATTGGCGCTCGTTTTGCAAATTTTATCGTTCAAAATCACTCAGTTAATATCAGCCGAAAATTATTCTGGTCAGACTCACGCACAGTCTTAAGTTGGATACGATCAGATCATCGAAAGTATCACCAGTTCGTTGCTGTCCGAGTTAGTGAAATATTGGATACCTCAGAGATGAAGGAGTGGTTTTGGATATCTACTAAAATAAACGTGGCTGACGAAGCAACAAAATGTTCACGATCTCCTGATTTATCGGCCACAAGTCGTTGGTTTAATGGTCCAGAATTTTTGAAACTGCCAGAGGATAAATGGCCAAATACTACTGAAGAGTTAACCACAACAGATATTGAGTTGAAGGAGTGCAATCTAACTATACAAAATGTGGAACCGTTTATAAATGTGGATCGATTTTCTCGTTGGTGTAGGGCGTTAAGAGCTGTGGCATTTGTCGTTAGATTTATTTATCGACTAAAAGATAAGGCCGAGGATCTAAGGGACGCAGAATTATGTCAAGAGGAATTGCGTAAAGCCGAAATAATTCTTATAAAAGATACACAAAAACTGGCATTTTATAAAGAAATTGAAAGTCTATTACAAAATAATAAATTATCAAAGTCGAATTTTATGTACAAATTATCTCCTTATTTGGACAACGACGGTGTTCTTCGGGTAGGTGGAAGACTAGATCATGCCAATGTTCCCGATGAATTAAAGCATCCAGCTATTTTGCCAAAATACAGTCGCCTCACAACGCTCATAATATGGCACTATCATAATATGTATCGTCATAGTTGTCACGAGACCGTTGTTAATGAAATACGACAACGCTACTACATCCCAAGATTAAGAGTCGTGTGCAAATCTGTTATAAGGCAATGCCAAACGTGCAAAATTAGAAATGCATCGCCAGTACCTCCTCAGATGTCCAAATTGCCTCAAGCTCGCCTTGGTGCATATCACGCACCCTTCACATTCACAGGCATAGATTATTTTGGCCCTATGCTCGTTACCGTAAATCGCCATAAAGAAAAGAGATATGGAGCACTGTTTACTTGCCTGACAATAAGAGCTGTTCATGTCGAAATCGTCCACTCGCTTAACACAAGCTCATGTATTATGGCTATTCGAAAATTCATATCGCGCAGAGGACAGCCGAGAGAAATTTACACCGACAATGGCACGAACTTTGTGGGTGCTGACAGGGAGTTGCGTGAAGCACTCAGTGAAGTAGATAAGGACGAACTGGTCCGTACTTTTACTAATATCAATACAAAGTGGAACTTTAACCCACCCTCGGCGCCCCATATGGGAGGGGCATGGGAACGACTAGTTCGCTCAGTAAAAAATGTTTTTTACAAAATTAATATAGAAAGATTTCCTAATGACGAAACATTACAAAGCATTATGGCTGAGGTTGAAAATATAATTAATTCACGTCCTTTAACGTATGTTCCAGTAGAAAGTGAAAACGATGAAGCCATTACACCAAACCATTTCTTGTTAGGCAATTCAAATGGTTTAAAGCCCCTTGCCTCTTATGATGATGACGGTGTTTTGTTAAAAGAAAGTTGGTTATGTTCGCAGCAGTATGCTCAAAAATTTTGGAAAAGATGGGTAGCTGAGTATTTACCTACATTAACTTGTAGAACCAAGTGGTGCGAAAGGGCTAAACCATTAGCGATTGGAGACTTGGTGGTGGTAGTTGACCCAGCGAATCCTAGGAATGTTTGGCCAAAAGGTAGAATTATTGAAGTCAATCTGTCAGAAGATGGTCAAGTCAGAAAAGCGAAAGTAATGACAAAATGTGGTATACTAGAGAGGCCAGCTGTAAAATTGGCGATCTTAGACGTGACTGGAAGAAAGGAGTAAGTCCTAGAATCTTCTCGCCTTACTGTGGGGGGGTGTTAGCGCCACAGCCTAATCGCTACAATACATTACTGGTTATCGATTATAATCATTATAATTTTGCTATTACTTATCGCTTAAATCTCATATTTAGATATGTATTTCGAACTTTATTATTTATTTCCAAGCGGTATTTTTCATTTATATACATATATATATAGTTCATTTTGGCTATATAAAAAGCCATTTTAAGTTTGTTAAAATATAAAGAAGTTTATTCTCTTGGATTCATACGAAAAAGTAAGTTAATTTGTAAGTGTCTTTAAGCAAATAATAATAATGTAAAATTACAGGAATTTTAAACGCAAAAGTAGAAGAAATAAATAACTGAATTTGTTTTAAAAAAATCTTGTACTTTTCGTTTTTATAATCTACATTTGGATACCAAGAGCTTGGGCTTTTCACCCAACAACTGATCTTGTAGAAAACTAGAATACACAAACAAAATGCAACAAAGTAGTAGCGCCAGATCCATTGGTTTTTAATGTAATGTTTCAATGAAAATTGAGCGATTTTGGCTGAAAAGTGTAGGGGAACTTCATGGGATTGCCAACAGGCTTCTCAACAACTTTGTCTGCCATCTTTTATGTTCTTTACACTTCTTCAAGTCAAGAAATTCGCAAAATGTCCTAGATATGTTTTACCAATATATTGTATTTATAAACAACAGTTATTTATTGATAATTTTTCTTGGCTTAGGATTCGAACCTCGAAACATATGTAAATTCAACCAACAACCCAGGTTCGAATCCTAAGCCAAGAAAAATTTTTAATAAATTTTAATAATAATTTTTATGTAACAATTCCTACCTTCAGTAAAAATAATTTAATGAAAAATTAAATTTAATGAACTCGAGCCGAATTAAAGAAATATCAATGATTTATAAATAATTATTTTGTAATCATTTTGCCAACGAAGTCTCAATAATGCCCTAGGGGGCATTGTAATTTTGAATTAATAAAAATTAAAGACATTAAAAAAAATTGTCATATAAATGCTCCTCCAAAAAGTAATTTAACTCTATGCCAAATTAAATATTATTTTAATAAAATGTAGCTAAAATAATTCTACCAAATTTTTATCACACTGCTCCATAGTTTACACTATCAGTATAAGACGTTTCTAGGAAATGAAATCCTTCCGTAGACCGACCCACCAAATATAATATAAAATTTATGCAAAATTGTATTCCTAATATTATCTCTTTGCATTCCTTACTGAATACTCAGTAAATATTAAATAACTATTTGTTTATTCAAAATTAATGTAAGGTAACACATACTCCTGCTTTGCTGACCATACTTTTATATTTGTTTTTTCTTAATGTTTTTTTGTTAGATAAAGAAAGGAAACTTAAAATAAGTAAATAAATTTAACTTTAACATATTGCAAATGTTCCGACTTTATTTGTTTGACTTAAATAAATTTTAAAATTATTTTTTTTTTCTAAGTCAATAACAAAATATTATTTTAGATTTGTTTAAAGAAGTTTTACTATTTAATGCTTTATTCTTGTGTTATTTTTTAATACATTCTATTTATTAGTTTACTAATTCCTTTAAGCAAACATTAAACAAATAGATAAATTTAAACCTGGCAGATTATTAAGATATTGTTATTTTATTTTACTTTTATAAATATATAAAGTCATCAACAATATCCAGACGTTTTTACCTTTTTTTAATGTTGTTGATATTTTCGTTGTGCAAATACAAAAATATAAAATCATGTTGTCAAATATGATGGAAAACTGTTATGACAATAAAGTTACATAAGGATACACTTAAACAAATATGCACAGTGGTTGGGAATTGATCATTTACAAGTTTTAAAATATAGCTATAACATTTTAAAAATGTGTGATATTTCTTTAGTTAGGCTTGAGTTCATTAAATTTAATTCTCATTAAGTTATTTTTACTGAAGGTAGGAATTGTTACATGAAAATTATTATTAAAATTTACTGATAATTTTTCAGCTAACTAAAAAATTATAATTGATTTTAAAAATTTATTATTTAGTATGTGCTCTGTAGACCATTGTTATTGTTAAACATCTTTTTTTTTTTTTTTGCATTTAATTATTTATTGAATCTTCATATTTGAAATGACAATAAGTATTCAAATCTTAATACTAAAAAGAAAATAATAAGCCCAGCCAGTGCTAGACAAAAATTTTTGTGATACTAAAAAAATTTCACATCAACTGATCCAGTCATCTATTTTGCGCTTGAGTTAAAGCAAGGGTATCCCTCCTTCTCAACCGATTGTGGCCACTAAAGTTAAGGATGTCTCGTGCAAGTGGGTTTGGATGGTTAAACATCTTTGAATTTTATTAATTCGCCTTGAGGTCTGTTTTATTAAAAAAAATATAAAAAAACTGGTATGTTTTTTAACGTGTATTCTTTCTTTCTAGTATTTCGACGAACTTTGTTGGTCATCTACAGGGAAAAAATAATTTTAAGTTGAATGCAGTATTGTACGTTGTTGATGCTTTAAGTTTCCTTTACTGACTGAAAAATATAACAGTCATAGATAAAGTGTATCAAACTTGATGTTCTTCTGATGTTAATTATTTGTTTATATTCTTGATAAATCAATGTGCAATGTGAATCGTTTATATTGTGCAGGGACATGTAAAACTGTTGAATTTGAAAAAGTCAACATTTTGTAAAATTTATTTATATATGTAAGGCTTTATTATATATAGTACATATCGTCACCAAAAATTCAAAAGGCCGTAACTAAAAAAAATTCAAAATCGATTTTTTGAATAATTATTATGTAATCTTTAAACTTTTCTTCTCATATGCCGAAAAACGTCAATTTTATTAATACATTTCAAAAGGCCTCAACTACAATGTTAATAACTGTATAAACCAAAGATTCGTAACACAATAAAATAAAAATATGCAAACAAATATGGAGCCATCTCCAGGAACTTAAATGTTTACTACCTACTGATTGCTACAGTTTTTACGATAATTTACCATACTCAGATTAGACTTATAAATTTGACTTTGTAATGTGAACTCCTTTTCTTTTCATGTATACAATAATGAATTATTTTTTTTTAATTTTGTTTTCTTTTGTTAAATTCCAAATATAGCCAAATTTAACCTTTGACCTTTACAATTTAAAGGTTAATGTTTTATGTATTGAGTAAAACTTTCGAAAGGTATTTAACAGTACCTGAGCAGGATTGAATTTATTTAAAATTCATAACACTAAAGAAATTAAGCATATTCGCCAATATATGGCAAAACAAAATGTTTTTTCTAAAAAACGCCAAATTTTAATCACAGGTACATTAAAACTAATCGAAATATTGTCATAAATTTTTTATATTTTTCTACATTCATGTATCCTTAATAAATTCAAAGGAAACGTTGTGAAAACTTTAGATTTCGTTTAACAATATTTGTAAAAAATTTGAAATGGAATTTTGAAACGGCTGTGACCTAAAAAAAGTGCCTTATTAGAACGATAAATATGTACACATTTCGATTCTTTTATATTAAAAGGCATTTATTAGCCATATATAATTTAGAGCTGGGTGTAGAAGATTTGGTATAGCCGTGTTGTATTTTTATATATACTTTAATTATACTGTAAATAATAAACAAATAACTGACCTCTTTTTCTAATTTAACATAGATTTCATCAAAATGAAAGTTAAACTTATTGTGTCTCCTTTATACACATCAGCATTAATTGAGTCATAAAAACCAAAATGTCTAAAACATAAACAGATGTTGGTTGTGCCTAAGGATTATAGTTTTAAGAGGAAATTACTTTTTGTTTTATTTTGATGACTTTATAAATTCTATGACAGAGACCATAAAATTAAATAAATAATTTTTGTTTTAGTAGAATTTTTTAAAACTAATAACATATTAAAAGGCCATTAAGCAGGATTACTTAAGTTTACTTGAGTACCCCGACAGAATTGGCGATAGAGTGCCGGACTATCAGTCGATTCCTGCCAAAAACTCTGGGTGTTTTCTGTAGATAAGCCAAAAGCTTCGCAGTTTGTGTTTGTTAATACAACCAACTCTTAAAAACTGAAATAGTGCACAACTTTATGAAAATTCTCATTTTCGAGTTCAATGATTGCGAAAATGATATAACTTAAAGAAGTACTGTAACAAATACATTATTTTGAAAAATAAACATTATCCAAAATGTAAATATTGAAAAATGGATAAATTTTGTAATATATCTCACATATAAATGTTATGTGTGTAAAAATACTTTTCTTATTATACTTTTAAAGAAACATAGAAAAGTTTCTATACTTTGATTGCACTATCAGGAAATTATTTAATCAGCTATTTAATTTAGTTTTGGTTTCTCTTGTGCTTTTAACACCTTTATAAAGTTTTCTCTTTATGAAAGTTTAGTGTAGAAAATTATTTGGAGTTTATTACACTTTTGAAAAAATATGTAGTAAAAGAAATATGCTACACACGTATGAACACTGTGTTCCATAACTATAAATACATAAAACTTTTCTCAATTTTTCATTCTGAATTTCGTTTCTATATCATTGACAATTGCCTCTGCCAATCTGTCATAATTAGGGTGAGATTTTGAAACTGTTTCAAAGATTTTGTATTGTAACACTATTAACACTTGTTAACTACACAACAATAAAAAAAACTAATTTCTGAAACGTTCAAGCACATTGATTCTGCTTTTTATCGGTTTAATCTTTTTCTCCTTTGTTTTAATTTTATTTTCTGCATTTTCTATATAATAGGGCCTGGCTGGGCCCAAGTGTTACAAACATGTTGAGAGTAATTAACACGCCTAAAGATAAACAAATTTTAAGTTTTTTTTTTTAATTTTTTTTGTAGAAAACACCTTTATTGAGAAATTCAAAAAAAGTTAAGGGGCTCCGCCTAAGTTATCTAAGTAAAAAACTATACAAATGTTTACAAATTCCTGGCCAGGCCCTGGTGTTCGCTTAAGGGTCAACTTACATGTATGTATATTAAATTCATTATATTTTATTTTACCTAAATTTATAAAGCATATAATTAGTGTTACTTACATAACTATAAATACACTGAAATTAAAATAAATGAAAATACCAAAAAAATTCACAAAAAATTTAGATTTTAATAATGTATTAGGACTTCTTTTTTTAATCAAATCAAAAATTCCATCAGGTGTATTATTCAACAGATCTATTCCTTTATAGCAGTGTTGGTTATGATACAAATTAAAGAAGTTGGATTAAAAATGTTTATTAATGATACTCTTGTACTTAAATTTTACACGTTTTAAAAAACTATTTGTAAAATTACCACGAAACATCAAGTGTAAATATAATAATGTAACACATTGTATATTTCCTTTCGCTTTCATATACTTACAAATAAAATCACTATAACAGCGTAATATACCTTGACCAAACAATAAAATACATCTTACTGCAAAAATAAACTTAAACTTATTCTATGCTGAAGTGTTATTGAATTTTTGGCTACAGTAAAAATCTATTGATTTTTCTGACCAAATACTTTGTAGAAATGACAAAAATAAAATCTAATCTTTTTTCTTGTCATAGCATCAAGTATAAACTTTGTTTAAGTAGAAAGAAAATTTCAATTTCCTTAAGTAAATACATAAAGGCCAATTTATATTTCAAGTTTAAAAAGAATAGAAAGCTTAATGCATCATTTTACGAGTATATTTTGAAACAAACAATTGATGGGAGATCATATATTTATAATTTTGGTTTGTTTTTCTGAGCACTTTTCCAGATTTTTTTTTATTTTTGTTTAATGTGAAAGATAAAAAATTTTAACTTTAAGTGAGTGACTTGTGGGATGATAGAAATTTGTTTTGCTTTAAATCATTTTTGTTCGACATTGAAAAGTAAACTTTAAAGCAACCAATCAATAATTTTTTCCTGAATATGCAATCAACTCAGCATGTATTATAGGTATTCATTTTATGCAAGTACAAATCAAACTTTAAATTTCAAATTCAAAATACATTAATATTTGAGACAGAAAGCTATAGACTTTTTAAATCAAGGTAACCCTTAAGCAAACACTAAACTGTGTACACATAAGCGAACCCCAGGGCCTAGCTGAGACTTTTTATATTTTTTATGGATTTAAATTAAAAATCTTCAATTTCATTATTAACTTCTAACTCGTGCCCAATATCAGAAGCATCGTCTTCATTTCCATCAACCTCATTCTGAATGTCGTTTTCTATATCATTCGCAATTACCTCTGCCAATCTATCATAATAGTTAGGGTAAGATTTTTAGTACTCATTGTAGCACTTGTTAACTGCCAACACAACAATTAACAAGTGTATAGTGTTACAATTCTGGTTTTTATGCAAAACACAAAAAATATAGTTATAAATTGTTTTAATCTTTTGCTGGTTTGTGTTTATTTTATTTGCTTAATTCTCTACCCTGGCTGGGCCCTGGTGATACAAACATATTGAGAGTAATTAATACGCCTGCCGATAAAAACTTTTTAGTTTTTTTAAATTGTTTTGTACAAAGCATCTTTATTGAGGAAATCATAAAAAGCTAAGGGGCTCCGTTTAAGTTATCTAAGTAAAAAACTATAAAAATGTTCTAAAATGCCTGGCCAGGCCTTGGTGTTCGCTTAAGGGTTAAAAGTATTTGTGTACAAATTTTAGATATTTTCTTGGAGTTAATAGTGGGGTTTTCATTAAAAACTTTGTTTTGCAACAGAGCCATATTCGAATATCATAAAAAATATTGACATTTTAGTAGTAAAAATATTAACAATTATTACAATGAATTAAATTTCGCTTAAAAATTCATTAAGAAAATGGAAAAAAATTGACGAATTTAGAAAACCTTTGCATGCTGAATGTTTCACTATATTGTGCGGTCTGGAGGCGTGATTGAAACATTTTTTTTTGACAATTCAACATGTACAGTTGCAGTAAATGAATCGCTCTTTTAAAAAATGTGAGATACTAAATTTTGGCCTATTATGGATAACATAAGTGAAATGTGGACTGACATGTGGTTTGAAAAGAACGGTGCCACATGTCACACAAAGAAAATGAAATTAGTGCAATCCAAATTTACTGATCCCATAATTGCACGAAATTCAGCAGCTAATTGACTACCCAAATAAACTAACACCACTGGATTATAATTTGTTGGGATATGTTAAAAATGGACTCTACACAGAGACATACGAATTACAGCTAAAAAACTCAAGATCCGTGACGTGATTAATGAAATAGACCCGCCATTTTGTCAAAATGTGATTGAAAGTACTTACAAAACAATCGACATTTATGTTCATTGTAGGCACCTGTCAGATTATTTTTCATTGATAATTACCAAACTTTTACTTTCCGATATAATAACAATTTTATTAATCTTCAGATTTATTTATAAGCTGCATACTAAAAAAGTCTGTACAAGAAAAAAAAAAATACTTAAAACATTATATTCATTTAAATTTCAAGAAGGTAAAGAGATAAACTAATTTAATAAGTTTTTTACGTTTTTTTTTTTACTTTGCTTATCTGCAACAATAGAGAAAACTTCTGTGTTTAAAATTAAATTTATAATAAAAAACGAAAAAAGCCAAAATATATTTACTACATGATGTAACAGGCATTTTCGAAGCCATTAACACATTAATGAAATTTAAAAAAATTCTATTAAAACCACAAACACATTCTTAGCAAAACTTTAACTTTTTGTTTTCACTTGCTTGGTAATAAGATTTCTGGCAAATACACGGAAGTTTTAATTATAACAGCGTTGGTTGGTAGGTAAAAATGTTAAAATTAAAATTGGTGTGAAATGATAGAGATCTGGTAGGAACAAGTTTAAACAAACGTATTTACCAATTTTAAATGAATAACTCAGTTGGCTTAACCAATATACAAATCTCTACCTCATGCTTCCAGTAACAAAAATAGAACTTAACAAGTAAAACCTTTATGTTAAGAAACCACATGCTAAAATTAAGCATGTTTTTAAAATAATAAACGACAACGGTAACTTTCTGTTGCCGTGGTAAAATTTATTGTGATTCTCCCTTGAGAATGAATAAAAAATACAAAAATAGTTACTGCTGTTTGTTTAGTAGATTGAAAATAATTTCATTTGTTTAGCTAATGTTTTTTAAGGTAGGAAAATTAGGAGTGAATTGCAAATGAATTTGTTGTTGAAATTAGCATTTGAGTATTTTAGGTGTGAATAACCAGATTAAGTTTATGGTGCGACAAGGATGTTTTGCATTGAAGGAAAGTGTTTGATTAAAAAGGAATTATATATTTTTTTAAATGTTTATATGTACATTATTTTATATAATCTTTATTCTAACAAATACTACTTCAAAAACAAATCCGTTCAAGTAAAAGAAATTCCAGTTTTCACAAATATTTAATTTCGTAAAATATTTCAATAAATAAATATTCTAATGGATTCTTTTCGAAACACAAGAAAAAAAATTTAAACAGTTGTGTACTACAACAGCATAGACAGATGTAGGTTCTTCTAACAAAATGTTTAATGACATTTTGACAAAATGTGCTGAGTTTTAAAGCTGTAATTAATTCGATTGTCTCTATATAGACTTTAATATACAATATAATCTGGTCTGGTCGACCATTTGACAGCCGAATTTAGTGAATTTAGTGATCAGGAAATTTCGTTTGCTATAAATTTATTATTTCATTGGCTGTGTCACATGTTTCACTGTCCTATATGTTACTGGTATCTATATCATTAATAAAATGTTAAAATTAAGTTGTTAACACATCTCATTAGCGTGATCCATTCACGGTAAACGCATTTTATTTCGAATTGTGGAAAATTACTCGGGCACGTTTAGCATGCAAAAGCTTCTCAAAAATTGCTAAATTCGTGTTATCGATTTTCGAAAGACGATTTACATCACGAATCCTACGAAACTTATTTTTTACAGATTCACCACACTCGTTGTGAATTTGCAAACGAAATTGAATTCATTGTAAAAATTGTCAAAGTTTCTACTACCAATCTATCAAAAATGCTTGATTTACTTGGTAAAAATAAATTACCAAGATACTTCTAATGACACTTTTTTGATATTTTTACAAATACAAATAATATCTATGTTAATTAAAATCACGTTTTATACATTGTAAATATATTTGACAACAAGTTCTCCTTAATTTAGAAAATATCAGAATAGAATAGCATTATTATACTGTTAGACGTTTTTTTTCAAATATTCTATCGATGTATTATTATTTTTAGTTTAACATAACAAATATAAAAAATATTACAAGTAACTTAAATACTGTGAAATAATAAATTTTTATTTAATATAATTTAATAAAGCATAATAAACAATTTGAAATGTGGTGTATATAATAAAGCAAATATAAGCTGCTGGATGTTGATTTATCTACATTATTTAAAAAATATTGTTTTTCACAAGTAAATTTTAAATTATAGTTGTATTTTTTACAATTTTTTTCGAATGATAATTCATAAACTTCATAATTTTTTAACATTTTCGAATTTTCTCATATTAATATTATCCACGTATAATTTCTGACGAAATTTAATATGAATTAAATATTGCTCATACTCCCCCATACTAGATACAAATTTATTTAAAAATCTTTGCATACCTTGGGGAACTAAAATGAAGTAGTTCATGCGTATACTTACCGTCTAATTCATAAATACATTATAACCAGAGATGCCAACTATACAATGGTAAACGTGCCGACCGAGCAGTCAAAAAGAACTAAAAAGTGGCATATTTAAAGAATCAAAGATTATTCTGTTTGAAATCCATTTACATATTATTAATTTTTGTACATCAAACACATTAATATTGAACAAATTAAATTTACATATTAATACTTAATAAAATTATTACTTAAAAATTATATACAAATACATATTTACATTACAATCATTTGTATCATTTCAATAAGTAGAATTAAAAATATGAACATTAATTTCCAAAAAGTGTTAAATTTTCTTTATCTTCATATGTTTGTTTTTATATAATATTTTGATCTTTTAAATGTTTCAATTGAATTTATTTTTACAAGCACACTCGCTGGCAAATCGTTACTGGAACAGCATGCGCTACAGGTTTGTAAGCCATTTTTTATATGAATTAAGCTAAATTTATTCTTGAAAATAATTAATGCTCTTTCTACTTCAGCATTGGAGTATGAATATGATAATAATTTTAAGACAAACAATTACAATTTTTGAAAAGGATTCTCATTAACCGAATTCTTGAATTGATGCACCTCGATAAAAATTTGATCGGTTCTATCTCAATTTTTCCACTGTTACAATATTAAATTTTTAAAGAATTTTCCACTAAATGCCGAAATTTTTTCTAACATCTTAAAATTTGTTTGAAGTTTTGCCCTAATTTAATAAATGAGACTTTTTACGAACTGTATTAAATTCTGTTTAATTATATATTTATCTGATTCACTTATATGAGAATCATCACCAGCCTTCTCAAAACAATGTGTACAAATATTATCTTTATAATGAACCAAAGACGAAGCAAGAGGGTAAAGACGGGAGTATTTATTAATAGATGAAAAAAATGTTAAACGTGCCAATATCATGTTTGAAAAGAGCCCGTATCAGCTCTGTTTTTAATGGAAAAGTTTACGTGCCAGGAGTTATTAAAAAGAGCTAAATCTAGCCCCAAAATAGCTAAGTTGGCATCACTGATTATAACAGGCTAATAAGGCAATGACAGTCAATGTGCAAAAAATTGGTATTCATAAATGCATAATAGCATGTTAGCTGGTTATAAGTCTCTTGTTTGTTTTCATATTTTTATTATGTTCTCTACCCAACTTTAACCATTTAATAAAATGACACTTGAATGTTTGTTTGCAAAATATTTTAACAGATACGAGAAAGTTTGTGTTTTTTTTTTATGAAAGTTAAAAAAAGTGATTAATAAAGTAAAAACAATGTTTGGAATAAATTTCTCTTAAGTTGGTTTTAGTGACTTTTTTCAAATCACTTCCAAAATTTTATGACTAATAGAGTTTTAAATTCGGATTAAAATATTTCGAGAGGGTGTTCCAAAGTTTATAATATAATTAGATATATCTTGAAAACAACATTTGTTTATTAGATGATATATATATGCATATATATCAAATAATAGGTATTTTAAAAACCTTTCCAACCATAAATAACGTGACCTATTGATATGGACCACCTATAGGTAAATTTCTGAAAATTATTTTTTGATCCTATATTTTTTAAAAAAATCTTAAAAATCCAAGAAAAAGGTCTATACGAGTAGGTATATAAATTACGATATTTTGAAGCCAAGAAATTAAGCTTCAATTTAAGGTATAATGTGACCATATAGGTAATATAGATCCGAAGATATTAAAGAAAGATTATGATATTTCACCATAAAAAATAAAATCTGTACCATGCGAAGCCGGTGTTCTGTATAGCATAGAGAATGAAATCCTTCCGACCGGAAATCTGAAGCCGGTAAACTGCATACCATAGAGAAGAAGATAACTCACTGTATACAAAATGTTTAAAAAATATGTTTTTTTTTTTTTTGGTCAAAGATTTTGACCTAAATATTAGAAAAATAAGATAATAAACAGATGAATATAAGTAAAAGTTTTTTTGAATTTTATTTATTGTTTAAATCTGACCTCAAGCCGAAAAAAAAACAACATTAATTTTTTTAATTTTTCAGATCTTATAATTCTGTGATTATAGCATCTACAGACACATATCATACCTTAAATTAAAGCTTGGCTATTTATATTAATAAACTAAAGTAACACGATATAAGTGTTTTTTTTAATTTTTTAGATATTAAAAAAAATCGGTTCAAAAAATATTTTTTCGGATTTAACCCAAAGTTGGTCCATATTTTATAATCATGATGTTGGAAAGATATTTTTAATACCTTTAATTTAGTTTATTGCACATTTTCATAGAACTAGTAGTTACTGAGCTATAGGCTAATATGTATTCAAATTTGAGGGCCCGCCTGCTCGAAAATAGGCGTGGCCGCCGTTTATCTTCTCTAAGAGCCCTATTTGATGATTTTTTTTTTTTTTTTGAGCAAAGTCACTAAAACCGAATTGTTGCATACATTTAATTAACCGAATTCGTAAGCATACAAACTCGTATATGTACATATGTAAATATACGAATTTTATAATCATCACATTTAAATATACTCTTTAAACTGTGTGCCAGCGGTGAATAATTGTATTTAAAAGTAAATTTTATGTAATAAGAAGTATTAAAATATATTTTTTTAACATTTCGATTAAATAATGTGCAATAATTCATATTATTTTCAGTATTCTATTCGGATACTTAAATAATCAATTGTAATTATATGTATCACTAAGTCTAAAATGAAAGTTAAAACAACATGTTATTGCCAACATAAAACTACAAAACTATTACAACCGACAAATTGTTAATTTACTCTTACCCCGTGGCCTACGATGTCGAACGATAACGTTCGCTTAGATAAGACTTAAGACACAAAGTTGATTGTGGAATAAACAAACTTGATTGAGTTAAAAAAATAGATACGATACAAAGTTTGTGTCTTAAGTCTTATCTAAGCGAACGTTATTGTTCGACATCGTGGGCCAGGGGGTTAATGTGTAGTTATGAATACAAATTTTTATCAGTAGTTTAAAAACAAAAATAAACTGTTAACTATTATCAGTTTACAAATTAAAATTTTAAATTATTATGAATTAGACGTTTTCATTTTCAATGCAATGTTGTTTAATTATTGTTAATAGTACGAGTGATATCGACAACTTTTGAATGTTTAAAAATGTTTAAAAAAAATTTTAACACAATTTTTAAAACTCACTACTAAAAATTATTTAAGCTAATTATGGATTTTTTTGAAAACATTAATTTTTAGTTTTTTTTAATACTTAATTATTTTTTGAATATTTAATTATTGGTATTATTGAGCAAATATTTTTAAATTTCTAGAAAACTGTGTAATTTGAGATGATAATTAAAATGATGAAATTAGAAATTTACCTTCCGAAAATAATTGTCATACATATGTAAATACTTATAATGCCATAAAATTCAAGTGAATACATTTATTAAGAAAACAAAAATCTGTGGCCTCAAAAGTATACAAAATATACAAAAATCTGATTAAAAATCAATTATAGTAAAGGAGACATATAATAATATAATTACAAGCAATCCTTTTTATAACAAATGTAATAAAAACCATTTAAACATTACCTTGTCATCTACTTAAGGTCAGTCGACATTAAATCATATACAAATAAACACAGACAATAAATAAACTATATACATACACATACACTCAAATACTCACACGTATATATAAATTTCAACATTTTGTCTGGGTAAGATAATCCCATTAAATTAACTAAATAGCCTAACAAGTTATACCACAAAGTATTTAAAACACAAACAGCAAACAAAAAGAGAAACACAGCTGTAAACATGGTAAATAAATTAACAAACACTTTAAGAGAAAAAAAGTAAAATAAGAAAAATAAAAATTTGATTGCATTTTCAACTTGAATAAACACAAAAGTCCAACAAGATATTTTATCTACTTTTTTACTGTACTTTCGCCAAGTAACTTTTTAACCTAAATTAGATTTATTTTTCTTTCTTGGAGTTTTGTTATGAAGAAAAAAGTGCAAACAAAAAAACTAAAAGAATCCTTTAAGGCTTGACCATCTGTAGACAAAACAAACAACAGTCTTGTATGTTTAAACAACCAACTTAAGACTAATAATAATACTTTCATAGGTTTCTTAAGACAACAAAAAAAAGCAAACAAAATAAATAAAAATAATGCGAAAGGCTATCAAAAATTGTTGACAAGTTTTCTTCACGCTGTTTAAAGACAGCAGCATCGGCCGCAATACTCAACGGTAATAACTAACTTTAGTCTTTTCTCGGGCGAAAAAATTAGAAAACACATTACGTAATGTAAAGTACATAAATAGATGAGTGATTGAAGAAAGTTGGATTGCAATTTGTGACTGGATATTCAAGTTAAAATAATAAAGCGTACTGAAGGTTAATCTAAGAAAAAATACTGAAATGTTTATCACATATTATATGGTGTTTTTTTACATATACCGAACTTTAAGTTGACAACACTTTTTAACTGGAGGCCATTTTGTCAGATGTCAAGTGGTTTATGTTAAAGTTCCTAGTCTACGCCGATTGACCACTTAGAGGACAACATTTGCTGCATTATTACCAATATTCTCGAACTGAAAAAATTTTCTAATCTGTCCAGAAGTCATATCATGAGAGAAAATTATCTTTCGAATACAGTAAATTTCATATCAATTAAAAAAAACCATCTCTATTTTCTATTTCAAAATTCTATACATCTAACAAAAAGAAAGAACCATGATTTTTAAAATTTGCATAATTTGGAAGCGTTGTTCAGGCGCCACTCTATTCATGTTGAAATGTCAAACCAAACTAAACATAAATCACTAGACACTTGATAAAATGGCCTGCAGTTAAAAAAATGTTGCCAACTTAAAGTTATATACATCTTACAAAAACACTCTATATATTGTAATAATTTACTTTTAATTATAAGTTTTTAATAAATTTGTTAACTTGTAATTATATACTACCCAAATTTCTTTACTTCACAGACATGCTTAAAGGCCCACTTAAATATTATTTTACAATGACCTTAACAGTATATTTAGAAATTTGGGATTTTAACAGATATAAAGAATCTTTATATTTAATAAAATCAGTATTTTGAATCAAATTCTAATATGTGCATAGGAGGAAAAACAAACAATTTGTAGAATTATTGAAACTGAATTATGATGGCTTTTATTTCTCTTATGTCTCTATTTGCGAAGAGACAAATTGGCTGACAATAATTTTTTTGAATTTTACATGAAACATATGCCGAATTTCATTATTTGCTTTATATTTAATTAAACTACCAAAATATTTCTAAAAAAATAAATTTGCTAAACAATTTGTCCGAAATTTACTCTAGTTTGACGCAATAGATTTTTTTTACCTTACATTGAGGCTCTATTGCGCCATATTTCTCGGAAGGTATCGGAATATATTGATGGTATAACTTAAAAATGATGGACTTTTATTAATTTTTAGATTTTTTTTAAACATTTGTATAAATTTCTTAAAAATATTGGCCATTGTTAGCTACGACTTGTATGTATCTTTCTGACATTCATATAGCAAATTTCAGAGAAAGCATTCCACATCGATCGAAGCAAATGGTAGTAGACTATAAGGCAGATTTCCTAACTAGTTTTTACTGAATAGTTTTTATGATTTAGTATGTAGTATGATTTAGTTTTAGGGTTCCGCAATACTTGGGATTCCGGGAAAATATTGGTCGCGAATTCCCGGCAAATTTTAAGGAGCAAAATGGGAAGTTTCATATCAACGTATTTTTTAAATTGTTTGACAAAAAAAAGGGAATTTTTAAACGTAGTAAAATTTACGAGTTAGTACTCACAAAATATACACAAAAACCAGGAACAATTAAGCTTTTTGATAAGAAATGTTAAAAATATATAAAAACAAGTAAGAAAGTATAGTCGGTCAACCCCGACCATATAATGCCCTACACCCAGTATATATATAAAATATTTTTTCAGATATGGGCGCTATATGGGAGATATGACCTATTATGGACAGATCATCCATAATTTTAGTGTCATGATGTCTATGAATATAAATATTGTGTATGTTGAACTTTATCTCGATATAAATACGTTTAAAAAATTTATGGAGGTTAAAGTGAATTACGAAGAGGGTCTTATATGGGAGTTTCTAATAATTATGGACCGATCTGCATATAATTGTAGATGTGATTTGGTTTCATTTAGTAATCATTTTTGATGAAATTTGTTTGGATACTTGCATAATTCAATTTTGGGAGGATATTTGTATGGGGGCAAGGTGAAATAATGGACCGATTTCCACCAGTTTCAATCGCAACCATCTTTGCGCCGAAAAAATATTATGTACCAAATTTTAGCGAAATATCTTCAAAATTGCGACCTGTACTCTGCGCACAAGCTTTACAATGACAGCAAGTCAGCCAACCAGACGGACGGACGGACGAACATCGTTAAATCGAATCAGAAAGTGATTCTGAGTCGATCGGTATATTTTAAGGTGGATGTTGGACCTATATTTCTGGGCGTTTCAAACATATGCACAAATCCAATATACCCTCCCCACTATGGTGGTGTAGGGTATAAATAATTGTACGAAAGAGTAGCGATTTTTGACAAACAATTAAAATTTTTTTTACTGTTTTTTCATTCCTAATTTCATAATTTTTATATTTTTCGTTTTTGTCTAAATATGTACTATATATGATTTTCATCAAACACAAGAAATTTTTGAATAATTTTCATTTCTAGAGAAATATACGTATAACGAAAGAATTCAGTAAAGTATGTGTAGTGTAGCTTAGATAATCCAATCATTTCTTAAACTCAAGAACGCAATAAAAAGAAAGTAAATGTTTAATATCTATTAAGGCTACAATAGGTAGAATTTCCATTCTTTATGACCATCTACTATCTATAAATTGTACACATTTCCGAAATATGTAAAGTTAATAAATGTTATTGATGATATTAATAAATTACATAAAAACTTCTAAAAATACAATTGAAGTAGGTATAAATCGGTTAAAAACTTAGATTGTCTTTAGAAGAAAGGTTTGTATTAGCTGCACGAGACACGCCATAAACATTTTTTTTTGAACTACAGGAACCGTAAAACGTACAAGCTTTCTTTGAAAGTGTATCAAGTATGTTAAGTATCAATTAATGCACGGATTTTGGCAAACGTAGCCGTTGTAGATCTCTTGCCACAATGAGTCAATTTCACGTTCATCTAATGTTTAAAAACGTAGCTGTCAATTCTGTCAGTAAACCGGTGGAACTTTAACCTTTACTCTCAATAGGGCTGCCTTGTTTAGCTCTGAGAAAAATAAACATATCTTAGTTTTTTTACTGATGGCTGTAAGATGACTTACTAAATACATTAGTTATTTTATTAACTTTAAAATATTATTTAAAAAATTGTTATTCGAAGTAAAAACTTCAAGTTAAACATTTTTTAAAAATTGTTTAATACTCGCAAGAGGAAAAATTCTCATTCAATATATAAAAAAAGTTAAATATATGAGGTTTGAAAATAAACACTGTTAGACACAAAGAATGCTGATGACGGCTTTAGCAGGCCAGAAAATGCATTACATTTTGCTAGTGTATCTTTGTATACATTTGTGTATGTTTTTACATTTATGCTTTCCAACGAAAAGCTATGTGAAATATATAACAGAAGTACACAAAAATAAATAATAGTGTATAATTGTTTTCAAACAAATTATATATTTGACTTGAAGTTTTTACTTCGAATAAAAATTTTTTAAAAATTGTTGTATGCAAAAATAAATAATAGTGTATAATTGTTTTCAAACAAATTATATATTTAAAATATTATTTTATTTAAAATATTATTTTATATATTATTTTATTTCTAGAAAATATAATTTATTTTTTTCAGTAACAAATCTTCTATCCATCTTAGTGTGTTGTATTTTCTTTAATAAAATTATACAATTTTATAAAATACTTAACCTAACTTTAATACTTTTTTATTTAGATTTATTCAAATTTCCGGGAATCACAAACTCTAAACATGATGTAATATTACGTTTTCATGTCAAGTGATTTTCTGTTATAGCATTTCTTACATGTAAAATCATTTTTCAAGGCCTCTCCCTATAGGAGATATCCAATTTCCTTGTTTTTAGAAAAATCCTGCGGCTCGCAAACATTTTGAAATGGCTGCTTGAGTAGCTTCCAATGATTTGCAAGCTCTTGTTGAGTTTGACAACAATCCTCATCGAGTAATGCCTCCAATTCTTCTCCGTTCTTTGTATTTTTTCTTACACTGTATATTTTACAATAACAACCAACTGATCTGCAGTTGGTTCATTCAGAGGTTTAAAATTTTGATTAATAATTTTAGCATTGCTACCAGTATCTCGAGAAATGCTCGTGTGTTTCGCAATAGTGAAAGTTCGATTATGTACAAAATGTGTCGTTCAAAATGCACGAATATGCTGAATAATTTGTAGGCTTTATTGCGACCTATGTATTCACATAATGAATTATCAAATAAACTGAATAAATGGAAGATGACAGTTTGACGAGGTCTGTAAAAGAAAAGAAATGAAGAAAAGTTCTAAATGGATTATATGATTAGGAATATTGTAATTCGTGTTATGAAGCGATGCTTATTTTTATTTTTTTATATTTCATAAATATAAAATTCATAACATCAGTATTTTCAAAGTCTTTATGTTATCTTCCATTATCCTTAGTATAAGCTCTAACCTCAATAAATTCTCCAGAGAACATTATTGAAATTTTGTATTTGTTTGATTTTCGTTTTCGCTCTTATTTCTCTTATATGACATATTACATTATAAGGCCAATTTTTATATAAAATAACATACAATTACTTACATTCAATACCCTACAAACAAACCGCAGACACAAAATAAACACAACATTTATATAGTAACAATGCAATCAACAACCACTTGACTGAATGACGCATGTATGTATGATATTTTAGCAATAGATGCAGTTGCGAAACCACAACGATTGTTATATATGACAATGGATACTGGAAACAAAACAAAAAAACAACCCACACAAAATACGCAAACTGCAAACAATAACAGGATAAAAACAATTGCGAAAAATCACACAAATGCTGCATATAATGGCAGTGTTGTAGGTGAAGATTCGCTGCAAAAATTTTATTTTTGCAATGCAAAATTTTTGTTTTTATTTCAGCTGATTGTGTATGTAGTGGTAAATTTGGTTTAGTTTAAGCACCATAAATCTGTGTAGCTAGTTGGTGTGAGTATCTGTGTATCATTGTATTCTGCGTGTAAGTGTGATTATGCGAGAGCAGTCTGCAAATCTAGTTTCAAAACAAGTTTAAACTATCTCTTAGAAAACATTTCAGAAGTATTGATTGTGTGAATTATTCAATAAATATTCCAGCTAGAAACATTTATAATTTTTTGCTAAAAAATTTATATCTTAGCGACTCTCAATGTTTAAGTAACAATAGCATTTTCATATATGCCTTTAAGAGAAATATATGCATATATGCTAGCTTTTTACATAACTTTGTTGCTTTAAACATATTCATATTTATTCACCAATGTATAAATATAATTGTTTGTCGTTTGAAAGCTCCGGAGCTGCTTTAGTAGATGTGTATAAAAAAAAACCTCAATGTTGACTCTTTATAGTCGTTGATAGATGACTTGTTTTGTTTTTTGATGGCTGTTAGTTTTAGTGTAGTTTGCTTGTCTGCTTCGATAGCTGCTAAATTTGTCAAATGATTGGATGGTTGGTTGTATTGGTGTTTGGTAAAATACTTAATAGCTTGACATGCTAACGTTGCTATCACTACACTTTATTTGTGAATATCTATGTAAATTAATGCTGAGGATGAATATTTTTCACATGGTTTGTTTGATAAACATCCTTGAATGTTAAATTTAATTTGCAACATGATTTATAAGCACAAACTTTTATATATACACATATGTACACAAAAAAACCTATTCAAATGTATATAAACTCATAAATTTTGTAACGCATAGTTTTTTTGGTTTCGGTTCAAAAACAAACCTATGTAAAATAAATATTTTTTAAAATACCAATAATAACAACATTAGCAGTGAAAATGTGCTGTTCGTGATAGCTGAATAAATGAAGAACATTTGCCAGAGCTTGTTTAAAAATGTTGCATTCATTTTGGTAACGTATAAGTAATATTCAATTTAATTTCAAATACACATGTATATCTATTAATATAATAACAGAGACCAAAAATAATGGGTCTACTTTAATTTTAGCGGTTAAATATCACCTTTTACTATTTAAAATTCGTGTTTTGTTTTATATTACTGAGAGAGTGGTTTATAAGAGATCATTTTAGATTTGTGGTTGAGAGAAACAGAAAAGAAAATAACAGAAATATTCAAGATGAGTGATTTATGAATTATTTTTTTCGTAAAGGTCAGATTAGAACTTTTATTTTCGAACTTTCAAAATAAATGGCAAAAGTTCATTTAATGCAAATCAGTGAAACTTGAATACAAAATTCGCTTCTTTTACTTCTTGCTTAATATCAGCATTGTTTTAGTCCATATTTAACATATTTAATTAAAAATATTTTTTAAATTTTATAAAATACTAGCTAAACCCGGTGTGCTTCGCTTGATTCAAACAAGCTTGAGAAATTTTCATTCTTATGCCTTTTTTGTCGACGGCACCCATCTTGCACAAAGCTTTGTCATCTGTAGTTCTTCATACAAAATTAAATGGACTCGATCATTTGCGATGTCCGTGATATTAGCTATTTCACACACTTTATTCGTCATGCACTTAAGCTAAAATTTCTGTTGCTGTTGCTGTTTTTGGACGTCCACTATATGGTTCATCCTCAATGCTTGTACGACCACGTTTAAATTCAGCAAACCAATTTTTTCCTGTTGCATATGAAGGAGCACTTTCACCTAACACATTCACCATATCATTATGTCCCGATAAACCTTTTTTATTAAAATATTTAATGACCCTACGAATTTCTAATTTTTCTATTGTTAAAAAAAACCGTAGATGCGTTGGCAGATCGAAAGGAAACTTAACACATGTTCAAAGCACATATGTAAGTTTCCAAAGCATGTACCTTCTGTTCAACAAAGCGTCATATGCGAAAGGCACACCGAGTGCTCACCAAAGCTTATGGTAACCGCAATTTATGGGATTCAACTTTCAAGATATTGTTTGTGTAGTCTAGAAGTGAAGATTTTGACATGGAAATCAGCGACAGCCCAGATCAAGTAAACAATTTGAAAACCAGTTCAAGCCAAGAGACCTTTAAAAGACGATTTTGCATGTAAATTAATCGCCCGCGATGTCGTATTCCGATCGCAAAAGTTAAGTGCAACGGGAGAAACTGTGTCATGACGGCGACTCTTCCATATGAGTCGTCTACGATGCGCTGAAATGAATCGTGTAATATTTTTTTATTCCTACTTTAAAAGAGCCTTCAAACAATCGCCTTAATAAGTCTTCTACGATGCGCCAAAAAAGAGTCTTGAAACGATCCCTAAGAAGCTTTTCAATTGATCCTAAAATATGCTACAGAATAAAAAGGATTGTTCTGTGTTTTATATTTATTATATTTAATACTTTTTTATTTGTAATATTACTAGTATTAGTTAAAAAATAAATTATATATCAGCCAAATTCTTCGTCTTGGTTCCGTCACTTTTCTTGGTTCGATTAACCTTCCTGAGTTTCTTACCACAAAGTACAAATTTTGTGTAAAAATGCTATTTTTTAAGTTATTTTTGTTGTTTTTGAAATTAAAATGAATTGTTTTTTACGTTTAATTTATTTTGTTATTTAATGGAGGGTTAACCGATTAACCGGGTTTTTCGGGTTCGGTTTTTTTAAAACAATAGTTCTGATATTAATTTAATTTCCACTAAGCAAATTCATTTTTTTTTTTTTTTTTTGAATTTTCAACTTTAGGTAAACACACCTTTTTAAAATTAATTTCGTCTTATAAAGATTTTTGTTTTTTAAAAACAATATTTTAATTCATCTGCGCTGAATTTTTTTTTCAAAGCTCTAAGCTTTTTTTAACATTAAGAACTACTATACAATTTCGTTTTAACTTTCCTTTGACAATAGGCCAACATTATTTTATGTAGGATTAGACATTTTTTAATTTTAAATTAAACACTAAAAATAAAACTAGATCTCGTCATCCTCATTTCTGTCTGAAAGAGCAATCTTTGAAAATCACTTTCTAAAAATAATTTCATAAAAATATTGACTAAGTTGTAGTTGGTTTATACAAAAGGATAAAATTTAGATTTATCTTTTCAGCATTGCTACCAGTATCTCGAGAAATGCATGTGTTGTTGACTTTCTTAATAATGGCAATAGCGAAAGGTCGATTATGTATAAAATGTGTCGTTCAAAATGCACGAATTACGTTAGTAAAGCTAATTTTCGTTTTACAGCTGGATAAGTTGTGGGCTTTATTGCGACTTTTGTCTACACATAATGAATTGTCAAATAAACTGAATAAAAATAAGATGACAGTACGACAAGAGTCACTCGCGATCTGTAAAAGAAAACAAATGAAGCAAATTTCTGAATGGATTATATGATTAGAATATTCCTTTATATATACCTATATTGTTTTTATGAAGTGGTTTTTATTTCTGTTTAAATTTTTTTTAATAATACTCATATTATTTAGATAATTTTAATATACAGGTATATAGCTAAATTGCTCATCATAAACTTGTTAAAAGACACATGTAGTCATAACCACATCATACTGTTAGTAGTTGGAAAAATATTTTATTATTATGAAAAAGCTTTTGTTCTTTAATAACCGCAACCATAAACTCCTGATTGCAATACCATTGTTGTTTTACTCAGCGTCGCATCTGCTGCTGCTACTAATACTAAAGTAGTTTTATTGTTTAAAATATTGCATACTTATATTTTAATATCGTGACCTGAAATGCAAAACCTAAAAACTAAAACTTAAGTGTACCCAATGTTATAAAATATACTCAAATATATCTTACTGATGTTGGTGAAAATAGACTTTTAGGTTAATATTGTTTTTAATTATTAACTTAAGGTTTTATCATTTTATATAACGATATTCTTATAGTGTACGTGTTGCAAAATATTTCCATGACACTATTGGTTTTTCTTATTAAAAAATATAAAATTTTTTTTTATGTTTTTTTTATATTTTTTAGTTGACTGTAGTATAAATTTTTCATTCTTTATAAATATGCGGGTGAATGGCATTGTCTCTATTAAATCGTATACCACGACAAGAAATTATATTTTTAGAGCATAAATCACTTTGATTTCATTTGTATGCAGATATTTTTTGTTTAATTTATTTCTCTAAAATTGTGTAAACGCCAAATATGATCTCAGTTTGCTAAAATGTTCTGCAATTGGGTTTTAGATAAAAGCGAACAATTGTAGAACTATTTAAGGGTCACACTTATTTATACACTTTAATTTCTTAAATTTTATAAAGGTAAATATTTATGTTAACAAAAGTAAACTGTAGTAATTTGTCTGAGGGATATAACATTATTTTATTTCTTACATCTCAAACATTCATGAACCAGCTTAGCAGATTTTCGGTACCGACCTCTGCTAAGTTCTATTAAATATATATACATTTTATTACTGAATTTTAGAAAGATTCTTCATATGTTGATTTCAATTGACATGCTGACATTCTTATTCGTTTCTCTATTCTTTATTTTCATCTCCTGAATTGTTTTCACAATAATTTTATAAGTACCGAAGTTGTTATCATCAAGAACCAGTTTGAAATATCTTTAAAAAATCGTCATACCAAATTTTAGGGTCATCGGTTTATAATAGATCATAGCTCCCATACGGACTACTCCCAGAAACTCAATAACCTGAGTAAATATGTTATAATTATCAATATCAACCCAAAATTGTATACATATCAGATATATATATAAACGCAAAAGCTACACAATTGGATTTTATGAAGATTAATCCATAATTGATCATAGCTCCCTTATTAGATCCACTGTTGGGAATAACTGTAATGCCCATAAAATTATTGTAAATATCGTTATTGAGCTGGAATTCAACCCCAAATAAGCCAGCAAGCCAACTAGACTGTATCGTAATAATATTTAACCCATTAGTGCATAAGATCCCTTATAAGGGACGCTCTTATTTTCCCACTTTACAGCAAAACGAAGAATTTAAAATTCAAGATGCATTGAGAATCTCATTCTCATATGTGTCACCGTCATAACAACAAGTGTTTTTTTTCCAACAAATTCTGTTGGCTGCGTAATATTGTACAAAAAATGTATAACGCGTATAATAAAATTCACAGCACACGTGGAGGGTATGTAAAAATTAAAAAAAATTTAACAGCTTTTTGTTATATTGATATTTTTTTATTTTGAGCTTATTAAAATATGATTAAGTAATTGATGTGATCAAGTTTTAAAATATAAGTGTGTATAAAAATATTAGTAATTGTCGTTTTTTGTTCATGCCCCTTTTAAGGGACATTATGCTCTGTGCTAATTTTAATCGTTATTATTAAACAGACTTACAGTTGCTGAAATATTGGAACTGTTGGAAGAATAAGATGACAATATTCAAAATATCAATATTTGCAATACCTCCTTTGGATAGAAATGATACATATCACGATTCCGATGCTAGTGATGATGAACACGAAGGAAATCTAAATCACTTGGGTCCGAAATTGTTAAATGCAGAGTGCGAAGTGCAACGTATTGATAAAGCTGCAACGTAGATCAAAAATCCGTTGGAAGAAAGCAAATCCAACCTATGAAATTGAAACCGAAACCGAACCGAAAGTATCAAGACAAACGTCTATACTGGTCTGAAAAAAGTGATACTCCAAAACTACTATCTAATAATATGAGACACAACGCATTTGAAAAAATACTGAACAATTTTCACATAAATGATAACACCAAAGCCCAAAATAATGACCTTAATTTTAAGATACGGCCATTAATTGAACATATAAATGCAGCGTTTGCGATGGAAAGATAATAATGTAGTCACTTTAGGAACTAATTTTGATAACATGGAGATGGAAACATGTAAGCGTTATGCAAGAGGACAAGGCGTTATGCAGATAGCCCAACGTGGCTACTTATTAGAAAACTGCATCCAAATGCTCCTGATTGTTCAAATTTGTTACAATTTCGTCGATATATAGCTGCTTACTATCTAGAAACGGACGGTGTGCCCTCTGCAAGCGGTTCCAGAAGATCATCAATTTCTAATGCTGACATACGGTATGATGGTAGAAATCACATAATAGACTACTCCAAAACTGATAAGAAATGTGCAAGCTGCGGTAAGAAGTCTAATTATATATGCATAAAATATAACAAAGGCCTTCACCCAAAAGAATGTTTTAAAAAATTTCACACTGCAAGTGATGATACTGCATAATGTCCCTTATAAGGGACGCCTTCTAAAATCTTAAAAAAATATTTTTTTTTAATAAATCTTATGAAAATTATTTAAACAGCAGTTTTAATTGCATATATACAAAGAATTTTGTTTAAAAGTTCCTGGGGAACTTCATGCACTAATGGGTTAACACAAATATGTTTTATATATACAAAATCCTTCAGCTCAATTTTATGATGATCGGTCTATAATTAGTGATAGCTCCCATAATAATAAGTCCACATACGAATATCACTTTAACAAGCATACATCCCTTAAGACAGTTGATATCCAAATAAAATGCATATACAGATGACAACTAATTTTATAACTCTCAGAGTTTTGACTCTCATATAATATCCCATTCGAAAAGTCAATTTGACATACATACGTGTTTGTATCGAAATAAAATTGAACCAAAAACAAAAAATATATGCACCCAAGGCATGCCACTAAATTTTTGTATGATAGGCTTCGGATTTTGCAAATGTAACTGGTACATAAAGACGGATTTCAAGATTCTAATAGAAACATCAAACAGTCTGGTATTTGTTAAATGTTTTATTATATCGTAAACTGTGGCTTTAACAAAATTTGCAAGTTTTTTTCATTGAGTCTGAAAATATCTATGTTTATTCCTTTTTCGTCAATTGTTTCTTTTAATGGTGCCCAAGTATAATATTTTTTGCAATTTCCTAATATTTGCGATACAATTTGTGCAAAAATATCGACATTTTAATATCAGACTAGGTTTAATCTAAGAGAGATTTCTAAAATTCTGAAAATTTTGTACAATATGTATTTAAGCATCTAAGGTCTTAGTGGTAAACTGTAAATTTCGAACCATAATTTCAACATAAACATTTTTTTTAATTAATGTATTGATTATGACACTGGCATACATTTTATTGCATTGGCTTTTTTCTTTAAACAGACTAGGCAATTATCATTAGGCCTTTAAAAAAATAAAAACTATTCTTCTTATGTGAAATAAGTAAAATGCCAGATATGCTGTAAAGAGCAAAATATACAGAAATCTTTTATACATTGAGAACGGCTTGACCGATTTCACAAAAAAAACTTTTTTGAAATGTGTGCAATAGTCTGAAAAAGGTTAATTGGCAAAACAAATTAGAAAACTCCAAGTTTAATTGACCACCTCCATTTTTACGTCCACTTTATCGGCATACTTAATATACGTATCAGTAGTTGTATGTTGGTCATGAAAAAATTTTGAATTAAGGTAATTTGCAATTTTTTAATGCACTATCGATTCTACTTTTTAAATTGTCGTTTGTTGGTAATATTATCAATTGATAGCGGCCGCACCATTTGGCTAATTTTTTTTTATTTCAATGTTCGTCATAACCCGTCTTAGGTTTTTGTAGAAAGAAAAACTAACCACGTCCACTTTTACGTCTACTTTTTTTAATTTATCTACAATTTTTTTTAATTGATCGTAGTAATCCACTTTTAAGTTTTTAGGGAAAAAGTTTATGTACAAGTTTGAATGTCCATGCAAAATAGGGTAGGAAAAAGGAGTTCCAAATTTAAAAATTTTGTAAAAATATTAACTGTTTTATGCGCTCTCCATGATAACTCCAAATAGGAGTTTTTTTGTTATCTTGAAAATGCACTCTTCTCCCATGGTCAATTATATGTCGCCTGTTCCTGTGACGGAACACCATCAGCATTATTTGTTTACGCTCCAGACAACAAACCAACAAATGTCAAAAGCATTGCAATGAACAATGTTATGATATCACAACAAAGCCATAGAAAAGAAGTATTTATGTATTTGATTCAATTATTTACCTAAACATCCATTTATCAAAATGTAAATAAAACACCTAAAACACCATTCATTTCAATTGCAGATTTAAATAAAACATACCCCAAACACACAACAACGTTTGCCGGATCAGCTAGTATAAACTGGAAATTCAAATCCAAAGCTCTTAAATTTCTTTAGCTCATACGTTTAGCACAACATATTTGATAATACGTATTTTTGATTGCTCTGATTATCATAAAAATAGCAGTTTATTTCAGAATTATTCAAACATATCATTCACTTTTAATAACATTTTTATAACCAACATCTGGAAGGAACATTCCACTTTCATCTACAAACGTAGACACTTAAAGCTCAATGGCACTATTTATTAGTCAATTTCCCATATTTTCAGATGTATTCATTGGATGTCAGATACATGAATAATGAAAGAAGAAAAATAAAATCGAATATTTTATATTGTTGTCACGTCATAAATGACAGATTGTTAAAGTTCTTGTCAAGTTGTAGTTATATACATATGTATGTAAATTTGCAACTTTTTGTTAAAGGAAGGACAAATGTTGGTACAAAACTAAGACATTGTTGTACTATCACAACTGATGAATTGGGTTTTATTATCAGTATAATACTATTGGTTAACTTGTGAGTTTAATTATATAAGGTGATTCAAGTAGAGATACTTACAGATACTTTTCAATAGCCTTTTTTTGACAGATTACGTGTGAGTCGTGTCATGCTCTCATGTTATTTTTATTTAGTATTGTTTGGCATTTCATAATGGAAAGACTTACGCCTGAACAACGTTTACAAATCATTCAACTTTATTACGAAAATTCAGGTTTTGTGATCTCAGCGACATTTGTTTTTAGCGCCACTTCCCACACATTGCATCAATCAATGAATTTATTGAGAGAACACTTCGGTAAGCACATAATTTCACGTTTTGGGCCGGACTTTTTCTTGTGGGGATATTCTAAAGTTTATGCGGACAAACCCGCTTCGATTCAGGCTTTGGAGGAAAACATCACGTGTGCCATTCGCCAGTTACCAGTCGAAATGCTCCAACGAGTGATAGAAAATTTAACTCAACGGATAGACCATCTGCGACGTAGCAACGATCAGCATTTGATAGACATAATCTTTAAAATGCCAAAAAAAAAAATTTAAAATGATAATAAACATTCCCCATTATTTTTCTGTGTTTTTTTCTTTAGGGAATCTCGAAATAACTCACGCTTTATGATCATTATTTTAATATGCATTAGTAAACAAGTAATAATTATGTAGAAGCCTTAATGTAATAATTAAATGAATTTGTAATAATTAACATTATAGGTGTTAGGAGTATTGTAGGTTTTTCACACATATTGTAAATAATATACTGAAATAATTGAACCATATTAATGTTATTCATTAGTTCATAAACTGTTGGTTCTTCGAAAAGGGAACAGTATTTTATTTTGGTGTTTTAATTAAAGATAGCAGATCATGTCTTAGGCGTATCAGGGCAGTGTTAAAGCTGAGATTTCAATCGGGTATGCAGGGAGGATATTTAGAGTTAAACTATTGTAATCTCTCAATTCTAAACAGTGACAAGACATTCAGAGTTTAAAATTTATTGAAAACCGGGGCACAATACACTTGGCAATAGTTAAAGGTATGATGTTGTCGGACAGATAAGAAGTATTTGGTTTACTTTAATCTAAAACCAACCGATAAGCTAAAGGGAAGATCATCTTGCCTTTAAATTTTATAGTGAGGTTTATGTATTTGAAGTTGTCATATGTTCTGGAAAAACTGTCAACTTCATGAAAAATAAATAAATTGTTTGTAAATGTCATGACCTTATGCCGAACAAAATTTACAAACAACAAAACTAAAGGTCAACAATTTACAACTTTATAAATAAATAAATTTTAATTTTATTGTGCCAATAGATAATTTGATAAACAAAAATGGAAAGCAGACGTTTGATTTATATTAATAACCTGGAGAATATTTTTAAATACAGTCAGCCTCAAAATAGACTGTTGAATTTGAATTTTTTTTCACAAACAAATATTTATTGTATTGCCATATTTTAGAAAAAAATTATTTTATTTTACAAGGAAGTTGTAATAACGACATATTTTAATGGTCACTTTATTCCTCATTTTAATTAAAGTTGCCTTTTACTATTAAGAACATTAGAAGCAAGTTGTAATAATATCTCAAATCATTCAAAAAAAGTCGTTTGCAAAAGTTGTAATAAAGAAGAGGAGGAGATGGTACCATACATTCGCTGCCACAGCTCAGCCTTGGCGGATCTAAGATTCAAGATGGATTATTTTTTACGATCTGAAGTTAATGCCTTTAGACTTGCATCAAAAATTTAGATTGAGGACATGGAGTAATCATATGGAATTCCCTGATAAGGATCATAGATACATAGATTTATTTTGCACGACCTGATTAATCTATTAGAGTTTGTTGTAAAGTGGGTAAATGCCTTCATTGGTACATCAAAAAGGTTAAATTTTGAATCTGTAGTGCACAAAGAGAATGACGATATATATTTTTCTCAGGTATCAGAACGTTGTCATTGTGCTGATGGCTTCATTAATTTAACCTAAACTAACAATGGAGCTCGTAATCATTTAATGGGGTGATAATTTTATTTTTAGTTGTCATCCAGGAAAAATGTCCTAAATGTCCACCGACGTTTCAATTTGGTTGCTCAATTTAATGTTTCCTTAATACTTTCCTAATTAATCTTCATAATTTCTTTTCCCCTTCATATTAAACATTAATTAGAAAGGCTATGTGTTTCTGAAATTATTATTGCTAAAAGTCCTCTAAATTAAAAAATTGCATGGGTTAATCATATGTACTGGAACGATGTTCGGTTAGGTAGAGTTGAAATCTTTAGGTGCCCAAGTCAATCAAGCCATTTTGGTTGTTCAATATTTATTTTAATATATTTGAATATGAATATTTTATTAAAAAATTGCTGTTGCTTTAACATTCAATACAAATAAATAAAGTTAATAGAATTCAGATAGAGACCTCCGAAATTGAGCAAGTAAATGCAATGAAATTCTTAATAAATTCAATTGCATTTTGTTACCAAATTACTGAGATTATCATGATGAAAAAAATATTTAAAATTCAAACCAACATACAATTGATGTCTAGCAGATATCATGGTTTGTGTTATTGAAATAATGAAAACGTCGTATTAAAAAATATATTGCATTTTTGTTTGAATAAAAAAAAATTCATAAAAAGTTCTAGTATTAACATGAAAGCATATTAAGCCAGAAGCGCTAGTCCCTTTATATTTCCATGAATACGTTAAAGTATTCAATATTCAACACACAATATAGAATCAACTGAAATATTTTCGTTGACCAATCAGAAAAAAAATAAAAATATTGCACTGAAAGGGATCTATTGCTAGAAAAATATGTATATTAAAAAAAAAAAATACAAAAAAAAAATAAGAACTTATATATAAGCTCTTAACCATATGGAATTCAAATATTCGTTTTCAGAGGTACATTCAGTTTAACGATTTTCGCAGGCAGCCTCTACAATTGTTTACATATGTGTAGATTTGCAATAAAACTGTTTAGGTTTCAATTGAAATTCTAGTATAACTAAAAAAATGGTAGCAAGAAAAATTGTTCGTACTTTAGTACCTCAAAAATACTAAATCAAAAACAAAATCCAACATACACCTGTGAGTATTATTAATGCGGAGGACTTACAAAACACTCAAAGAAAATAAATTAATAAAATTTCCTTTTACAGGAAATAACTTAAGAATAAACACATGTGCAAATTTACATTTACACTTTTACAAGTAGTTAATTTTTTCAAAATAAACTTTAATCATAATTACTCTTAAAAACTTTTTTTAATTAAAAAAGAAACCTCTGAGAAGAATATATTAAAAATTCTTTAAAACTTCTTAAAAAATAGTTTCTTAATCTTTTGCATGACATATTTCCTTATAAATGTTGTAACACAGTTTTTTTTAATTGTTTAAAAACTTTTACTTAGAATGAATATGCATTACAGTAATGCATGCATATGAGGGCTATTTCAGCCCAAAAGCATTTATTCAGGCATTAATTAAGTTTAAAGTAGGGAACAAAGACAAAATGATAAATTGGATAAAATCATTAAAATGCTAAATGTGTTTGTGATATAGCTTAATAAACGTTTAGGTATAATATATTGAAGAATACAATTCCTTGGTAGTCTACAATCTTGCGTATTAGCCCAAATTATTATCTGCTGCATTGCAAATGTATGATATGAATGACATATGGCACATGACATACAGCCCCAAAGCAATGAATTTATTGCAAAACAAATTTCACCTTCAAATAATTTCACAAATTTACTGTAGTTTCATGTTAAAGATGTAAAGAGCATATTTAAGCAATTACTGCCTTAATATCATTTTCATTTTAGGTCTACGGTCATATATAGTTAAAAGTATACAATATACAGTAAACAACTATTTTATTTTAAAACGTGTAACAATTAGTAACAATACGGTTAATGATGTCTGTTTATCCATTATATATAAATTTTTTTTGTTAGTGCAAATGACAGTTAATTTTTCATATAATTCGAATAGTTATCGTAAAAAAGTGGCGACCAAAAAAAAACTTTCTGAACGGGACAATCTCAGAATTATAAACCGTGCCAACAACACAATGAAGAACAGATTATTAATGAATTTAAGGCAAATATGTTCAACTTAACCAATTGTCTGTGCCAACTCTCTTAGTCCACCACAAAATTCCTAGACTTGAATTCGCTAAATGAAACTTAAAAACTTAGTCCCAATTTACACAAAGTAATTTGTATACACATATGTAATATATGAGAGTAACACGAGTTGCTAGTACAGTCAATTGTGTACTCTTCTTATCTTTCGCGTAAATTGGGACTTACTTGAAACTAATAAGCCGATAATCTTTTTTAATAGTTGCACTATTTACACATACTCGTACATTTGTTGTAGGTGATTTTTTCATATGATAAAAAAAATCTTGATGGTCTAGATGGCTTCAACAGCTATTAGAGGGACCTACGGAAGAACCCAAGATATTTCTCAATAAGTAATTTCGGAGTAGGTTCTTTGATAGTTTCGAGAACTTTTTGTGAAAGCATTATGTTTATATATTGATTTGGCGTTTCCAGGCACCAAAATTTATTTTTCTAACTAGCTACGTAAAATTACTAGTTGATAAATTAATGCTATTTTTGTAAAAAAAAGTAATGAAAAACAATTTATTTTTCTATTTATTTTTAACAGGACAATGCATCTATACATGCAAGTTGACAAACAAAGGGATTGTTGTCTTCGAAAAACATTAATGTACTTGATTGTTCTTGATCATGCTCTTTAGTAAAGAACCACATTAAGAACATTTTATGAATATTAAGGCGTCGAATTTATGATTAGAACCTACAACCACCTACCTACCTGCCTACCCTAATAGAAGCTGCTAAATATGCTTGGGGATCTATATCTGGAGAAATAAGAATAAAGGTAGTGAATAGTGCCTTAACGGATTTCTGAGTTATTTTGCAAAAAGGACACATATATTGGCATTTTAAGTTATTTTCATTTCAGTGTATTTATAGTTATGAAACGCTACATTATTTCATTATATAGAGGTAAATTATGAAAAATAACGATATTTTTGTTAAATAATATTTGTTTCTTGTTCGTTTCATATACATGTAGGTTTTACTATTTTTTTCTTTTTCTTTAACTTATTAAATTGAGAAAACTTGTATGTGTTTATAGTTATGCAATGCGGTGTATACAGTTGTGCATATTAATATTTTCGAAATCATATATACGTTCAAAAGAAAATGTAGGAAAATGTGCTGTTGTTATAATAAACAAATTCAAAAGTATTACAACATCTAAGGTGATCGTAGATTGCATTTGAATTATGCAACCTTACTTAAAACGGTTATGAAATGTAGAAAATAAATTTTTATTTATTTAATATTATTGATATATGATGTTGTTGACTGCAGGAGCCTGGGACATCAAATTAATTTTATCTATCTTCTATCACATGATATGAAGTGGTGATTTTGGCAACCATGAGTTGGTACTATTACTATATGAATATTGTTGTCAATTTGAACAAGACCTATCAAGGAGCTACTCAGCAGAAATTTTTAAGTATATTCGAGCAGCAGGTTTCATTCAAAAGCAAGAAAATTGAGGTCGAAAGAACCTAAGGTCGATTTTGCATGTCCTAAATGCTGTTTAATCCATATAAAAGGAAATAATTGTTGACACTCGAGCCAAATATCCATGGTTCTAAGTCAGGCTAAGCACAGAAAACCTGTGCCAAATTTAACTTGTTCGTTTAAAGCGATCTTTGGACGAAAAGCAACCAGAATATGCGGCCAAACATAAAAGCGTTATGTTCCAACATTCGGACAAATTTTGCAATACCTGGTAAAAATTAGAAAGAAGTGCTTGGGAAGTTTTAACTCATCCGCCTTATTGTACAGACCTTGGTCCGTTCAACTACTATTTGCTTCGATCGATACAGAACGTTCGCTTTTTTATAGAAATTATTATATTGTATAATTCATGTGATCGAAAATATACTATGCACATTTATTTTAGGAGTTCTCAAGACAAATTCTTTATATTTTCTAGTTACTTAATATCTAAATCTTTGCCATACAAAATTGTATTTCAGTGAATTAAATTTTCTTTATAAATAATAAAATGTTAATTAACTATTTAAGATACTTTTCTATAAAGTGTTGGCTATAGATAGCAGCATTTAAAATACAAACAATTATATCTTATGTATGACCAAAAATTTAATACAAACAATGCTTGTCAAAATGGTATATTAAATAAAATAAATATTGTAGCAATTTTATCACAATGTCTTTCAATTCACTGAAATTGATAATTATTTTGGGTAAATAACTTAAAAATGAGGGAGTTTTAAAATTTTTTAGCCCTTAGGTAGAACAATTTGTACAATATATATTTGTTCAAAGTATTGTTTACTGTTAGCCATGACATTTTTCCAATTTTCTGGCAACATATCTATTCCAAGCCAAAATAATTACTCATATTTTGAGGCTAAGAACGAATCAAGCCAATTAATAATTTTTTCGGCCAAACGAAGGATTTGATTGAAACTAGTGGTAATATAAGGTTAACAATCATCATGTTTGAATTCTGTAAGTATCCAAACAAATTTCACCACAAATGAGTAGTAAATGAAGCCAAATTACATCTACGAATTTTATGAAGATCGGTCTATAATTGTTCATAGCTACCATATAAGCCCCACTTCCGAAAATCACTTAAAAGTGCATAACTCTCTTAAAAATATCGGTGACCAAATAATATTGAACACAAATATGTTTCGTATATATACAAATAATATGGTAAAATATAATGATGATCGTTCCATAACTAGTGGTATCTCCCATATGGAATTAAATTTTTGGATTATCGGTCCATAATAGTTAATATCTCCCATATAGCGCCCATTTCTAAAAAAGTTTTTTATACTTATACTGGGTGTAGGGTATTAAATGATCGGGCTTTACCGACTATACTTTCTTACTTGTTAATATTAAGTATTTAGGAACTTTCTTCGCCTTTGTAAAATAAAATAAATGTGCAAAATCAATATTTATTTTAGTAATAGATAGAAAGAGAATAAATAACCGTAAGTGGCCTCTCGTGTACAAGTTTGTATTTTTGCGTTTTCCTCACAAAACTTATGTTCAATCACAATTATATTTTAGATCATGGTCTACTTAGGAGGCAAGTTTTAAACATACATATAAAATATATTTTACTCTATTGTGTTATTACACAAACTTTTTCCTAGCTTGAAATATGAACAAAAACAAACTTATTTCATTAAATTAATAACGAAACTAAAATCGAATATATCAATATTAAGTACAACTAAATTGCAATAATAAAACAAAAACAGCAACCTGCTCTGCTAAACTCATAAATATGTATTTCATTTATTTTTATTTCCTCATAAAAATAAAAGAATATTTATAGTGATTTATGTATTTTCGCACATATTTTTTTCAGATTAAAACACATTAAAGCTTAACTAACAAAAAAAAAAAAAAAAAAAAAAAACAAAATCTTCACATCTTGTAAATTATAACATGGCTTGGAAAAATAATTTTTTTTTTAAAAACCCTCCCGTTATGAATATCTTGCACTTCTAAACTAAAATGTTTTTGTGTTTGTAAACCCTGGCCATTGAGTGGTGGCATCATAAAATATAGTCATAAAATATTAGAAAAACATTGTTGCAAAATATATCATTGTGAAGATTAAGTCTAATATTATAAAGCTGTTGATAAAAAAAAATAAAATTGTGTTTAAACGTAAAAATATTTTTTAGAATTTTTATGATATTTAGGTGTACTTCATAATTTATTTAGTTCAAGGCTATTGAACTAAATGACCACTAATGTTTGTATCACAAAGAATTTGCTTTTTTATATAAAGCATTGTTCACATTAAATCCGGTCACATAAACAAGCTTTTTTGAAAATCTGGAAACATTCTTTGACAGAAGACTAATATTCTTCAATTGGGAAAATCCATAGACAATTAGCGACGTGCATAAAGGTGATTCTTTTAAACATTTTTTAATTTAAAAATCTTTCTATTTTATTAGTTCGGCTTGAGGTCCCTTTTATTAAAAATATAAAAACTCTTGTTCGTTTTTAATTTTTATTATATTTTATTTATTTCCAATATTTCGACCAACTTTGTTGATCATCTTCAGGGAAGAAATATAATCTAAAAAACATAATTATTATAATTGTAACAATTTTCTTAAAATTATAATAACAAACAATTTACTTAGTGTTTAATACAGTGTTGTCCGATGTTAATATCTTAAGTTTACTTTACAAAACAGACACTGATAATTGCGCTCACATATATAGACATACAATAAACAAATACAAAAATAATAATAAACAAAAAAGCTAACAGTCAGTGAAGTAAACTTAAGATATTAACATCGGACAACACTGTATTAAACACTAAGTAAATTGTTTGTTATTATAATTTTAAGAAAATTGTTACAATTATAATAATTATGTTTTTTAGATTATATTTCTTCCCTGAAGATGATCAACAAAGTTGGTCGAAATATTGGAAATAAATAAAATATAATAAAAATTAAAAACGAACAAGAGTTTTTATATTTTTAATAAAAGGGACCTCAAGCCGAACTAATAAAATAGAAAGATTTTTAACAATATAAAAGGTCTACATAGCACATAAAAAACAATCATTTTTTAATTTGTTTTTTTTCACATATAACGCGTGGCTATCATATTATTTTTATTTAGTATTATTTGAAAAATCATCATGGAAAGGCTCCAGTCCACACTAGCGTCTTCAAATTATTCAGCTTTATTACGAAAATCTGCTTTATGTAAAAAATTTGTGAAATAAATAATGATTTAATTGGAAAATATGTAATTGTGGTGAGCACCTAAAGAGATGTGATCACACCTCTGGTGTTATTTCTTTGAGGTTATATGAAGTCAAAAATAGAAGAGTAACCTTAAATTAAAGCTACCTAAGAGCAACCAGTAGAATAATCGAGGCCAATTTTAAATTATTTTTAAAAAGTAAATGTTAAAGATTATTTTTTAAGGCCATAATAAAAAATCCTACACCAGTTAAAATGTAAATTAAAAAAAAATGTCTAAATGAATCAACTTATATTACTATGAGTTTATATTTTGAAACATTTGTACAGCATAAATTTATTTAAAGTATTTGCCATTGTTAGCTATGAATTTTTCCCATTTTTCTTATTTATTCTATATGTATTCAGAGCAAAAATAACTGTTCATCTTTTGAGCCCCAGAACGAATTAAGCTAATTTCAGATACTGTGTTCTGCAGTGAAGCGTATCCTAGTGAAGGAGTTCTGCATCGATTGAAACAATTACTAGTCGGTTGGGACAATGTTTTGTCTATAAAGCGGGTGAGGCAAAACTTTCCAATCATTTCTTTCGCTGTTATGATCTGGGCAGACTTCATAAACTCATAATAGTTGCAGCAAATACACATACGATCGCTTATGATTTTGGTTGTCATAATGGATCCATTTTTAATCACATGTAATGAATTGGTGCAAAATAATTTTCCAAAATCGTCGACCACAAACAGTTTGAAATTGCTCGCAAACAGTTTGAAATTGCTATTACAGTAGCTCTGGATAATTTTGCAAGCTCTTATTAAGTTTTACAACAAAATCCATGAAATAATGCCTGCAATGCTTAGTATTGTAACTTGGCCTGGGCGATCTTTATTTTCCACCAATTCTCAACAGCACATATCATATCTCATAGATTAAAACTGATGAAACACATTTACCATAATATTTGGACTGTCGCAGAGATTTGCCTACTCAAAGTACTTTTTGGAAACTTTAGCTTTTTGGCACATTTTGAATTCGACGATGTCGGATTTTTATAGAATTAGTTTAAAAGTCTCTGTTTTTTTTTGACATCGTCCGCTGATCTGATGTGTTTTATTAAACTGATTTTCTTTCTTTCAGCTTCCATGCTTCTACAATACTTTTGATTTTGCTCATATATAAAAAAAAATAATATTCTCCATAGAGCTATACAATTTGTGAGATAAAGTAGATTTCATCGTTAACTAAATACATGAATTAATTTCAAACGAATACCAAGCATGACGACACTAGTTATTTATTCAAATTTACATTCTAGAAAATCCGAAATTGTTGCGTTTAATTATTGCAAAAAAGTTCAAGCTGCTAAAAGTACTGTGAGAAATGTTATAAAACTGTATATGCTAATTTAAAGCATAGATCGCAAATAAAAAATGAAAAAGTTTAATTAAAATAGACCAGGAACTTTGTTAGAAAATACTATATTCAATAATGCAATATCCTGGTGTATATATCCAACAATGCCCATTGGAAAAAATATAACACCAGTGTAAATTCTTAAGTCTGTTGTCCAATTAAATATTCAAATCGTTGTGAATGGTGTTGCTATACAATGGACCTGATTTCTTTGCGACTCAACAGCTGCTTTATTATGGATGAGCAATCATATGTAAAAATTAATCTTAAAAACCTAATTCTTAATGGATCTCAATTTCAATCACCTGAAATGGTATTTGCAATGTAGAACCCATTCTTGCCCTTTCTTTTCAGCATATTATTCTATACTTTCAAATTAACCAGTATTCCTTTACCAGCATTTAATTACAATCACTAAATTCTGATTAACGTTTCACATCATTCACAACCACCGCAATATTTTTACCGGCATTATTAAAACTCATTGTTATTATTATTGTTATTAAACTGTAAACGAAAAATCCCTTCTAGCAATTATTTTCATGCAGGAATGACATCATTGTCTGCTCAAAACTAAGAAAAATTCTCTTTCAAATTAAGGTTTTCAATTCAAATGAAACCTCTTTAGTTATCTGCACAAGAACCAGAGGAGAATGAGTACTATTCAACAATACTTATTTTATACCCGATAAAGGATCAAGCAAAAAAATACTAAGAATAATATTTATACTATATTGATGCTGGTGTAAATCAACAAATGAGAGACAATTTCAAAAACAAAAAATGCATAAACAGTGTTTTGACATTCAAATAACAACAATACGACTACTGTTGTTGCCATCACATTGTATTGTTCTTGATGAGCAAAATGTGCACACAAAAATTGACGATTTTAATGAAAAAAAAAAAAAACAGTAAACAATGATTGCAACTTTACGCATAATACATTGTGTGCAATGTGTATTTTAAAATGATGAATTTAAGTCAGAGATATGTCATCCAGTTATATTAAAAATTTGTTATAATTTATTTATAAATTAGTTTAAAAAAATTTATTTTGTAAAAAAGACAAAACACCAGAACAAAACAAAGTCGTCAAATAAAGGGATGACTGTCTACGAAAAGTATACTTGAAACACGTAGGTTATGATCCACATGTTCTCCAAATCAGACCTTCATTGAGAACATTTGTAGAGCACTTGAAAATTAAGCCATCAAATTTCAATCACCTAAAAGAAGCTGTTAGAGATGCTTGCATATATATATATGGGATAATAAGAATAAAACTGGTGAAAAGTAAGCCTGATAAAATTTGATTAAAAAAAGGAGCCCAAACACATTATTAATGTCAAAAATTTTTATGAATTTGTCTTTGTTTTTATTCGTTACAAATATATGTTGGTTAAAATGTTTTACCTTTGCTTTACCTTACAAAATTGAGAAAAGTTTTATATATTTATAATTGTGCAACACAGTGTTTTGTTTCTATATTTGAATAAGTAGGTGCAATAAAACTTGAATCTTATTTGTGTACCATTTTAATTCTATATTAATATACTTCTAAATTGTTTTCCATATTGTGATTAATATATATGTGTTGAAAGGTATAATTAATGATTGAAGGGTAAAGTAGTCTCGTGTTGTTTGCTATTTATAAAAAAAGTGTTGCCAGGTTAAGCAACATTTTAAAATTACAATAAAAAATATAAATGACCCAAAACAAAAGACTAGTATAATAACTTAATTAAATGTTTAACAACAGATGATAATTTGTAATTAACAGAGAATAATTTGTAATTGAAGAAAAACGTTTCGAAAAGCAAAATAGTTGGAGTAGGAAAAAAGTTATGCGCAAAAATCTTAAACCATAACCAATATAGTTCATTCTAACTTATAGAGGCCATATTTCATTCTCTTTCAGCCCTCCTATTTTATGTTTTTTGTATGTAAATTTTCTGTTTCCTACTGTTTCTTAATGTGTTTATAATAAACATGATTTGTTGGGTGGGTATTACTAAAATATTGAAAATATTTGTCAAATAACACAAGTGCTAGCAATATGTAGCAAAACTTTTATGCGGAAAAAAAACAGCTTAACGCATTGCTGTTTAAAAGTGAGACAAACAGTCTTTATAAATTGAAATAAACCAATCAGTCATTACAATGTTCAAGTTGTTAACAAGAAATGTCTGGTACTAACGTCTACACCATATGGTTGTGTTTGGGTGAGCCCCCTGACTACTACTCCACCGATAAAAGTGCCAAGTTGGCTCATTGGGAAAAACGTATGGCGTTTTGTTTGAACTTCGGTCAATTTGATCTTTTTTGACCATTTTCAGCCCATTTAAGTCGCTTTTCGTATTTAAAATTTCTTGTATTATCTTTAGACGGCTCGCAATTACCATTTCCACCATTAAAATGCACATTTCAACTGAGAAAATCAACATTTTTAACCTATATTCATGATTTTTGCCCATTTTTCTTTGATTTTCCCCATTTTTTTTGCCGTTTTTATGCGCTTTTTTATAGTTTTTGTGCAAACTTATCGACATTATTCTTACCGTTTTAACTTTTTACAATATATTTTGCAATAGCAAGTTTGTATGATTGGCGAACAGGTCATCGGGAAAACATGCCATATGGAATACTGATGATTTGGTCAGAGCCACTCGACCACGAAAAAAACGTATGTAAAAATTATGCTGTAGGTATGAACAGAAGAAAGGCGATGGAATATACTTACCAAAGTGTTCTGTCTACTCAAACCACTCTTCCGCATTCTCCGCCAGTGCCAATACCGAGAAAACCGAGTCCAACCAAAGAATACATCCCAACATCTAAAAGCAGTGATCGCAAAAGTTCTCGGCATTCATCGGGTGGACAATTGGCGTGCATTGTTGAAGATATGCTGCAATCTTTCGAAAACATCGGTGTTCGAATGTCATTGAAAGTGAATTTCATGCATCACCACCAGGATCACTTTTAGCGTCAGTTGCCGTCTGAATCAGACGAGCATGGGGAACGTTTCCACCAGATATCAGCGCAGTTGGAACACTGGTATAGGGGACAAAAATTAAATTCACTTTTGGCGGATCTTTTCTGGAATTTGTTAATGGAATTAGAGGATAAAGAATGATATTCCATTGCATATTTTTTGATTTCAATTGCCAATTCAAAAAATGTCACTTTATTTAAAATAATTAAAATTATTCGACAAATTTTAAATAACAGAAAAGTCCACTGATTTGCAGGCTAACCTCAAAAAAGCATATACTGGCAACACTGCTAATAAGATGCTAAACACACCTTCTGCTTGAAATTATGCGTTACAGTGATAAATGCAAATCACAGTGTCAAGACTTGAATTTCAATGAAAATAAATTGATTGTATTACATGGTATTGACACAAATTCTATTCAATACATGACATCTGCATTTTAAAATACATAACTCAAAGAAGAAATACTAAGACTGTTGAAATAACGTATGGATTTGTAAGTATCTACATATATACACGACAATGTATTTTGCTTTAACATAATATGAATGTATGATATCTTCTTTTGAGACAATATCATCGCTCGTCTATCAATTGGCATTACAATAGCTTACAATTTCTTGTGCATATCAAATGCTAAATGTTAAGCGCACATTTGATAGCTAAAGGAGAAAAGGATTTAGAATATAATCAATAGCGTATATTTGCTACTGTGGCTATCTGAGTAATATTTAACACTTCTATATAGATGCACAGGTGTATGCTTAGGTGGAAGTATAAAAAGGGGTAGAAAGAAATTTATTTTACTAAAGGGACTAAACTTAAGGTAATATCTTTAAAAATACACAAATATATTTTTATTTCATATATAAATATTTTCTTAAGCCAAAGTCTACCGGCATATACGGATTTATTTTCAAAAGTAATATTTTTCAAATTTTCATTAAAAAACTTATATAATTGACCAGATTAATATAAAGTAAAATAAAAGTCTATCCCCCTTATTTAAAAACGATTATTGAATTTAACAAACGTTTATTATGACAGATTTGCATATACAAATTTGCTTAATAAACATTTGTTAAATTTAATAATCGTTTTTGAATAAGGAGGTATGAAATTACTTAATACACAATTAATTTTTATTTAAATGCCCATAAGGAAAGGTATCTGTGTACTTTGCTCTTTCATTGGTTTAGTTTCAATTTTAATCGATTCATTGTCCTCTGAGACTATCAATCCTTTTCCTTTGTTTAATTTTCATTTACATTACATCTTTTATGCAGTTCACTTAAGTTATCGTTGAACGGTTAACAATTAATTAAGCTCTAAAAAGCACAACAATACTTTTTTTCGTTACATCTTGCTCTGATTTTCAACTTAACCAATTAAATATGCAAATGGATAACCATAGCTACATGCAATAAAAAATCAAAAAGCACAAATTTTTTGTTGAAATGCGAATGTAAAGCAAAAAATTTTAAATGGCTTTAAGGCAGGTTTTTTGTCGACAACTTTTCTGTTTTTTCTTCAATTATTTATCAAGCACTGTCACAAATTTATTTTTAATCGTATTTCTTGTGCAAAATTGAAAGAAATCCAAAAAGTAAATAATTAAATGTGAGAATTAAAACGTGCAGGGTATAATAATAATAATAATTAAAACAAGCACTTTCAATTGATTTCTTTCTCTGCTTTTTATTATATTTAACGCACAATTTAACAAATGGATTTTAATATATTTATTTTAAGCGAATATATAAATTCATTATTCTTCTATATTTTTCTTTATTGCAGTAAGTGTTTTAAATAAAGTATTGGAGTCTTGTATTTATAAAGAATGATCTGTTAAGCGTGCCTTTTGGTTGGTGTGTTGTGAAATAATAGAGGTTTAATATACTTTGATATTAATTTAATGCGTGTGTATATTACATTGTCCCAAAAAAATTGCTTTAGACTCAGGCCTAATTTGAAAGACTATGGGGTAAAGTATTTTTGAGATTTTTACAGATTTTTCGGACAAGGTTTTAAGTTCCCACAAATCGAATTTGTGCAAAAAATCGGCTTTGCCGTCTGTTTTTTGAATTTTCTTCACAACTTCGTCAAAAACCAAGATTTTTTTTACTTTTGAATAAACTATTTAAAAGAAATGTGTCCACTCTTTATTTTTGTGTGCAAAAAGTTGTGGCACTGAATTTTCTCATTTAAGTACCCTACATTAAAACTTTTCATAATCTTTCCATAATTTTCGTAAATTTATAACTTTGAACTTTCAAAATTTATAACTTTTAAAATTTATATGAAAATAAAAAAAAACTAATGATGCAGTTTAAAAGATCTATTAAATGCAAAATATAATAATAATAATACTTCGGGAAAATAATTTTTGAACTTGCTCTTAGCGTTCCACAATTAAAACATTTTTAATGTTTGTTTGTACCCGATGAATATTAAATGCTCAAATTTAAAACTTTTTGCTTTGTAATATTCTTGCACGGCATGAAGACCTGGTTCGTAAAAAAAAGCCCAACCTTCCGGAAAATCTAAAGAACAACCAGAGTTTTCAATTAGTTGGCATAGTTGCCTACTTTTTTGGGTGATAGATCTCAGCCCAATCCAACAGTAAAAGCTATGGGAGCTATTAACCCATTACCGCCCAAAAAGAAACTGTTAATAAAAAACTTATTTTGTTATTATTGATTGCTTTAATGTAGATAAAATAAAAGGAATTCATTAAAAAAATTTTAAATTTTTTGTTAGTTTTTAAGAAAAATGGGTGTGCCCACATGGGGACAACGGGCGTTTTAGTTATGAAATTTACCAACACAATCCCCATCAATGTTTCTTCTGAACGATAATTGGTCCATTTGAATCGTATTTTCAGCTCTGCATAACAAAACATGTAACCGCCAAGCGTTACTTACAGCTAAATCTAGAATATATGTAAAAATACTCCAGCACCATTTCTTTCATCTAATGGATACTCTGTAAAGGCTTATAGATTGGTCCATTTGGTCAATGGCTCCCATTCCCTGGTTGTAATTTACAAACAGTCTGGGTATACTGAAGTCAGCCTTTTCTTTTCGAGCCTTACACCATCTTTTTACTTTTCCTAGTGTATAAACAAAATCAAAATTTGTTGCCATGGTGACGACGTTATTGTCATTCCAACGTACTATTGTGATTTCATTATTTTTATCAAAGCGAAAATCATATTTTGCTCTATCTTTTTTTTATTTCTTTTACGGGCATTACAGGACATACAGGACATCCTAAACGTTTCAAGTCACATAATAGATGATAGTTGGTGAAAAAATTGTCGATGTATACTATGTGTTCTGCAGGTACTATGGGCATTTTTGCAAGAAGAGATATACCAACTCGTTCACCAAGAGGATCAGAACTCGAAGGAACGTGCATTGCTTTTCCACAATAAACGTCAAAAACATAGCAGTACCCATCGGAACTTGTTACAGCCCAGTTCTTGTAACCAAATCTTACCGGTTTACCCATAATAAATTGCTTTGCTGGATGCCTACCAAAATATTTAATCATGGACTCATCTATCGATAAATTTTCATGCATAACACCCCACTGATATGAATTTTTCTCAATGAGATACAAAAAGGCCTTAATTTAAACATTTTGTCATTGGAACTATTAGCGAGGCTGTTATCGGTGAAGTGCAAGTTTTTCTTAATTTCCAGGAACCTTTTGCGGCGTATAAAACACTGTTCTCGACTATCAAATCAATTATGTCGACACCGAATATTGTTTCAAACAAAATTCGGGGAGTATGATTCTTAAAAAGGTTTGTGAAGTTTATAACCCTATTTGGAACTGCATCACTTGAATTAAGCATTGCACTATAAGATGGTAAAATATGGATGAAGAAAATTATATATCATTTAAAAATATGCATTTTTCGAAACCAGCTGCAATCTTTCATAGACAATTCAAAATTTGATGCGTTTATTTTAAGAATATATATTAAAAATTGATATCTCTTCCAATACATATTTTTAGAATTAGAATTAATAGATCTTGAAAGCGTTAGTTTTATTAATTTTCATATAAATTTTAAAAGTTATAATGCGTTATTTACGAAAATTATGGAAAAATTATTAAAAATTGTAATGGAGGTTACTTAAACGAGAAAATTCATTGCCACAACTTATAGTTTTTTACACAAAAATAAAATTTGAAAATTTTTCTTTTAAATTGTTTCCTCAAAAATAAAGAAAATTTTGGTTTTTAACAAAGTTATAAAGCAAACTGAAAAAGCCTATTCCGAAAAATCTGAAAAAAATCTCAAAAATGCTTTACTTATGAGCTTTCAAATTATGCACGAGCACCCATGAATCTCAACCTATTCTATATATTTATATGTACATGTTCTACAAAATATAAAAATTAAAATATGTATTGCAATATGTATATAAGTGCTTAAATTCTGCATACAAAAGTCCAATTAATAAAATGGCGCTGAAATGGCGACATTAACATTTAAAACATACAATTTTCTATCCCTTTTTAAAATTAAGTTTTTAGTCCTAAGAAGGACTGATATACTTCAACTTCTTTGAGAACTTGGAAATTTTCAGCAAATCTGCAACACCTAAAAAATTAATAATAATATTTATTCACATAAAATTCAGTAACATACATTTGTTAATATTTCTGTAACCAAAAAAATGAGATTAAGTATTTTTGAAAAATAAATTGATTGATCATTTATTAGTATTTATAAACAAAACAAATGAAGAAACTAATGCCAATTTCCTCATAGAAAAATTAAATATTCTGTTTAGATTAATAACTATTACTCCCTGGCTTATAATGTCGAACGATAACGTTCGCTTAGATAAGACTTAAGACAAAAACTTGATTGTGGAATAAACACAATTGATTGAGTAAAAAATAGATACGATAAAAAGTTTGTGTCTTAAGTCTTATCTAAGCGAACGTTATCGTTCGACATTGTGGGCCAGGGGGTAACTCTTGCTCAATATTTCAATCCATTAGGGGTATTCACCAATCCATTGCAACTTTTGAATAATAAAGAGAAGCTAAATCCGGTCAAAACCTTCCAAAGCAAATTATCTGGGGGTTTTATTTTATATACAAGGTGGCGCAAAAGTAATCCTCCTATCAAAAAATGCTATAAATTTTGCGAGGCCCCTAATGTCAGTTCTGTTTTGACATTTGCTAGTAAACACATGCAAAATACACGTTAATAAACAATGTTACGCTACACTGCTCCAGAACGCGGAATATTGCTGACAGAACTGACATTAGGGGCCTCGCAAAATTTATAGCATTTTCTGATAGGAGGTTTACTTTTGCGCCACCTTGTATATCGGAAGACATATTTGATTTGATTAAAAGGCGTCATCTTTAGACTAAAGTGCAATAATAATATATCATTATTAGTTTAATTTTGCAATAAGTTTCCTTTCTTTTTGGTTTATTTATTCTATACCATTTTGTTGTAATTCGTCATCAACTCATATTTTTATAAAACTGAAGTTTCTTCTGGGTGTTATTAAAATTGTAAACTACTATTGGTTAACCAAATTTGTAATGTAACTTTAAAACGATTTCCGTCACAGCTTCACGTTATGTGATTGAAATTAATTTTACATTGTCAAATCTATTTTTAATGGCAGGTCTAATATACATATTTCAATTACAACATTGCCATATCTCTCATTTATAATTTGTTGCTGTTTTTTGTACTTGTGTGTTAAGTGCAACAACACCAAAGCTTTATTGTATTGTATTGTCAACGATACTTGTAACAAAAAGAATTTCATGTTATAATAACAAAGTACATGTAAGTATGTTTGCCACTAGACTAGAACAAAACAAATAAATCCACAATATACTTTAGTGCATGACTTCAAAAACATACACTTAATGTTCATTATTTAAAAATATAACTCATTGTAAAATACCAAAAAAGAAATTTTACAAAACAACAAAGCAGCTAGAATTATGTTTTTTTTTTTTTTTTTTTTTTTTTTTAACGAACTGGAACACTTCCTGATGGATAAGCAGATTGATGTCATGATGATTTCTGAAACTCACTTGACGGCGACAGCGTACTTCAAAATTAATGGCTACGTGTTATATGATACTAAAGATCCACGCGGAAAAGCATGTGGAGGTTCGGCAATTCTTATAAAGAACAGAATAAAACATTATTTAATGAACAACATATGTGAGGATTACCTACAAGCAACAAACATTTGCATTGAATTCTGTCAATACAATTTTGTTTTATCATCAATTTATTCGCCACCTCGATTTTCAATAAAAGAACACCAATACTACAGCTTCTTCAATTCCCTTGGAGCTAGATTTTTAGTTGCTGGTGACTTTAACGCCAAACACACATTTTGGGGTTCACGTCTGGTGACCCCGAAGGGTCGTGAACTCTTCAACACCATTGCAAAAATGGGATTAGATGTACTCTCAAGCGGTCATCCCACCTACTGGCCGACGGACCGACGGAAGATTCCCGATGTTATTGACTTCGGAGTAGTGAAAAATATCCCTGTAGAATCGATACAAGTGGAGCCTTCAGTAGACTTGTCTTCAGATCACTCTCCTTCTATTATTTCAATGCGTTTCCTTCAAGGGAATGGCTCTCCATTTCGGGACATATCTAAAACCAGTGTAAGTTGGATAAAGTATAAAAAGTATTTAAGTTCCCACTGCACGGAAAATGTAGTGTTGAGAACCACCGAGGATATTGATGGGTCGATTGGCGTTGAGTGCAGAAGTGGGACAAATAGAACTTATTTCGCTGAACTCGATCATCTCCTGTCAGAAAAAAGAAGAGTTAGAAGAGAGTGGCAAATTCACAGGTCTCCTGAACTGAAAGCTAGGCTACGGGTATGCAGAGATATACTAAGAAATTTCTTAGAAACCCAAAGAATGGCTTCACTTAAATCTTACTTGGAGGGTCTTGATAGTACCCCACAATCTGTAAGGCAAGATTTTATTAATAACACCTCAGTCATACAATTATTCTTGATGTTTGTTTCTACACATAAATAAATGTACAATATTGTTATAAACATTCTTCAGCATGTTATGTTTTATAAAAATTAAATAACATGGGTTGCGGTCTAAGCTAAACTGTTAAAACAGTATACATGTTGCGATCCAAAACAAGCTTATAAACAAATATTCACAAGCAAAAGACATTATCATTATAAACATACATACATGTTTGTTTTGGTTGTTTTGTTTAAAATGTAGTTAACTATGCACCTACTTACATACTTAGTGTTTTACTAAAGAGTATTTTATTTAACAAACGTTTACATTTATCGAGTATATAATATGATCATGTTTAGAATAGATCCACTAAACAGAAAATTTAAATAAAATTACTTGAGTTTAGTGATTAATTGTCAAAAATGCATATGTTAATACAATCAAAATTAAACATATTGTAAGTTGTTTTTTTTATTTATCTTACAATTATGTTTGTATTAGTTGGCAAATTGGTAACATTTTCGTTAAAAAATCTTGAAATTAACATAAAGTGGCAATATTTTTCTATGACAGTTCAGGTAACCGAGGTGTTATAGTGAACCATTTGCTCTACACAATTTCTTTTCCGGTTTGCTATGAATCCTTCAACATCGATTCGCAAAGGTGCAATTGAAAACGAATTTTAAGTCGTAATTTAACTCGTGTTATTATTTAACAAATTATTTTTTTAAAAAAATTTTAGAAAATCTTAAGTCATCATTATCATCATTCGCAAGGTTATCTTACAAATTCATCTATTGTAACTTCTTCAAAAGATTTCCCTTGTAAGATATTGTTTTGCTGACTATTGTTTAACTGGGAAAATCATTAGGAATCACGCTCTCGATTGGACATAGCCAGGATTTAATTTTAGTCGTAGTGGACTCATATAGTGGGCCACCACTGTTGCTTTTAATCCAACAATCTATTAATAGATATGTACGTCTGTTAATCGATCGCTCACGTTAACAGAAAGTGTTACAAGCGTTTGTAGCATTGTGCACAAAATTCTTGGTGAAGAAACAATATTAAAGTGGAGAGAGGAACTGATTCAAGAAGTGAGATCAAACCATATTTGAATTACGATGATACCAAACGTGTAAAAAACAAAAAAATTGGCACGCAAAACACTTAATTTTATTTAATTCCATTTAACTTAATTTAATATACATATATTGATTGGCACATATTCTGAATATCCTGAAACACCTTATGAAGTTGGGATATAATTTGAATTATAATACCGGAGAAGGCGATGATATCCCAGTGTATTTTAGTAACTATAGTGTTAATTAAGGAACAAATTTACCTAAAAATAAATTTTTGTGCATAATGAAAAACCAAATGAAATAAAAACCTTAAATTAAAACAAACTACAAATCACATCAAAAGAAAAATTAATTAAAAAACCAAAATACATTAAAATGGGTATTAATAATATGAAAATCTTAAATTAAAACAAACATTTATTTAAACTTCTAAAATTTGATACCTTAAAACTAAAATTCAAATAAAATCTTCATACTAATTAAAATCTCTTAAAACCTAATAGTGCACAATGAAATTTATTTTTAGGTTCATTAAATAAGTTAATGTAATTTTAAATAATTCTAATTTTTATCTAGCCTAAGTATAAAACAAAGTTGTCATCTGCATTGAATACCCTTAATACTACAATTTCATGCTTTTATACATTCCTGCATACATATATTCTCCAGTACAAGCAGTTACAGAGGCCTCTACAAACGCTGTTACATACCTACGCTACGAATTTCGGTGAGTGAGAAAAAAACATATTTTAATGATTATTATATGTATGTATGTATGTCGATCACTGTTAACAAAACAACATTCAGTTCATGTAAATACCGAGATGAATGTTAGTTTTTTAGCAACACATTTTTGTGGTTATTCAATCTGTATGTTGATTTGTTAATAAGTATTTGGTGCAGAAATTTTTATATGCCATTAACTGTCCAAAGAAAGCTCATTTTCCTTTAACGTTTAAGCTATTAGTATTAGAAACCTAATTAATTTATTTAACCAAAAACATGAGCATTCATTTCCTTATTTCAAATTTGAGTTAGAATTGTTTTTTTTTTAAATATTCGAATAAAGAATTATTGCTTTTTACTTAACTGTTTTATTGAATATTTGAGATAAGGAAAATAACGGTAAATTATTACCATCGTAGTCTAGTATTTTCTAGTTAGTCTATGAGTTTTTTTTAAGAAAGGTTGAATAGAACATACATAGGTATATTATTATTATTATTAAACGATTACTTCGAGTATGTAAATTGTCTGATCCTAATAGAGTTTCTGTAAACTCGTGTAAATTATTAAATATTGTTGAAATAAAAAAAAAAAATAATTACAATATTAAAATGAGTTACTAGTTCATTTATAATTTCTTACTGTTTGTGTTATGTGATTCGGTCATTTAGTAGGTCAACTTGGGATCTTAGTTCAACGTTAAGCGCCACTAAGATCAAAGGCAGGGAGGGTTTTGAGGCGCGTCTCTACCTAAACAACATCAAGGAGGGACAAAAAAGGTAATACTATTTCCGGTTGATATATTTTGTTAGTTTTTTTTTTCAGTTTTATTGATCTAAATAATCGGGTTTATTTATTAGCTTCTTCTTTTATGATCAATTCAGGTCCATACATTTTATATAGGAGTCTATAATATTATTTATGTAGCAAATCTTTTTCTATTGGCAAGTGAGATATTAGATAAGAATCCCACCCCACCCGACTGATCGCTAGTAATTGCAATGGCTCCTTACTTTCTACTATCTCAGTTAAGAGCAAATACGTCAATAGACATTTAATATCTGTATGTGTTGTGGTTGTATATTGCTGCTTCCCGAAGTAGGCAACCAGAGACAATTAATTCTCAACACAAAGTTTGTACATTACAAATCTGACTATTCGTTATGGAAGGCGGCACGAGGTTTAAAAAGACCAGTTAGAGGAAAGCCTCCTCTGCGAAATCCGACTGGTGACTGGGCTAGAAATGACTCCGAGAAGGGGATTTTATTTGTTAACCATTTGAGAAATGTGTTTACTATAAACAACTCAAATAATGCATCTGATTTGCCTCCACTCGTTATTAGACCTACTGTACCTCTAAGACTTAGCTTTAATGATGTTCAAAGCGCTATTGGTACTCTGAATCTTAAAAAAGCTCCAGGTATGGATAAAATCAGCAACAAAATGCTTGTGGAGTTACCTCGTGTAGCTAAAAGAATTATCCTATTTATTTTCAATGCTGTTTTACGCCTAGAATACTATCCTGCAGATTGGAAGGTATCTATGATTACCATGATTCCTAAGCCAGGAAAGGACCCCACTAAAGTAGAGTCATATAGGCCAATTAGTCTACTGCCGACAATTTCAAAACTGTTTGAAAAATTGTTAATGACTAAATTGACTCCAATTCTGAATGACACTGAATGTATTCCTAATCATCAATTCGGCTTCAGGGCTAAACACAGCACCATCGAGCAAACACACAGATTGGTAAATGTGATAAGACAGTCGTTTGAAGAGAAAAAATACTGCTCCGCCCTTTTCATTGATGTGTCGCAAGCGTTCGACAAAGTCTGGCATGAAGGTTTAATGCATAAAATTAAATTAACTCTGCCTGCTAACACCCACAAACTTATGAAAAGTTATTTATATGGTCGCAAATTTACAATCAAAGAAGGCGATTTTTTAAGCCCCGCTCAGCCAATTGAAGCAGGAGTACCCCAGGGTAGCATACTGGGTCCAACTTTATATTTGATTTATGCATCCGATATGCCGTTAGACCCTATAATACATACTTCAACTTTTGCAGACGATACAGCCTTTATTAGCGTTCATAAGGACCATCAAATAGCATCACAGAACTTGCAGAAATATGTTTATAAACTAGAGAATTGGCTTGAGCTTTGGAAAATCAGGGTTAACGAACAGAAATGTATTCATATAACTTTCACATTGCGAAAAGATACATGCTCGTTCATCAGAATAAATAATCAAATTATCCCGCAACACAATGAAGTCAAATACCTCGGAATCCACCTCGATCGTCGTTTAACTTGGAAGTCTCATATCGACGCAAAACTTACCCAGATGAGATTAAAAGCAGTGCAAATTAATTGGCTAATCGGCAGAAATTCTACATTAAAGTTGGATTGCAAACTTTTGTTGTACAATGCAATTCTAAAGCCAATCTGGTGTTATGGAATTCAATTATGGGGTACTGCCTCAGCATCCACCATTGAAAAAATTCAAAGGGGTCAAAATAAGATTCTACGTACAATTACTGCAGCTCCATGGTATGTTAAAAATTCTCGAATCCACAAAGATCTAGGCATTCCTTTGGTGAAAGTCTAATTTACAAAACACGCCTCAAAATATGTCAGCAAACTTGAACACCATCCAAACCCACTTGCACGAGACATCCTTAACTTTACTGGCCATGTTCGGTTGAGAAGGAGGGATACCCTTGCTTTAACTCAAGCGCAAAACAGATGACTGGATCAGTGGATATAAATTTTTTGTAGTATCATAATATTTTGTCTAGCACTGGCTGGACTTATTATTTTCTTTTAGTATTAAGATTCGAAAACTTATTGTCATTTCATTTCTGAAGATCCAATAAATAAATTAAATGTATTAAAAAAAAAAAAAAAAAAAAAAAAAAAACAATTTTAAAACCAAAGTTTTTAAGGACTCACTCTTGCCTTCCAATGCACCATTGTGACAATTTTTTTTTGTCATGTAAATGTAGTAGGTAGAAAACGCTATAAAAGTCCATTTAGTCCAAATTTTTTTTAACTTTCCATATTTACAATACTGTGACTGATTTCTTACAAACAGAATTGTATGAGGTTATAAAATATATTTTTTTTTCGAGCACATTTTTTGTTTCTTTTCTTGTTTGCTGTCTGCTTTGTTATTACTCGTAGAATTTGGTTGGCTTACAATTACTTAAAGGTGTGTTTTTTTTTAGAAATTTCCTTTTGATATAGCATGCACGAAATGTTTTGATTTGATTTTGGTATCAAGTTATAATTGGTTAACAATGTTAGAACATGTTTATATTTTATATAGTGATCGGTATTCTTTTGTTGGCGCATAAAATATATAAAGAATCTTTCCATCATAAATTGTCAAACAATAAAAATAAACTTTTTTTGGATTCAAATTTTTGAATAAGTAACCAAAATAGTGACCTACGAAATATTTTACAAATATGTTAAATATTAAGAATCGAGAACTTGCAATTGAAAATTTTTTTTCACAATCTTTATTATCATCAACACAAACATAAAGCAGAGGTGCTGAGAAGTGTAACGACAGTCTCAATAAAACTTGTACCTTATGAATTAACTAGATGGAGTTACTTGTTAGTATATTTATTGGTTTTTTACCTAATTACCTAATCTAATCCTATTTAATAGATATAAATAAATAATAATTGATAACTGGGCAAAAATAATTAAAAACAGAAAGAAACATATAAATAACAGCATTTAAAATACAATATTATATATGGGTATGACCAGACTCCTGTATTACAAATATGATGTGTACAGTACAATATTCGAATAAGTGTTCTATTATATCCTTTCCGGGATTTATTTTTTAAATATTTATAGCGAACTCAATTGTAGGTAATTGTTAAAAATATTATAATAACATTTCAAATTGAAAAAGGTCATGCCAGACTCATGTGTAAGACGAAGGGTTAAAAAAATTTTGTTCAAATGCCATAAATTGATTTATAATTGGGCAATTCATTATGTCATTAGAAGATCACTTAAGATATATAAAATTTATTTTCGTTGGTTGTACTACAATTTATCATTAAAATAACTACAACATGTTTTTATAATGAACATAATGATATAATGTAAAAATAAAATTATAGGATCACCTTGCAAAAATACTTAAATTTATAACTTTTGGCCAATTTGTAATTACTAGGTTTAAAAATTTCCAATAGAGACGGTAAACAAAATATTGAAATTTATTAATCATTGCATGTAAACGAAACAAATATTCTACATTTACAATTGCTCATATTCACATAAAATTGCACTTAAGTGCAAACACATTCAGATACAATCAGTTATTTTACACTCATACTCGTACATCCAAAAATAGTTTTGCAATTGTTTTTTTTTTCTTACTACAATTTATCTTCACACAAGCACAACCCAAAAATATTCTACATTACAGTTACCAAACACGATTTGTATGAAAGAGAAACAAATACTATTAAATATATCAGAGAATTTTGCTATTTGGAAAAAATATAAAAAAAAATTCTGAATATGTATGAAATATTGGTTATGTCAAAACAAAAGCAAAGGATGTGAGCAGAATACTAATTCATGAGCCATACGTTACCGGTACTGGTTTACATCATACATGTGAGAGTATATGTATGTATTGTATTGTATTTGATTTATATTTTATAGAAATTCTAATAAAATAGTATGCTTTATGAAATATTTATACAGTGCAGACAAACTAGATACATTAAGGTACGACTGCGGTTTGAAAAAGTCTAGGTCTAGAAAGTATTGTGTTGAATTTAATATTTAAAGAAGGTAATTTTCAGAAAAATAATTTTGATAATTTATCAACAATTTAATAAAAATGTTTATGTTGCCCTCGTATTTGTACAAGTTTTGACATTTGTAACAGTTTTAATGGTAAATATTGTTAATTGTTAAAATTTAGAAATATCTCAACACATACGTATTGTTGAGTATTTGTGTTTTATATGTAAGTGTTAAAACAATAATAGATTACTACTTCACTCACTGTAGACTGTGTCATAAAGAGCTGATATTTAAGAATATATTGAAAGAATTCCTAAAACACGAGTGTCATTGATTATATATATTTAACGAAAAAATAGCCAATTAGTATAATAAATCTTTAAAACTTATGATATGATATGCATTTCTTATACTAAAAACTCCTACATGTCAAATTCTCGCATTATTCTCAAAAGATCTGGTTGAATAATGTTTTCATATGTAGCAACGAAATGTATACCCATTTATAGATATTTAAAAAGGCTAATAGAAGAAATTAAAATTCATTTCATCTCTTATAAATCTGTTTTAACTGCTGAACATCATTTCGATCCACCTGCGCTCTAAAATTCTTCCAATCGATAACTTGTCTACTCCAGTTTTAACTTACGTAATAGGCCAATCTTTTTTAAATATCCGAAGCTTAAATAATTAAAAACATTTTTAAAATATATTTGGATCGTATTTAAGTGCTACTTGCCATTTTAGTCTTGTGTATATACTCGTATGAACAATAATATTGAATAATATTATCTTCAAAATAAGAGAGATTGAAGAATATAAAATTTTAACTTGTTTCTAAAATTTTTTATAAAGTGTGATCCATTTCGAGGTTCCCTACATTTTTAAAGAAAAAAAACACAGAAAGTTAAAATTTTATGGGGAACGTCTATAATCATTTAAAAGAACAATTTTTGGCATTTTGAAGATTATGTCCTGTTTGTTTTGCGTTTTTTTTTTTTGCTTGTTTTTTTTACATTTTGTTTTAACGACACACATTCAGGCAGATAAAATAAAGTAAAGCGTTGTTTAAGAATGATTATTGTACGTCTGGTTTTATCTTCTTTTGGCCACTATTTAAATTGAAGAGTGTAAAGGGTAGTTTTTATTGTTTTATGCATGAATACAATTACTTTTTTTATATTAAGATACTTAATTTTTTTGCTTTTGTTTAGTTTGCTGTGCTTTGGTTTCTTTCCGTTCTACTATTATTACTATGCTTTTTTGCTGGCTATCTGCATAATAAGTTTGCGGTGTTTAGTATATTTCATCAACTAACTGCCTGCTGTTTAAAGCCTTTTTTAAAAACAAGCAATACGTTTTATTTTTTATTTTTTTGCGATTGTTTGTTTTTATATTATTATACTTTTATGACTTTCTGTTGTTGTACACTGCAGTTTAAGGCATTAGTTTCTAGTTAGAGCAGATATAAAATATGTTTGTACAGTTATTAACCTTTATATAAGCGACACCTAAGAGTTCTTATACCAACTTATCAAGAACTACATTTTAGCAAGATAGAATTACAAGTAATTAATGTGGTAATAGGACGTGAACTTCCTACTTATTTCACTTCTACTTTCAGACTTACTTCAAGCTATCACTCAAAAATACTCCACTCATCTCTCATTTATTTTTACTTCTGGCTGACCTATCTGACCCAACTACCACCGATCCTAATCACATAATCACTTGATTAATAAAAACTCTTCAATATTGTAGCTCGTCTGATACTTATTCTGTTCGTATTAAATTATTAGTTTGTGGCAAATCAATTATGGCTAACAAAATTATATTATATTATACATATATACTGGATTGATATTGTGCAAATCATTATAACACACATGCTTTTGTGTTTTTTAACACTCGCTGAAGAATTGGTTATTTTAGAACCTGTTCTTAAATTTTCTTGGGAATGAACAAATGTAAATATTAATAAACAAATAAAATATATTTCCTAAAATATATGTTTATCTTAATACGAATTTTGTATGAAATAGACATAATTTTATATAGTGGTAGATATACAGACTATAAGTTAAAGGTTGGACTCATGTGACTTTATATTTGCTAATTTCAAATAGACAATAATAAAAACCCTAATATTTTAATTAGCTTTATATAATGCAAAAAATTAACTTGAAATAAATGAAATTTGTACTTTGTTGCTGATATAATAATTCAACTAGAATGGTTTACATTCTCTTCTCCGTTAATATTTTTAATAATCCATATAATTTGCTACTACTCAAAAAAAAAACGCATTTGTAAAAACGCGGCACTATGTTTTGTTTACTGAGTTTAATATGAATTTAATATGAGTTTGACTTAATATGAGTTAATTGAAGCGCTTTAAGAAAACTTCCATAGTAAGTCAAATTTACGTGGTGTTAGTTATAATTAAATCATGTGAGCCTTCTAGGGTTAATTGACTGCCAGACAATTTCAAACTCTTAAATGTTTCTGCAATACGTATGAATAGTTAAAATTTTACCATGTATTTAAAATCAATCATACGCCACAGTATCAAACATTTAAAATTTTATAATACAAAGGTATTGTAAAAACAAGTAAAAATTTCACTTATTAATTAAACATGTTTTTAATCCCTCCTCGTCTTATTCACGAACCTGAACTAAGAGTATGAACTTATTTTTAAGATAATATTATACAATATACATATACACCTAATTCTGTTTTCACACGGTAATTGGTTGCAGGAAACCCCGTGTAAAAAAAAAGACATTGATCGTATGCAAAATAGGTGATTGGTTCTTTATCTCTAAAACCTATTGAAATTTGTGAAAACAAGGATTGTTTAAGAACAACTATGTATTCAGGTTTATGATATTACATCATATATAGTATACATATATACAATTTATTTTTACACGAGCATATGTAGTTATCAAAGAAAAAAAAGTACGTATGCACTCTAAGCTTAAAAGTAATGTAAAAAAATGTATGGCACATTCATTTGATTGTATGCACTAAAAGAGAATACCTCTAAATTTGTGCTATTGACAACTGCTATGACCAGTAAATTTGCTTGAATACACAAAAAGGAAATTTTTCCAAATTTGTGATATGCCAATACTTCGAAAAAAATTAAATTTAACCAAAAAAAAAGCCCTGAAGATTTTCAAACGTGCTAAATGGAATAAAATGGTATAAAAAGTTAATATTTGTTTATTTTCAAACCGTGTTAAATTAAAACCATGTAAAAAAAAGACAATGTAAAAACAGAATTAGGTGTAGTAACGTTCTCAGAATTATCACTAGTATGACAAGTAGCACTGAAATACGATGTGAATATCTCCATCTTATTTAAAACTATATTTTAGTATTGCATTATTGACATGTTTTCACGTACTAAATAAATATATTCTTCTATGCCCATCTCCTTTAGTAATTGTTTTTGCGCCAAAAATAATATGATTTATAAATTACTTTTTCCTGATGATCTAACAATTATCAAGCTAGTAAAAATTACATTCATGACATTGCCATGGCCAATAGAAATATGCTGAAGTCAAATTAAATCAAAAAGTTTGTCCTCAATTAGGAAAAACTATAACAACTACTAAAAGAACACAAATGTTAAATTTTTCCAAAGGTAAACTTCTAAGTTCTAAAATTCTATTCTTTCCGTTTTTGCACCATATCCTATTACAACTAATACTAAAACATTATAAAGAACACCACAATCCGCCAAATAACAAACAAGCAACTAACCACCTAACAAACAATTTAATGAATTCAATGGCTTTTAAAACTTTTTAGTTTTAATGTTTTTTTTTTTTCTTATTATCTATGTACTTACATTTCAGCAACCAATAAAATAAAAGACCTAAAAATAAAGTGGAATATTTGGGAAATTTCCAATGCTTTTTTGGTTTTTGTTATTCTTTTATTTTACAGCAATTTTCATGGAAATTTAACAACACAAAAATATACTTTGATTTATTAGCGCCTTTAGTTTTTCCGTTTGATATTTTGTCGGTCGTTTGCTAAGAGTATAAAATGAAATTGTTTAGACCAAGTAATTGGTAGCACTTGGCAGATATTTCAAAGAATTTATTCAACTTATATATTATACCTATGTTTACAATGAAATTCGTAAAAGTTACTAAGAAAATGCAAACTTTTTACTTGTGCCAAAAACTAATACCTAAACTTTCTTTTAGAAATTTTGAATTATTTTTTGGTTTTTATGTTATCTAACATATACTGATGTTTCCTTATTAGTAGTAGTACTTGTTACAGTAGAGTTTTTATGGCTGCGGTATTAATCTCAAAAATATAGTAGTGGTATTCGATGTTCGATGCGTTTTGTATTGCAAATGTTTGCACTTGCAAATATATTGACATTGATTGTGAGCAGTACATTTTTTTTTCGTACTTCGCGATACTAAGGCAATTTATGCACTAAACAAGAATTTCTAAACGTATTTAAAAATGCCACGAAAAAGTGCCAAAGAAAAAATTGTTGAATTTTTAAAAGAAAACTATTTTGATTTCTTCAGGCGTCCACTTTTTGTTTGGTTTTTTCCCTTTTAATTTTCTTCTGTGAAATTGTTTGCTCCATTGTTTTAATTTTATTCCTTTTATTAATGTTTACATCTGTCGGCTGTTTAAATGTCAGAGTTACAATATACGTAACGAAAAAACTATACCATTTTAGTATTGCATGAACGCAATGTTTTGACAAATGCAATTGTGTGTATTTTGTTGTTGGATTACAATGAAAAGCTACGATGTTTTGCATTTGCACTTTTACAATGCCATTTGCACTGAACACTGAACGCCGCTAGTTTTAATTCTTTAAAGTTTCTATGCCAAATAGCAATTGCATTGTTATTGTGAATATAAAAATTTTGTTGTTTTGATTTGTTTTATGTTTTGCAATTCGAACGTGGTATTTGGTTACCCAAAACATGGTTAGATAGTCACGTTCAAAAAAATGTTGTGCAACTTGCGTTTATTGTTACAGGTAACTTATGAAGTTTTTGATTAGTGAAAACCTAACATCACTATGAATAGAAAAATAAAGATAAAGCCTTTGCCAGATCAGGGAGGGAAATCTTTTTCCAATGTTAATTACATATAAGCATATAAATATATTGTGATACCTTTTAGAGAAAAAAGTACAATATTTACTAGCACATATTCATGACACAAGTAAACTTCGCTTTAAATGTTTAAAATTACTTTAACTTGTAATTTCTTACTCCACCTTCGTTTCAAATATTTATGATCCAGAAGCCCCTATTACGGCAGGACATTTGTATGAGAGCTAGGTGGAGTAATGGATCAATCATGCACACAATTTTATCGAAATATCTTTTAAATTGCTCACTGTACTTTGGGCACAAGCTTTGCATGGACAGCCAGCCAGCCAGACAAACGAACGGAGGGACAGATATCGTTAAATCAACTATGAAGAATGATAGAAAGTTACAAACATCAGCACACATCCAATAAATATTCATAAAAAAAACTTTCTTGTCTTGTAAAATTTATTAGGAAATAGCTAGTTAACAATTTATAGTGAATTTGCCCATAATTATCTTATTTTAAATTGTGATTATTTATTATTATAGCATTAACAGATATCAATAATATTTTAAACAAATAATTTTTAGAAGCTCAAGTTTAAAAAACCATGTTGTTAAATTTGCACACTAACCTAACAATATTTGTGAAAAAATTGTTATTTGAAAGTCAAAACTTGAAATGTTTTTTTTATTTTTGTTAACAAAAAATTAACATGCTTGTTGTTATATTTCCTTAATTTGTATATAGAGGTATTTTGATACAATCATTGTAACACTGTTATTTTTGTTCTGTTTCCTGTTTGTTATTTTGGAGGGGTTTTTTTAAGATTTTTATTTAGCTTCCAATAAATTTCAAAAGTATTTGCTTAGTGTAGAGAAAAGTTCTGTAAATATTCGTTAATATTATATTTTTATTGCCACTTAGATAGTCATTTTGTTTACTTATGTCGGTGTTATGTATCTTTCTTACTTATTTTTTCCTGGTGAAAACATTTTAAAATTTATTTATATAAATAAGAAAATTTCAAAAATATTTATAGTCACATTAATATATACATAGGTAAATGTTATTATAGTATTAGTAAAAAAAATGTGAGTGTATTGAGTTTTTCGACCTGTTACTCGCATTGTAAACGCTACGTAATGGAGATAAGCTCCATTTCGGTTGTGCATTGTACTTAAAGTTAGATTTTGGAGTTTGTTTATTTTGGTAAAGTTAATGTAAATATGTTAATATAAATAGTGTTTATCACCTGTAGTAGACATTGTTAGAGTAGTCAAGTTCTACATAAATAGGAAACAGAAACTAGAATACGATTAAATTATGTTAAAGTAGAATGAAAAAACGACTCAAATTGATATTATTGTTTATATTGTTCAAGTTTTGTAGTTTTTATTTTGCAATAAATAAATCATTTTGTTAATTTTTTGTATTAATTTATTGTATTGTGTTTTGTATTGTGTTGTGTTCAATTTTAAAAACACATTGTCAGTGAAATTAGCATATTTTGCTTATCTTACGCAGGATCAGCTGATGATCTTAGAAGGTCGTGTAAAACTTTTCGTATAATTTGAGGAATTTTTGCATAAAAATAAATTCTCTTTCTCTTTGTGTAAACATATAAATTTATACTTTGATGTAAAAAATAATATTATCTTTTCTAGATGCCGAATTGCTTTCAGAATCAACCCAAAAATATTAGGCTCAAATGTTGTTTATTTATGTTCAACATATTAAAATTACAAAACCGGCATTTTGTATAAGAAGCCCTTTCTTGTTGCTTAGTTGAGTCAATAAGATATAAACATATCTATCATTTATGTAACACAATAATTTGCCATAAAGTCTAAAAATAAAATTTTTTGATATATGAACTAAACTATTTCTGTTATTTATTTGTTAATTAATTTAAATATATATATTTATTTATTAATCATTAGTTTATTAAAATTTAAATGGCAAAGAACTTCAACATGAAATTATACAAACCCACCTATTTTACAAAAAAAAAATACTCATAATTCCACTTGTAATTAATCGCAAATATGTGGTCAAACATAAATCATTATTATTATAAAAATCAGGTTGTTGTTTTTTTTATTTTACATTATTTTACAATAAATATATAATTATGTTGTACAGAGATAATAAATGTTAATAAAGTAAATATAATAAATAATGATTAATGAGAATTAATAAATTTTCAAAGTGTAGGTATTTTTATTAAATACTAAAGTATTTATTTATCAAGTGGAATTTGGTGTAGCATTAATTAGTAATTACAAAAGTTTTCACACTTTTCAAAATATCGACTATAAAATGATGTCTGTGTTGATGTAGAAATGTTAATAAGAATGCCCAATTTTACAAATATTTTTAATATTTCAGTGACAAATTACTTTTCAACACAAATAAATACTCATTTACTCACTTTTAAGAAAACCTCAAAGCCGAAACCATAAGGCGGATGAATGCAAGACTTTCTTATTCAAGAAACATTTTTGGAAATTAAAGCGTTGCAAACGTCGAACAGCTGATCAAAACAAATGAAAATCAAATTTATTTTAAAGGTGATGTCACTTAAAAAAATGACAGCTAAAAAAACATTTTTTATATGAAATTGACAAATAAACCGATTAAAAACTTCATATTCAAAAAAATCAGCTGTGCTTACGACATCACCTCCGAAAGTACATCCATCTATAACAAAATAACATATATAACAAAAATTGCCGCGAAAAATCCTTACAAGTAACTTGAAATATTTGATGCTAAAAACGTTTAGAATTGTATAAACGCGTTGACATCAAAAAGCGAGTTTTGGACCTCCTTTAATATACTTGATTTGAATTTTTTTTTTTTTTAATTTAGTGTGAATACTATATGTATATATACAATTATTATATGTCTATATGTTATATACAATTATAATTTTTAAATAAATTATGAATAAGTGTTCATATGTTAAAAGGGGAATCACAACTTTCATTATCATCAACACAAACATAAAGCAGAGGTGGTGAAAAGTATAACGACAAAAACTTGTACCTTATGAATTAACTAGATGGAGTTATTTGTTAGTATGTTTATTGGTTTCTTCCCGAAAAAAATAATAATAAATAACTTGAAAAAAATAATTAAAATCAGCAAGAAAAATTAAAAAAAAAACGCATTAACAATACAAAACAAAGAACAGAATAAAATCATTCGCTTTCATTGCATATTTATACCATTCGTTGCTTTTACCATGCAATCATTCAACAACATTAACCATTGATGTTGCAATGTAATAAATAGATTACTTTTGTTGATTGTGTATTTCGTATTTGTTATTATAATGCCGTTATATATCAAGCAACGAAATTAAATTACGATACATTAAAAAAACTAAAAACATTCGCAACATTCGTTGAGTATTCGTTGACCTGTTGGAGTAATTAATGTATTTATGTATAGTTTTGGCCAAGTGATATGTGTTTAGTACTTCAAATAATGCAGCACTCAGATATTTTGGAAAAAGTAAATAGCGATGTTTTTCATACCGTTAAACAAGTAAGAAAGTAAATTCGGTCAAGCCCGACCATATAATACCCTACACCCAGTATATGTATAAAACGGTTTTTTAGAAATGTGCGCTATATGGGAGATATGACCTATTATGGACCAATCATCAAAAAATTTAGTGTCATGATTTCTGTGAATATAAATATTGTGTATGTTAAACTTTATGTCGATATAAATACTTTTAAAAGATTTATAAAGGTTAAAGTTGATTACGGGGAGGGTCTTAAATGGGAGTTTCGCCTAATTACGGACCGACCATTATAATATTAGGTGTCCTCATTTCTGTATATTATTTGTGTTGAATTTTATTTGATTACCAATATTCTTAAGAAATTTATGATCGTTAAAGTGATTTTCGGAAGTGGGCCTTATATGGGAGCTATGAATAATTATGAACCGATCATAATAAAACTGTACCGTATTATTTGTATGTTTATGAAATATATTTGCATTCAATATTATTCGGATACCAACAATTTTTAGAGAGTTATGCTCTTTAAAGTGATTTTCGGAAGTGGGCCTTATATGGGAGCTATGACTAATTATGGACCGATCTGCACAAAATTTATAGATGTAATTTGGCTTCATTTACCACTTATTTTTGATGAAACTTGTTTGGTTGCTTGCATAATTCACACGTTTATGATCGGTTTAACCCAATTTCGAGAAGACTTTTGTATAGGGGCCAGGTGAACTTATACACCGATTTCCACCAGTTTCAAACCCATCTGTCCTTGGGCCGAAAAATAAATCACTAACCAAATTTTATCAAAATATCTTCAAAATTGCGTCCTGTACTCTGCGCACAAGCTTTACGTGGACAGCCAGCCAGACAGACGCACGGACGGGCATCGTTAAATCGACTCAGAATCACTTTCTGATCGGTATACTTTAAGGTGGGTGTTGGACCAATATTTCTGGACGTTACAAACATATGCACAAATCCTCTATGGTGGTGTAGGGTATAAAAAACTCAAAAATAAAAATTGCATTTGTACGTTTCATTTCATCAGCATTAAAACCATTCGTCCCTTTCATTGTATATTCGTTGCTTTTGTGAGTGTTAGTTGACATTAGCAGAAGACACACAATGCAATGTATGATTTTCGTCATACTTAAATAAAATTGTTTCAATTTTGTACTTTTGAAGAATAATCAAAATAGTGAAATAACTGAATGTTCATCGACTGTTTATACATACAATGAGCACAAATTAGTACATGTTTGCGCGCATAAAAATCAAACTAACAAAGATAGTTTAAAAATATTCTTAGTCATTTATTTTAGGCTTAATGCTAAATAAAAAAAAATAATTTACAATGAGTGAAGAAAAGCAATAATTTTGCACAAGTGTGTCTTTTAAAATATTTTCACAAACGTATAAGTTTACCATTAGATTTGTATGTATTTGCTTTGTTTATAACTAAAAGAAACCCATTAGTTTGATTGTATTTTATTTGCATGTAGTAAAAACCTCTTCCAAATTATCCAACACAAATGAGTATGTTTTTAAAGCCAAAAAATATTTTGACATATCCGTTCACTTATTTACAAATACACTTCATATCCACTCAATCATTTGCATATTCCAAAGTAAGAACATGCACCAGTACTTGAAAATAATGCAACATTCACACTCTCGGTTAACGCATTTTCAAAGTCATTAAATGTTTGCTAGCGGCCATTTTACTGTAAAACAAGTCGTAATAGATGCACTTTGGGACATCACGAACAGTGTTCGCAAAAAAAAACAGTAATTTATTCGTACCGTATATCTGAAGAACAAATACACTAAATTTATATCTAGTGTTCTGTACACTACGATTGTGAAATTACGTTTCTTACACTATGAATAACGTGCGAATCAAATCTAGACTACGTTTATTTTTTTGGGAACGAGTAGCACAGATTTTAGTGTACATGTGCGGTATTTTCTGTGTGTGTGTGTGTGTTTGTGTTTTTCGTTCAGAAGTATAAGTGTATTATTTACTGGAATTATATGCATATGGTTATTACTTACTGAAACGACGACTCTACTGAAACGACCATTCTGGCCGGTTGTCCACTGGGATCTATTCTTTATAATATTTATACAACACAATTTTTGCAGATTCTTAGCTCAGATATACTTGCAGCTGATGTTATTTCTAGATGGAACTCAGTGTTATTAGAAGTTCATTCGTGTTTTACAGAATGAAAAATTCCCATAAATCCCGACAAAATTTAATCTATATACTTGTATTTCTAAAGGAGAATAAAAGGCTGCTACTTACCTTAACAGCCGATCTTAATTAAAAATGATAATATACCATGTATACCATGTAGAAAAGGTTTGTGAAAAATGTTGTAAATTTATAAGGGCAAATGTTATATATAAATAAAGAATTGAATAGAAAAAATTATTTTTTTGCCTTCATTTTTATCATAAACTTCTAAACAATTTTGTTCATATTTAAACATATATGTAAATTAGCTATTTGCAGTACTTATTTCTAATGGACATTTGTTGTAAAATAGGTTTTGATTATTTTGAATACCACTAATTTCATATCAACAGATAATAGGATAATAATAGGTCATACTCTTTCCTTGTAGATCTTATCGACCATTTAAAAGATAGACGAAAGTCCTGGAATGACAAAATCAATAACCCCCCCCCCATATTTTTGATGGTGCTATAAAAATACAAGTAGACTAAATGTCGCTGACAAGGGATATTGATGGCAATGTGTTTATAAAATGTTATGAAGAAATTATTGAATAGCTATATTTTTGCTCCAACCATTAACAAACTTAATTTAAAATTCACTCATTTTTTTCCAAGAAGCAAAGCTTAATGATTATTCCTTGTTTCTTATTTCTACTTTGTAAGTTTTGTCTTGATATGCCTTGTTAAATTTTATATTGATATCTAAATTGTTATAAAAGTGTTTGGTTTGATTTGGTTTTATATTTACGTATTTAATTTTTATGTTTTTTTTATTTTATTCCTTTATTTTTTTTGTCTAGTTTTTCCCATCACTATTGCCCGCTTATCTGAGTAAAGCTATTCCTTATTGTTATGTTTATAGTTAGTAATGAAGTGTAAGATAGGCATTGTAAAATTGTTTCAAAATGCTTCAGTATTTGTGTTGTTTAGCTTGTTGTAAAATATTAAACATTTCCTTAATTTTTGGACGAATTTTGTCAGTGCTTCCAAACAAATTTTATTATGCTGGTTTGTTTAGTTTTATCAATGATAATATCTTTTGGCTATGTATATTTAAGTCATAGGGTTTACATCTTAATTGAATTTAAAAATAGGTTGAAGTCGTTTAATACTATGTTTCCACGACGATTTGAATCATCTGCTTCGCTTTCTCAATCATGTTTATGAATCATACTGTTTACATGACTAATAAACTTGCTTCGATTTGACAGTTATTTTTTAATAAACAAACAGAATATAAAAAAACAGAATTTACAATTTGTGGAAAATAATTTTTTTAATGGACATTTTGAATCTACTTGATTCGCTCTTAATATTTTGTATGGTGAAGCAAGTTGTTTCGCTCATGATAGGGGTGTGAAGCATGAATAGAGAGCGAAGCATGTACCGTGGAAACATAGAATAAGTATTACAAAATTCATTAGTTTATCAAAGTTTCCAACGCTTCTCATCAAGAGGTACACTGTTTCCACACGTTTTAATTATCCTGATCAGACGGCGGAAACATAGATTTTTTTGAATATGCTGTCTTCACACTTGTGAAGTAAAATTCAAGCATTTAATATAAAAACCTCTAAAATTTAAGTAAAGAAAACCATAATTTTTAATTAATTTGCCATTTGATCTATTCCATAAGCTTATTTAACCCTAGGATGTTCAACTGGGCTTTTCAAGGCCCATTTTAATTTTGAGTAGTCGCCAAGTATTTACTTTTGCTCTGAGCGAAGAAATATTTTATGTAAACTACCGTTAATGCCTTCTAACCATAATGAATTCAGTAAAATATTGTTACTATTAATTTCGTAGACCCTGTCTGTTTATGTAAAACTGTGGTAAGTGTTCCTACTGGGCCTCATGAAGCCCATATGGAAAATTAATGACAGCTGATCTACATTCAACACAGTTGATCTTCTGATTGGCGCGTCAATTTTCTAATTTTAGGTTTTTTAACTTTCGCCGATGTTAAAAGTTGAATTTGCCAAACAAAAGTATGGAAAAACTTGAACAAAATTGCATTTTTCAGATGTTGGATTAGTTCTTCTTGGGAGAACTTTTTCCTACTTCCTCCGATTTGATTTAGTTTTAAGGTGTACCTGTCTACGACAATAACACACATTTCGGCAAAGTTTCATCGATCTAGGGGCACTCAATAACTTTTAAGAAGCAATTTAAGCTAGATTGGAAAAAACCCTATGTGTGACGTTAAGTTGCAAAAATGTGAGTATTTTAAGGCATCATTAACAACAATGCCACTCCATACCTCCTTTACAAGTATGTTTTATACAGGTGGTTCAAAGAATGGGTTAGTTTAAAGCAGTCATGGTAGAAAATGAGATTTCCCAGCACATGTACAGTATAAGTTTTCCTGTGTGTTTTATTCAAATGAGAATTTTTCTTGCTTTGTTGTGATCTTAGAGATTAAACTTAAATCAAAGCAATTTTTCGCCAAACGTGACGATTTTTGAGCGCTTATAGCGACATAAATTTCCACTTGACGACATGGCGATTTCTTTGCGGGTTTTAAATGAGATGGCGATTTTTTTAGCTAATTTTTCTTAACAATATAGCAAAATATAAAAGCATCCGCCGCATGTGCACACATTGCTGTCTCAATGACGACTGAATGAAAGAGATTAAGTGTATGTGTGAAGTGCTCTCTGCACTATTGTGCTATAGGATGCCGACCTATGTTCTATACCCTCGATAAATTTCTTAATTGTCATACTTTCCATTTATAAATTTATAAATAAATACGATTGTTTATAAATTAGATGGATAGAATTCTAATTTATTTAGATACAATAATTAACCCCTCACAAACTATAGAGTTTTTTAAAGTTTGTAAAATTCACATCTAAGAAATTAACAGAAGTTTTGTTTGCGTTTAAAATATATTAAATTAGCAATATATTTGTCAATCCTTTTCTACAAAATTGTAGACTCAGATATTTAAAGAAACAAGCAAAAAGAGAAAAGTAAATAAAATATACCTCTATAAGAAAGCTCACTGTTTTATTTTATTGTATGATTTTCTTTTACTTCTTGTTAATTTGTCTTAGAAAAAGGTTATTAAGATGTTAAAATACAAGCCAGCTGTATTCTACAAAATGCTATAAAAGATGTATACATACCTGTAAGTCTTTGTTAGATAATCACTTTGGTTCTTGTTGAATTGATGTTAAGTGCTTTTGTAACACCTTTACTAGTTCTGTGAAAGTAAAAAAGGAAATACAATTATTTTTTTTTGAATTTTCTATCTAAGAGTTTACATTATTGTGCAATTAATGTTTCTTTTTTTGTTAATAATATAATAAGTTTTGTGCTTTGTCTTAATTGTATTTATAACATCCGCTTTTCTTTATGAGTGTAATAAAAAATGTCTTTAAAACTTTTCAAAAGTTTGGACAATTTTCCTTACGTTTGGGAAAAATCACTTTTACTTTGAACTCTGTTTATTTACAAATCTTGTTATTAATTAGTTGTATAATTATTGCCAATATTTAAACATTTAGTTACAAAAAAAAAATAAATAATATTGAACGGTGTAGTAAGAGAAAGTTTTCCATTTAACATTATATTTATTTAAACACAAGTAAAAGTTAGCTTTTAAAAATTGTAAAGTTTTAAATGTACTCAAAACTTTGTATATTGGGGTGGTCTTGCACAACACTAATTATAGTTTATAGTACCGAAATTTATATTATATTTGGACATAATTAGGTCACGTTCGCAGCACTCCTTATATGGGAGTTATATAGCAATTATTGCCCAATTTCAATACTAAATATTTCAGGCCAACAGATAATATCTTCTTTCTTCTATATATACAGAATGGCCCAAAATAAGCCAAGGGGTGTAAAAGTTTAATAACTTTTTCGTTTATTATTTTTTCTTCTTTCAGATTATATACACAACAATTGGAGAATTTATAATGTAGAGGTTCACAACTGAACAGAGAACAAGAACAATAGAATTTTATTATTCAAACCCGAGACACAATGGCACATTTAAGTCAAATTTTTGGAGGGCGAATAGTTTCCAGAAATTCGGAATTTATTTGGCCAGCGCGATCGACAGATTTGACAGCACCCGACTATTTTCGTTGGGGTTATTTGAAGGAGGGAGTGTATGTAAACAAGCCACAGACAATCCGTGAACTCAAGACAAAGATTGTTGCGAACGCTAAAGTCACAAGTTTTGAATGATGTTATTTAAAATGCTATAAAAAGATCCCATCAGTGCGAAGCTGAAAACGGTGGTCATTTAAGGGACATAATTTTTCATACTTAGTGTAAAAAAATTTCCCTTTTGTATATTATATAATCTGAAAGAAAAAAAAATAATACACGAACAAGTTATTAAACTTTTACACCCCTTGGTTTATTTTGGCCCACCCTGTAGTATAAAAAAAAAGTTCTCCTATGTTCGTGATTTTATAATTCGAGCACCACTCAACCGATTTTCAAACGAATACATGCATTGGAAAGGTATATTTTTACTGATGGTTGCTAAAAAAAACATCGAACAATTTTTACGAATATGCGTTATACCCACACTTTTATGATGGTGTATTTTTTTATGAGAATTATATTTTGTAAGGCTCTGCTTGCTCGCGTCATTTAACTTATTAAATTTCTGTGTGTTTATTGATTGCCATTTAAGTTTACAGTGCGAGCATTGACATTTTTTAGTTATTGTTTTGTAATCTTTCAGTGCAGAAAAAAATAAAAAATTTATTCAACAATGCCGCGACGAAGACGTTCACCAATTTAACCGACGAACACGCCACAGCAGTCAAATACGTTTAAATATATCTAATCGGGATGACCAAGAGCTATTAGAAACTAATGAATTAGCAAGGCAACGAATGGCATGATCAAGATCAAATTGAAAACAAGATCAAAGAGAAGAACGTATTGAAAGTGTTAGAGTTAAACTAAGGTCACATATGGCAAATATTAGCTTCAAACATGTTTGCCCGCATTTGCCTTAAATATTTTACAAAATTTTTTTTCAAAAACTTCAAATAAAATTGTGGCAAACATGTTTCTCTTGTGGTCACATTTGCACAAATATTTGCTTTAGTAATTTATTTATCAAACTCTCAGACAATATAAATTTATTTTCTCATAAGTAAATTCGATATGGAAGATTGTGAAACAGTATTTGTGTTAAGTTGTGGAGCAGCTTCTCTACTAATTTAAGAACAAGAGGAAGCCAAAAGGAAGAGGAAAATATAATGGGTACGTAAATGGGTTCTACGTCGGAGAGAGGAAGGCTGCTGCGCCAAGTTACTGATGGAACTACGATCTGAAACTCTAGATCTTTACAAAAACTTTTTATCAATGAACACAGCTGATTTTAACACAAAATTTCAGTAAAATAATATTTAATAATAATCCTAAGTTTGGTGGCACCTCTTATAATAAAAAAAGAAACAAAGTTTCGTAAGCCAATGTCTCCCTCGGAAGGTTTGATAGTTACACTTCGGTACCTAGCAAATGTTTTTATAAATATAAATAAATATCAAACGCACAGCTGTTGTTTGAGTACCTTTGTTTGTTTCTCAGTGTTAACAATTATGGCGTTTTTTAACGCCCATACATAAGTATAATACATTTAACAATCAAATACACTTTATTTTTGTCACATACGTGTTTCTGTTATTATTATAATTTCAACTATCAGTTATTTATAGCAAAAATATAGCGCAAACCGATTTTCTAGAAATTCGCCCCAAAATCGAACTTGTACAATTTTTGGTGTCAAAAAGTAGATTTAGCAATAAAAATAGGTTTTCAAAAAAAAAAAAAAAATAAATAAAAAAAGTTTTCGGTCCATAAACATAAAGTTGGCTCTTAAATTTATTTGTTTAGGTGTTGATATAATTTAGTAGTCCAAACATTTAAAAATTGGAGCTAGTGCCCTTGCAAAGATTAACAAAACATCGCTCTGCAAGAAAAGAAACATACAAATGTGCCAGAAAATATAATTGAGCTTATTTAATTCTTGACTATCTGAATCTTATGCACAAATATTGCATTTCTACATTTTGGTGCTTTTATTGAAATTAAAAGTTACTACACCAAACCAATGTATTTACTCAAAAACATGTTTGCACCAAATAAATATTTCTCGGTCACATTACAGCAAAAAAATATTTGCAACTTTTAGGCAAATGTTTCACAAATGTGCCCGCAGCTTTAGTGACAGAAGAGATCCCGAACGTAACACTGAATATGACAATCAAAACAGGCAAGAATAGAGACGTAGCCATTCAATTGGAAATTTGGATCGTGCAGGTTTTAATTATGATCATAACAATGATTACGCTTCGCATCCATCTATTCAAATTGGCAAAATGGATAAAGTTTGTAAGTTAAAACGAAAGAATCTGTTGTGCTGGCGGAAAAGTTAAATTACACCATCATGTCTACCACTTGAGCCATTATTCTCATTGGTTGGTGGCAAAACAAATCAGTCAAAACATTTCTTGAAATTCATTCAGTCTTACAATTGTTGCTTTCAAATAATATTATTTGGAGCACAACACATTGTTCGTGATATATTTATGCCAACTTTAAGCTAAATAATGTGGTTTTCAATTCAGATATTAATATATGTGTTGATTTAGACTAAAATCGTTGCAAGTTTGTGAAATAAATTTAGCATTTCATGTATTTTCACATGTATTTTTAACTGTATGTTTCGCGTTCACGTGTTGGGAAGCCGTCGTCTTTATACATGGCAATACTAAAAATGTCGTTTACCACCAATTACTATATTATTTTGCACTTCTTTTTCAGGAAAGTATAAATCAAACATACAAACCACCACCATATTTCAGATGGAGGATATTTACAAGTATTGTAATTTCTTAAATCCTTAATGTGTATACATTTTTATTTCAGACGTTAAGAAGTCTGAATGCTATACTCCACCAAACGGATGTTATTTTTGAAAAACTAATTGGTTTAACTTACATATAAAAGCCAACAGTATGTTTTTTTTCTGGATTTTATCCCTAAAAATTAATTTGCATTTAGTTTAAAACAAATGTTGAATTTTTATTTAAACCAATAATCTAAACATAAAAAATTACACTAGCAAAATATATTTAGTATTTTTAACTACATACACATTAAATTGTTAAAATTTATTTAAAACAATGCGTAGCATCCCAGCAAAATCGTTTAGTATTTAAACAACATTTTAACATATTTAAGTGCTAAAATTAATTTATTTAAATTTTGCCATGGCAACACCGTATTTTAACACGCTGATATTATGGGAAGCAAATACAAATAGGGGCTTAACTAAGTTATTGCTAATATTTTTTTATTTTTATATATATATGTATAATTAATAAACACAAACTGCGAAACTTTTTGCAGAAAACACCCAGAAGGTTTGGCGGGAATCGAACCCGCAACCTTCTATGTGATAGTCCGGCACACTATCGCTGAGTACATCGGGGCACCCAAATAATTATTGTTCATTAATTTTCTAGCAGATTCAAAAACAAAATGATATAAGAAAAATATTCTAAACCACTTTAGACTAGAAATTAATTAATAAAAATGTAATCATTCAAAGAATGAATTCACTCATGTTTATTATGAATTAGTTAAGAATTTTGAAATCACAATGGACCGTATTGGTCTCTGGGTGATGGTGTGGGGACAATCTCACACTGGCCTTCTAACCTAACATAAGAATTTTGAAAATAAATTATATAGCGGATTTTATTACAGTCATTACCAAACTGCTTCTAGGTAATGCAATTAAATTTGAAGCAGTTATTGAAAAATAAGTTGTACCACAATTGCAAGTCATTACAAAGTTTTTGCTGGGTTGGCATAACATTTCGTAACCATAATTTGCCAAATACGTGTTAACATCACCATATTAGATGATGGTGATACAAATTGTAACTAACATTAATATTTGTTCATCATGCATAAATGTTATAATTAAACACTTTCCACTCAAAAATCCGAATATGCTAAATTTAAATTTGGAATTTATTTAAACTTTTATAACATATACAAATGAAAGTATAGAATACAATATTTAGAGACGTGTCTAGCATGTGACATAGATTTGTAATTTTTTTTATTTATTTTGCAACTATTTTGTGTAACTTACAATTTTTAAACCAATATTTTATTACGGCAACTTTTTGAATATAAAAAAATCCATTAATTGTTGATTAATTACGGCTGACTAGATAATATGTTTTTATATACATCACCAAAAAGATGGAGGATATAGTAAGTTTGTCACTTCGTTTGGAACTCATCGAAATATTGGTCGTAAAATCAAACACTATATATGTATATTCTGGGTCCTTATAAAATTCTAAGACGATATAGACACGATAGGCCTGCAAAAATCTTTGAGTGATGTGCTATTCATTTCGATTTGAATAGTTTTTATTTTACAAATTATATCTCGCGGCGGTTTTATTGGTCAATGTATTTGACAGTTCAGAGTGGGAACCTTCTTTCACAAAAAAGAAAAACTGCCGTTTGTTTCAATTTATGAATTTTTGTTTCATTTTATACATTTTAATGGAAAAGTTTCTCAGCAAAACCAGAGTTGTAGGCCCTACACAAACTCGATATTGTTCCAAAATATTTTGCTAGTTTTATTAAATATAATACAGATAAAATTATGAAAATTTAAAAACTTTGTTTTTATTATAAAGGGATATGTCCTGTAGACCAGTGCTCGTCAAACTTTTGAGTGTGACGGACCGGCTGCAATTTTTCTATTACGTCGGGGACCGGTACCTTTTTTATTGATAATTTTTCGTTTACGATCATCTCGAGCCATAACCGCCGAAAAAATGTATCCCACAAACTCAAAATTTTACAGGGGAAGGTTTTTTTTAAAAAAAATTAGTTTGAATAAAGCCATTATTTTAAAATTTATAATGCAAATATTGTTTTGTGTAATACATTTAATTTTAATAATTTTAAATGATGTTGAACTATCGATTTCGATAAAAAACAACAATCGATTATGGTGTGGGATACATTATTTTGGCGGTAATGGCTCGATCTCAAGTATGTATTAAAATTTGTTTAAATGCATTTCTTTATTAGCCGGGTGTCTATATATGACCTATTACCATTTCATGATAGCAGAAATTAGCGATTATTTATGAATGTTTAAAAAATTTAAGTTGTTTTTATTATACAAGTTTTATTTAGCCTCAATAAACAGTAATATAAAACATCACAAATGTAACAACTGTAAAGTTATAATAATAAGACATATTATAAGCACGTTAAGTTTTATTAGAATTAGATTAGTGCTATTGGAAGGTGTCATTCCATTTAAAGTTACGAAAGTCGATGTTTACTAATGCGAAAGGTGAGCCTGTTTATTATTTACAAGCTTATCAAGTCGTGGCTCAATTGTGGACAGTGCTACTACCATGTAGATAATTGTACAATGTTTAGAAGTGTGGAGTATACATATAGTCGTATATGTATATATAATCGTTTAAAAAATCGTTGTCCATTTCGCGAGACGCCCTTTGCGGACCGGCGACTTATGGCTGACGGACCGGCACCGGTCCACGGACCACCACTTTGGCGAGCACTGCTGTAGACAATCGTTAGAGTCGGTACTTGATTTTTCATGGTTATGATATTTAACATGATAACTTTAAGTAATCAATAATAATAATCCACATTTTTTTTTTTTAGAAATCGAACAAATAAATGTTGTGAATATGGGTTCATATTTAATCGTAGCTACCATATAAAGTTCATTTTCGAATATTATTAAAAGATCTAAAATAGACACAAATAGTGATCGTAGCTGAAATATAGGATCACAATACATTACTATACATATCGATAATATCAATATAGAATCAATGTAAAATTGTGTACCAAATGTTGGTGCTGGATAAATAACATTCGGCACAGTCAAATATAAGAATCATACTTGCTTTTTTTAATTATGTTATTTCTAACATTATTTCTAAAATTTGGGAAAAATTAAGTATTGTTTTTTAAGTTGATTAAATATAATAATAGTTAAAATAGCTAAAATATATTCTTTTTTATTAACCCAACAACCAAAACACCAAAGGTGCTCACATAAGCCAACCCAAGGGCCTAGCTGGGACTTCATTATTTTGTATGTATTTAAATTGAAAATCTTAAATTAAATTATCAACTTCTTACTCGTTCTCAATATCAGAAGCATCGTTTCATTTCCATCAACCTCGTTTTGAATTTCGTTTTTTATATCATTGACCATTGCCACGGTCAATCTATCATAATAGTTAGGGTCAGATTTTAAAACTGTTTCAAAGATTTTATCTACTTCAGAAGTCAATGCAACACTTAACTGTTAACTGCAAACACAACACTAAAAAATAATTTGTAGAAACTACTGTTTTTTTTCATAGTCAAAATGGTTGAACTTTTATATTAATTATTGGAGAAAATTTGTTAATATTTCACTATAAAAAAGCAGTAGTCTCTACAAATTAACAAAACACACAAGGCACGATTTAAAAAAGTTGTCAACCCAGCTCCGGTGTTTTCATGGGTACAAAAAAATCAGAAACCTACAATAAAGGAGAAATAACAACAACAACATACTTCGCTGATATTGTCAAACAACGGTAGACGCAGCAAAAAAGTAACAACAAATTTGTTGTAATACAAATAAATTTGTAATAATAATAATAAAGAATACGCACACATTTCGTTCTAACTCACAACACGTAAATGAGAAATATGATAAATCTCGAATTTTATTTCTTAAAAAACGGTAAGATAAATAGATGATGTTTACAGATTGATCGTGGACAATAAAAATTGCTGATGACGCCCCTGGTAGGGTAGAAAATGTATCCCAGTTTGTCAATTGTCTAGAAAAATATAACTTTACAATGGTATCTATTCTTTGAGTTATTAACCTTCATAAGGTCCTCAAATTTACTGACGTTACAGTTCTTCGGGTCAAATTTGGCCCAAATGGAAAATTTTTAATAAAAACAAATATTTTCTGCAAGTAATGCGTTTTTAAAGTTAATATTTTATTTTTAGCTTCCACCACAAGTGTATACACACTTGTGTTTATACCCTAACACTGAGAAATATTCATCTGAGACCCATTAAGTTAATCTATTCTTGGTCCTTATAGAATTCTAGGTCGACTGAGCTATGCCCGTATGTATGTCCGTCTGTCTGTGTAAAACACTCTCACTTCCAAACGGCAAACCAAAAACAACGAAGTTTCAAAAAAAAAAAACATTTATAGTTCTCCTAAGCAGTTTGGTATTGAAAATCAGCATAATAGAACAATATTTATGGACTAAAATGTGAGACATTTTATGATAAAAGAAGACACTGTGAGTAAAAATCGGTCCATGATTTATCATAGCCCCCGTACAAATATCTTCCCGAAATATGGGTTTATGATAAATAAATGACTATAAAATAATGTTAATACAAAATACGGCAAAAGTAAGTTTCATGCAAAAAGAAATCATAATACGAAATTGTTTTTAGTTCGGACCATGTTTGACCATAGATCCCACATAAAGTCCACTTCCAAAATTCACCTGAGTACGTAAAAAACTGGTAAAATTATTGCTACCAGGTTAAAATTGTACATAAATAGTCGTTATAGGTAAATAAATTGTTGTACTACATTTTATGGTAGTTGGCCCATTAAATATCGGTACCATCTCAAAACTTTATAAGGATCATTTACATATACACAAAAATAACTTTACAGAATTTTGGGAGTTTCGGTTGGTATTTGACCGTATCCCCAATATAAAACCCTCTTCTGATAATCACTTCAATACTCATAAATCTCTTATAAATAGCGGTACTACTCCAACATTTTACACAGATCATTTACATATGTACATGCCGAAATCAAACTGCTGAATCTTGAGAATATCGGTTCATATTTGACTATATCCACCATATAAGCTCCACATCTGAAATTCACTACAATGCTAATATGCATCAAAAATATACTGTTCTTATGTTAAAATTCGACGTGAAATATCCTTTTATGCATAAAAATCACTGTTTCAAAACTTAAGAAGATCGTCCCGAAATTTGTCATAGCTGCCATATAAGAACAATTTCCGAAAAACTATTAAACCCACAAAAATATCTAATAAATATCGAACTAACTTTTATATAGATCAGAAATTTTAATCCAGAAATCATACTAATATCGGTTATACGGCAATTATGCCACTTGATTTTGTAGATGTCATTTAATAATTCAACAAAGTATGATAGATAATCACAACATATATACATACATTTAATATATACATTTAACTCTAATGCTACCAATGCTGTGAAAACATGCAAAAGCATACGACATGAAATGTGAAAAACATTTTCTTTCCTTTTCAGACATAAAAAGCTTGAGACTTTGTCGTACGTAAGAAAAACTCAAGCTTTTTACTCCGAGTCAAATTTGACCCAAAGACCTTAAGTGTTAAAAATTTTATAAATCCTTTTTTTGCGAAATTTTTTTTAAAAACCTAACGTAGTTGTTAACGTTTAAAATTAAATAAAAGTCATAAAATAACGAAAATAATAACCACTCACTTTAAGAAAAAATTTTAGTTTTATTCTAAAATGGGTCAAATTTGACCCGAAGATATTATGAAGGTTAATTAAAAAGGAACTCAAGCCAAAATAATAAAAAATTTTCAAGCACAATGATTTCTGGTTTCTATAAAAATTATACTCGTATAGTTGTAAATTGGTTTATTCTCTTTCTCTTTTATTTTGATTTTATTTGCTGCATTCTCCACATAATAGTATAGGGTCTGGCTGGGCCCTGGTGTTGCAAACACGTTGAGAGTATTTTCCACGCTTACAGATATAAAATTTTAAGTTTTTTTTTACGAACAATTATTGTTTTTATTTGAACTGCTAATTTTTTAATTCTTTGATATTTCTTTTATTTCGAATCGAGGTCCGAATTCTAAGCCAAGAAAAATTATCAATAAATTTTAATAATAATTTTCATGTAACAATTCCTACCTTAAGTAAAAATAATTTCATGAAAATAAAATTTAATGAACTCGAGCCGAAATAAAAGAAATATCAAAGATTTTTTTTTTAATTTTTGTACAAAACACCTTCATTGAGGAATTCATAAAAACCTAAGGGGCTCCGCCTAAGATGATGTCCGCTTAAGACTTAAGCAATTATATAACTGAGGAGTAAATAGTTTTAATAATATTATCTTTTACTACAACCGACTATGTAATGTAAAGCAACAAAACCCTTGTCTAAACCTATCATTAGGTTTCTGTTTAACTAGCTTAATTAATGCATTGTGAAACTTCTAGTAGCTATTTATATATTAAGAAAATTGCATGCGCTTTATATATTGAAATTTATTTTGTGGTTACTTTTTGTGTGATTATAATATAACCACAATTTTCAATTTATAAACCTTTAGCAATTTATTCAAATATAGTTTTATTTACATTTATCTAACCATTATATTTGGATAAATGGATGGCTGCATTTATAACACACTTAGGATTAAAATGTATTAACTTAATCATATTTAAAAATGTTTAGTTTGTGGCTTAAGGTTTACTTTAAGATAAATAACTTTATAATAACACAGATATTTAATGAAAAAGTAAAAAGCGTAAATGGTTAACTAATTACACTGGGGCAAACTGGGCATATGACATACTAAAAGTGGTTTAATAATCAGTTAATAAAAACCAGTAATTTTCGTTTAAATAGTAATTGTATGATATTAAAGGAATTTAGTGCATTTATTGATGTCGTTAGTAGATAGGAGGTGAACAAATTTAAGGTACATTTTGTAATTTCTGCTGTTGTAAAGGCGGTATTTGTAGCCATTATAATGTTTTTTCATTGAAAATTTCACTGAAGATGTCATAATTTCTAATTTTCCAAGATAATAATGACATTATGTTTCCGTTTCGACTTCAGCTTTCCTTAGTTTTGAGGTTATCGTATTTGCTCTTACTGTTAATGGAAATTTTAGACAATTGTCTGTTGATGTCACAAGTTCCAATGGCCTTTCTGATGTGTCACTTGAAGTTTTCTACTCTGCACATTTATATATCAAAATGTCATTAACATGTAAAATAAATTCAAAATATCTGCAAAGATGTCATTATTAAATTTATAATATTAAGGGAGAATATTAACCCTAACCCTCCGGGAGGGGGTCACCGGTGACCCATTTTACCTTTGAAGTCAAATATCTCCGAAGAAAATTTTTTTTCAATGATCAAATTTTAGGATAGCTATCAAGAGCATATTTTAAAGCGTTTTTCGCTGGATTTAGGCTACTTACGTTTTTGGACTCCGGGCTGGAGTGCTCCAAAGTCCAATACCCCTCACCCTCCGGGAGCGGGTCACCGGTGACCCGTAATGGCCACCATACATTTTATATGAAAATAATAAATAAGAACACAGTTTTTATTTCTATTTTGTATTTTTTTTATATTTTATTATTAAATATAGAAAATTATAGGCTGTAATAAAAAAAAAGATATAAATACAAAATTGGATGGATATAAACACAAAATTAGTTGAAATTTTTTTTATGGAAATTCAAGAATTTGGACCAAAATTAAAAATTGGCTGGTGGCCCGCTAATAGAATGCCATACAAATTCAACAATTTGGGCCAGTACAGAGCGGTGGCAAGCTCTTGGTATGGGTGGCACACATTGTGCGTTTGCAATTTGAGCATTTTTACGACATTTCCGGTCCGATTTCGGATCATTGAAAATGCAAATATAGCAACGACCCTTCACAACTTTACGACCATCTTTTGTTTTCATCTCAGGCTCTGGTGCTGCTGGTCCAACTACAGGAACGTTTTCGGCAACTGGAACTGGAACTGTAGGAACAAATTGTATAGTTATTCCGAGCATAAGCTCAAGAGCAGCTCTATAATTAGTTTTTCTTATAACCATTTACAATATATAAAACAAGTTATAATATTAACAAAGTTCATTCTCATTCTTCAACACCCCCACTAGAATGAACGCCAAGATTCATCAGGTCACAGCAATGAAAATGTTTCACACTTGATAGGGATTTTGTTAAGATGTCAGCTGCCATATTCTCGGTACTGAGATAGTTAATAATGATCCTTTTATTATTAACTAGTTCTCTTAAAAAGTGATGTCTTATGTCAATATGCTTTGAACGAGCATGATAAGTGTTGTTGTGAGACAAATTTATAGCACTTTTGTTATCACATTTTATTACAATTGATGATGGTCTTCCAAGTTCATTAAACAAAGATTGTAACCACAACGCCTCTTGACCAGCTGCTGCCAATGCCATATATTCCGCTTCTGTTGTGGATAACGCTGTTGTTTGCTGCTTCTTAGAGTTCCATGAAATACAGCCACCTTGAAACTTAAAAACATAACCCGATGTTGATTTTCTTTCATCTACAACTCCAGCCCAATCTGCATCTGAGAATCCTTCGATGAATTCATTTTCATCCTTAGAAAATTGTAGTTTGTATTTCATAGTTCCTTTAAGATACCTCATGATACGCTTTACAGCTTGCCAGTGTGCCTTTCCTGGGTTATTATTAAATCTGGCTAAAGCCCCCACTGCAAATGAAATATCTGGACGACTTACTTGAGCTGCATACATAATACTTCCAATTGCTTCTTGATATGGAATCTTTTTCATTTCTTCAACTTCTTCTTCAGATTGTGTCTCTTTGGTAACCGTTTTATTTATGTCTAAGGGAGTTGAGATAGGTTTGCAATCATCCATATTAAATTTTTTTAAAACCTTAGATATATATTGTTCTTGGTCAAGCCATAATTTTTTGTTCAATCGATCTCTTGTAATTTTCATCCCCAGAATACAATTTGCTTCTCCAATATCTTTCATTTTAAAAATATTTGTAAGGCTTTTCTTTATATTAGACTTACTTTCAGGATTATTTGTAAAGATCAAAATATCATCAACATAAATTGCGTCGTATGTTATTTCATTACTATTTACTTTATAATATATACAATTTTCAGTATTGGATTGAAATAGTCCTATATTTTTTAAAGTTTGGTCTAACTTTTTGTTCCACACTCTACTTGCTTGTTTGAGACCATATAATGACTTTTTAAGTTTACATACCAAATCCTTGTTTTCATTTAAACCTTCGGGAATATTTATATAAATTTCCTCATCTAATTCACTTTGTAAAAATGCTGTTACTACGTCCATTTGATCGATATCCAAATCATGTTGAACAGCCAAACTTAAAAGTAATCTGATTGAAGAATATCTAACCACAGGTGAAAAAGTTTCCTCGTAGTCGATTCCATAACGTTGAGAATAACCTTTAATGACTAATCTAGCTTTATAACGTTCAATCTCACCTTCTGAATTTCTTTTGATTTTATAACACCATTTGCTATCAATAGGTTTCTTGCCTTTTGGTAATTTTACAATATCCCACGTTCCATTTTCTATTAATGCGTTTAGTTCTTCATTCATTGCCTGTTGCCATTTTTGTTTATTAGGACTTTCTAGTGCCTGTTTCATTGTTTTGGGTTCTTCATCAACTTGAATCACATTAAAACCATACCTTTGTACTTGTTTTGGAACTCTCGATGACTTCCTTGTATTTTCTAGAGATGTGATTCTTCTCGTCGATGGTCCAGGTGCCAAAGAAATACTTTGATCTTCTAATTCTCTCAATGATGTGTCATCAGTTCCTGAAAAATATTGTTCTTCTAAACTACTTTCTTCAACAATATTTGAAATATCTTCAGAATTTGTAATTGTTTCATCAGAACTTAATTCTATAGGCTTCATTTGAACATCTACATCCCCCACTGAATCACATCCAGGAAATATATAAAATTTTGAGTCATCACTAGGCATTGTAGAATAGAACTTGTCTTCAAAAAATTTAGCATCTCTACTTAATTCGACTTGGTTCCGATTTACATCATAAAAACGATAAGTTTTTGAATGAGTACAGTATCCAACAAAAATGCTTTCTTTTGCCTTAGCATCAAGCTTTTTTCTTTTCTCTTTCGGAATATGTATCACAGCTTTACATCCAAACACTTTTAGATGTTTTAAATTTGGTTTTCTTCCAGACCATACCTCTTCCGGACTGACATCATTCAATGATTTGCAAGGAGTACGATTTATTAAATATACTGCAGTATTTGCAGCTTCAGCCCAGAACTTTTTTGTTAAACTGGCATCAATTAGTAGACAACTAGTTTTCTCTACAATTGTCCGATTCATTCTCTCTGACATACCATTTTGTTGCGGCGTATATGGGACTGTCGTTTGATGCTCAATACCACATTCTAGAAAAATTGTCTTCATTTTGCTATTACAATATTCAGTTCCATTATCACTTCTAAAAGCTTTTATCCTTTTTCCAGTTTGATTTTCCACAAATTTTTTAAATTCGGAAAATTTGGAACTAACTTCATCTTTTGTTTTAATAAAATAGGCAAAAACTTTTTTACTAAAGTCATCAATAAATATTAACATGTACCTTGAGCCATTTATTGACTTCTCTTCCATAGGTCCACAAAGATCTGAATGTATTACGCTTAGAATTTCAGTTGACCTTGTTTCGGAATTCTTAAATGGATATCTTGAAAATTTACCTTTTAAGCAAGTAATACAATTTTGTTTATTTATCTCGCATTTGACACCAACAACTGCACCAGAATTCATATTCTTTAAAGTTTCGTCATTTACATGACCAACACGTTTATGCCATAGATTGTATTCTTGAGTTTTTACTTCTGAAATAAGTATTTTGTTGCTTTTTATATTTAATTTAAACATACCGTCTATCATATCTCCCGTTGCTATAATGCTGCCAGTGTTGTCTATAACTTTACAACCTTTTTTGTTAAATACGACTTCATAACCACTGTCAACTATTTTTGAAACGGACAATAGATTGACATACAAGTTTGGTATATAGAGAACTTCACGGAACATAACATTTTCTTCTTTATTCTTTCCAATCTTGGCAGTCATATTAACTTGACCTTTACCCTTTACTTGCATTGTTTCATTATTGGCAATGGTAACTACAGCATTTTCTTCTTGAAAATTATCAGCAAAAAATTTCGAATTTGAGCACATGTGTGCAGTTGCTCCAGAATCGAAATACCATTCATTTTTATTTAAATCTCGTGCAGAAAAACAACCCAACATCGCATTTACATTATTCTTAAATTTTGATTTCGTATCTTTATTAGGGCATTTTGCAGCAATGTGTCCATATTGATTACAATTAAAGCATTTAGGTCCTTTATTTTTAAATACCTTCTTTTGGCCAGCTAAAGCAACGTCTGATGATTCCTTTTTAACATCTTGTAATAATTTTAATTTGATAGCATCACCAGTTATTTTAATACCTGAGCTTGAATTCCCATTATCATTGGATTATATTCTTCTGGTAATCCAGCTAACAACATTGAACCTACCCATTCTTCGTCGACATTGAGGCAAGCTGCTCTTAGTTTTTGGGCTGTCGTTATAATTTCGTTAACATATTCTTCAATGTTTGCACAATTTTGTAATTTTGTAGAACAAAATTTTTGAATTAATCCCACTCTTCTAACCAGTCCGCTATCTTCAAAAATAGTTTTTAGTGTATTCCACATCTCTAGTGCATTACTGCAATCACGAATGTGGGGATAAACCTTCTTATCCATCAACAGTACTAATTCAGATTTTGCTTGAATCTTTTTATCCTCTATTGTTTCAGTACCAAGGACAACATTCCAAAGACCTTTCATTTGGAAATATGCCTCAACCATAAATTTCCAATCTTCATAATTCTCGCTTCCACGAAGCTTCTCAATGTGATTGTTGGTTGCCATTTGGAATCTTGAAATATCTTGAGTCTTAAAATATCTTGAGTCTTGAAATATCTTGAATCTTGAGTTTTCTTAAATCTTGATTCTTCTTGAACTCACTTTTATATTCACGCACTATAATTTAACTTTTATTTCGCGGAGGGGCCCATAACCTGTTAGTATGTGATACGTATATTTAGAATAACAGTCAAAAAGTGAAAATTTATTTTCTAATTTCTAAAAACATTGTACAATAAAAAACAAACTATATTGATTCAATTTACAATATATAAAACAAGTTATAATATTAACAAAGTTCATTCTCATTCTTCAACAAATAGCGTCTAGAAGATCGCCTTTTAGACTTCTCCGGATTCAGTTTACTGAAAACACAAAATGCTGCTAATGCAGCTACATCTAACATATTGAAAAATAAAGCCAACGGCCAACGATTTGTTTTGCGTTTCGTTGTGTACTTGAAGAGCATCTGATCCATAACGTCAACACCACCTTTTGTCTTGTTGTAATAGTGGTTCATCTCTTCTTTTCCATTTTCATTAGTCACACGTGCATGGTCGAAAGCAAATAAACTGATTTATTTTTCTTTGTGACAACGGACAAAAGAGTAGTGTCTTTGCTAAATGCATATCGATGTGTTCCAATATCATCGGTACGGTTAGGCTTTAATTCTCTGGGAATATACGGCTTATTCGAACGAAGGGTTTTAACGATACTCATGCCTCGGCTTTTTAACTGGTTGGCCAACGGTAACGACGTAAAGAAATTATCCGTTGTTACATTCAACCCTGACTCTTTGTATGTATTTACTAACTTCAGAACTATGTTTTGCCCAACGTTAGTTTGTCTCTCAGTACCAGGTTGACGACCCAAATAAATAGTTCCAAAAAGTGGATATCCATCAGCTGTGTTCCATACCCAGAAAATCTTGATCCCATATTTGGCTGGTTTTGATGGGATGTACTGAATAAAACCTGCCCGACCTCTGAACGGGAACAACTGCTCATCAATAGTGACGTTCGCGTCTGGATAATAGTTTTCTTTCAAATTTTTCATAAGCATTTCCCAAACGTCACTTATTGGGGCAGCTTTATCACTTTCTTTTCTAGTCTAGTCAAGAATAAGAATGGAGAGAGAGAATAAAAACATCCACGCACTTAATTCAAAAAACAAGAATGAGAATGGAGAGAGAGATTAAAAACGATGCACTCAACGCCATACAAAATACACACGGGTCACCGGTGACCCCCTCCCGGAGTCTATGAGGTAAAATGTTTGCCGGAGGGTTAGAGTTAAAGATTTATCCAGCATGCTTTGAAAATTGATTTTATCATGAAATTATTAAAAAATATAAATAGAGCTTTATTTGCATAATATTTTTAACTTTATCATGAATAACACAAGCTTGTACATACTTTTGGATTTAGTCATATAATGTTTAACTATTTGATTGATGCCAGTCAGTTTATACTGCCATCATCTTTAACCCTTCGTCTTACGCATGGGTCTGGCCAGACTTTTTTGAGTTTTAAATGCTGTTTTAGCACATCTAACACTTAGCTAGAAACTTGAAATTTCAGGTACCCTCCTAAAATTTAGTTGTCTTTTATAGCAAAAAGCAATAAATCCTGTAAAGGGTATAGAAGGACATTTTTTTGAATATTTAGTTGCACACATCACATTTGTAACACATGCGGTCTGGCCAGACCTATAAATCTTTTGTATGGAATGTGACATATTTTTTAATTTTTTTATTTCCATTATTATTAGTATTCAACTAAATCAGCAAAAACACCCAAACAAATAGCTCCATCTTGTTTTAAGTTTGAAAAATTAAATAAAATACCCAAATAAGCGGCTCCATCTAGAATTCAATACGAAAAAAAGTGAAAACCCCTATTTGATACTAAAGTAATGCGTTTTCGAGCTGGCCCGAAAGAACAAGGGTTTATTCCAATTGAGGTCTTCAAGAGATTTTTCACACCAAATATTGCATTTATAATCATAACTGAAACAAATCGGTATGGAAAAAAAGAAATCGAAAAATGGAATAACGCCAATACTGATAAAAAACCGAAAGTTTGGAAAGACTTGACCGCGAGTGAATTAGATGCTTTCATTGGAATTTTGCTGACAGGTGGTGCCTCACACAACAATGATCAAAAGGCGGAAGTTTTGTGGCGTTCAGACAACTTACCTATATTCAGGGCTGCGATGTCCTATCACCGATTCATTACACTGACGCGTTATATTCGGTTTGACGATGGCAGATCACGCGAATTTCGACTTCGTGAAGACAAAGCAGCACCAATACGAGATGTATGGAATTTTTTGAATGAAAACCTTTCAAAGAACTATAGTCCACATGACACCATTACAATTGATGAGCAGTTATTTCCCTATCGCGGAAAAACTAAATTTACCCAGTATATACCGTCGAAGCCAGCCAAGTACGGCATAAAAATATGGTAGGCTTGTGATGTGAAGACAAAATCTCCACTGCAAGGAATATTATACACTGCAAGACAAGAAGGACAGGAACGTGCTGTAAACCAAGGCGAAAATATTATGCTTCAACTCTCAAAACCGTACTGTAATAGTGGCCGCACAATTGTGGCAGATAACTTTTTTACAACATTAGATGGCGTAAAGAGTCTTACCAAGCTTGGACTCGCATTCGTTGGTACCATTCGGTCCAATAAAACTTGCGTTCCTAACGAAATGAAAAAGCTATCTTCCCGTCCTATTCTCTCGTCATTGTTTTGATTCCATGAAGATTTGATTTCAATCTGTAGTTATGTCCCTAAAAAAAATAAATGTGTCAATTTGCTTTCAACTGTCCACTATTCTAAACACTGTGAAGGTGGAGCGATGAAACCTGAAGCGATTTTGTTTTACAATGCAAACAAATGCGGAGTCGATTGTATGGACCAAATGGTTTCGCATTTTACGACAAAACGATCTACAAAAAGATGGACTTTTGCTTTTTTTGCAATATGTTGGACATTATGGCACTGGCTACTTATTGTATTTGCAAGGAAGGCGATAACTTGAAAAACAACGGTGCTAGACGCGATTTTCTTTGTAAATAGTCAAACAACTTAGTTATCTCAAATATAGAAAATAGAATGAATAATATTCATATAATCAAACAATTTAGTACTCTTTCAGCCATGGAATCATTTTTAGGAAGACCAATACACGTAAGTTTTACTAAAACACAAGATTTTATTTATTATTGGATATTATATTATATTTATGTGGATATTACATTAAGTTTTAATATTAAATTCAACTTTTTTCCTGACTATTTTAGGTTACACCAGTAATGACTAGCAGTAGTGGTGCTGACACTCTACAAAAGAAAAGATATTGCAAACACTGCGCACAGGAAAATGAAAAAATTTACCGAAAAACACGATTTTTTTGTTCAAAGTGTACAACTCCAGTATGTCAGCAACATTCCAAAATAGATTACACTTGTTTTAGTTGCTTACAAAGCCTATAGGGCACATACTTTAAATTTATTAAACCTCTTTATTATTACTTATAACACGGAATTGATGTTCATGTGTGCATAATAAATAAATTCAATAAATATTTATATACACTTATTGATATTTTATTTAAAAATTATTAGATATGTTTATATTTTCAATATTTAATTTAAAAAAATACATTGTTTTTGACAAAGTGTATTGAAAATCCAAGTGGGTCTGGCTAGACTCATGTGTAACGAATGTGAAAAACAAAACATGTGTAAGACGGAGGGTTAAGCCTTTATTATATATTTGACATTTATGAAAATGAAGATTTCATAAAAAAATAGTACCACAGGAATATGATAAAGAGAAGTACAAAAAAAGAATGATATAAAAGACAACATTGATACACTCAATGATGACTGTGATGATTTCAAAATCATCTTTACCACAAACATCTTCCACATTATCTACATCACTTAACCCTTAGATATTGAACAAAAGACCCTTAGTTACACACATATAGGTATCATATTTTCACTCATTTTGGAGAATGCCTATAATAAATAAAATTTGTTATTTATTGAACCATTTATACTGGCGTCTACATACGTTTTTTATATGTATCAATATAAAAAAGATTTGAGAACGATACATGTGTTTTTAGTATGCATGAATTGTTATTGTATTTAGTTCATTTCAGTTTATCAATTCCAAGGTCACAAATGTATTTTGCCATATTTGTGTACATCGTTTTTTTATCGCATACAAATCAATTTTGAAATCTTGTGATTATTTATTGAGGTTAATAATATTACAAATTGGAATTGATTAATAATATTATATATAAATAAAGAAATGGGATGAAAATTTATAAAATATGATATAAACATTTTGGTAATTGTCATTACCAAAGGTTGTTGCTAAACTTCAAATAAAATATACTATTTTAGACACAGCATATTTTTTATATTTGAAACATAATTTTCTTTTTATGAGAATATTAAAAAAATATTAAATCAATTTTTTTTTTCTTAAAATACTAAATTTTAATTTTCTTACAATAGATTGGTTTCTATACCCAGCACAATTTATAAAACATCGAAGAATTGGTTGTATATCCAAAAAGTAATATATATTCTGGGTCTTATAATCTTATAATTTTATGTCAATTTATTTCAGATTCAATAGAGTTTCGAAAAAAGACTTAGAACCATGAAATTTTTCCCAAACAGTTTGTTAAACTTTGAATGAATGGTGTTGGTAAATCCTTGGCATTCTATATTTTGAGACTGTTTTATCTTAAGGGTGATGCCAGAGGAAATATATATAGGCGCATATGTCATCATACATTACTTTTTAAGTACTCTTCTTCGTCAATTTGTGTTAAAATATAAATTTTGTTGTTGAAATTAGTGGAATCGTGGTTTTGCCATAGTCTTTTAATACATTTTGAATAGTTAGCATAATTTCTTGCATAATCTAAACTTATATTAGTATTTTTTTAAGTAAAATTAGAAAGTCAAATACATATACATAAATAATAAATTTTAAAATTGAATACATATGAAACCTTCAAATTACACTTGAAAAATTACAGATAGAAATAAAAAGGACCGTGATATCGATCACTGTACATTTTGAATTAAGTTAAAACAAAATTAACTAATTTCTTTTAATTTGTGGATCTCGCCATTTTGTATTGGTTAACTGTGTTTTTTCTATCCAAGTAAGATGAAACTTGGTACTCATTAATTCCACATTAGATAAAACTTGGTGTTTTTTTTTTGCATTTTATGTTATGTTTATGTTTCACCAAAGTATTTGGTAAAGATGGACAAAAACGTTTAGTACAGTGGTGTTCAAAAATAAAAATGTATATGTATTGGTGAGAGATTTTGCCCAGCAAACATATTGTAAAACGCTTAAAATAAGAAATAAACACCTAAAGAAAAATCATTAGAGACTGTAAATAACCATTATCAATATCAAAAAATAATTCTAGAACAGTTATTTCGAGAAAGAAATAAAAATAAGTTCATCTAAAACAGGTTTTTATTTTTCGCGTTCAATTGTAATTGAATCGCGTGTATTTCTATGCTTCGTCCAACAGCAAGCAACAACAATATTTAATAAATTTCTGAAAAAAAATTGACAACGACACCCCGCATGTGTTATCATCGCTTGCTCAACGACGACTGAATGAATGTTTTTAAAAGCCATTAAGTAAACCCACAAACAAGATTATTCACCATTTTTAAACTTTAACTTTTTACTACATATATATCTTATAATTGAAACAATCATACGCTATGGTGGCGTATGATTATTATTCACTATAGTAAAATAAGTAAATATTAATCATACGTACCTAGGAACACTTGTAATGATTTTAATAACTGCAAAATTTTATTTATTTATTTATTTATTTATTTATTTATTTATTTATTTATTTATTTATTTCCAATTCTATACACAAGACTTAAAGTCTCTTATTGCAGTATAGAACATTGTTTTAGCAGAAACATTAAAAAGAAAAAAAAATTATAATTCTTAAAGATAAAGTGTTTAAACTAATTAATTTATAAATTTATAAAAGAAAACAAAAAAGAAAAAGAAAAGTGTTTAGTTAACAAATTAACATGTAAAAAAATCAATAATGCATTTTTTAAATCTCAGTGCGTTACTTATTATTTGTATGTTGTGCGGGAGTAGATTCCAAAGCCGGATTGCATTAAGAAAAAATTGCCAATCAGAAGTTAAACAATGATGTCTAAACAATAAGATTCGCTTTCCTCTATTAGAACTCAATAGGGTTAAGCGGTTATAGAGATGTTGTGGTTGTTGGGTATACACGATTTTGTGCATGAACAGGAGTACTCTTGTTTTGAGTATGGCATCAAACTGAATACCATATAGTTTTGCCGTAAAAGGCGAAACAGAATCAAACCTTTTCACGCCATATACATAGCGCACAATACTTTTGTAAACTGAGTTTAGTTTTCTTGTACTTGCGGTATCGCATTTGGCAAATAATTCGCATCCATACATCAGAACTGGCAATAAATAGGTTTTTGCAAGAAGTACTCTTATTTTGACAGGTGTGCAATACTGCGTTTGCCAGAGAGTTCTAAGCATGTAATACGTACGACCACATGCATAATTAATATGATTGCTCCATGTCAGGTTCTTATTAAAGATAATTCCAAGATTTGTTGCTGAGTTTACCCTTTCTATACGTGTGTCATTAAGAAAAATATCCGGTATATGATCACTTATAGTAGTCCGTTTTTGGATTAGAAGATATTTAGACTTTTTTGGATTGATACTAAGACCATTAGCAGTAGCCCATTTATAAATATGTTTTAACTCAGTATTTAGAGTTAAGACACACTGTTCAATTTTAGATAAATCACAACTGATGTAAATTTGTATATCGTCAGCATACATTCTGATTTTACTGTGCGTAAGTTGACTCGGCAGGTCATTAGCATAAAGCGAGAATAGTAGAGGCCCAATAATTGACCCCTGCGGTACACCTCTCATAACAGGTAGTAAATTTGATTTATCGTTACCACTTTGAACATACTGATGCCTGTTGGTAAGATATGTAAATACTAGTTGTGTAGCGGCTGTAGAAAACATAAACATGTGCTGTAGTTTATAACATAGGACGTTATGATCGACTGTATCAAAAGCTTTCGAATGGTCTAAAAGTACTAAAATATTGGTTTTTCGTTCATCTATCTCACTTCTTATATCTTCCGCAACATCTACAAGAGCAGTTATGCAACTGTGTTTTTGCCGAAACCCAGATTGCTTATCATTAAGCAAATTATGATCATTTCCTAAATTAGATATCTGACTATGTATTATCCTCTCAAATATTTTGGACATAAAGGGTAAAATAGCGATTGGCCTATATTCTGATTTAGTTTTAGGTATTGGTATAATTTTAGATTTTTTCCAATTTGAGGGAAAATGACTAGTGGTAATTATATTGTTGAATATATGTGTAACATAGGGCAATATTATTGGAAGAATTATTTTAAAGAATCTTGGGTGAATTTCGTCGACGCCAACTGCATTTGATTTTATTAACATACAGTTCCTTATAACATCGAACTGATCTACGCAATCGAAAGAGAAGTTATAATGAGGTTCACGATTGTTATGGCTATGATTGTAAAAACTAATATCAGCTTCTACAAAAGGAATATTCAAAAATTTTTCATTAAGAACATCTGGTACAATAAAAACAGGGTCATAATTTCTAGATTTACCAACACCAATTTCTTTTACAATATCCCAGGTTTTCTTTGATCCCAGAGCCGTGGAGAATTTTTCAGTGTAAAATTTAGATTTTTCCTGCTTAATTATTTTGTGTACTGTCTTTCTTGCTGAACAATATTCAACGTGTAGATCGTTTGTTTTAAACCGTTTCCAACGAGAAAAAGCTAAGTCTCTTTGCTTAATAGCTTGCTTAATATATGGTGAAAACCATGGTCTATTTTTTTGACCCACTATTTTGGTTTTTATTGGAACAGATTTATCAAACAAACATAATATATTACGCTCAAGAAAGGCTAGTTGATCCTCTGGTGAAGCCATAAAATAGATTGCATTCCAATTAACTCTGAGTAATTCTAGTTCCAGTGTGGTGTAATTAATATTTTCGAAATCACGAAAAGTTATTGAATAGGGTGGTACTTGCAATTGAAAATTATAGGTCATGAACAATAAATCGTGTTTCGAAAAACACGAGGCAGACAGTTGGTCGTAAAATAGAACATTCCTGTTATTACCAACAAAGAGAAGATCTATTAGGGTGCTATTGGACGAGGTAAAGTGAGTAGGTGTTGTTACGTTAGTTGGAACAAGTCCTAATGGTGCCAAGATGTCAGTCAAAAGGTTTGAGTTGAAATCACCCACAAGGACAACGTCATTATATAAAGCTGTGAAGTTCTCCAAAATTGAAAAAAACGGTTCCATTGGTATATTATTATTAGGCCTGTACAAACTTCCAACCAGTAATTTTCTTCTATCGGATATGACTTCTATTAAGACGTATTCCACCAAGCAATTATTACTATCACCAACATCATTACTAGAAGATGTGCTTTTAATATTGTAAGCTATGCCTTTTCTAATATAAATAGCCACTCCACCACCGCGCCTAACTCTATCAACCCTTATTAAATTGTAGCCACTTAGAGAAATTGAAAGATCAGTGATACTTGTATGAAACCATGTTTCTGAAACGCAAACAATATCAATGTTGGAGTTCTCAAATATGTACCGGAATTCTTCAATTTTAGACGCCAAACTCTGAGCATTTATATGACAGATTTTTAAACCGTGTGCTTGTTTAGAAAGAATTTTGATCATATTTGCAGTACCGTATATGGAACCATCCCTTAAATTATTTTGAAAGTTCATTTATATATACACAAAAATAAAATAAAAGAAGTAACGCAAGAGTTAACATAGGATTTTTTAAATAAAAATAATTTATAAATAAAAGCATTGTAAAATTAAATACATAATGAAAAAGACAAAAAATCGCAAATAATATAAAAAAAAGTAGATGGCAAGAAAAAATAAAGTTATTCACAAATAAAAATAAAAATATATTATTGTAGCTGCATTGTGTTATTGCTTTGGTGACTAGCGCCAAAACTAAACTGATCACCTGATACAGGAAATAACCAATCCAAATGCTCGATTTCATCAATCTGAATAATAGGATCATTTGCAGTTTTTTTAACATATACGATCCCTCGCATGGAGAAAGCACTATGTATCCTGCGCTCCCTTTTCATTTTTACTGCAGCACGTAGAATTTCATAATTATCCTTTGTTAAGCTTTCATTCACAAAGAATCTATTTTCAGAAACGAAGCCAATCTGATTCAATCGAAAGGAAAAGTCTTTATTGAGTTTCTTAAAATTCGATAATGTTTTTAAGAAGAAATTTTTGTCGTATGGGGACCACATTTTTACAATAATTGCAGCATCAGGCGAGTCATTTTTCTTTTTGTTGTTATGGTTTTGTAACCGATATATGCTTTTGATTGGGGGAATGGTTGTGTTTATTGTTGAACATATGTTTTTGAAGATTTCGTGTAAATTTTCATTCGGACTAAAGGGTATTTCATTAATACGAATGTCTTTCGCGATAGTAAAATTTTCTTGTCGCCGTAATTGTGTTTTTAAAGTTTTTATTTCTTCACCCATCTTTTTTATTTTTGATTCTACTGTTTCTATTTTTGTTATTTCTGTTTCTAGCTTGTTTACTTTTTCTGACACTTCACTAATAACATTTTTCATTGTACAAAATCTCTTATCTAGTTCATTTAAGAGATCATTTTTGTACTCAACAAATTTATTTTGCATCATTTCTTGTATTTGGTTTGCTAGTTTTTCAAAGCGTTTGTCCATTATCGTAATAAATTTGAGCGGAGATTCGGTGTCAGTAATTCTCGGTGTTTTTGAAATATTACTAAGTAAAGAGTTTTATAGAGCTTCTCTCATTCTCTTTGAAGACGGAGTTTTAACAAATTCAAGATCATTTTTATTTTTATTTTCGTTTGTGTTAATATTTTGATTAGCAGTATTTTGCATTTTTGTTGTTTTTTGTTTTTTGGTGGTTGATTTTTTCATAAGTTAATTTTGTATTGTTTGTTTGTTTATTTGTACAATGATTTAAATATTGATATTGTTGTAATATTATTTTTGTGTTTGCTTTGCAAAGTTTTACTTATTATAATGTATAATGTATCTCTTGTTATTTTTGGGTTATTGTAAGAGAAAACAAAAAATAGAATTTTTTGGTTTTTACTCTTAGATTTATTATATGTATGTATTGTTTTAATTTTGCAATTTTTTTGTTGTTAATGTTTTGTTTTGTTTAATTTAAATTATCTTATTATTCTTTTTATTCGATATTTTGTGCAATTTGTTTATTTTTAAATCTTGTTTTAACTTTCGTAATTTTTGTTATTAATTTTGTTATTATTAATTTCGAAAAAAGGCGATGTTAACAGAGCCAACGAGAAAAAAATACGTCTTTACACGTCGACAGACAGTAATAGTTTTTATATATAAATTTTCTAGTTAAACTAATTTTTGTAAAGAATTATTTAAAACAAATATTGTTGTAACTATCTAAAGCCCAGCCAAATTGCAAAAATCAAAAAATTAACGAACTTGAATTAACAATTGATAAGAAAATAAGAAATTATTAACATATGTCGTATACCATTTAAAACACTTTTAAACTAATATTAAAAATACCCAAATAAATGCAATTATACTGTAGGTTTTACAAAACAAAAAAAAAGTTAAAGATTTTACTCATCATATTAAATATTCCGTACTATGTATTCTGTTCAGTAAAAAGGTAAGAAATGTTTTCAATTTAATATGCATAACATAAAAATGAAACAAACATTATACTCAGTTTCTCTTTTATCTTATTTGTTAAAAGAATGCAATTAGGCAAAAGCTATTAGTGTAAAATGTACGTTTTTGTATTTTTTGCTTCTACCTTATGTTTACGTATTTTACGGCTTCCTTTTTTAAGAATGGCAAACGATTTAAAAATCAGTTTGCAACAGCTGCATTGTAAATAACTTTGCTCTTTAAAGATGTGTTCTTAAAATGCATTATTAATTTTTAAGAGACATTATTTTAAGGGAAACGCATAATACATTGATTGATTTAAATTAAAGTTAAATTATGGAAAAAATTTATACAAACATATAAACAAGAGTAAATAAATAACATTCAATGAGTAGCATTATATAACTTTTGTTACCAATAATAACCCAAACAATCACTATTCGCACAGTGACCTATTTTTCCTATATTTAAAAACAAAAAAAAAATCAAAATTAAATATATTATGACATCAATTAATTCTTGCATAAAAACACTTTACAGTTAATTACACATTTCAAAGCCTAAATTTGTGCACTAGTCATTTATTTCACAATATTTTTCCTTTGCAACTTATTGCTTCATAATGTAGTCAGAAACGTTTTCTGCATAAGTGCATTCAGTTTTCACTTACGCATACATTTTAGATGTTTAATTACAGAGCATATGCATTTCTGACCAGTGGAACACACACATGTACAGTCCTCTTACGAGTTTATTAAAAATCTATTTTGTGATGGCAACATTTTTAAATATTTGGATCAAATGCAATATTTGGGTATTTGTTTTCGTACTTATTGTCGACATAACCAATAGGGGGAAACCCTATATGCTATCAAATAATGAAATAAAGTTGGTCAAAACTCAACATATAATGCCCTACAAAAGTTTACTAGATATATATTAAATTGCTAAATTTACTTGTTTGATGCTAACTAATTAGCTTATTTAATTATTTACATATTTCAATTTCCACAGTTAGTTCCATTATTTTAACATTTCTTTTTTTTGAAAAAAAAATTTATAGTGTTTTTCTTTCACTTCTGTCGAAGGCAATTATTTATGATAAACTGGCAGCAGTTTCCGAAAATCAACAATGTGTATATATTTCATTTTGTATTTAGGAGTTTTTCGAGAGCATATGTATAAGTTATTGAGTTTATTACTACCTACATGTACCACAAGTGCAGTGAAATTAACCCTTATGTGAGTGACAAAAAAAACACCTTTAACAGAGTGACAGGGTACCCGGGTACCACATATGATATATACGAAAGTTTCATATTATAGAACAATGTAAATAAAGATTAATGCTACGAAATGTAAAATATAAGTTTTTCAGAGTCTAACATCAACACTAATCTGGGGATTTCCCTCTGGCTTTGTGCTTGATCGACAAATTCAGTTACTTGCTACTGTCATTCATACATAACTAAGTGCATACAGGAATAATATCGGTAAGCGCGAGAATGTAAAGTGTTATACAATGGCTTATTGTTCTCAAAAAGCTCCTTTAAACCGATATAAATGAAATATTAAACAAATGTGGGAGTGATGATGGAGAACTTATATCAGATGAACATATGCTGAATATTTGCGACATAATATCAGAAGCATCCGATGCAGAAAAAATGGGATATATAGAGCCTAACGAGGATTCATATGATTCTGCCGAGAGTGAAGAATTTGAAGAACCAACTGAACTATGTGGAAAGGATGGTACGCGTTGGCGGCTTAATCCCTATTCAGAATACCAATTGAATTCTACTAACTTTGCTTTTAGCCAGGATGGGACATTGTGTTCGTATGTTCAAAAAAAAAGAAAGCAGTTGTTATGTTTTCTTCTATGCATACAAAGCCTGACACGGAAAAGAGGAACAAGTCGATGGCCGCTAGCATTATTTTTTAATGCTATTGATGTATATTATACATGCCGAATATAATCCAGAACGTAAATCAACAGATCGGCGACGACAATTTTTAAAGGATTTAAGTTTTCAATTGTGTAAAGCAAATATAGAACAACGTATGACCAACCCAAAAATAATTGCAAAACCTTTCACCCGGTCTGCCATACACCAAGTTCTTGGAACATCATTCATTCCTGGTGGACAAAAAGATAATTCAATTTCCAAAAATAGAGATGAAAGTGGCCGTATCAGAGTTGTTGGCAGCTGCTCTATTTGCAAAACTAATAAAACAAATAGAAAAACTCGGAAAGCGTGCGCAAGTTGTTGTATTCCGATTTGTAACGAACATTCAATTAACCGTCCTCTGTGTGCAACCTGTTTCCAAGGAAATCAGTAAACTTTTTCTTTTTTTTTTCTTTTCTGATTTTTTATATAGTAAAGTGTATCTTATTTCTAATTTCTTTGTACTTTACTCAAGTCTTTTGCTTGAATAAATAAAAAACGAAATACACAAAATAACGGACACTGTCTTTTATTTTTCGTTTTCATTCATGTCAAAAATAAAAAATATTCCAACAGAAATAAACCAACATGATTTTAAACTCATTTGCATTAAAATAAATCAAAATAATACTAATAAAAAAATGTTATGTTAAAAATGTCCATTAAGGTACCCGGGTACCCTGTCACTCCGTTAAGGGTGAAAAATGTAAATTGACCCACAGCACCCTCTTAAGTTAAGAAACTAAGCTAATGTTTATCCAAATATATCTTAAACACAATAATAAGAGTTCTCAAGGGGTTCCACTCCGTCAAGAAACTTGAAACCAACAAAAAATGCAATTAAAGTTTAAAAAGTTACCCGGGTACCCTGTCACTCACATAAGGGTTAAACAAAGAGATTTTTATATTTTTTTGTGTTATATTAAAAGTTATGATTTTTTATAAGTATTTATATTTGTTTTAATATTTAACTAAATAAAATTAATATTTAATACAATATTAAATATCAGTAAACTTTTATCCTTTTTTTATTTAAAGTAGAAAAATATTGTTTAGGATCCATAATTAAATTAAATTTTATTAATTTTAGTATTTCGCTAAAATTATTATTTTAATCCACGCACCTTAGTATGAACATTAATTTGGCTTTTTATTAATTCGTTTTAATTATAATGTTAAATTGCTATGGAGGATTGCTTACTCTAATAAATCTAAAAATGGTCTAACTAATTTGACTAACATTTTATATTGAGTGACAATTCGAGACACTCCTACTGCTCTGTTCTGCCCTTCTCTTTTAGAATTACATATTAAAAATGATAAACAATGTAATAAATATTGTTATTGATAATAACAAAAACAATTATGATCAAATTAAGAAAAAAATGTAATACACAAATATATAAAAAAAATAGAATAAGAACAATGATTGTCTTTACATATACAATTCATAATTATTAAAGCATTTCAAATAAATTTGAAAATACACATTTAAGGCCTGATGCAAAAAAAATCTTATTTGGAGACCAAAGTTATCGTTAGTTAATAGACACTTTAAGGCTAACACATCTATGTTAACAAATAATATGCAAAACAGTACGTTATTGCCTACATCAGTTAAATTTACATGTTAATACTAGCAACACTATCACTCTCTTTTGTCTTTCTATAGTTAACGATACAAAACAACGATTAGTAGTTCAAATTCATCCATGAACTCGCACCATCATTCTCTAATCCAATTTTCTTTGTCATACTGACCCGTTCCTATATTTATAAGCAGTTTTAGTAAAAATAAAAAAATGCAGTAACTGCGGAGGTAATCATACCGCAAATTATAGAGGTTGTCCAATTTACACGCATTTGAAAGCCATAAGTACCAACAAGACGTCAGTATTACCTGATCATCATCAACAGCCTATTTTGGCATCGAGTGACAATTTCCCGCAATTGTTACGGTCCACTAGTCATGTAAACGCGCCTAGTTCTAGACAAGTTTCTTACGCTAACGTGGTTAAATCTAATATGCCAGGTTTGGAGCAGGCACCTAAATCACAATATTACGAGCCTAATATTAACACTCTAGAGACTACATTGCAGACACTTGTCCAAACCATGAACACTTTTACGACCACTATGACATCCATGATGCAGGAAATGCTGAAAATGCAATCCACTATCCTACAAGCCATTTTAAAAAAATGATTTGTTTAAAAATTTGTTTTTGGAATGCGAACGGCCTCCGCCAACATAAAAACGAACTGGAACACTTCCTGATGGATAAGCAGATTGATGTCATGATGATTGCTGAAACTCACTTGACGGCGACAGCGTACTTCAAAATTAATGGCTACGTGTTGTATGATACTAAAGATCCCCGCGGAAGAGCATGTGGAGGATCGGCAATTCTTATAAAGAACAGAATAAAACATTATTTAATGAACAACATATGTGAGGATTACCTACAAGCAACAAACATTTGTATTGAATTCTGTCAATACAATTTTGTTTTATCATCAATTTATTCGCCGCCTCGATTTTCAATAAAAGAACACCAATACTACAGCTTCTTCAATTCCCTTGGAGCTAGATTTTTAGTTGCTGGTGACTTTAACGCCAAACACACTTTTTGGGGTTCACGTCTGGTGACCCCGAAGGGTCGTGAACTCTTCAACACCATTGCCAAAATGGGATTAGATGTACTCTCAAGCGGGCATCCCACCTACTGGCCGACGGACCGACGGAAGATTCCCGATGTTATTGACTTCGGAGTAGTGAAAAATATCCCTGTAGAATCGATACAAGTGGAGCCTTCATTAGACTTGTCTTCAGATCACTCTCCTTCTATTATTTCAATGCGTTTCCTTCAAGGGAATGGCTCTCCATTTCGGGACATATCTAAAACCAGAGTAAGTTGGATAAAGTATAAAAAGTATTTAAGTTCCCACTGCACGGAAAATGTAGTGTTGAGAACTACCGAGGATATTGATGGGTCGATTGGCAAGTTTACTGAGGACATACGAAGAGCTGTACATCACGCCTCCACATACGACGTTGAGTGCAGAAGTGGGACAAATAGAACTTATTTCGCTGAACTCGATCATCTCCTGTCAGAAAAAAGAAGAGTTAGAAGAGAGTGGCAAATCCACAGGTCTCCTGAACTGAAAGCTAGGCTACGGGTATGCAGAGATATACTAAGAAATTTCTTAAATCTTACTTGGAGGGTCTTGATAGTACCCCACAATCTGACTATTCGTTATGGAAGGCGGCACGAGGTTTAAAAAGACCAGTTAGAGGAAAGCCTCCTCTGCGAAATCCGACTGGTGACTGGGCTAGAAATGATTCCGAGAAGGGGACTTTATTTGTTAATCATTTGAGAAAAGTGTTTACTATAAACAACTCAAATAATGCATCTGATTTGCCTCCACTCGTACCTCTAAGACTAAACTTTCGTGATGTCCAAAACGCTATTGGTACTCTGAACCTTAGAAAGGCTCCAGGTATGGATGAAATCAGCAATAAAATGCTTGTGGAGTTACCTCGTGTAGCAAGAAAGATTATCCTCTTTATCTTCAACGCTATTTTACGCCTAGAATACTATCCTGCAGATTGGAAGGTGTCTATGATCACTATGATTCCTAAGTCAGGGAAGGACCACACCAAAGTGGAGTCATATAGGCCAATTAGCCTACTGCCGACAATTTCTAAACTGTTCGAAAAATTGTTAATGACCAAATTGACTCCAATTCTGAATGACACTGAATGTATTCCAAATCATCAATTCGGATTCAGAGCTAAACACAGTACCATCGAACAAACTCACAGATTGGTAAATGTGATAAGAGGGTCGTTTGAAGATAAAAAATACTGCTCCGCCCTTTTCATTGATGTGTCCCAAGCGTTTGACAAAGTTTGGCATGACGGTTTAATGCACAAAATAAAATCAACTCTGCCTGCTAACACCCATAAACTCATGGAAAGTTATTTATACGGTCGCAAATTTAAAATCAAAGAAGGCAATTTTTTAAGTACCGCTCAGCCAATTGAATCAGGTGTGCCACAGGGTAGCATACTGGGCCCTACTTTATATTTGATTTATGCCTCCGACATGCCGTCAGACCCCAAAATCCACACGTCAACTTTTGCAGACGATACAGCCTTTGTCAGCGTCCATAAGGACCACCAAGTTGCATCACAGAATTTGCAGAATTATGTTTATAAACTAGAGAATTGGCTAGAGCTTTGGAAAATCAGGGTAAATGAACAAAAATGTATTCATATCACTTTCACATTGCGAAAAGATACCTGCTCGTCCATCAGAATAAATAATCAAATTATTCCTCAACATAATGAAGTCAAATACCTCGGCATTCACCTCGACCGCCGTTTAACTTGGAAGTCTCATATTGAAGCGAAACTTACACAAATGAGATTAAAAGCAATAAATAATAATAAATAATAATAATAAATAATTAACTGCAAAAAAAAAAAAAAAAAAAAAAAAAAAAGCAGTTTTAGTAAATACTTACCACTAATAACATCACCTTGTTAAATTAACGCTTCGAACTACTGTTGTGTCAATAGTGATGGGCCAGAATTTTGCATTTTAAAACAATACTTTGCAATTAAAGTTTTTCTAGTATTTGTTACCGTTGACTAATATTCATATTTCGTATATTTTCGAATACATTTACAATTTCTTTCACAATCAACTATAAATAATACAAATATATTAATTTACTCTAAGATGGTGTTATTGAAGCTTTGATATTATTATTATATTCGCCTGTAGTTTTAAATCAGTCTGACGTTCTGAAACTATGGCTTCTAATCTCGACGTGTACTAGAACATCTGTTAAATTATTATTTTCTATTCATACCTGGCTAAGGACATATACAACAACAACATATATACAATAGGATTAAATACTCAACAATAGAAAACACATCAATAAATAAAGAAAAGCTCATCATTATTTTTCATTATTTACGGTATTGGTAGCTTAAGTTGTTCACTCACCTGATAACATTATGTTTAATAGAACACTTTGCGATAGTCACCATTTGACTAAAAATGAGAGAAAGAAAGAGAAATTTTAAAATGTATCATTAATTAGTCTATACGAAATAAAGGCCTAAGTGCAGTTTACTTAATCGCCTAATTCTAAACAAAAAAAAAAAGGAAAATATACCAGAAGCTTATTTCTGTTTAAAGGTAGACCGTAATATTATAGAAACCATTTATTTAACACTTATGTGATTGACAAAAAAAAACTTCATGTTTTGTCTGTACTACATATTAAAGAATTAAAATAACTTTTTATTGTTTTGCTAAATACAGCTCATATGTTTCTGAATTTCTTTATTTACAACTTAATTATCAACACTAAAACACTCTGGTTAAATATGTTTTGTTTAATATGCAGGGTCATTATGCCAAAATATTAGGCTAACTTATTAAAAAATAAACCTTTTCATTAGTCTGTGTTATGAATACTTTGCTATAAATGTGTTAATATATGAACAGCAATATGCTGAAAGTGTAAATGTTTGTAGTTATTAACACTTGTTTCTTTTTTCTATTCATTCAGTTTCACAGTTTCTGTTTGTAGCGATTTTAGTTTGTCTTAAGTAACTATGTACTGCATTTCCTCCCCAGTTTGTATGTAAATAAAAAAATATTTGGCAATGTTTAGGTTTTTTTTTTTTTGGCAAAAGTACATATAGTAAATTATTTTCTTTAGTACTTGTGCTTAGTAAAATGCTCAACTAATTTACGGTCTTTTATTTTGTTTGGGCTTCTGTTTGTTTTTTACGTTTTTGTTCTGATTTTACTATCGGGATGTTTGTGGAAAAGCTGTGGAATTTTATCTCCATTTAAAAATAATTACCCTGAAAAATGCTTTGCTTTTATTTGGCTTGTTGTACTTTTATGCATTTTTTATGGTTGCTGGGTTTTGTTTATTTGTGGTTTAGAAATGTTAATTAAAAACTGCAACTGTAATTTTGAATAAATAAATAATTTAGTTTGAGTAAATATTTGATTAAATATAATTTTTTTGTTGTTTTGATATAAATTATTTTAGTGTTATGGCATATATTACTATTTATAATTAAAAACTTTTGTCAATGAGATGCTATTATTGTTACATTATGTAAAAATAAAATAAATAAAAACTAGCAACTATATACATACATATATTCAATACTTTTTTAAGTCATTCACTTATCCTGTTTTTACTCAAAGATGTAAAAGATTTTTTCAACACAAGTTCAATTATAGTTTTTATTTAATTTGTATTTGAATTATATACATACAATTTCCAAATATAACTACAATAAACTACAGGAAAATAAAGTTTTAATTGTTTGTCATACATAAATTGTTATGTTAAAATACTTGTGATTTTCATATCTTAAATTGGAAACAAACAAAAAAGCCATAACATCTACTAAACGTCTTCATATACTTAGGAAAGCAGCAATATTGTAACAAAATTTTAATTAAAATTATATGTAAATTAAAGGAAATATACATATTGTTATGTGTTTCCCCTAGGAAAAAATGTAACTAAGTAGAACAAGTGAAAGTTTGTTGTTTGCATGCGAAGGTATAGGAAGTATTCTCAAACATAACATTTTCTACTTTAGCAGGGAAAAGTGATAAGCAGATAAAAAAAGGAAACTTATTTCACATGAATAGAAAAGGAATTTAAATATGTTTAAAACATCAGAGTGGTCAAAAGAAATATAATGAAGACCATACTAATAACATGGTGCAATTACAAGACGAAAATGCGGTACATTTAATATAACTACAATATATGGAGTATTTGTGTCAAACTGCAATTTAATAAATTTATTATTAAGTGATTTTGGGAAGTAGAATTTATATGAGACATATTTGAACATATGAACCAAATCCAAAAAAAAATTATTATTTTGTGATTTCATTTAACTTGAAACTTATAGCTTATGAATTTTATATAGATACTTCTATACAATGCAAATTTCTGTACCACACAGCAATATTGAGGTAATAATTTTGTAAGGTTAACAGAACAAATTATGAATTAATTCTAACCATTTGTAATAAAGCTTGATCTTTTATCATAGAAATAGCAAATTTCATGGCAGTAATATAATCCAAGAAAATAGCAAAAAAATATAAATATACAGCCATATCTAAGAATTTAATTCCGTTCGGAAGTGGAATTGATTTCGTTTTTTGCTTGTATAGAAAAAGCAAATGCACAAATATTTTCGAAATGGAACCACTTTTAATTTGCTATGTGGAATTGTAATTTTAAGAATTTCTAGGTTTCATTCCGAAAAAATTCTTTGTTTTACCTTTTCTATAAAAGGTAACTTATGTGACATAGCTGATAATATATCAGCTTTATTTGACCGATTTTGCCTTTTGCAACCATTTTTGATTAACAAATTATTGAAAATATAATACGAGTATGTAATTGCACATACGTATGATTAATCTCATAAACATTTTGTTTAAACTATAAATAAATATCCATCATACGTACTGTGGTATAAAATATTCATATAAATTCCTAGTTTAACTTATAAAATTAATTTAAACAAATTTATTTGAAAAGTTATGTCCGCAAAGTTTTTGATTTTAAGTAGCTCCAGCTTTCTGTGAGGTCTTACTAAGAAGCAATAAGTAAGCGAATATCTACCATTAAAGTGATTTTTGTATTAATGTAATCGAAAAGAAAACTTACGATTGTTAAAACATTAAATAAAAATTTAATATTATTAATAACACAGAATTAAATTAAATATACTCAAGCTATTTCATTATCCATTGCTACTATGTTTGTATATAAAAAAAGGGATTTTGAATAAAAGTGGCTACTTAGCGATGTCCTTCTTTATAATATGAAATGTTCTTCAACTACGACGAATTTTTAATTTGTTTTTATAAATGTTTGTGAGAAAAAGATATTAACTCTTGTGTTTTTATATAGCATTTTGCATGCTTCTGACAGTAGACTGATTATTCGGTGCGGTTATTAAATAAAATAAAAAAACTACTGCATACTTTTAGACTTGCAATTGAAATTTAATTTTTTACTTTGTCTTTCTTGATTGCTACGTTAAATGTGTTAAATGTTAACGTTTCCCAACGTGGCAGGCCGTTAAAATGTGAATGATATTTGTATGTTTCAAATACTTATTTTCTTTTAAATACATTTTCTACTTCAACACTTTTCTTTAATGTAATATTTTTAATTTTAACTTTTCTAACATTAATTTGCTTTGTACATGAAAAGCTGTCAAGAAACTTCAGTGCATATTTATTGAGAAAAAAACTTTAATATATATTGTGCGTGTTATGTGAAAAATAATTACTTTTTAGTTTTTATTTCATAATGCGAGCTCAACATTTTGAAATATTTTAAAAAATGACTCCAAGATGTAGCTTACCGTGGCTAAAGTTAAGTTGGTATGCATTGAATTACATATTGGGTTCAAACATTTCGATTTATTCATCTACTATTTGAGCTATAATTTCATAAGTTACAAACAATTTTTTAGAGCATGTAAAATGTTTTAAGATCATGTTTAATTATCTGTTTTTACCCAAATTTTGGGGGCCCCTTCATGAACTGTTGTAGAGAAATTGTTCGTTAATATTTTGTTAGTGTTTAATAACTATAGTTACTTTTTATGATAAACAAATAACAATACTAGAAAATCAAAAGCATAACTGTTGTTTATTCTTATTATGAAAAGAGTCAAATTTTAGTTTTTTTAAGCTTTCGAGCAATTTCCGTAAAAATTATCTGATTGCAGTAAAAAATTTTGCAGATAATCCGTAATAGTATGGTCAAAATAAAAGTGGCGAGCGAAAAAAGCGTTCCAATGGGACCATCGCAAAATTATAAACTTTGGTAAAATTATTAATGAAGGTAGGAATTGGACAGTATACGACAGGGGTAAGAGGGGAAATAGGCGACTGACATGGACCTGATTGTATTGGTATGGATGTATATAATACCGATAACATATTGACAGAGGAACATTCATTTCATAGATGTTGAGTTGTGTTGTTTCATATTGCTCGTGTCAGTTTGAATTATTTTATGTTTAATAAGTTAAGTATTCTTATTGTACATAAAAGTGTACATATGTAATTTTATTATAACGTGGATTGAAATTCTAGAGTCGTATTTTGAAGGATATGAGAAGAGGAAAGTAAAGAGTAGTTAAATTTTACAATTGGAGGTTCAGCCGCGTTATTGGATAATTGAGCTAGAGGCAGAAATCTCAGATTATTGTGAGGTAAATGTGTCCAAATTAACCATAAGTACACTGTTCAAAAATTCCAGACTATTACTCGATAAAAGTTGTCGTCGGTGTTACATTGTCAACAAACCGATTTTGCGAAAAAGAAACTCACAATCTAACTAGAAACTGGTAAGCAGATAATTTTTGTTAAAAGTTGCCGTATTTAAAGGTCGACATTTCATTTCATTTTAATATTTGCAAAATATTAATGTATTGGAATGGTCCGCATGTTCTCCAAATCAAAATTCCATTGAGAACATTTGGAGAATATTAAGCTGTAAGATTCGTGCTAAAAACTGACAATATGAGCATATATTACCAAAAAGAAGCTATTATAGATGCTTGGAGACATATATGTATATTTGAAGATATAAGAATAAATCTGGTGAATAATCAACCTTTTGACTTGATTAAAAAAAAGGTCAAATACATTATGAAGTAATTTCAATTTCAGTTTATTTATAATTCTAAAACACCAAATCATTACTTAATACATTTTTAAGAAGTAAAATATAAAATAATTATTGCTTTGAAGAATTGTTTTTATTTTTTTCATTTCTCATGCATGTAAGTTGAAGTGTTTTACTCCTTCTTTAATTTACAAAATTGAGAAAAGTTTTATGTATTTAAAGTTATGCTTCGCAGTGTATTTATGCAACCTTAACCCTAAAACTTGATATTTTTTAGTTTTATTTGAATATAAAATTTAATAAAATTTTGTTTAGTAAAAAATATTAATTATTAAAATTTTAACTTGATAAATTTTAATATTTAAAAGAGTTTACAGCTTTAAAATGAAACGTATTTTAAAATTTATGTAAATTTCTTACAAAAAACTTTTGTTTCTTTTTGATTCTTATAAAAAACATCCTAAAAAAAACATATACGTATGTAAAATTGAATTACCATTACTAACAGAATGTCTAACAAGAGTTTATATCTCTGGCATGGATAGCAAACCATGAGTAGCTGTAGTGGCATTAAAGTGATACCAAAAAATACAGATTTTGGTTTTGTCGTCATTGGTTTGTTCTTGTAAATTGGCCTGTCTTCTTATCTTTATAACAAGCAACTATTTCCAACAGTTCGTATGTATGACTAGGTCTAAACGAATTTTATATTTTCATCTTAAGAAGATTTTTCATCTAAAACAAAGACTATTCCTGCTACCACTACTTAATCTACAAGTTGCAATATCTTTCCCCAAAAAAAGAAACATATAGTTTGTAAAGTAAAGCTGAAAATGAATTTGTATGTAAATGTAGAGATAGTGGTATGAAGAATTGTAATCAAGTCCTTTACATGCTAAAACCATCACAATGAAAATTTCCATTTCCGTAGTTGTTAGATTAAAGAGAATCTAAAATTATTATTAAAATTTTACTGCACTCGAAAATTGTGTATTAGTACAATGGTTATTTTGGAATTTGTATAGTTTAAAGTAAAAGTGTAGTTTTACATTAATTGAATAATAGCATTTTCCATAATTTTAGTTGAGAAATGCCGTCTCAATAATGAAAGTACAATAACATGTTTGTGTAAAGACATACATACATACATTTTTATAACCTACACCACCTAAGCGATGAGGGTATATTGGATTTTTGCTAATGTTTGCAACGCTCAAAAATATAAATCCAATACCCAACTTGCAGTATAAAGATAAACTCAGAATTACTTTCAGATTCGATGTAATGGTGTCCCTCCTTTTAGCTGATTATCTATATAAACAATGTGTGCAGAGTACAGATCCCAATTTTGAAAATATTTCGTTTAAATTTTAGCAAGAGACCTTTATTCGACAGACCTTTATTCGACAGTTGGGCAGTTGGTAATTTGTTTGAAATTGCTACATTATTTCACTTAATCCCAAATTGCCACAAATAAGTTGTACATATAGCCTAACCAAACAAATAAATTATGTTCAGATCGGTCCATAATTAGACCATAGCTCCCATATAAGGTTCACTTACGAAAATCACTTTTACTCTTATAAAAAAATATTGGTATCCAAATAATATTCAACACAAATATGTTTCAGTTATACAAATAATTAATAATTAATCAAAGCGCCCATACTGGGTATTTTCATTAACGAATATCAATTTAAAAAGTATACCTCTCTTAAAAATGTTGGTATTCGAATCAACTTCAACACAAATATGTTTTATAGTATATGCACATAAATCATTCGTTCTAATTTGATGATGATTGATACATAATAAGTTATAGCTCCCATTTAATCCCTTAAACATTTATAATTTTTTTTTTTAAGTATTTGTTTCGAAATACAATTTAACACAACAGAAGTCATTTCACAAAATTTTTGGATGATCAGAATATAATAAATCACTGCTCAAATTTAGAACCCATTTCTGATTTTATTTGCAGAATTTAATTATAATTTTTAATTGTGTTCCCAATTGTAGCATTCACTGCTATTAGAATAATAATATTAACAAGTATTAAACTACGATATCGAAAACAATAATAATAAGAAAAAGCTAGAAAACTGTAATAAGTTATAAATATATTTTAGTACTCGTTAAAATTAAATTTCCAACTTTTGTTTTACTAAGTTTGGATACATCTCTTGCAATTAGTAAGTCGAATCCTTAAACACTGCTCTCACTCTTGTGTGGGAAGCCACATTTAACCTTTTAGAGTAGGGGATGTGAGTAGCTGGTCCCGTAACACTAACTCCAACAATCAAAACAAAACAGACACTCATTTATACTAACCACAACTATATCCATGCATGGATACACCAACACAATAACAAACAAATTCATTTAACAATCACTCCTATCGAGACATACGCCCAAATTTGTATGGAATAAGTGGTCCCGAATCGGCATAAACATACTACTTCTATATTTTATTAAATCTGAAAAAATAACATTTACGAATTTTCTTGCAAAAACTTTGTTCTACTAGAACCCTAGATTCGTATACCTTGCTCCTTAGTAAGTTTCCCATATACTTTATTATTCTCCGGTCAACGCAAAGTTACTCAGATCCACTCCTATTGAGTATATTTTCGCATTGGTAAATGCGCTCTGTATATCCAAGAAGGAGGCCACAATATTCTGCTCTTTGCAGGTGTCCCTTCGATCTAAATTATTCACTAACCTCTCCTAATGAATGCATATTGTTTGTTTCTATAGTTGTCAGAGTAAAAATATCGACTATTTAGAATCTTTTCGTATTGCTAAATGCACTCTCTTTATCCAATAAATATGCTATAACTACTCTGCAACAAGTGTCTCCTCGATCCAACTTATCCAACGAAATCTTCACATGGATATTAACCATGTGCCATTTCATTTTCAGTAAAAACGATGTATGAATGATTAGTATATATTCCTTTTTGCCTTGCTTTTGTAATATGTACTGATTTCACTTCACCCCAATTATTACTAACATAAATCAGAATAAACGTACTACAATTTGTTTATTTCTGTACTGGGTTATATTGAATTATACAATAAACTGTTCTGCACACATCAATTCTCAAATACATTATGTACATATTTTATTTATTTTTATTACCAGTCATGCTAGATAAATTTTACAAATTGTTAAATTCTTCATATACTTCAAAGTCATCTTTAAAAGGTAATAGCTGGAAAGACAAATTCAAAAATTTCATAGATTCTTTTGTATTTTAAATATCATTCAATTTACAGAGAATTTATCATATACATACTTTAAAATCCTTTCACATATATGTATGTAGTTGTATAGAGCTAGAGACGAGGTTTTTACTTTACAGATGATACACATGTACGTAAAAAGAAAATTTACTGTCGTCATCATATTTTCTTCAAAAAGAAAAGCAAATAGTATTTGCTCTAAACATACAAACACTTGGTTTGAGAAATAAACGATTGATATAAATGTTGAAAAAAATTTCCACAATTTATTAGAATAAATAAAACATTTTGGTAATACAAAAGTATGTACGAGTAAACTTAACTAATCACAATGATAAACATTTATAATAAAGATTTTCAAAGTAAGAATCAGAAATGAATTGTGATGAGCAATGTGAAATGGAGTTATTAGTAGAGGAATAATAAAGTGAATATTTGAAGCAGAATTAGCAATAATGAATTTAAAGAAATTTATTGTAGAGCAGATGAAATTTGAGTTATTTTGCTGAGCAACGAATTTAGGAAAAAGTTAGAAAATATCTAATTTTTTATTTTTAGTTCTGTGCATTTTTTTTCCTAAAGTATATTAACTATATGTGCTGGAAGAATTTTCATTCAATTTCACTTATTTGTTTACTTTAAAATAACTTTGAAAATAATTTATCTAACAGTAATTAACTACCAACTGCTGTTAATTTTCCATGAATATTCAAATAAGTGTTTAGTATAAATTTAATTATCATAATAATTTATTAAATTATTAATTACATTTTTAAATCTGTCACAATAAGGTAAATGATGTGATTATATATTTACACTTATTCTGTCATACCTGTATAATTATTCAAATTTTCGAACAGGCAAAAAAGTAAATAATAAAAAAAAATAAAATGTCTCAGTTTTAGTATTTTTTGTTTTTTGTTTTTGCAAGTAAATATTTTGTAAAATGACAATATACACATGTAAATAATGCTGAGTGTTTAAAGTCTCCATTGCTATATTCGCCAGCAATTTAATAAGTATTTAGAACAAATAAGATAAAAAGAATTTCTTTAAATTTTTAGAATAAATTTTTATGTTGTTATAAATGTATGTAAAATTTTCTTTCTTGTTCCTTAACCTTATTCAATAAGTGCGCATTATGATATTTTAATTAAAAATGTTTGATAATTTTAACCAGAACTGGTGTTATGGTTTTACTGCTATTGACTGTTAATTAAATAAATAATCATAAAAAATTATATTAAAGAAACATGTGCAAATGTGTATTTTACAAATGAAAGAGCAGGCAAAACGTATATATAGCTAGCAGGGGTTTCAATAAGAAATGTGTATTTCTACAGGGAAATAACATCAACAACAGGAATACCATGAACTGCTATTTTACTTGTTGACATATTACAGTAGATGACTATAAAATTGGTGCAATAAATTAAATTTTGCTCAAAAACTTACTGTGACTAAAGTTGAAAAATGAAATCATGTGTGATTTGCGTTGTAGTCTGGAGGTGTGAATGGGGCTTGAAATGCACTACAGTAATTGGATCGATATGGATATCACTTAAATATGATTAAACAGGATGTTTATACATGTCGCACAGCCACCGAAACAATGAATTTAAATTTAACCATGGCTTAATTTCACGAAATTCAGCTGTTAGTTGACCAAATTCATTTAACTATAAAGTCAATATTCTTGATGTATTTACCAAAAAAAAATTCCGACATTTTGCCAAAATGTGATTAGAAACGATCTCTACCTATCTTACTACTACACATCGTCCTAGACATCATGTCGATATAATTTTTCATTCATAATTTTCAAAACTTACATTTTCCAATACAATAAAATGTTTAATGATTTTCATATAAAATCTTTGTTTTATTTTATGTCGATAAACAAAGTTCTCGTTTAAAAACACTTTATATATGTAATAATATGACAAAATATTTAATATCTTTATTCAAATTGTTGACTTGGGTGAAAAATATTTAATTACTTTAATTTGGTATAAGAGGAAATTGAAAAATGTTCGAGCATAATTTAAACTCAATTCAAAAAGCGTGTATATAGTAATTTGAAATGATTAATTTTGCAAGATGGATGGCCTGATATCATGAATGTTTAGGAAAAGAAAGTCATCACAGATTTTTGACCTTTAGGCTGTAGTGGCTCTATTTAGGGAGCAAAATGCACTTGCATTTATTTAATATATTTTTTTGAAAAGTAAGGTTTTAATATCTCTTAGTATTATTGTCGAACTTAGATCTTAAATCAAAACTAATGGCCCATAATAAAATGATAGTCACAAAATCCAGTGCGAAAATTTTTGCATTCTACAGCCGTGTAAAAGTTTTTATCGATGATTTCAAGAAAGAGTGTTGAAAAAAATTATAAGAATGACTTTTATTTTTGATTATGCGCAAACTATTAAATAAAACAAATAACGTTGTTTATTCTTACTGTCCAACTACTGATAATCTCAGGCAGAAGCTATACTGACAATCTTGTTTTAAGCTCTTTAGTAACACTGTACAACATTTTTCAGGTGATTGATTCGGGACTCAATTCTGATAATTGTTTATGAAATTAGCCCCAAAAAGAAGAACTTCTGCATCATTCGTTTGGTCATGTTGCATCAAAAAATGATTTTAAAACTAATTTGAAGTTAGTAAGTATCTAGAAACTAGTCCGAATAAGCTGAAATAAATTTAAAAAAATAATGAATTACAATTCCTTTAATCTGTTCATACAACATTTCGCTACATTAGCAACAGTTTCGCTACATAAGCAACAGTTTCGCAGTTATAAATAAATGTATGAATAAAAAACCTATTTTTTGCCTAATTTTTTTTTTTTTTTTTAATTTTCCAAAAATGTGGTTATTTGCAGCCAGCACCTCTACACATGTCGATGAATTCTACCTAGTTCTAAAAGGTACTATGACAGCCTATTAATGATGGACTATTCAAAAGACTCTAAAATTGAAATTATTAGATCCATCACTAATAAATTTGTTTTCATAAAAAAATACCTTAATATACAAAAATGATGAACATTAATCATTGGAAACCTCAAATATTTTGATTTACGTTATTCAGTACTTGAACGATTTTGTTTGCAAATGAAGACGTAATTATGGAATTATCATAACCTTTTAGTTGTTACTCCTTTGGCCTTTTTAAGTGCTGTATATTTTGTAAAATTTCATACTTAAATTTCAAAACCAATAATTACTTTCATAATTTTTTAATATGTAATTTAAAAATTATTACAAAAGACAAGAAAGCATGGTCGGTCAAACTTGGCCCTATATTAATCTACTCCAAGTAAATGAGCTTTATGTGGAAGTATTTTGCGAATATACCAATTAATTGTATTAAATTTTTATCTCGATATAAAAACTTTTAAAAGATTTATATATGTTGAAAAGTTTTTCGAAGGGGTCTTCTATCATAGCTTTGACTAATTATGCACCGACCGTTACAAAATTAGGTGTCGTGATTTCTATATATATGAAACTTATTTGTGTTTTATTTTATTTGATTAAAGTGCTTTTAGGAAGTGAGCCATATATGGGAGCTGTGGTATATTATCGATTGACCTACATAAAGTTTGTAGTTGTGATTAGATTTAAAATATAACTTATTTGTTACACACTTATGACATTTATGATAAAGTCCTATTTCGAGAGAACATTAGTATGGGGGCTAGAAGAAATAATTGACCGATATTTTGTGGTGTTTTGAAAAAGTTTTCCTTTTCTGACTCCATGCTTCATATCATTGTTAAATTAATTTGCGAAATTTGTTGAGTTAAGTAGCTTTTTTGTTAGTATCAGAGTAGAAATCATTGAAAATTTAATAAGAATATTCGCTTAAAAAATCCTGAGGTGGTTTTAAATTTTTTTTTTGTTTTTTTAACTATTAAATATTTTTATTTTTTACTAACATATTGAATAGTTGTGTTAATTTATTGAATACCATCCACAATTTTTTGCAAAATATCTAGAATTTCTCTTAAAAACCAACACTGACATTTATAATAAAATCACATTGCAAACGTTATGAGAAATAATTTAATTTGGTGTTAGCAAATATTATATAATGTAATTCACACAAAGTGTTAAATGTATAAAATAAAAATATTTGTTTTCAAAACCACATACATATGTCGAAATTCAAGCAGATTTATGCTTTTATGCAACACATAACTGGAACCTAAAACAAGTAAGAAAGTATAGTTGGTCAAGCCCGACCATATATAAAGTATATCAATAAAAAGTTATTCAGATATGGGCGCTATATGGGAGATACGACCTATTATGGACCGATCATCCAAAAATTTAGTGCCCTGACTTTCGTGAATATAAATATTAGTGTGTTAAACTTTATCTCGATATAAATACGTTTAAAAGATTTATGGAGGTTAAAGTGAATTACGAAGTGGGCTTTATATGGGAGCTCCGACTAATTATGGACCGATCTTCACAATGCTTGTAGACGTGATTTAGCTTCATTTATTACTTATTTGTGGTGAAATTGGTTTGCATACTTGCATAATTCAAAGATTTATGATTGGCAAACCCCAATTTCGGGAGGACATTTGTATTTGGGCCAGGTGAAATAATGGACCGATTTCAACCAGTTTCAATCACATTTATCCTTGGGCCAAAAAAATATTACGTACCTAATTTTATCGCAATATCTTCAAAATTGCGGCCTGTACTCTGCGCACAAGCTTTACATGGAAGCCAGCCAACCAGACGAACGGACGGACGGACAGATGGACGTCGTTAAATCGACTCAGAAAGTGATTCTGAGTCGATACGGTGGACCAATATTTCTGGGCGTTACAAACATCAGCACAAATCCAATATACCCTACCCACTATGGTGGTGTAGGGTACAAAAATAAAGTAGCACTATAATTTAGTGTGTCAAATAAAGTATTATATGTACTCGTACTCTTAGATCATATGATTAGTCAATTAATGAGTTATTGGTTTTTTGGTATTTGAAAAACAAGATTGTTGCCATCACTTGAGCTGATACATATTAAAACTCTAAATATTAAGTATTAAAATTAGGGTACATATACTCCTGGATAACTCCTGGATACATCTAGGACTTCTTAATGTGTTAAAAAAAGATTTCATATTGCAATCCCTTGAAAAAGTCGACAAACAATCGACGAAACGTCGGGAAAAATATTGTAATTAAAAAATTGGATTTTTATTTACATTAAACAAATTTAGGCATTCTAGCTTAAAAAATAACAATCTTAAATTCATCACTCTGGCCAAAGAAAAAACTACAACAATAGACCAAAGGAGTTTTTTTTTTGGTAATATTTAGTTTAAGTCATTTAAGTCTTTTAGACAATCATACATTTTATAAATTTGAACAATACAGCAGAGACATTAACCCTCTAATGCCAGTTTCTTAAATAAGGGCCAAAAAAGTTGGTAATATTTTTTTTATTGGTAATTTAGGGTATCTGATTTAAAAAAAAACATTTAGAAGTTTGTACAATCAATCGTTTACCTGATAGGTGAGAAAAAATAAATGCATGCCTTAAGGCATCCTTGGGCACTTAGTTAATAAAACATTTTCGGTTATAAGTGAGTATATTTTAAAGAATTTTATTTGAAAAAAATTACATTAATGAAAAGATACTTGAAAATATATATTATTTATGATTATGATATTCAAAAAAGCAATTTTTGTTATTCGAGCAGCATAAATGAATTTTGCATTTAGAACAAAAACATTGCGTCTGCGATTTTTTGCAATGCTTGCAGCATTTCTTGCCACCTTCCCTATTTAGCCACATAGGCTAATGACTTATGTTATCGAAGCGTATATCTGCAACTGGATGACTTGTTTTGCCTCCAAGTTTTATTGCATTTGGTTGGGGACTAGTGACCAAAGGACCATAGCTTGATCTTATACTTGGACGACCAACTTGTTTTTTTTTCTTGGTATGCAACTAGTCCAGACGCGATGGCTTCACGAATCTCTGGTAACTCAAACGTTTTTGGATTATAGTTTTCTGAAGTGTCTGTAAATTTAGCTTTTTGAATGCGTCTGTGTAAAAGATACGCATTTGTTGCTGCCATATCAACTAAATGATAAAACAATCGTGTCGCTGCATCCCTTGTTTTAACGCGAATATGGTACCGACCCATGAGACCATCCATTAAATCGACACCACCCATATGGCAGTTGTACTCACGAATTATTTGGGGGCAATCGATTTCAGTGTATTGTTTCAGTTTTCTATCGTATCGTGGAATTTTTAAAATATTATCGTTATAATTTTCTTTGATAAAACTCTTAGCTCCAACATATGTGGACAATAAGCGGACATTCTTATTGTCTTTCCATAAGACATTACTAACATCTACACCATACACGGATCCAACATATTCAGCTAAAAATCCTCTTTTCTGGTCTTTGATACTATTATCTGACGGTAATTTACAGTTATGAATTCGATTTGCACGGACTGTTCCCAAACTATGAACACCTTTAGCTCGCAAGTACACCAACAATGGAATTGTCGTATAAAAATTATCAAAATATATGATATGGTTAACGAAGTTTTCTACTGTTTGAGATAAACGGACGACAACATTAGCGCAGGCTCCAAGATCTGGGTGGCGAGGCAAAATAACATTATCTCCCGCACCGCTATAAATTTCGAATCGATACGCATATCCAAAAGAATCGCATAGTACAAATAGTTTGATTCCCCATTTATGAGGCTTATTTGGCATATATTGACCGGTTCATGCTATTCGCAATTGGTTGAAATGCATTTTTATCCCAATAGCTACGCAATTTTGGATACCGATAAATGGACATATATAATAATATTCCAATATAGCGGTGTATTTCCTCAACGTCTACCTTGAATATTGTGTTGACATTTTCCTGAATTGCAGCTCGATTAGTTTCTTGCACAATCATTTTTATTAGATCTGTATTAAAAAAAAGCTAAATATTTGCAATGGAGTTTGCAGTTCTAATATTTTAGTTGGAAGTGAAGCATCTCCTTGAAAAGCTATTTCATTTACATGCATTTGCATTGACTGTTGCCGCCATATAATTTTTGACCATTCTGCGGCATCTTTCCGTATAGACTCAACATCTAAGAAATAAAATGTATTTTTATTCTCAAGGAATCTATTTTATACATATGTATGATTATTACCAGAACCATTGAAGCCGCCAGATGAAGGGACAAATGTGGGTCCAGAAGTCTCAATTGCTGGCAAAGGAGACCTAGGCCTTTTTATTGGCTTACTTAATCCCGTGGCCTGAGTAGAATGGGAATTGCTTATTGTATTGAGTGCCGCATTTTCCGATTCGGCAAAACCTAATTGAAGTTCTTCAACATGGCTGGATTCGATACTCCAATCTGCATCTGATTCTACTTCGTCAAACAATTTCTCTAACTCTTCATCAGTCAAATCAGACAATTTAAAACGTTTGTTCATTGGCCCAGACATTTTTTAAACTTTAATGTAAAAAAATGCAAAAAAACGAATATAATTTTGTAAAAAAAAAAAATAAACTGCGACAGCCAAATATGTCGTGCAACGCCCAAGAGTGCCTCAAGGCACTCATAAAGAAATCAGTGCCCTAAAACATAACTTACCCTTTTTCACACCAATAACGTCACTAGTTCATACAATATGAGTACAATTTTTAAGAAAAAACATATGGTTACGATCGTGAAACTTCTAAACACTTATATCAACGTTTTATGAAACAATATTGCTTCCCGCTATTTTTTCCGTCAAAAAATTGCTTGGCTAATAAAAAGTGCATTGAAAAATACAGAATGAGCTTTTAAGAGCTTTCAAAGCTTTTACAAATATTTAAATACATTTGTAAGCAACTGATAAAAAAACTTTTTAAATAAAAAAAATTATTATGTTTGAATTTATAGTAATTTTTGTTATGAGTGCCTTGAGGCAGGCTTAAGCATTAGAGGGTTAAGTATAAGATGGTTCAATTTTATCGGTTACCTGAACGGGGCAGGCTTCATATAGCACTCTTTAATGACTAGCATCTGGCTTTGATCTAGTCCTAACTGATGGATAGTGTGGTCCTTTTCAAAGCAAATCAACAGTTTCTATTGAGTGCTTGCACGTAGCAGGCAATCACGTAAACCAATCAACGTCAATTTGAAGTTTTTCTAAAGTTTTAAGTTCTACAAGCTACATACGTACCACTTTTTATGAACAAAAACAGATAAAAAAAGCTAGATTAAGTTTATATTAATAACTTCTACACTGCTTTGACAGCAGCAGCTGCTCATTAAATAGCTATCTTTGAAACACAAAATATAACATTATAGTTTGTGATATAACATTTGCAATACGAAAATCTAAACAAAATCTGAAATTACTGCATTTATTTAAAAATATGCTTCTAAATTTTTTATCAGTTTCTTAGAAAACTGTTTCGTAATTTATCGCAAACATTTTGCATGTTTACTAAAATTCGCAGAAATATCATAAAATCGTATCCAATTTCCATGCATGACAAACTTCAAAGCAAAGTTTTTTATATATCTAAATGCTTTGCAAAAACTTATGCAGAAATAAAGTTTTTTTTGTGTATAAAATGTTAGTAAATATTACACAAAAACTACTTTAGGAAATATACAGTGGAAAGCAAAACTGATATATTAATACAGATATATTATCATATTATTTATACTTATATGCATTTTTTTCATTATAATTGAACGTTTTTCTAAATTATAAAGCAAGAAAACTCACACAAATTACTTCAAAAAAATAAAATAAAAAAACAAAAAATTCACTATTCCGACACTTTTTCACAGTACAAGAAATAAACATTATCACAATATTGCTTTTAAAAAATGTAACAGTATTTGACCCGTTGGTTTTTTGTTTGTTGGGATGTCGTTACCAAGCTTTTATTGCTCTTATTGTTGCATTATAGTTTGACCTTGGAATTGATTAATTTGATTTTTCAATTAAAAATTAAAAGATCTTCAAAAATGAGAAAAACGCCAACTGATATTGAAAACAATTTATTTATTTATTTAACAACCTCGGATATCACATACAAAAAGATATAAATCTTTTTAACTAAAATCTTTCTGAATAATAACTAAACATTTTGATTTTTTTGGATTTAAGTAAAGTCTATTTGACGATGCCCATACAAATATTTTATTTAGATCCTCATTAAGCTTTTCAGTGCATTCACGAATTAATCCCTTCTCACAGCTAATATAAATTTGGACATCATCCGCATAACTTTGGATGTCGCAGTGTGAAAGTTGACTGGGTAAGTCCTTAATGTATAATGTGAAGAGTAGTGGGCCAAGAATAGATCCCTTAAAGACATGTAATGCAGTGGAAATTGTATTACCCAAGAATACAGATTGCAAACGATTAGCAAGATATAAAGCTAGCAGCGAGACATCAATTGAAGTAAAGCTGAATTTATTAGAGAGTTTAGTGCACATAATTCCATGATTAACAGAATCAAATGCTTTAATGGAATCTAATAGTACCAGAAACGTAACAAATCCATTATCAAGATTGTGTCTGATATCTTTAGATACATTAATGAGCGCTGTGATGCAGCTATGCTTTGACCTAAAGCCTGATTTGGTTTTTAGCTAGAAGATGGTAATTAGTTAAATATTGGCTCATTTGCTCATATACCAGCCGTTCAAATACTTTGGATAAGTATGGTAGTATTGCAATAGGGCGAAATTCAATTCCAGTTTTCTGTACTGGAATGACCTTAGCATGTTTCCAACGATTTGGAAAGTGACTGGTGGTAATAATGGTGTTAAAAATATGGGTGATGTAACCTAATAATTTAGGAAGAAGAAGTTTTATGAATTTCTGGTGTATCTGGTCAAGGATAAACATTGAACCTCAAGGATAAACAACTTGATAATACATCAACAGACAAGACACGTGAAAATTACAAGATACATATGTAGCAAAATAATTATTCATGCCATAAAATTGCTGAAAAATTAAATTTAAGTCAATCAACGTTAAATTATATAAAAAAATGGCGAAATGTAGCTTGATATAATAACCAAGGGGGTCGACCAAGACTGCTTTCTGATGGTGATGCCGGCAGATTGATAAGGACCCCGAAAAATGCTGCAAAAGTAAAATGCTGGACGGTTAGACGCGCATAAAATAGTATTGGTTCAGTAGCCAATACTTTCCTATAGAAATGTGAAAAAGGCTTTCATTTCTGTAAAACCCACAAAAATTGGACAGGCGATGACTGGAAACGGGTTATTTGGAGCGACAAAACGAAAGTCAATCGATATCAGTTTGATGGAAAAGAATACAATTAGCATAGGCCGCATGAGTGCATGCAAATGCAAAACATCCGGACAGTTTTGCTTCCCACTGTATATGTGTGTAGTTAGTTACAGAAAATTTGGAACAAATTTATGCTTGACATATGTAAATACTTAATACGGAACATATGAGTGAAAATTTGTGCATAAGAAAAAAAGAGAGCTATTGAAACTGAACTGAGATGTCTATAGTGTTGTTCACTTAAAATCCGGGTGCTTGCATGTTTAATAATTTTCGCATTTATATAGCGATTAAATATATTTTACAAAATGTTTCTTGAAAAAAAAACAAAAATTAATTTCTTTGATATTTCTTTAATTTCGGCTCGAGTTCATTAAATTATTTTTACTGAAGGTAGGAATTGTTACATGAAAATTCTTAATAAAATTTATTGATAATTTTTCTTGGCTTGGGATTCAAACCTGGGTTGTTGGTTGAATTTACATATGTTTCGAGAAACACCACTTTCTCTCATCAGAATTCTTTGCGTTCTAACTACTGCGGCGCCCTCTAGCCAACAGTCAAACCTTAATTTCTTCTTTTGAAAATCCGTGTTATTGTTTCTATTCAATACACTAACTGTTTCAAAACTTTTCACTTCAACTAAGCTGCATACTTGTGCCAAATCGCTAATATTTTTTTTATTTTCAAGAACTGCAGCAGAAGACCGTTTTAACTGTCCTTTGACAATTGTCCAATCTTGTTCAATTCGCTAATACGTCGGCCTGAGTATTCAAAAGCTGCCAATAATGACTAAAATCTAAATTTGTCCAAAACTTTACTGAATAGTGGTGACGTCTAATAAGAGGCAGCAAATGTTTCTGTTGTTATATAATTATCTGAAGTTAGTTTGCTTTCACAATCTTCAATTCTGACTTGTCAAGGCAAGCATTTTTAGATGAGAAGGAGAAAGAGAATAACAGAGGTACAAACTTAATAGTACCAATCAATTTTCTTATTTCCTTTTGCATGTTGATTTGCATAAAAACGTACGGAAATTATCATTATTGTATTAGAAAGAATCAGGTTTGACTATTATAAATTAATAATGATATCGAACAGTTATCTACAACGGCCTCACAAACAAATGGAAAAATGAATATTTTGATTATTGATGTTATAATCGATTTGATTCACTTTGTACAAACTCTATCCTTAACATATTCTCATGGTGTTTAGTCGCATGATAAGTAGACTAATTAGCAGCTGAATTTTGTTAAATTAGCGAGCATAAAATTTGGTTTGCAATAAGTTTCTTTTGTTGGCTGTGTTTCCTGTTTGACTACATTGATATCCCTATTATTAATGATAGGACAAAATTTAGTTGTTAACATCTCTTGATAGCGTGATTCATTCACCGTAGACCTGAGTTTCTAGCCGAAATTTAGCTCAATGGCAAAAATGGCTCAGTGATGCCACTGGACTATATAGCTGCTCAGTGAAACTGCAATTCCAGCCTAAATGTAGAATAAAATAGCCTATCACATCTTTAGAATAATTAACTGTCTACACAATTGCATGTTCGACATGCAAAGGTTTTAGGATAACTGTTCTAGGATTTTAATAAGACTCTATGCTGCAATTTTTATATTCATTTCTTAATATCGGTCTTAGAAGTGACCGAGGATATTTTCTAGAGAAATTGTAATTCACTGAGAGCTTTTAGTATTGATAGAAACTCAAGTTCTATCAAAACTTTAATATTAAAAAAATTACCTGTTGATAAAAAAAACCACGTTTTTGCACTATATACTTTTTACAAAATTATGATATACATACTATGTCCTCAAAATAAATTGGAATCAAATTGTGTAAAGAGGACAAATGGTCATAATCGGTTTAGTAGAACCAGAGTTATGGACCAACATTTAAGACAACCCCGATATTTGCCGAAAATAGTTTGTTAGTTTCCTTAATTAAATATTTGTTTTTTAAATCAATTTTTATATTAAAAGTGTCAGTATAACTTTACGAAAATATGTTAAATAAAAAAATTAAATTTAATATATAAAACATTTAAATACTAAATTTTATTTTATCACCTGGTTTTAATTGTAATTAAAATTTTAAATCCAATTAATGTAATGGACGATTATTGTTAAAAAAAAAATCTGTTATTTTAAATATACATAATTTATGTTGTAACACATAAATATTTTGTATTATTTTTTCGTTTTCACTCAAATTAAAATTTTGCTTCAATTCGATGTTTTTTTTTTGAAAATTTCGTTTTGAATTTTAACAGTAAGACTTTGTGTGTTGTATTTCACCTCTCATTGTTGTATTTACTTTCAAGAATCAAGTTAGCCACATTGAACACAGCAAATTTGTTTCTGACATATGGCAATGCATAATAACGCATCTCAACGCCTATAAACGCCATTAAAAATTCCGAATACTCACGAAAAGTAAAGCATGGTTTTTCGTAACCAACGGTGTTAACATTCTTTTGATTTTTATACCTCAAGGTGAACACATCGATCAGTAAAGATATATATAATATCCTTTGTAAAGGACACACTTAAATTTTTAAACAAATTTAATTTTAAAGTTTCATAAAGGTATATATAACAAACTTAAGGATTTCTAGGTAATTAATTAACATATCATAATTTTTCTAATAGACAACGAGAGGGAAATTAGCTTATTGCTAAATCTCAAGGTTCGACATAACCTGGATTCTTCATAATCCTTGAGGTTATTGGAAGACAGCTTGTTAAATTGTGGAAAAATACTATAAAAAGTCTCGAACACACAAGCTAATTTCCATCCAAAAGGCACGGGGGTGTTTAGTTAGCCACCACTGTATTCACTTTTGAGTGCATTTAATAAAACCTAAAAACCATTCTCACAAGAATTGTGTTTACCGCTGATCATCATTATTCTAAATCTACCGACAAGACAACACCTAAAGTCAAGTTCTTCGTTATTGTGTATCAGCCAAAAATAAAAAAAAAATACAAACAAGCAAATATTAAGAAGTCTCAGCAGAGCTCTAAAACACCTACCAGCTTCCAAAACAGTGCTGCAGAATTCGTCTAGCAAAACCTCCAAAAGATATCTAATTTCTTTATAAGACAATTACCTAGATTTGAGTCTTAAAATTATTCATCTTTTCCGTAAGATTGTGCTTGGTTAAGTTTTTTTTTAGGCCCTATATTCTTTCTAGAATCAAAAGGTGCAAACCATTTAAATTATTTTAAAAAATAAATTACTTTTATTTCTTAACAAGTTGTATAAGTGTATTTAAATCCTCTAACTTAAATCTAATTTAAATATATTTATATAGTAAGTTAATAACCAAAAGTTTAACAGATTTAAGGGTAAAAAGAAATTTAACTTATTGCACATAAATTATCTAAGTTGAATTATTTATTAATTAAGTTCTTTTTTTATATAATATAATTAATGGCATGCAAACCAAATAAGATATTTGTAACAACAAACGAAACATCCAACAAAAGCAGTCTGACGAGGCCTCATCATTCAGCGTTTCCAGAATTAAGTTGGTGAGTCTTTTTCTTTGTTTTAAATATCTTAATAATAAAAACTATTTGTTTCGCATTCATTATTAATAAATTTAATAACAAAATCAGAATTTCTCTAATTTTAAAAAAAAAAAAAAAACAATAATCAAATCTTTGAGATTTGCTTTTACATATTCCTTGATTTGCTAGGGAGTACTGTGTCAGTAGCAAAGAAAGAAAAAAAAAACCCGAACAAGTAATAAAATACAATGTTTGGTTTCTCACGTTTTTTTATTGACTCACAAGTAGTTCATAAATTGATATGTAAAAGCAAAACGCATCAAAATCGAAAATCAGAAAACAATAAACAAATAAACAAAAAAAAAAAAAAAAAAAAAAATGTTAAGCAATGATCATTTAACATTGTAAATGATCATTACAAGATCCACATTGCATTCTCTGATTTGATTATTGTATGTTACTACAGTATGGTCACAAAAATATAGAAACTTAAGATAACAAATTATTTCCTTAGCAAATTTTATAAGTATAATTATATATATTTAATTACTAGGCATTATTTTCTTTAAAATTTGAATTTACTATCGTTGGTTTTGTTTGCTTAAATATTAGAATAATGTTTTTTTTTCTGTTGATATTTTAAACCCAATTTATATTTAAAATTTGTTGAAATTTTTTTTTCTTTACATACATACATACCTACATAATGGTTTTCATAAATTTTGTTGAATAAATTTGTAAGTGAATTATGAATTTCTAAATTATTTTTAATGTTTTCGCGATGAGATGAAAAAGTAAGTGTGGAATTAAGTAGGGATCTTAGTGTCATATCCGCCAAGAAGATCATTGGATGGGAGGGTTTAGAGGCGATTATCCCAAACAACATCATGGGATGATAATAAAAGAGTTTTTCAATTCGTAAGTTCAGTCAGGGAGTCTATAATAAATTATTTATGTATAATGATTCCTATATGAGAGAAAATTTTAACATGAACAAGAATCCACCCTCCGACTGACCGCTAGTGGCAATTAATGGCTCCCGTCGTTCATTAAAATTTTAATTCCAAATAGATAACCCCATATAGCGTTGAACATGATCTGTTTCAATTGTACATTACATAAATTGGCGCCCAACGTGGGGCTCAAAAGAATTTAGACAATTTCTATAACAAACTTTTATAATATGTGTTCATTGTGAATCATATTTATAACACCAATGTTTAATCTAAATCTTCTGCTCCAAAAGTTTTTCATTTAAATTACAAATATTTTGAAAGTCTGAAAATATAAGTCTTCTAAGTCTTCTGTTTGTAAATATTTCTTAGCACTTTTTAGGATTTTTCGACTATTTGGCTTATGCAGACCGAATAGTTGACCACTGAGTCAACTAAGGATTCTTTTGCTTAAGTAAACGCAGATTACTTTTATTTTTTTCTTTCAGTAGATTTTATACGATCGTATACTTAAAAGTATTAGTTTTATAAAATACTAGTATCCTAATATTATTTGGTTTTACATGAAATTTATTGAATAAAATTTCCTGTCCGATACTATTAGTTTATTTTGACGTACAATAAAATGTATACTGGATTCTAAACTATATTTTTCATTATGCGGCTCTTATAAAATTTCCATAGTCCCATTTGTTTAAACATAATTACACTTTACGAATGAAAACTCTATATTACACACTTACTATCTCTCAAAAGCGAAAACTGTATTAAAACATATGATATTTTTTTATACTAGTACATAATAAAATTTAAAAACATAGTCATAACTTTATTATTTAATAAAATAGGAAATTTTGTCCGAAAAATTTTTACTTTTAGTCTGTCTGATATAACGTTTTGGTAATACGATTTTTATCTTTATACACTTTTTTTATTAAACTACATTTCTGTACTCGAATAGAAAAAAAATGTCGTTATTGTATACGCCACAAAAGGCACAGGAACCAGCTCAATGTTCTGCAGCTGAACCCGCAGCTATTGACAACTCATGCATAATTTGTAAAGAAACCATAGTAGATAATCAAGAAATTTTAATTATTACTACCTGTAGGCACGAGTTCCACAGAGCCTGTATAGAACATGCACTTTCTCAATCAGCTGAATGTCCTCAGTGTAAATGTGCTTGTGATTTAGTAGACTTAATTGTCAAAAGATCTGATAACACACTTCCAAAAAATAGCCCTAAGCAAAAAATCAGTAATACAAACCGTGGTAAACCTAGAGGAGCAATGGCAAAAAAACATTATACTAGGAATTATACGAAAAGTCTTGGTCAGGAATTTTCTCAGCAGTTTTCTTTTGAACCCAATGGTTCGCAAGTAGTCATACAAACAGATGAAAGAATTCATAGTCCACAAATGGATACTCGTTTTGTTGAACAATTTCCTCAGACTAGTAACAGTCAAAATTATTCAAATGAGATAGATTATTCGCAGATTAATCAAATGATAGAGAACACAGTTACTCGTCTATTAACAAATCTCAATATTGTTCCAAATTCCATCAACCAAAACCAAAATATTCAAGCTAATGTTAGACAAACGCAACGACAACCACCGCCTGTTTCTTCCAATAATCAGTTTTTACAACCGCCACAATATCATACTTCTGAACCTTTACGCCAAAATTTGTCAGGAAATCATTTTATTGACCCCAATTACAGTTTAAAAACGGATAAAATTACGGCAATAATACAAAACTGGAACATTAAGTTTGATGGTTCAACTAATGGCCTTACTGTGGAGGAGTTTTTATATAGAGTTAGGTCTCTAACCACAGAAAACTTCAGTGGAGATTTTAACATAATTTGTAAACATTTGCCCATGCTTTTGACCGGCAAAGCGCGTGACTGGTACTGGAGGTACCATAAACAAGTGGATAGGATTGAGTGGACCGAATTTTGTGCTGCATTGAGGTATCAATATAAAAATTTCAAGTCTAACTTTGACGTACGCGAAGAGGTTAGAAATCGAAAAATGAGGTCCGGTGAAACATTTGAAGTCTTTTACGATAACATATGTTCAATGCTTGACAGGTTAGAAACTCCTATGCCCGAAACTGAGCTGGTAGAATTACTTACAAGGAATTTACGACCGGACATTAGGCATGAATTATTATATGTCCCCATATATTCTCTGGCCCACCTACGAAAATTGGTACAAATGAGGGAAAACCTGTTAGACGACGACTATTTTAGACGTCATGCAACAACAAAACAAGCTACACTGCCTATGTCAAGACGTGCTGTAGCTGAAGTAAAGTTTTTAGAGGATAGACCAGAAGATATCACCAATTCTTTTGAACTTTCAGTTGACGCAATTCGTCAGGGACCAAATGTAGTAAAATGCTGGAATTGCGACGAACCAGGTCATTATTGGGATGATTGTGTCAAAGATCGAATTGTTTTCTGCTATGGATGTGGAACTAAAAACGTCTATAAACCTCAATGTCATCGTTGTTCAGCTAAAAAAATAACCCTTTCAAAAAACTGACTGATACAAATAAAAACTCTTCTCAAATTTTTTCAAATGCACCGACTATATCAAATTCCAACCTGAACGTTCAAATTTTAGATCAATATAACAATGAAGATTTATCAATTACTCGAATAATATATCCTAATAAGCCGTACCACGAAAGATTAAGAAATTATATTGCTGTTCGTAACAGAATTTTTAATACTGATTCGTTGTCCGTTTGTCCTCTGAAAAAAAAAAAAAACTAAACGATCCACAATTCGTCTGAGACATTATTTTAAATCTCGCAAATTAATATCTAAGTTTGTAATATCAGCCATTATTAATAATGAAAAAGATAAGCGATATTATGCCAAAATAAAATTTTTAGAATTCAACGAGTATGGTCTCCTTGACACGGGGGCTAACATATCGTGCATTGGCTCAGATTTGGCCACTTATAATTTTGCTAATTGTCCTAATTTCCATCCCTTCAAATCTTTCGTGAAAACTGCTGATGGCACAATTCTAAAAACCATTGGTATGCTAGAAGCAAAGGTTTCTTTTAGAGATCAAGTTGAAAAAGTTAAACAGAGGGCAAGGTTATCGGAACTTATCACGCAAAAGACATTCGACCTTGATAATCGTTTTCCGTCTAATTTTGTCGTATATATACTAAAATTATCTGGTTTGTAATGGACGATTATTGTTAAAAAAAAAATCTGTTATTTTAAATATACATAATTTATGTTGTAACACATAAATATTTTGTATTATTTTTTCGTTTTCACTCAAATTAAAATTTTGCTTCAATTCGATGTTTTTTTTTTGAAAATTTCGTTTTGAATTTTAACAGTAAGACTTTGTGTGTTGTATTTCACCTCTCATTGTTGTATTTACTTTCAAGAATCAAGTTAGCCACATTGAACACAGCAAATTTGTTTCTGACATATGGCAATGCATAATAACGCATCTCAACGCCTATAAACGCCATTAAAAATTCCGAATACTCACGAAAAGTAAAGCATGGTTTTTCGTAACCAACGGTGTTAACATTCTTTTGATTTTTATACCTCAAGGTGAACACATCGATCAGTAAAGATATATATAATATCCTTTGTAAAGGACACACTTAAATTTTTAAACAAATTTAATTTTAAAGTTTCATAAAGGTATATATAACAAACTTAAGGATTTCTAGGTAATTAATTAACATATCATAATTTTTCTAATAGACAACGAGAGGGAAATTAGCTTATTGCTAAATCTCAAGGTTCGACATAACCTGGATTCTTCATAATCCTTGAGGTTATTGGAAGACAGCTTGTTAAATTGTGGAAAAATACTATAAAAAGTCTCGAACACACAAGCTAATTTCCATCCAAAAGGCACGGGGGTGTTTAGTTAGCCACCACTGTATTCACTTTTGAGTGCATTTAATAAAACCTAAAAACCATTCTCACAAGAATTGTGTTTACCGCTGATCATCATTATTCTAAATCTACCGACAAGACAACACCTAAAGTCAAGTTCTTCGTTATTGTGTATCAGCCAAAAATAAAAAAAAAATACAAACAAGCAAATATTAAGAAGTCTCAGCAGAGCTCTAAAACACCTACCAGCTTCCAAAACAGTGCTGCAGAATTCGTCTAGCAAAACCTCCAAAAGATATCTAATTTATTTATAAGACAATTACCTAGATTTGAGTCTTAAAATTATTCATCTTTTCCGTAAGATTGTGCTTGGTTAAGTTTTTTTTTAGGCCCTATATTCTTTCTAGAATCAAAAGGTGCAAACCATTTAAATTATTTTAAAAAATAAATTACTTTTATTTCTTAACAAGTTGTATAAGTGTATTTAAATCCTCTAACTTAAATCTAATTTAAATATATTTATATAGTAAGTTAATAACCAAAAGTTTAACAGATTTAAGGGTAAAAAGAAATTTAACTTATTGCACATAAATTATCTAAGTTGAATTATTTATTAATTAAGTTCTTTTTTTATATAATATAATTAATGGCATGCAAACCAAATAAGATATTTGTAACAACAAACGAAACATCCAACAAAAGCAGTCTGACGAGTCCTCATCATTCAGCGTTTCCAGAATTAAGTTGGTGAGTCTTTTTCTTTGTTTTAAATATCTTAATAATAAAAACTATTTGTTTCGCATTCATTATTAATAAATTTAATAACAAAATCAGAATTTCTCTAATTTTAAAAAAAAAAAAAAAACAATAATCAAATCTTTGAGATTTGCTTTTACATATTCCTTGATTTGCTAGGGAGTACTGTGTCAGTAGCAAAGAAAGAAAAAAAAACCCGAACAAGTAATAAAATACAATGTTTGGTTTCTCACGTTTTTTTATTGACTCACAAGTAGTTCATAAATTGATATGTAAAAGCAAAACGCATCAAAATCGAAAATCAGAAAACAATAAACAAATAAACAAAAAAAAAAAAAAAAAAAAAAAATGTTAAGCAATGATCATTTAACATTGTAAATGATCATTACAAGATCCACATTGCATTCTCTGATTTGATTATTGTATGTTACTACAGTATGGTCACAAAAATATAGAAACTTAAGATAACAAATTATTTCCTTAGCAAATTTTATAAGTATAATTATATATATTTAATTACTAGGCATTATTTTCTTTAAAATTTGAATTTACTATCGTTGGTTTTGTTTGCTTAAATATTAGAATAATGTTTTTTTTTCTGTTGATATTTTAAACCCAATTTATATTTAAAATTTGTTGAAATTTTTTTTTCTTTACATACATACCTACATAATGGTTTTCATAAATTTTGTTGAATAAATTTGTAAGTGAATTATGAATTTCTAAATTATTTTTAATGTTTTCGCGATGAGATGAAAAAGTAAGTGTGGAATTAAATAGGGATCTTAGTGTCATATCCGCCAAGAAGATCATTGGATGGGAGGGTTTAGAGGCGATTATCCCAAACAACATCATGGGATGATAATAAAAGAGTTTTTCAATTCGTAAGTTCAGTCAGGGAGTCTATAATAAATTATTTATGTATAATGATTCCTATATGAGAGAAAATTTTAACATGAACAAGAATCCACCCTCCGACTGACCGCTAGTGGCAATTAATGGCTCCCGTCGTTCATTAAAATTTTAATTCCAAATAGATAACCCCATATAGCGTTGAACATGATCTGTTTCAATTGTACATTACATTAACTAGTTTCCATAAAATCTTTATGCTAGGAACACAAATGGGACGAGCAACAAATTTTTTGGTTGCAAATATTCGTCTCTAAATCTACAACACATTTGTGTATATAAGATTATAAAGACGTCTGCTAGAATCGTTATAGGCGGCGAACTCTGAAATAGGGTCCATTGCTATACTTACGCCGGCGACCAACGAACAAACTTTACGGGCTGACCATATTTCGTTTCAGCTTTTAGTGTTATTATTTTTTACTTTATTTAAAATAAATACACAAAATTGTTAACTATAAATATTTTTTACCTGTGTTTTTGTTAATGTTTATTTTTTATATGTGACCCGGCCTATGAAAAGGTGGCTTATGATTAAAAAATATGTTTCCACTTTTTTTTTGTTTCGATAGTTTTTGAGACGCTCTTTCAAGTGGTGAAAACTGGAAAATCTTATCTTTAACAGCTGTGTCTCGCAATTTCTTTTTTGAATCATAAGCCACCTTTTCATAGGCCAGGTCACACTATCTATTGGAAACAAAAACATTAAATTATTAAAAATTATTTGAGCACTGCGATAAAATGGATATAGCTATGTAAGTGAAATTATAATTGAAATGTTTAAAAAATGAATGCTTATATAATTAAATGAGATACAATTGGCGAGATGCTACATTTATCCAGTAAGAATAAATTGAAAAACTTTTACATAGATACATACATACAGAGCTGTCAATTATAACAGCAGTATTTTCTCGTCGTTATTGTACTATTGTCAGCAACTATTGTTCGTGTTGGGCGAAATTCGTCGTTCGTCCCAGTTGTGTTCCTAGCATTACTTGTGTGGTATAGCGCTAAATTTATTACATATTAAATGTTTCGTGTGGACTTTCTTATGCTGCTACAAATTGATTAACTTAGTGACCGAGAAATATAAAAAATTTATTTGTACAACCCACTTTTGTTGAGCCAACAATTTTCCCAAAAACTCCATAATTTTGCGTGGTAAGCAATAATAATAAACACATTAATAAACCATTAAATTGCTCCCATAGGATCAATAAGAAAGTTACGCAGAACTTTCCCATAACAGTGATTTATGGTAGTTTCACATATACAGAAACCGGAAGCTGTAGCACGCATGAAAACAAGTTTACTTACTTGTACATATGTTTATAAGTTTTGTATAAACAAAAAAAGGTTAAGAAATTTTGATTTAAAAAAATCGTTTGTAAAGTAAAAGTCAATTAGTCAATGGTTGTTTACGCCCTCTTGAAAAATAATTATGGGTTTTGCCTCAATAAATAACAAAATTGTCAAATAAGTTATGCAAAACTAATGAATTTATTAAGATTCGTATGAAAAGTTAGCATAAGTTTTTCATTGCAAATGTTATTAACTTGAATGTTAGAATATTGTTTAATGTATATACTTCTAGATGAAATCAATGTTACACAACAAAGCGTACATTAAAAACCTATTAAATATGTATAGTTAAATATTCAAGAACTTAAAGAAATAGCGATTTCTTATATTAAAATAACAATCTGATAGCCATTATTGAGGGTAATTTTATAAGACTTAAATTATGTAATATTTTCATTCCACTAATAATTGATGTGTGTCAGCCGTTTATTTTAATTTTGATAAATAAATACTAAAATATTGTCATTTAAAAAAAAAAATTAATCAATCAAAGAACTCAAAAACAAACACAACCTTAAAGTACGTACGTGACAACATGATTTGGTGAAAAAATCTAAAAATATCAAATAACACACAAAAAAGTATGTTAGTACGTGCAAAATTTCAAGTGTTTAGTTGTGGTGAAATAATGAAAATATTGCTTGTTTGTTATTATTTGCACAGCGGAATTTTTTTTCTCTCATAAAACAGAAAAAAAACAAACAATAAATAGTAAAATAAACATTATGAAATGTTAGTAAAAAATCAATATCTTTTATTTGCTTAAACAATATTATTAATTCAATTGATTGCTGCGTATGAGTAATACAGAAAATACTCATACGTATGAATATGTATGAGTAAACATAGAATAATTAATATGAACTCTTCATTGTTTTATTAAGCAAAATATTGCTAAAAATTAATATTACTTTACTATTAGCAAACAATAGAGGTTTAATTGAACAAGTCTCCGGCATCTAATAAATTAATATATATACTGTTAGGGAATTGAATTAAGAGAAATAAATTAATGTAAATAAGTGGTTATATTTATTATGTCAGAAGGAACTACACAACTGAAAATAAATATGCATACACACACATACATATGTATATGGTGAATTTCACGTCAAGTGACCCAATTTTAAAAATCGATATATTCCGATTAAAATTTAAATTTGCCAAATTTTCAGCTCTATCAGTCAAGAACTGCCGGAGTTAGAGAGGGTCAAAGTTGGACATTTTGGTCTATTTTGGTCATACAGGGGTTTTTTTTAAATGAGTGTAACTTTTCACTTATTGGTCCTAGCAAAAATTTTCCAACGGTCTTTAGATAGCTATTTCTTCAATCATTCCCAAAATATTTTTTTTAATTTTTTAAAAATATTTTTTTTAATTTAAAAAAAAAAAAATTAATTTTTTTTCTCAAAAGAAAGCTTATACAATTTACTTTAAGGCCTTTATAATCGCTTAATGGGATGCGAGTGGGATATCTATCAAAAAATTGTTTTTTAACTTAAGAACTTGCTACTATAATGTAAATTTTATTGCTGATCGGATCAATGATTTAGAAATGTCAGAGTTTTATCCACATATTTTGATTCTGCCCCATAGTGCATACATACCTATACATTTTGTATACAGTATCTGAAAAACCGTTAAAATTTGTAAAAGGGAGCAATATTTGTGGAGCTTCTGAAGAGTAAATATATGCATTTTTTTAAAAGTAGTACTGATAAAAAGCTTATCATTTAAGAATTAATAATTTAGTACCATATAACATAATGTGCAATTGCAGAGTTGTGATATAAAGCTTTCTTCTACCTTCACCACCTTTACTTCTTCAATCTATCTATATATCCCCTTTCCAAAGAAAGTAACGCAATCTATATATATAAAAATGGTGTAAAAAATGTATAGTAATTCATCAAATGAGAACGGCTGGGCCGATTTCTATAAAATTTTTTGTCAGTTGTTCGTATTTTTGAGGAGAAGGTTCTTACGGAAGAAAATTTTGGAAAATCCCTCCGGAAAAGTCGGAAAATTGGAAAATCGAGTTTTTGACTTAATGACTTTCCAACTAAAAAAATAGAAATTTCTTAGTGTAAATCATGAAAAATGCGAAATGCGAAACGCGGAAAATTGGAAAATCTCTTCGCAAAAGTCGGAAAATGGGAAAAATTGGAAAATTGAATTTTTTGTACGAAATTTTGTGTGAAATTATTCCTGTTGTATTAAATTATTACTCTAAAGTTTGTCTGAAGGCCTAAAATTGGGGCGAGGCAAAGTTCGCCGGGTCCGCTAGTTATATATAGGCATATTAATTATTACTTCTCTTTTTTTCAAAAAAAAAAAAAAACATTAAATATTAAAATAAAAGACTGGAAATGCTTCAGAAACTATCGCTTCTTACATAACCTTAAACATACATGAAGCAAAGAGGAAGTTGCACGAATCTGTCACCTCAATTCTATAGTACAGATGCACTTCTTAGCAGAAGCAGCGGTACTAGCAGATAATCAAGAATCCCCAACTTAATCGCGATGAAAGCCGGTCATATTTGTTAAGAATTTTTATTACTTATTGAATCTGCCTTATCTCCTTAGGCCTAACAATAAGTATTCAAACCTTAACACTAAAATAAATCTAATTACTCTCTAAGAGAGCATTAATATTCTTATTGGCTCGACTCCGTCTGGCTCTGAGCCAGAATTCTAGCCAGCGGATACGGGTGGGTTTGTAGCTTTTTGATCCTTCTAAATTCGTCCTTTACCAATGGTGCTTCTAGATCTCTGTGGATATTTCCATTTCTTCTGTACCATGGTGCGCCTGTCATGTACCATGGTGCGCCTGTCATGGTCCTAAGAATTCTTGTTTGGGCCCTCTGTATAAATTCAATACTGGTATTACTAGCACTTCCCCACAATTGGATGGCATATGTCCAAATTGGGTTTAAAATGGTTTTGTACAGATTGACTTTATAGTTCAGGCTTAGCTTAGATTGGCCACTGATTAACTAGTGAAGGCTAGATGCTTTTAACGACGCCAAGTAAGTCCTCTATCTAAGTGAATACCAAGGTATGTAACATAATCGAACTGAGGTATATTTACATTCTTAAGTGTGACAGGTGGACAGCGTCCCCTCCTCAATGTGAACGTGACATGTTTGCTTTTTAACTCATTTACTCGTATTCTCCATTTGTTTAACCATGGTTCCACATATCTTAGATAGCTATCTAGTATACTAGATGCTATATATGGATTTTCATGCGAGCTAATAATTGCGGTGTCATCGCAAATGTAGAAATAGTTAGTATATCGTTCGTAGGTAAATCAGAGGTGTAAATCAAATAGAGGGTAGGTCCAAGAACACTTCCTTGTGGTATTCCTGCTCCAATCCTATATTCTCTTGTCACGTAATCTTTGTACTTAACTGTTAATAAGCAGTCCGATAGATAAGATTCCAATAGTTTATGGGTACATGGTGGTAGCAAGCATTTTATTTTATATATTTATTTTATAGTACAGCCACTTGAGTTCGTGAATTGTATTTCATAATTTGATCTGTCTTCAAACCGACCTAAACAGAGCTCACATGCGAGCAGAAACTATCGTTGCAACACCATCATGAAAAAACTCACACCGCCATAACGTCAGCTGTATTATGAACACAAACTTTCTGTAAGAAATGATTTTTGTGCGCTTCGTATAACAATGGCTTTATATAGAAATTATTTGAGATGAGCACATAAATTCGTGTTCTGCACCTGTAAACTGGCCTCCTATAATGGTGTTATGTCATACTTCTTTTTATGAAGATATTCACAATTCATGAAAAAATTGGACTTTTCGAATAGACCACCTATATCCTAGACTAGGTCAACATTCAAATAAAAACGTCAGTTATTGTTCTTTCGGATTGTAATAAAGATTCAATCAAATTGTAATGCTAAACCATCAGCACGGATACATTAAGATATACAGAATTATCACAACATTACTGGTTACAGAGGTAAGAAAATAGAACAGCCCTTGACTTGTTGAAGGCATTGTGTAATGTTAGCCAACTGCTGCAGGATATCCTGCAGTTCGCAATGTTCTCATTATAATATTAATATGGTTGATTTTCTCTATCCTAAAACAATTCCAATTATTTGACTTCTTTTTATCTTGTTATGTGTTACCAAAGAAGATAACCATATAAAATTACATATTTCCGTTATTATGATTTCATATACATAAGTATTACCTTCCACAAATAATTTTACAATTTGTGTCATATTACACTTCTTTGATTGTCTGCATGTCAATAGATATACAAAAATATATTTGATAAAAAAAACGCCATTTATTTTCAAGTACTTTGTGTATAAGCTTACAGTTGTTATTACGCGTAATTTCACTCAAAAATCCAATCACAAAAAAATCTGAATATTTAGTCTGGGTTCTTTCCACGAAATTGTTTTTATTTAATATTTTCTTACGTCATTTGACAATAACAATTCATGTGGCAAATCTTATATGTATGATGGCAGTAGATGGAGGCATCATATTCGGCATTTGTGATTTCATGGATTCCATTTTGTATACAGAGCTATTTAGATGGCTATATTAAGTGTATAAAGTGGAAAAGCCGCTATATATACATGTGTCACATGTATTAAAGTGGGAAAAAACGTATAATCGAAAGATTAAAAAAATAATATTTGAATTTTTTAAGCTGCTTTAGCATATTTAATAATGATTACCATGACGAGAAAAAAAAATTACAAAAATAACAATATCAGACAAAGAAAGTAATAAAAACAATATTCGCAATTCAAAAACAAACCCAGTAAATATTTAAATCAGCAGTATGTCATATACTAAGTTCTGTGAAATGTTATGAATGAGTTTTCTATGAACTGCAATATATTTGGAACAAATTTACTAAAGCTAGAGAGATTTAGAAACAGCATTTTATTGTGTTTCTAACAAACGAACCCAGCAAGCCATATGAGTTCGAAAAGAGTCTTTTCTGACAGCTTTTTCGGAGCGTTAACGCTCTTTATGAGCCAAAAAAACAATCAGAATTGCTCCGAAAACCAGGCTCATTACATGCGAAAATGGTCCGTCAGACAGAGCTCTAGTCTTCTATGAGAGTTTTTTGGGCTCTGAAAGGGTTCTTAGATAATGTCAGAAAAGAGTCTTTAATGAGTTTTTTTTTTGGACTCTTGTTTTTATCATTCTTGTGTGGTAAAGCTATGTTTTTTTTTTGTGCAAAGCACAAATAACAGGACAACAACGCTTTGGTACACACATAATTAAGTGGAATTTCTGAGTCATACTGTGTGCGGACTCAGGACAGTAGCAAGCAAATTTTTCTTTCGCTCCGAAAATGCTCTTTTGTTGGACTCTTTTCTGACTCCTTTTTCGGAGCGCTCCTAGAATGATATGCTGGAAATTTAAATAAAAACTGAATTACTTATTAGGTTATACAAATGCCTGCTAAACAGTAAAGTTTTTTCATAAACAAACAAGCACTTTCTCATTTATAAACAAACCAATTATGTGTATCAGTGTCAATGATAAGTACAATAATAATTTTGGATATTATTCTGCATAAAAATATATGATAACGATAACCATAATCATAAACATAATCATATTTATAATCCTTGCTACGTATATAATGATGGCTCACAAAAAAAACTTGCATATATAAAAATATATATTGAAAGTTCTTCTTAAGAAATTTCATATAAAGTATGCAAGAGGAATCTTAGAAAAGAGAGACAATTGCCTTTGCACATTATCAATGAAATACAAGGTGGCGCAAAAGTAATCCTCCTATCTGAAAATGCTATACATTTTGCGAGGCTCCTAATGTCAGTTCTGGTTTGACATTTGTGTAGTAAACACATGCGAAGTACACGTTAATAAATAATGTTACGCTACAATGCTCTAGAACGCGGAATATTGCTGACTATTTATTTGACCAATAATTGGTCGGTGACAGCCAAAAACCATCGGAAGTTTACTTTTGCGCCACCATGTATTTAATAACAATATGTTGTTAGGCCAAAATGATAGACATTGTTGAGAAGCCTGGCCCTTATTTGCCAAAATCAAATTTGCGAATAAGAAATATCTATACAATCCTGCAGACACATCATAAACAAATGACCCGTATATACACTTACTTAAGGTATGGTCACACTTGCCAAATATTTAATAAAAAAAGCGTGTATTTTAGCGCAAATATGTTTGACGTTTTCTTTGAGCTGCAATATATTTAAAACAAATTTATTAAAGCTGATGAAATGAAGAGATTTAGAAACAGCATTTTATTATTTTTCTAACAAACGCATTTAACTAAAAACTCATACCAGAGTTTTGCAAAATCAACCAGCATCAAATAAAATAAATTCATTATTTGTTGTGTCTTGTCCTAATTAAACGAAGTTTTTTTTTAATAAATAAACGAAAAACATTTTATTTACTGGTTACGTCTTTTTCGTCAAATATTTTGCAAGTGTGACCGTACCTTTACTTACATACATATATACAAGTGCGGTTATTCAACATATAAATAATCACCACTTTGGCTTATAGAGTGTTACGCTGAATTATATATGGCCTTTTTGTGAAGATTTAAGCTGAAAATACTGGTAGCAAATTTGATAAATAAATGCATTATTTTATTCTTCAATCAAAAAAGATTTTCATGTAACAATCATTGGCATTGATAGTAATTGGATGCAATTTTATTTATATTTGATACGTATAACATATGATGAGGAACTTATAAGAAAGACACAAAAGTTGGCTTAAGATATGTACATATAAATGTTTGCCAGCAAAACTTATGTCGATGCTTTAATCATTCCTCCAAAATTTGGTAAAGATATTTTGATTTATTTATACAAGTATTATATTGCGAGATTAATGATTGCTACGGCACATGCCAATTGTAAATGAAGTGGCAAAACCATATGTGTGATAATATTAAAGATTAAAGTGCTACAATGTTGTGTGTTATGGTAGAGCCCATTGTTGATGTACAAACAGCGTGCCGCACATTTCATGTCTAAAACATCCGTAAAAATAAATACAGTTTCTAGGATCCATTTTTTTTCAAATAATAAAAAATCGAAAAGCACACCAAAACATGACTAACCTTTTTATCTGTCAAAAACAAACTGACAATCGGAAATGGCTGATATTACCAACATATATAAGAGACATATGTACCAATATAACAGAAAAAAAATGCGAAAATCGAACATACGTAACGCACGAAATTTGAAAATAACTGTTATTTTTTGATCAGTACTCGTATGTCTCACTTCTAAAAAAATCACTTAAATACTTATAAATCTGTTACAATTATAATTAGTTTAAAATTGGTGAAAAATATTTATCATTTATATAAAAATAGAGATATCGAAGTTTATAATGATCTGACCATAATTCAGAAAATCACTAAAATACCCATAAATATCCTGTAAATATACATACTAGTTACCACGTTGAGATTTAGCATCAATTCTTCTCAAATAATAATTAAATGACAATCCTCTAATTATAAGCCACAGCTCCCTTGCCAAAAAAAGCTCTAACCCTAAAAGGCTAACATGAAATTTGACGTACTATGGAAATTTTTCTAAAGCGCTTGAGTTAATGTGGGAAAATTTATTTTTTTCCTTTTTATTTATTAAATATGCAAATGCATTTTCTTAAGTAATGACAATATGTATGTATATATATATATATATATACGTATGTAATTTTTATGTGTCCCTTTTAATGTTCTCGCTTTAAATCACTTCAGTGACTGAAAATACCTTGATTATATTTTTGCGCTTGCGTAGAAACTATTAAAGAATCATTTTTTGTATTTGGTACCGTTAGGTTACTAGATACTCATTTAGCAACAATAAGAAAAATAACTGCACATAAAAATTACGTATGTTAGTTTTCTAGGGTTAATCTATATTTCTATTTTATAAATATTGATAGCGATCTAAATTTTACACAGTAATATTTACAAAAAGGAAGCAACCAAAGAATTTTATACAAAATGCCCATGCGGCGTTTAAAACACAAGACACCAATAGTTATTGCTAATACCAATGTTTTGTCTCGATAACATTTAAATATATGAATCTATGATTTATATGAAATTTACACTTAATATTGGTGGTGGGCAGAATATAAAACTCTTAAATTATATATTTTTTAAACGACTAATATAATAATGAAGTATTGAAAAACATTAGATTTATTTTATATATAAGCCTTCAGTCTGTTTTTGGAAGATATATGGATATACGTAAATTGATTTCAAATTTTATAAGTATCTATAATAATTTATTGGGTCTCTGGTGACATAGCTATAATTTTTGCATTGTTTTTTTTCATAACTTAAATAGTAATTTATTATTAGATATGTTTTTATGTTTTGGTTTACGGTTACCAAGGTAATATTAAAAAAAATTGTATAATAAGCTGGGAGACACTGTATTTATATTTATTTGCCTGGCTCTTGTTCATTTATGTTTACTAATTTAAAAATAATTACCACACTTGGGATAAGCAAACGTTTGAAAATTAGATGTTGATAGTCATCAAGATTTTTTGAAAGCAGAAATATATTAATCTTAATAACTTAGATATTTAATTTTGTTTTTGCAATTACAACACATTCCAAAGATTACAATCCTAAATTTCAAATGGAAATATTATTACTATATTATTATTATAATATTTATAAAAGTAAAATTATTATTATTTATATATTTTAAAATACTGAGCAAGTAAAAGGTATATACATACATACATTTGGTTAATTAATTGCTGATGCATAGAAAAATTAATTTTTAATGTTACATGCGCTATTTGTTTCAAAATATATATTCCTTATTTACAATTTCTACTCTACGAATTCTGTAATTTTAAGAAGCATGTAAATTTTTTTCATTAAAAGTTATTTATGACCAAATGGCCAGTATTTACATATTTGAAAAAAACAAGCACAATACAAAGTATTTTAATAACATTTCATATATTATTTTTTTTTTCGCAAAAATATTTTTTTTATTATTTAATTTTATTGTTTAAGTTGGTAAAATTATTTCGCACCCTAATTTTTACACATGTATGTACATCAATATGTATTCTATTTTTATAATCTTCCGTTATGCCGCTTTAACTTTGGTTTACGTATTGAGTTACCATTAAGTACTAACATTTTATAAATACATTTTCAACAACATCGTATTGTCTGTTTGAAGTCTGTTAACGTTCGTTGTGTTCGTGCACATGAAATGTATGCTCTATTTATTTCAATTCATTTAGTTTCTTTTTATTATATCCAATGTTAAAAACAGCCTTCTATAAGCTAGAAACAGGTTCCACAAAACAGCTGTTCAGAGCATCTGTAAGAAATGTGTGAGCATAATCAAAACAAAATCCTCCACTGTTAACAGGCACATTTTATCGAATGTGGCTATTGCTATGATTCCACAAATACATTCAATTGTAGGAGGTTAGTTACACTCAATACATTACAATAGCAACATTGTTTATAAAATAACTTTTAATCTCTGAGTACCCTATATATTTTTCTTTATGTTTATAAACATTTAAAAGAATTCTATTAAAAGTTTTAAGTTTTTTTTTTCTTTTCAAAATTGTTGAACTTTAAATATTTTAAATTATAAAATTTTTGTCTGACTTGAGTTCATTTATTAATGTAATAATTCAAAGAAAACAATTGTTAAGTAATTTAGATAATTGGCAAATCGCAATGCATTTTCTACCCTGCCAAGGGTGTCGACAATGTTCATTGTCCAGGTTCTACTATCCGTATTCTATTTCTCAATAATAGTGAGATAAATAGATTATATTTACCAGATTTAATGGTATTAAACTAATTAATTTTTACTTATTCTATAAGCAGTCTCCAATTCTCTCAAAAAAATAAATTTTAGCAAAATCTTATTAAGTTTGTTTTGAATCATTGAGAAATTTATTACAATACCAAACTTAATTACTTCAACTCATTTACATAAATTGTTTTCGTTTATTTCATTCAAGATATGCCAATCATTTTCTATAAACTTTTAGTTTGGTAACGTATGACTAATATTTATATGGAATTATACGAATATTACTCATACTCAAATCATTGCTATCAGATACAAGAGCGACAAGGCTGTGCTACAGTTTATTCATTTCTGTTTTATAAATACAATATAATCTTGCTTAGAAAAATAGAAACAAGGACCGAAATAAAGAGATCTAATTAAAACCTATTATTCATATATCATCTGGCCACATTACAGCAGCTTTTTTAAAATCTGTTGACAATACTTTTAGTTTAGCAATTTTCATCTGCGTCTGAATATCTTTTATTAGCTATTTAATTGTAACTTATAATATTTACATATATAAAATAATGTACGCAGAAAAATCAACATTTAGTTAGAAATTGGTGAACAATTATGGCCAATATGCCAGGTTATTGAAAATAATAAACAACAACTGATAAACGTCACCATTCTTCAGTGAATTTTAGGGCCAGTTTAGCAATCTTTTATTTTACCAGAAGGCGTAAGGCTTGGTTTACTCCTTAAAGATACCTCTGCTTTAACAACACAAATATATAATAGGACGATAAAACCAAATATCTAGGAATTATCCTAGATTCAAAACTTAATTTCAGCGATCACATTTCGTACATAATTAACAAAATTAAATACCACAAGACCAAGATAACAAAATCATATGGCATGATGTCGCAAACTGCCATAAAAAAAGACTTCAAATAAGTCAAAATAAACTGATATAAATGATTTATAATCTTCCCTGGTATTTTTCTACCCAACGGCTGCATTCTATTAATTGTATCAATATGGTTGAACAAAGAATTTCGATACTTACACACAATTACGATTTCGTATGTCAATTATCTGAATATGCACATATCAACGAATTGACGGTTATTACATAGTCTTAAGTTTTATCTTAACAAAAATTTTTTTTTCTTTTTTCTTTTTTTTTCTCGCTTCACATAGGTTTTTGTTACTTTTTATCTAAACATAAAATGTCACTTTATCCTACTAGTAATTTTAGTCTCTATAATTATTTCTAAGTAGAAAAGGATTATTCACCTGAACTCTTATCTATTTGTAATATTACTTGTAAAAATTATTCCTATGTTATGTAAATAAATAATAAATAAATAGTTATTTAAGCTTATTTCCAAATAGTAAATCAATAAAAAAAGTATTACAAGTTTTATAAAAATGTAAGGAAAAGCACAAAATTTATATTCTTTATTCATCCTTTATATTTTAATGTTATTCTTTACACTTGTAGCAATGCTAGCAGGAAATAAGCATCATCATCATTACTGTTACTAAAATAATCATCATATTCATTAAATATCATCATAATTAGTTCTTATAAACAAACTGTTGTTATTATGTCAGCTGTTAATTCCTTGAGATGACATTTTGTGTTCTCTTTGTTCATTGGTTTCTTAGTTGGCGGTTTTCCTTTAAGGGAAAGATATCTTTATATAATAATTATTAATCATAAAACAATTACTAAAATAAAAAAATGCTAGCCGTCTTATTCATAATACTTACAACAGGTTTATAAGAGGTTTATAAAGCAAATTTTGTATGGCATAGATGTGTACGTAAGGTGTGTACAGAGTGGCAGCGTGTTGCCGAGCCGAGCTGGTTGACGGTCATTGCGAGAACCAATGCGAGAAATCTGGTTCTATACAAATTAGTACAAACAAGCGCTAATCGGTCATAGTGGGCGCCGAGCTATTCCGAGCGCAAAGCTGATTGAATGCGAGAAAACATTTTCAAAGCGTTTTTCAGCGCCGATAATATTGTTTATGATATGTTGTTATAATTTTAAAATAAAAAAATTAAATACAACGAAAAAGTGAATAAAACATGCAATCAAAAAATTAAAAAAGGTAATAAAAATTAAAAATAAAATAAAAATTCAAAAATAAAATAAAATAAATGTACATAAAACACAAATAATAGATAAAATATCAGCGCTGATTCTCGCATCCACTATGAACACTCAAACTAGTTTCTCGCATGAACAATTCTCGCAATAAGCGTCTACCAGCTCGGCTCGGCAACAAGCTGCCACTCTGTACATACCCTAATATGTCTGACATTTTGGAAATTACTAATTGAATGACAAACATATGTAGCTATAACTATTTAATACAAATTAAGTTTGGTTAAACATCAAATTTCTATTATTCATAACAAAACAAAGGCAAAAACAAAAAAACATTTTATTTTTGTGGGTTGTGCTGTTACACTAAAGTAACCAAAAAACAAACAAATTTGTAGAAGCAATATGACAAACATTAGGGATGAAAAAGGTCAAAGATTGTATTTTTTTATTTGTTTACAAAACTCGTTGATGTTTGGATGATATAAATAGTGTTGTCGTATTTTGGATTTTAGATAAGTGAATATGTAAGTGTGTTGAACATTCACGTTTTGAATAAAAAAGATTACGCCGAGAAAGTAAAACCCTATATATATTACAAACAGACAATATTATATCTTGGCTTGCTTATTGCTTTCTGTACCTACCATGAAACATTTTGTCATTCCGTTTGTAACACATCGAAATATTGGTCGTAGAACCAAAATGTCTACATATTTTGGGTCTCTAAAAGATTCTAAGACGATCTAGCTATTCCCGTCGGTCTGTCCGTCTGTTGCACATGACACGATAGAGTCTCGAAAAAAAGAAATTTCTTCTAAACATTACTTGTTTTGCCAAAACGTTTGGTATTGAAAATGATGAAAATCGATCTAGTAAGATCCGAGTTACAGACCAATGTTTTAGACTTTGTTATTTTCAGACATTTTTTGCTATCATCTTCAAATATAATCATCAAGCACTTTTTTATTTTAGAGGGACAACTTTTGTCAAAAATGGTAAGAATGGGTCCAAGATTTCTCATAGACCTCTATAAGTGTCTGCCCGGAATATGACCATATGATATATAAATGCCTGAAGAAAAGTAGTATCTATACAAAATTTAACAAATACATTAAACATCGTAAATATCTTGTAAATTTCGATATCGAACTGAAGTTTTTTCACCGATCATTTATATGTTAGTACAAATCTTTACAATATTTACAGTATTTAAAATTTTCACGCTCCTTTCAAACATCATATTAAAGCATAGACCGGAAATGACTATACTATATTTAGTTTTTAAAAATAAATTACTTCAAATATCTATCATAAAATGATTTTTGTTTACATGGTTTGGTATAACCTTTATAATTGTTTTCTATCCTTTTTATGCCATAGTGAGAGATAGAACGAACGGGTTAAAATGAACAAATCACTTCATTGAACGGAATGAGCCGGCCATTTAACTGAACGGTTTTCATTCAATAGTGTACAGATCAATTTCGTTTAACTGCTGTTTATCAAGAGACAAGAATAAAATCTGCATTTTATAAATATGCACTTATTCAAAATAAACGATTGAACGAATTGAATTAACAAATCAGTCTCGGATAAATGAACGAAAATGACGGGTCACTGAAATGAACGACCGGGCACAACTCTAATTAGAGACAAACTATTTCAATTAAGGTTGAATATAATAACTGTTAACATTATTTCTCTCTTATATGCATACTATAGAAACATTTTTAAAATTCCAATTGTGTACTTAATGAATTTAGATTTTTTTTTTTTGAAGTTTAGGTATGATTTGTAAAATTTAATTTTTAGAGACTACTTATTTTCTTAAAAAAAATTTTTGAACTTTATATTGATTAATAGCTTTTTGAACCCGGCGTTGCCCGGTGATTTCTTATTTTTTATTCCTGAACACGAAACATTTTAAATTTAGAATTTTCCTCTATTTGACATTGATTGGTATTCCTAAAAAATGTTGTGTTATCAAACACCCTCGCGTGATAAAAAATTTAAAACTTTACCGAAATATGCAAATCGTAGGTTGTTAAACAGATTCTTTGACAATTTTTTAACTTTTGAAATCTTTGAGATTTTAATATGTAGTTTAAATGGTTCAATATGAACTTGTTACGTGTTTTGATCATAATGTGTAAGATCCTAATTGTCACTGAAAATTTTGTGCTAATAAAGAAATCGATATTCAAGATTAAATAAAAAGATGTCTACCCCTTACGTAAATATGATCAACATAAAGAGCTTACCAAATTTAAGAGATCATAATTTGTGTACAATTTGTCAATAAAAGTTTTTTATTTGTTTGAAACGAAATTTTTTAACTTAAATATTTGTTTCAGATGGGTTGCGTATTGAGTTCATAAATATGAATTATCGAGTGGAATTTCTACACATTTCTTTGTTCGATATCTTCCACAGATGAGCATGGCTTGATCGTCTTAGAATTTTATAAGGAATATATAGACTTTTTGTTTCTATGACCAATATTTCGATGTGTTACCAATGGAACTTAATCTCAAATCCATTTTTGAATTTCAATTTCAAATTATTAATGCTTTTGTTTTGAAATTATTATTTTATGCATAGCTACTCTAAATACTTTGTAGAAAATTATCAACTCTTTCATAAGTTTCAACAGACTATTAAATCTTTTGCAATTGAATTAATTATAATATATAATCTATAAAATAGCATGACAAATTTACGTACAATTGCACAAGCTAAGAACATATTTTATACCTGCTGTTTTTAAACTTTTATTATTTTAATTGTATGCCAGTTTTTATCTTTGCTAAAAATACTCAAAAACTTCACAATCTGCAGCAGTGAATGTTTGCAACATGTATACAAAAGAAAACTTTCAAATTTAGTATTTGTGTTTTTCTTTTTAACATTTCTACTTATTGTTGGCTGTTGTGTTTTGAGTTAGCTATGTCAGTTTGCTTTTGCACATGAATTATGTTCATGTTTTGTATTGAACAACTTTCGGGTGTTTAGCTGCTAATTTTCGCAAATGTTGAAGCTTTTGTGAACTTTACAACTACAAGTTTATAATGAAGAATTTTTTTTTGTAGTTTTTATTCCGACAACATGGATTAGCATAAATTTGTAGTCATTTTGGAATATTTTAGACAATCAGTATAAAATACAAAATATGTATTAGTTAAGCAAACTATTAAGGTAAATGAAAAGGGAAAATGAAAATAAATAATGAGCAGTAATTATTATTAAAATGTTTATATGCTTTTAAAAGTTTTATTTTAAAATGTTTAGCATAAGTTTGAATAATTTGAAAAATAGGTACTTGTTATGGTAGTTTTATGTCGCTATATTTAGAAATCTAACATGTGTATAGTTCTATAATAATTACCATATAATTTGAAAAAGTTTGTAAAATATTCAATAAATTTTTAACTCTCTCCGCTTTTTAACATTCACAAAACAATTGTATGTACTTGCTATAATAAAATAAAACAAAGACAATTTCACAATTATCTATTTAGGTTTTCTTTTTGTAACAAAAATTTTTAAAACAATTTCAAATTAATTTTTTTTCTAAGGAAATAGTAAAACTAAAACTTCTTTTTTTCTTAATATAAAAACATTTTCTTAAGTAATTAGGACATATTTTTTTTTTTTTTGCTTTACTAACAAAACGGTTTTACTTATCTTTTTGAACAATGAATGTTAAATACAATTAAAAAAAACTCTGTTTTGTCAGCTTTTCTATTTAGATTTAGATAACAAGCTAATCCTTATAAGTGCAAAAATGGTACTAGAAGCATGGAGATTAAAATATTTTTAACTTTTCTTATAAAAGAGAAAATTTGATATATTAATAAGCAACAAAAGTGTGGCAAGAAATTATGGCTTGTTATATTATTCTATAGTATAGTAATATCACATGTTCACATTTCTACGGCATTCGTGATCGAATGAGCTATCGTGTCGAAAAATGATTTCGATATCGAAATTATGATAAAATGTACTAAATTTCTTGCTCGATATCGAATGCCATAATCTCAAATAAGAAAATTATGATAAATTTTACTCGATATCGAATGCGGCAATTTGGCCCCTGCTTTGATACAAATAGTGCTTACATTCAAAGTTTTGATTTTAATGCGTATGATTAATATGTATTTAAGATGAAATTTTTTCAATAGCACTCATACGTAACCATAAAATTAGAAAAAAAAAGCAGTAACGATTTGGATTATACCCAGTATGTATATAAATTTGTTACAAACAGTTTTTTAAAACTTGTAAACTTTTTAAAGACTACAGTTAATGATATCTTTTATCGAAAATTTTAAGAATACTATAAAAATGAAAGTATAATTGTTACTTATTCTTGTTACGGAATTTTCAACAATTTACTATAAAACGGTGCATGGCTCGTACCTAACTGATTTTTTGATTTTTAAAAATATACCGGAATGTTGTTCGTTCCAAGGCTATTACTCCGCCACAAAGCTGCTATAATGAATTCGCTAAAAGAAACTTACAAAATAACTGGCAACAGGTAAGCCGATACTCTTAGTTAATAATTGAACTATTCAAACATTTATTTGTTGAAGGTGATATTTTCTGATAGTCTAGATGGTTTTAACAGATTTTTAAGAGACTTACGGAAGGAACCTCAAAAAAGAAAGAAGGAATATTTTTTAAAAAGATAATTCGAAGGCGGTTCGTCGATGAGTGATGGAGCTTTTATTGAAGAAATTATGCTTGATTTAGCGTTACCAAGCTTAGCGTTTCCAAGTACTAGAATGAATTCTTCTGGTTACGCAAAATTACTAGATGAGAAATTAGTGCCACACTTAGAAAGTAGTAATGGAAAACAATTAATTTTTCAACAAGACTATTCACCAATATATGTAATGTACTGGAAGGGCCCGCCTGTGCTCCAGATTAAAAGCCATTGGAAACATTTGGGAATATTTAGCCATCGGATTTATGTTAGAAACCGACAATAGGAAAGCGTATATCACTTAAAGAAGTTGCTATATATGGCTGAGGATATAAGAATAAATCTGATCTGATCGAATATTTGGGTTTATTAAAAAAAAGACCTAACACATTACTAAAGTTTTTTGTGGGTATTGGTATGTTAAGATATTTTAATTTCAGTGTATTTATAGTTATAAAACACATAATAATTTCTTTATAAATTTTTAATATGTTTAACAAGAAAAATTGATATATTTTTCGTTAAATAATATTTGTTTCTTGTTCATTACACATATAAATACAAATTGTATTTATAGTTAAGTAATGCCGTTTAATACGACAAACATTGACTTTAGTTTTTTACCAACTAAGAATATAGTGCGATATTTTATTGCTGTTTTTTATTATTTTTTGTCCATTTATCTATTATTATTTATTTAATCTATGAAACAGCTTCAGGTTAGTTTAATTCGGGGAAAACAATAAACACACTAACAAGTAACTTTATCTAGTTAATTCATAAAGTACAAGTTTTAACTAACCTGTCGTTACACTTTTCACCACCTTTGCTTTTTGTTTGTATTGATGATAAATAAAGTTGTGAGGAATCACATATTTAACATATGAATATTTTATTACAATTTATTTAAAAGTTATAATACATATATATATACATTACTCACATTTAATTAAAAAGGTTGCTTTTTTCGAATTAAGTACACGAAAAACTGAGAGACGCTGGCTAGACTCATGCGTTACGAATGTTAAAATCAAAACATGTTTAAGACGGAAAGTTAAAAAAATATTAAGTTTTCAACTTTATAACTTTTAAATGCATATTAAAACTTTTTTGTAGCAATATGCATTTCAAATACATTCTATTAGTGCCAAATAAAATCTAAGAAAAATAGATTTTAAATATATATAAAAAAAACCTTCTAAAAATGTATAATAACGAATATCCTAATTATAAAATGAAGCCAAGCATAGTTGTTAGAAAAAAGCCAAAATAAAATTTTATTTATTTAAAATTTTTTTAATATTTAAACAATTTAAAAAAACAGTTATTCAACAATTCAAACTTAAAATAAGAAATCTAAAAACCAAGTCAAAAATATCTAAATTCTAATTATAGACATATCAAAAAGCTTTCTTTTAATAGCACAGAAAACAAAACGAAAATCTAATAACACTGTCAGTTTTCAGTAGTTGTGCTGCATAAAATCCGCATAATCCAAGAAATACATAAAAGCCAAATTAATTATACGTACTGCACTTATTGGTTGGTGGCACAAACAAAATCAAAGAATAAAAAAGAAATGAAGAAAAATCAACTTAAAATTAATATTTCCTCTTGATATGTGTATACGTATATGTACCTATGAGATTGTGTATGTATGTCTACATGCATGTGAGAGTTTTGTGTTTTTTATTTTTTCCGTTACTTCAAGTAAAGCAATTGCAAAAGAATAACAAATAACATTCATGCATATTGATGTATTGGCACATCGATTTTTTACTTCTTTTGTTTTTTTTTCGAAGCTCTTATTGTGAAGAGAAGCGAATAATTTACCCTTCGTATTTTACAGATGTTTGTATAATTCGATAAAAGTTAAAAATAAAAAATAAATGCGTGTAACAAAAACATCAAAAAAGAAATCCAATATTTTGTATTACAATAAATCTGAAAGGTGGAATAACAACTAATATTTAAAGTGAGTAATAATAAAATTATAATTGAAACATTTAATGTGTATGTTTCATTTACATAACGTAGATGTCGGAGACATAATAAAACGTTCAAAAAAGTAAATTCTCTAAATAGGTTATTGCTTATGATATCGAAAGGGCCATCAATGTAATTAATGCCTGTCGGTGTGTAGTTGTTTATATGGGAGTCTTTTAACCTGGTAACGGTCTATTAACATAAGCTATGCAGCCCTATCATAATGTCTATAACTGAAATATTTTGAGACTCGGGCTAAATTGTATGCAATTTATCACCTAATTTGGTTTTTTGAATATTCCTCTTTTGTACTTTTTAATGTGATAGGTCTTGCAAATGCGAAAGATTGAAATTTTATTAGATACTTTTTACTCAAATTTTTAAAAGATTTAATTTTTTTATTTGTGCTTAGAAGTATTGCTATGATATCGGATACGAGCACACAGGCTTAGCTCACGGCTTAGCTCATACATTATATAGTTGAGAGTTGCTTTGTCATATGTCCTAATTTTTAAAATTATGAGTAATGATGGCGATCAAAGGCTCACATAAAGTTCGTTTCATGGTTTACAAGCTAACAGATTGACCCTAAAAATGAATGAGTAAAAAGAATCCGAATTTTTAGGATTCGCGGAAATTTGCTGCATTTATATTTGTGCAAGAGTTTATTTTAGGAGAAAGTTGAGCGTTGCTGGAAAACTGCAGAAATTATTCCAATACCCAAATCAAATTCTGAATATAGACCCATAGCAATTTTACCATTTCTTTCGAAAGTTCTAGAAAAACTAATTCAAACCCAAATAATAGACTTTATTGATAATAATAATTTATTAACTGATAAACAGTCTGGCTTTCGAAAAAAGAATAGTTGCATAACTGCTCTGGTGGATGTTGCTGAAGACATAAGGAAAGATGTTGACGGTGGACATGTTACATTCCTAGTTCTACTAGATTACTCAAAGGCATTTGACACTGTAGATCACAATGTTCTATGTTACAAATTGAGGAATATGTTTGGGTTTTCAACAACGGCCACGAATTTAATTCAATCCTATCTTAGTAACAGGACTCAGTATGTCAAAGCTCTCAACACAAATGGTAAGCCCTTGCCAATAAGAAGAGGTGTTCCTCAAGGCTCAATCCTAGGCCCACTTTTGTTTTCACTGTATTCCAACGACTTACAAACTAAACTACAAGAATGTAAAATTCGAATGTATGCGAATGATATTCAGCTTTACATTAGCTGCAAAGTTACCTCGTTTGAATTATGTGTTAAAAGATTGAACAAAGAATTAAAGGATATCTATTTGTGGGCAACAGCAAATGGACTGAGTATTAATCCTAAGAAATCTAAATGTATAATTATCGGAAAAAACTTAAAAACCAACTATTTAACATCTAATGTTAATATAACTGTAAACAATCAAGCAATTGAAATTGTAAACAATGCTAAGAATCTTGGTATTATGTTTAAAAACACTCTGACGCGGTCAGATCATATTAATTACGTTTGTGGGCGCACATTCTCCATGCTCCGGTCTCTTTGGCACACTCAACACTGTACTCCGCTAAATATTCGTATTATGCTTGCTAAAACGTACCTAACGCCAATACTTCTGTATGGTTGTGAGCTTTTTGAAAGTAGTGACTCACGAAGTATAAGAAAACTCAACATAACATTTAATAATATTGTTCGCTATGTGTACGGAGTAAAAAGATACGACCACATCTCAGCATTTTCGCATAAATTATATGGAATTAGTTTTGATAACTTACTTAAAACACGAGTACTGATTTTCCTTCATAAAATAATATATACGCGACAACCTAACCACCTTTATGAACGGCTACTATTTTGCAGATCAAACAGAGGAAAAAGATTAACTGTATTTAAATCTCGTAGCCTTATCTCTAAATGGCAATTCTTTACATATGCAATACCTCTCTGGAACTCACTCCCCCACAGTTCTCAAACCATCAGCAACGTGTTTAAATTTAAAAGAAACATTATTAAATTATTTTCAAATTAAAAACCAAATCTGCTAAATGTAATATGATTGTATGTACAAATGTAATGTTCAGTTATTATTATTGTATTTTTATGTTATATTGTAATATTCTTTTTTAGTTATATATTTATATTCTCTCAATTTTTGGTCTATATGATTTATTTTGTGAAAATTAAATTTAGTTAAATAAGGCAATATTTTTTATAATGTGTTTAACAAATCATCACTTCTGTACTGGAATATAAGACTTCTAAGTCTTTTGTATAGAACAACAAACTAATAAATAAATAAATAAATAAATAAATATACACACAAGATGTTACATTTGTGTTGAGAATGTCGGCTTGGGAAACTAAATTATAAATGTCGACGATTAAACTTGTTTTTTCTGGATGTAGTTTATATTATCTCATCCATTCTCTTAAGGATGACGTAAATTTTAAATTTAAAAGAAAAAATTTATTCGAAGTTTACTTCTAGTTATATGTTTCACATTAGCCTTCCGCCGGACAGCATAAATGTAAAATCATACAGAAATCTACAAAGAGACACTAGCAAAATGTAATTAATTTTCTGCCCTGCTAAAGCCGTCATCAGCATTCTTTGTGTCTAATAGTGTTTATTTTCAAACTTTGTATATTTAATTTTTTTTATTTACTAAATCAGAATTTTTCCTCTTGCGAGTATTAATTGTAAAGATTTAACAAAAAAACAAAATTCTGTATGATTTTACATTTATGGTGTCCAATGGAAGGCTAATGTAAAACATATAACAGAAATATACATACATAAATAGTAGTGTATACAATTATTTTCAAATAAGTTGTATATTTAACCAGAAGTAAACTTCGAATAAATTTTTTTTTTAATTTTTACAATTAATACTCGCAAGAGGAAAAATTGTCATTTAGTAAATTTAATATTATATAGTGGCAAGCAAACAAGCAGTCTTTCTAACGACGTGAGTTATACAAAGTGTGATTTTTCAGCAGCTTTCTTTTGGCAAGACTGTTTTTTTTTCATGGCTGCTTTTTTCGTGTAACATGTTACAGTTAAACATGTTTAGTTTAGTCTTTAATTTAACCCTCCGTCTTAGGGTATGTACAGAGTGGCAGCTTCTACTTATAGCCTTTTAAAACATCTTTTACAGTACTTTTTAGAAGTTTAACTTTTTTGCAAACACTGCCTTAGATTTATATTTGTGTAGGGAAACTCCTGTAATCTTATCAGAATATATTCAATGTCTAACCCTCCTAAGTGGAAATTCCTTTAAACTTTAGAAACACCCTCACTATTCACATTGTTCATTCCATAATATACGTAATAAAATGCGAGCAAAATAACTTGAAAAAACAAACAATTTTTCTTTAACATCTAGGATATATGTATACTTTGCCAAATGAAATTCTTGTAAGAAAACCATTACAAATTGAACATAATAATAATAATTGATAAAGTGTAACAACACTTTATTCAACACACTAGTAGAAAAATACAAAAAAAAACAATACAAATCAATATAACTTTGATGAAATTGATTTTAAATTATATATCTGTCTACACCCTCAATTTGATAGTGAGTGTTTTATTTTTGGTTTATTTCTATTGTTAAAATCTGCCAACAATTGCCGTTACGAACAAAAGATTTTCTTTTTCTTCATCATCTCTTACTATTTAATATTGTATTTCTATGTTTGATAACACCATACGAAAAATATTATACTATTATACTGTAATAAAAACAAGTAAGAGTTTACATTCGGCTGTGCTAAAACGTACTTATATACACACAACCATATCATCTATTATTAGCCGAGCATCGTAAAATATTGTGCCGAAATTTCTATTTATTTTAGGTTTATTTAAGTTGAATTTCATCTCAATGGGGATATTTATAAGAATTTTATTGATATTCCAGTTATAATCGAGAATTTACACTGTGCTTATTTTTTGCAACATAATTTACATGTTACTTTAACACGATTTACTTTAACACACAATAAATTAGGTACCCAAAATACCTAGCAAGCTAATTTTGGCTTTCAATTTCAATTTACTAGTAATTTTTAAGTGTTTTCCAGAGGTGGCCTTTATGTGGGTGCTACGTTTTAATATGGACCTCTCGTCAAAAAATTGAGTATGATGATTTGTACATATCGCACCCTAATTACAAAAGTGGCACAACTCAAAATACTAAAATTTTCAGTAGAGACTACAAAAGTTCATCCTGCACAAGCAACACACTTAACATAAAAATAGACAAATTTGTAATTTTCCAGTTAAAGAAGATAGTGATGTGAAAAAAATGTTTGCAGTAGTTAGAGATGTGCACTCTGAATTAATTTATGGAAAAAAGTAAATTTTGGAAAATTTTGAATTGTACCATATTTGTAATTAGGGTGCGATATGTATGTACGTGTGGACTTTTTGTAACAAATTAAGCTTTCTGCTGATTCTTATAAGGCATTTATGCTCATGTAGCTCTAACCATACTGACAACTTTTTTATACGTTGACTCCTGATAAGGGTACCCGTTGTCGATTGTAATTGAGGGAGATCCCAAAATTCTTCTTTTAATGTAAAATACAAATTGTTTGTTGGTGTACGTAGTTTTTTTGCATTATTAGTTCTTGTTTGTTGTTGATGCGTACATTGTGTTTCTTAGCTGTTTCTTAAACACTACTCTTAATTTTACTTCTTTTAATAAAATGCTTTAACTTATATACGGGTACCCGGGTACCCTTATCAGAAGGGTAAGGTATATTTGACTTTAAATAGCTTCACAGCCAACCAAAAAAAAAAAAAACAGGAAAGCTTAAAATGATGAAACTCTTTAGAAAATGATTAGCTAAAGGAACTCGCGGTACCCCAACCTTATACCTTTTATTGTTTAAGAGATATTTTACTTTAAAGTGTCAGGTTAGGGTTAAATTATTTTTGAAAGTGAACTTCATAATGGGCTTTGAGCAAATATTACCGATTATCAACAAATTTTTTACAACAATTGATATGTATATTTGGATTATTCATGTTGAATTTTAAGTTGATAGTAATTTTTATAAAAGGCTTGTGTGCATTTAAGTGATTTTCGGAAGTGTTCTTTGTATTGGGTTATGTCAAAATATGGACCGATGCAAACAAAATATCGTTTTGAGATTTCAATTTACATGGAACATATTTATGTACCATAAAGCCATATGCCGGGTGGAAATTTGTATAGGAGCTATGAGAAATCGTAGACTGGTTCCTACTATTTTCAGCAGGACATAATGGTAATATCTGAATAATATTTGATGAATCCTACTAGACCGATTTGCCCATTTGCATTAATAAAAATGTCAATGCATTAAAGAATGTTTTATAAAAGTTTTCATGTTCTATGTCTATTTTGCCTTCAACACACGGAAAAACGAACGGAAATGGCTAGATCGTTTCAAAATCTTAAAAGGACTCAGAATATACAGGGTGGGCCAACTTGGACTGACTGATTTGAAATGCTTATAACTTTTGGATTTTTAATTTAATACTCAATTGAACATCTCCAGATCATCGCTACGACGTATTCTAAAAGTTGATCTGAAGATGTTTCCATATAAAATTCAATTGGCCCAAGAATTATTGCCGAGGGATGCACCACAACGGCTACAATATGCCAATAGAGTTCAAATCATTCAGTCAAACTTGGCCCACCCTGTATAAACCATTTGGTTCTAAGACCAATATTTTGATTTCTTACAAACGGAATGACAAATGGTAAAAGTAGTTTAAATGAATTATGTACTATAGAGCATTAGATTTAGTCAATATTACTTTAAGCCAATCTCACAGCCAAAAGGCAAACAAAGTTATTTTTAAAACCTATACACTTCTTGCTGGAAATATATTTCATTAGTTGATCTCATTTTAATATAAAAAAACTTTACTAAAATTTACATTGTCTAAAATGAAAGATAAATAAATCTATTTGCTTAAGCACAAGCATTTTTATTACAAAGTAAAGAAACATAAAACAGAAAATATGCTGTATAACAACTTATAAAAAAAATTATTGTTGAACAAATTTTAAACGCATTTTTCTTTAAAGCCATCTTTGAAGAATGTGTAAACAAATAAAATAAAATAATTTAAATTGTGTTGCCCTTGTTACTGAGGTGGGGAAGATTTACCATAATGATATTAGATTTTTTATTTTAAACTTTAGGTGGTCGCTTTTTGTATTGTTTTTTTTTTTGTTTGATTTTTGTTTTTAGTGCAAAAATTTCAAAAATTTGCTCGAATTATGCACAAAATTCTTTTAAAAACCGGAGAAAAATTAACTTGTACATTCTGTGCATATCTCGGGCAAATTTTTTAAATTTATACCTTTACTTAATTGTGAATAAAAGCGAAACGCGTTCATCGATTTATCATCATGATTTATATATATCTCATTTTGTTCATAGTTTATGAGACTTTAGGCAAAAATAGTTTTTTTCTTCATACATTTAATTATAACTGCGAAACTGTTGCTTATGTAGCGAAATGTTGTATGAACAGATTAGAGGAATTATATTGAAATTTGTGTCGCTCAAGCTTTTTCCGCGGTTAAGGCACGATTTCACATATAAATTTCTATTTTGTATTTTTTCTTAATCTGGGTATTCGAAATGTGTTACATATATATACCATATTACAGAGACTATTTAACACATACGACTAGAATATTCCCTACCGTGAAACATTAGACTGCCACAACAGGCATGACTTAAATAGAGGTCAGCGGAGGCATTAGTATGTCGGTACTAAAGTGAAAATACTTGGCGTGTTATCGTCCTTCTGAGACCACTAGTAAGAATTCGGTTTATAAAATTTCCGCACTTGGACTTTTGAAAATCAAAGAACAATTATTGTAGAGCCTTTGTGTGCTAAATCTGTCCCTGTATGGAGCGATATGTAATCGTGAGATTTTTTTTTTCAAAACTCGACTGGAAATATGGTAATGAAAAATGCATCACGTTATTGGGAGATATTAACGACTAAATTTTAGTCCTTTATTGTTGTATATCACTGACACGTTGTTTGAATAGGATGATGGAATATGTAACATACATAGATACAGTAACTATGAATTTATTGCAAACCAAAATTCCAGATAGCATAATTTTTTTAATTTAATATCATAAAAATATAGAGTCCTGAAAGTTTGTGCGGTGATTAACGAAATACTTACATACATTTATTTTGCACTGTAAAAATACTGTGAGCATCAAAATAACACCATATATTATTATAAAAAAGAGCGTATTAGTACAAAAACAAAACATAACGTAAAAAACAACAATTAAAAACCTCATTGCAGTCACCAGACCTAAAACTCATGGAGCATTTACGGGATTTACTGGACAGGAGGATACGAAACCACATCATAACATGAAAAGATGCTTCAAACAGTACTAAGTGAGGAATGGGAAAAAATTAGCTTCGATTATACGAAAAAACTAATTTTAATGAAATTTATAAGCTGTAAAAGGACCTCATTAAAAGTGTAATAAACACGAAAGTATTCTATACAAATACATTTTATCAAATCCGGCACATGAAGGCAAGGTTTTTGTCTTTATTATTACTCGTGGTGAATTGGGTGAAAACTTGGTTTGAAAATTAACTTAACATTTTAAACGTGGACATACAAATTCTGGTGTAGCTCGAGGGTTTGGTCTACTAAACGAACAACCAGGTTTCGATTTTAAATTTTATTGAAAAAATTCAAATAGAAAACAAATAGGATTTCAAAAAAGTACCAAAAGTGTACTGAAATTAGCACTTTTTAAGCGGTTAGTAATTTAATTCCGAATAGCATATTGTGGGTTAAATTTTGAGTGGTTTAGTGCTTATATAATCTTTATAAGAGAAAATGTCCTGATTTTACAAACTTTGGGCATTTTTTTTTGTATTAATTCTTAGTAACACATATTTGAAAATAATATTTCATTGAGAAATTTGACTTTACAAAAAGTACCACGAATCCGTTTAAAAATCCAAATTTCAAAAATATTTCTGCACTTTATATATTTAAGCCGGATGAGTGTTAATTTTTTCTATGTTTATTTATTTGGCAGATACACAGGATATCATAGGGTTCTACTATGAGTTCTTTGGGTCGAAATAATTTGAGAAAATTGTCATTTTAATTATTTTTAGACCTGCAATTAGAAAATAATATTTCTAGATTTTTTTATGAAGAAATAGGTTTTGGCAAAAAGTACCAAAAAGGAATACAATTTTTAGGCCTTAAAATTCGAATAATTTCTGTTCTTTATTAATTTTAGCCGGATTCATTTTAAAATCTATTTCTATGTTTTTTTATTTATTAGAAGATACGAAGAGTAACTGAAGGTTCTCAGGTACCGTTTTTATCATCTAGAATTTCCAATTTCCAAATAGTATCAAACTCCTATCCTCTCCTTTTTTAAACTTAAAATTTTTATTCTATTTTTATAAATTTTAGAGAAATATAGTTGTCATTTTGAACCCTTTTTGCTTATTTTATCCCCCTTAACGTTACTCTTTTATAGATAAATAATATTATATCAGAAAATTATATTAGACAGTCATATTTATTGTTAAAATAAAATATTGTTTTAATGCGTGGCATCATCCTGGTTTACTTTGTTGCTCATGGTTGCTCAATCATTGTCCAAAAACTTTGAAGTCCCTATATATCAATCCCATTGAACACCTGTTTCAATATCTGAATAAAAAAATTAGGTAAATAATTATTTCTTGCAAGGAAACCTGACATTAGGGACCTCGAAAAATTTATAGAATTTTCTGTTAGGAGGATTACTTTTGCGCCATCTTGTATTATAACTGGCAAAGGCTTTACTGAGCTTATAAATGTCGATAGCTGGCGCTAATAAACACAACTGGCCAAAAGATAAAAGCAGTTTGATATGCCTGAGATCGAAAGGAGTTCTCTTTTGATCGGATTTTTATTTGAAATTCTTATGGCCTTTATACTAACCATGAAAATCTATAAATTGAATAATTCTTTATTTTATTCAATCTATAAATAAACATGATATACATACTTACTTATAATGGCACACTTATTATTCTACAGTTAATCGTCATTCAACTTACGACTCAATTCAAAATATTAACATAATTTACATTTTACATTTCAATTCTTAACAAAATCTACTAGATGAACACAAATTTCTGTAAGCTAATATATAAAATTGAGTATTTTTGATCATTTCTTTTATTACATTGTACTTAAGCTACACTGTTTGTTGTATTAGTTTTTAAATGCCATTTCTTTTTTTGTTTGTGCTTCAACTACACTACATTATCTTCCTTATTTCTCAAGTTTTGGTTAATGAGTTATATTTTCCTTAAATTAATGATGAACTACGCAATATATTTTGTTATAAATTTTTACTTGTAATTTATATAATAAAATACTTTATTTTAACAATATTAAGTGTTTAGTTTATATTGACGCTCACAGTCTGTTGTAATTATCGTATTATTTAGAAAAACTTTAACAGATTTTTAAATATTTGCGAAAATTGAATACTTGTATTAACATAATGCTAAAAATACTTTAAAATTTTGCATTATTGTTAGCATCCATTTATTTTATATCATTTTAAATATTGTATAAAGCACATATACATATATACAATATAATTTTTTTTAAATTTTTATTTAGTGTATATTGATTCTGCACTCTCATATTCGAAATAATGTCAGACTTTTTTTTTGATTCCATCATTCGTATAAATATGTATATCGGTCAGTGCAATTTTTTTTATGTTATATTTTTCTTTTTATCAATTAAAGCTGTTTGTAGCAATAAAACGCCAGCCAACAACTGTATTAAATGACAAGAGTAGTGGAATTTAAAAACATTTACAAACGCAATGGTGTTTTAACCATTGCAAACATAATTGTGTTAATGTGTTTTGTTTTGTTTTTTATTTTATTTTTTGTTTTATTAAAAAAAAATATTGAACAACAGGAAAAACTTTCTTATATGTTTGTGCATATACCTAATAAAAATTAAAAAAAAAAAACTGTGATTCTACGTAATGTATACAAGTGTTACATACATTACTATTATTGTTAAACAAATAAAAATATAATATTCAATAAACATTTTTTATGTCAGAGAAGAGAATTGTTGTTCCAATTTATAAAATTGTATTTTTTATTAAACTGTATTTTTAAGTTACAATGGAAACAATTTGCTGTGGACAAATAAACAAAATTTTTTTGGTTCTTGGTTGATAAATAAATTACTTTTTGCACTTTGTTCAGATAAGCTTTGTTAAGATAAGAATCAGACGCATGCGTCTAGCCAGACCCAGTCAGTTTTTCATGAACTTAATTCAAAAAAAAAAATATTTTTTTAATTAAATATAAATAACAATTAGATATATGTGACCCGGCCTATGAAAAGGTGGCTTATGATTAAAAAAAATTTCCACTGTTTTTTGGTTTCGATAGTTTTTGAAACTAGAAAGTCCTAACTTGCTTAGAAGTGTACTTAAAAATGTAGAGAAAGAAGAACACAAATGAAAGAAAAACAGAAACTGGTTTGTGCTTTGTATTGAGAAAAATATCGCTCTTTATATACACACACGAACTTATCTCATTTATGCTCTTTTGCCTTTTTTGGTTGCCTTTTGGGCATGACTATTCATAATGCAAAAGAAAAACTACTAAGAAACTGGGGAAATGCATTGTTTATCTTTAACAGCTGTGTATCGCAATTTCAGAGACCGGGTGTCATATGTTATAATTTTTAAATAAATTATGAATAAATATTCATATGTATAAAGCGAACCTAACTTTGTTAAATAGATACAAATAAATAAATAAATAGATAACTGGAAAAAAATAATTAAAAAACAGCAAGAAAATATAAAAAACAGAATTTACAATTATGTGTTACAAATGTGAGGGGTACAGTAAAATATTCCAATAAGTGTCCTTCTATAACTTTTCCAGGATTTTTTTTTTTAAATGTTTATAGCGAACTAAATTATAGAAGTAGATCTGAAGTTCCAAGTCTCTTACTAAGTGGTAAATATAATAAAATAACATTTCAAATTGAAAAGGGTCTGGCCAGACTCATGTTTAAAACAATTCTAAAAAAATCGTTTTTACTTATTTTCAATACTAAATATTTCAGTGAAACAAAGAATGTTTAAGAAAAATGTCAGTGTTCTCAACCTTTTTTCGAAGCTCTATAGTGCCTTCGTCAGACGGTTTTGGATAGAACGTCTCAGATTTTAGAAAAAGATTTAAAAAACTTATGATTATTATTTATTTAAAAATATGGCAATATTTACAAATTATTTTCTTTAAAGTTGTTGCCAGCTTCGCTTAATGTAAAAACAGAAATTTTTACATTCTTGGGTTTTGTAAATATTTATATAACTAAATTTCATGTCTTTACAAACAACAACCAAATAGTTTGCTATTCTATTAAAACTACTAAAGGTAACGCACTAAAACTGAAAAAAATATATTATTATGTTCAATTATGTTCATCACAAATCGCTGAACATGGCATGTTATGTTTCATTTACCTTCTAGCAATAGTTTACAATACAATGTGCGCGTACCTTTAAACTATGTTTCTATGTAAAAAACATAAAATAAACTCTATGCAAGTTATAACAGTTTAAAGGGAAGTGATGTAGAAAATGTACTTACTTGAAACCATATAATAATAATAGCGACATTGTACTTGTTAACTCAAAGTATTTTCCAAAGCAAAATATTTTATTACACAAACAAGCTAACATTATTGTGCAATGTATGAGCAACTATATGTAGCTATACAAATTAAATATTTAGCTTTCAGAAAAAGTTGTTGGGTTATTAAAAATATAATGAGCTTTAAAGTGAATGTTTCCTTAAAGCGTATTAGTGAGTTGACCATACAATTAACATACATGTGCAGCAATACAAATAGTAACGGTAACTAAAAAGTTGCTCAGGTGATGATGGAAAAACATAAAGCAAACATTGTATAGATATATAATTTTATAACGATCGCCCCATAATATTTGATATCGGCATAATTATCGTTATCGATATAAAAGATACTACAAATAAGTTTCAAGTATTCATTCTAGTTTGCTTTGTTGCAGATCGTTGCTCATTGTCCAAAAACTTTAGATAATCCTCCGCAGTCCCTAGATCTCTATTCAGTTGAACACTTGTTTAAATATCTGAACAATAAATGAAGCAATAAATTCGTTAAAGGAAAACCTAAAGGAAGTAACACAGGATGAAGAAAACAAACTTTCGCCTAAATTCACTAAAAAACTCGTCGATTCTATCTCTAGAAGATTGCCAGCGGTGATTTAAGCAAAAGGGTTACAAAAAAGTTAAATAAATTTGTATACCCCCAAGGATGGTCGTCTAAAAATTCATAAAGATGACATGCCATTGCAACCAATATGCTTATCGATTCTTCTTACAGACTAAACAAGTATATAATTGACATTTTAATGAACTTGACAAAAAATTCTACATACAATGTAAAGGAAGCGATACAATTTAAAAGTAAGATGGATAATACATTAATAGACGACGATCAAATACTAATATTATTTGATGTGAATTCACTATTTCCCAGCATTCCTGTTAATCTGGCTATTCAAACGATGGAGAGAAAGTGGTTTATGTTAGAAGAACATACCAGAATACCAAAATATTTGTTTATAGATATACTAAAGTTTTGTATAATGGATTGTATATATTTCGAAATTAAGGATAATTTCTACAAACAGAACAAGGGAATTCCAATGGTTTCTCCCATTTCTTCAATCTTTGCAGATATAGTCATGGAAGAATTATTGGACATAACTCTTAATAAAATGGAGAAGAGACCAATAATGATGACGAAATATGTCGACGACGTATTTGGGATTTTGAAAACGAATCAAATTGAGCACACTATGAAGATACTAAACTCATTTCAGCAATTACTGCTGTTACAACAACAACAGACAGATACAGTTTACACTGGAGGGGGAACCGGACAACACATTACCATATTTGGATTCCCTAGTCATCAGGAATGGTAATATAATTAAAATAAACTGGTACCAAAAACCCATCTCTTTTGGCAGACTCATTAATTATTAATCCAAAAAGCCTAGAAAAATAATAATAAACACTGCTATAAATTTTATCACCAGAGTGCTAGATACGAGTCATACGGAATTGCATTAACAAAATAAAATGAGAATTATTACACAAAATTTTACACAAAAATTACCTTCCATACGTTATGAAGGCGAACTTGATGAAATATACAAAAAATGAATTATCAGAAAGAATAAAGTATTCTGATATATGTATAAGAAAAAGAAAATTACATACTGGCAATGAAGTCGAGCAATGCGTCGAACAAATTGTTTAACAATATGAAATTTAAATTAGATAAACTAGAAAAATCAAACCTAATGTACCAAATCAAATTGAATATCGACGATACTGGTAGATATCGGAAGATACACATGGGTATAACGAGCACAAAATTGGAAACCAGATTGTGATCACATAAATCGGACCTAAAATTAAATGACAAACCACTTACACAAAAAAAAAATTTTTACACAAAAACAGTATCACTGTGCAATAACTGGACATCGACCAAACTTTAATAATGTAAGAGTACTTGTGGAGGAGAATAATAATACTAACCGATACATGCAAGAGATGTTACATACAATTAATAATCCAATAGAGAAGCGAATTAACTGCATAGCAGACACTGATAATGGCGCTCACATATATAGACATACAATAACAACTACAAAAATAATAATAAACAAAAGAGAAAAACAGTCATTGAATGAAACTTAAGACATCAACATCGGACAACACTGCATTAAACTTAAAGTAAATTGTTTGTTAATGTAATTTTAAGAAAATTGTTACAATTATAATATATTGTTTTTAGATTATAATTTTTCGCTGAAGATGACTAACAAAGTTGGTCGAAATATTAGAAATAAATTAATGAAAAATTAAAACTGAACAAGAGTTTTTATATATTAATTTATTGTTATTTATAAATTATACAATATTTATATAAATTAAAATTATAAAATTAGTCTCAAGTATTCATATATAATACTAGGGGAGTGGGGGGGGGGCACGTTTATACCAGGTGCACCTTGATAAAATCTCAGTTTAAAATTTTTTCCGACCCTTAACCGAGTTTTTCACATGACAACCTTGTTTCCTAGCAACGTTCACAACTTTTGCTAGTTTTTTCAGTCGTCGACCGAATGTAGTTGGGTGAACAAGTTTTCGCAGTGTCATTGTAAATTTTTTTCTAAGAGTGTAAGAAGTATTCAGTGATCGTGTTCTTTCCTGAAAAAAATTTATTGCAGTCCAAAATGTATTTCAAACAAAACTAAATTAAGTTATTTGATATTTATGTAAAAAAATATTTATTATAAATTTCCGCCATTTCAGGTTTGAACAAAGAAAAAGGGGGCAATTTATCAAACGAAGAACCAAACATTGTTGATTCTCTCTTATTTTCTGAAAATGACGAATCCAAAGCTTTAAAGGAAAGTGTAATGTCACCTGAAATCGCAAGGCCTTTTCCGTCTTAATAATATAAAACTTATTTTTGATCTGAATTTATTTTCTTTTTTAAGTGTTAATATTTATGTTTTCTTAATAGATAAATCGAATTTATTATATATATAAAAAATATAACTGTTTATGTTATTTTTTAGACATAAGCGCTACAAGAAAAAATTGCCGTTCAAAATTGCCCCAGCCTAGTTGAAAGCTGACCCGTATGGTGGTCTCATTTGAACACAATGACTTCATACAGTAAAAAAAAAAATTAAATCGAACTAAACATAAGTTACTTGTAGACTTAAGCTAAAGCTTATTTCCATATATATTAGTTAAATTATGTAAAAAGTCAATAATTCAAAAATATAAATTTTTATGTGGCTTGAAAGCAAAAGGTATTCAAAGGTGCCCCCCACTCCCCTACTGTTATTTGGTAATGTATATATGAGTCCACTTCCGAAAATTACTAAAACGCACACAAATCTCTTATTAAATCAATAGCAAGTCGATATTCAACGCTAACATACATGAAAATTGACGTAGAAAATTTCTTTCACCATTAACTTAATATACTCCCATCTTTTTTTTTAAATTTTATAATGTTAATAATAATTTAATTTGAATTATTAATAAAAATGAACTGAAGTCAAAAAAAATTCACTAATAATAAATATCAAAAGTTCAACAAATTTTCATTAATAAAAAAAGCAGAAAAAAATTAATTTTAATAACTTGAAACATTGCAAAATACTTAATTGAAATATTAAATTCAAGTCAGCTTTTAACATATTTTATTTATTCGTATTATTTTACTGCACAAATTTTGTTTTGCATCACCATAATTCATATGTTTTTTTTTAATTTTAAAATCAATTTCATTATTATAATTTACATATATGGCTATTGTGGTGTGATTTAAGCCCACTTTAATTATTACAAGTTTCGCTATGAATTTCAAAAACAGCAATAGTTTCTAAAATTTGTAATCATTATTCACTTGTACCCTAATCTCCTCATTATGCTACAAAAAAAGAAACTAATATTTTCACATAAATTGATGTTATAGTATAACAATTTTAATGTTTAAAGTTTGCTTACATAGCAGTGAATAATGTAAAACTGCCACTCATTGTGACACTGCTGTGACAGGAACAGAAACAAATAACAACAATAAAATAGAAATCATGCAAAATAATTCGTTTAGTTTATGCTGGCGCAAAACAAAAGAAATGTTACATACACATGACTGTAAAAGCAGACAAAATATATTGTCTAAAAATTCAAGAGCTTACAAACATCAGATATTTTTATTGAATATGCAAACAAAATGGTTTGCTTCTAAAGTTATACTTTGCAAACATGTGAGTTTCAAAAGTTATCGAAGTACTCAATTTTTTTTGCTTAAGATACCATTTCTTTGTAAGTCAAAACAAAAAATTATATAAATTTAATTAGTTTTTTAGATTTGTTTATACAATTGCATTAAACAGAAAACATTTTCATTAGATCATAAAGAACGAAATATAAAGTTAATTATAGAAAAACAGGTCTAAAATATCAGCCTGCAAAGCTTTAAAATTTTGTTATAGCTTTTTATAACAATATAAAGAGAAATCCAATTATGTTAAATCACACAGTCTAGGGCCTAATTCTGCAACAAAATAAGAGTGTAGACGACTTGGAAAATCTCATGAACTAATTTATTGTGATTGAATTGTTTTACGGTCTTTACAAATAATGGCATGGTCTTACTGAACTCACACGTCATACACATCAATATTAATATTACACAGTAAAAAATTTTAGGGTAATTTTAATACCAAGCTGGTGTGTATATATAAAAACCCAAAAATGAATTAAATTTACTCCAGTATAGCATAAATATAAAGAGATTAAATGATGCACATAAAGAGAGATTTGACTTTTACGCTTTTTTCACAGCATTAAAATAACACGAATATAGATTAGGTTTTATTTTTTTTTTATCACGATTAAACCACAATAATATATAATTAGTAGGTTAAAAGAATTAGGCCCACTATTACAACTTGGCAATAGTTAATTTTAATTTTGTTTTGCCAATCAATAATTTGATAAACAAAAATGGAAAGCAGACGTTTGATTTATATTTTTTCACAAACAAATATTTTCACAAACACAAACAATTTACTGTTTCTTGTCAGTAATTTGTCAAAAGTAATCGGGTTTTCACTGGTATTGCCATATTTTAGGAAAAAAATTATTTTATTTTACAAGGAAGTTGTAATAACGAAAAATTTTAAAGGTCACTTTATTCCTCACTTTAATTAAAGTTACCTTTTACTATTAAGAACATTAGAGGCAAGTTGTAATAATTGCCCTTAATGTTGTATCATATTGTATAATTTTTATATCGAATAATGTGTTATTTTGAATACAAATTGGAATTGTATTAATACCATCCGGAATGAGTAGTATTCTTTAGTAAGTGTAAATTATTGCACCCCCCCTGGAAAAATTCTATGCTAGACTGGTGTTGCTTTTTACCTAGGTAGAATGAATTTAATACGACATTTTTTTAAGTTTACTGAGGGTGCTGTAGCTTAATTGATTAGCGCGTTTGATCATTAAGCATGAACAGGTAATTGTGGTCTGTGTTCAATTCCCAGCCGCTGCACTCAAAACAAAATCAGTTTCTGCTAATTATTAGTTTTTCTATCCTATCATAACTAATATTTATCACAGCGCCCTCCGCCATATTTACATTTATTACCCCAAATCCAAATATAAAAATTGCCTAGCGTTCATAAACCAACAGATTTAAATTTATTATTTGTACTTTCAGAAAACTTTAATACGAAGCTATAGAATGATAAATAGTTAATGTAAGTCCTATGATTGAACATGAACCCTTAAATAGATTTGAGTTTCCCTATATAAATAAAGATTGTGTTCAAAATAATTGCAAATACTACGTAGCAGTAACTATGAACAAAATAACTCTTCAGTAGTGCAAGAAAAAGCTTCATTATAGTGTTTAAAATTATAAATCTTACTAAACAAGTTTATTCATTTACATTGGTTTTGTATTACCAGAAAAACACCAACTTTAACTAATTGAAAACATGTCATATTTATTATCCTTGTGTAAGTTTCTTTGTTGCATGTAAACGACAGACATATGGTCTCAACACAAGATTTTCTCTCTTTATTTACAACAGATATGAAATAAATTTAAAGGTTTTCAAAAGCAGGAGAATATTTAAAAGGTAAATGTTGATACAATTGTGATTGTTTTGGCACTATTTGGTACTATTAATGCAACATTTTTTACTGCAAACAGCAATTACTTTCTATTAAACTTTTTACTAGATTACAACTTTCTAATTTTGGTAGTTTTTATAATTTTGCAATATAAATTACATAAATTTTATCGTTGAATTCATTAGTCCGAAATACGACTAATTTTTATAGTTACGACATGTTATGCTTCTTTTTAATATTAAAACAAGTAAGAAAGTATAATCGGTCAAGCCCAACCATATAATACCCTACACCCAGTATATGTGTAAAAACACATTTTCAGAAATGGACTCTATATAGGAGCTATGACCTGTTATGGACTAGGCGTATAAATATTGTTTGTAAAGGATTTAAGTGATTAAAGGTTAAAGTGATTTTCAAAAGGGATCGTATATGGGAGCTGTGTATAATTATAGCCCGACCGTTATAAAATTAGTTGTCAAGATTTCTGAGTACATGAGACTTATTTGTGTTCAATTTTATTTGGATACTAATCTTATTAAGAGATATTTTTGTTTCCTGAAGAAGCCACATAAAGACGCAGCTAAATATTGAAAATAAAAATTAAAAATTTTTTCAAAAAAAACCTTAAGCTTGAACAATTACTAAAATATTGATAATAAAAAAAGTTTAAATAATAAGAAATTATTAAGAGATTTATGGTTGTAAAAGTGATTTTGGGAAGTGGGCCTTATATGGAAGCTAAGGTCAATTATGGACCGATCTGCACAAAATTTGTTGATAATATTAGGCTTCCTATACAAATTATTTCTTTGTTGAGATATTTCGGGAGGACATTTGAATGGAGGCTAGGTGAAATAATAGACCGATTTGAACCAATCTCAAGCGTCCTTGGGCAAAAAAAAATATCGCGTGCAAAATTTTATTAAAATATCATCAAAATTGCGCCCTTTACTCTGCGCAAAAGTTCACATGGCCAGCCAGCCAGACGAACGGACATTGTCAAATCGACTCAGGAAATGATTCTAGGTCGATCGATGTTGGCCTAATATTTTTGGCCGTTATATACATTAACCCATTTTTTGCCACTGGTCGATTTTTCGACCACCTATTTTATTGTCGTTTATTGCCAAAGTTAACTATGATTTTTTAGATCGGTTTTCAGAAATATAAAATTAATAATGGTGTTTAAAATATTTGCATTGAATTGATTTTCTGAAGAACTTACAAAAATTTTTGGTATAACAGTAAAAAAAAGCATATTTTTCACATTTCTTTCAAATTTAAAAATATATGAAAAATTAAAAAATGTTGTTTTTTATTTTTAATTTTTTTTAAAGCCTAAATAATATATTTTAAGAATCGAAAAAAACTAATTTGTGAATTATAAGATTTCTCACTTTTAAATTCCCACAAACTTTAGTGGTCGAAAAATCGACCACTGGCCGTAAGTCATACAGTCGCATTTAGAAAACTTTTTAAATTTTAATGTTTTTATTTTATTCCTGGCAATAGTTTTCTATATGTCACCCGGAATTTTACTCTTCCTAACTATTACATTGTGTTTTTTAATCAGGGGAATTCCCGAATATTTTGATTTTCTTTTGTTATTGAAATATTTTAGATAAAATATCAGTATGTACATGACAGTGAAAGTGAATAGTTTTTTAGTTGATCAGTATGCCGATTCATAAATCAGTAAACATATCGGAAATTATTAGTATTTTAAACGAGCTAGATTGAGATGACGAACAAGATGCAGCTATTGCGACAGCCAAAGATGTGGATATAGTTTATATACCACCACCAAATATGGGCTCTATAACTGATGAAGAAGATTTGGACGACAATAAAATAAATCATAACGACAAGAATGAGGACCCTGAAAGAAATTGCTGGTAGTGTAGAATTACAATATTCAGTAGAAACAGACAATGTACAGAATTTAAATGATAAGTGCAGAAATGCAACTGGAGAGTCCTCAATATCGTTATTATACAAGACTGTTACGAAGAGGAAAGACCCAAAAAAAAAATCGGATTATGGTACACCTAAATGGCGATAAAGACATTTGTCTTGGGGCTCAAACTGTTCTGGATTTATTGGCTAACGTATCAGACCCCGATTGCCATATAGTTTTTTTTGACAATTTTTTTTCATCCTATCACCTTATGTGTCTATTGAATGAGCGAAAATTTTATGCTACCAGTATAATACGAGAAAACAGAATGTCAAAAATTCCGTTAAAAAATCTAAAAAATGCAAGCAAGAAATAATATTAGTGCGTTGGAACGACAATTCGGTTGTTAATGTTATCACGAATAATTCCACAGTTGAACCAATGGCAAATGCTAAACGGTATTGCCGAAAACAAAAGAAGATTATCAATATTCCACATCCAAAAGTAATCCAAGAGTATAACAACGGAATGGGAGGTGTTGACCTCCATGACAATGCCGTGGCCAATTATCGCATCTGCATCAAGGGTAAGAAGTGGTGGTGGCCAATATGCTTTAGGTAACGCAATGGTCAATGCATGGAAGATTCACTGTATATTGGCAAAGCTCCAAAAGGCAAAACCACTTTCACAAATTGATTTTCGTTCCGAAGTAACAACACATTTGCTAAAATATGACATGAACATCAACAGTGAGGATATTAATTCACTTTCAAATAATTCCAGGACGAACAAAAATGTACACTCAATTATTAGAAGTCCTGAAGATAAATATCGGCGCTGCAAATTGTGCAACATAAAATTTTTACCTGCAAGAAGTGTAATATATACTTACATACATGAAGAGTACCATAAAGATTTATAAGAAAAATTTATGAAATAATTTTTTTATTTATTTAACATTAATAAAGCCTAAGGAAATATTTCTTTTTACAAAAATATCATATTTTTTATTATAACTGCTTTTGGCCAGTGGTCGATTTTTCGACCAGTCCATATTTAGAAAACTACATATCGGGAAGGAAAATTTTGTGAAAAATATCCTTAATTGGAGTCTCTACAGCAACCCTCTGACAGCGTTTCAAAAAATTCCTGCGCTTTAGGGTAGCGGCCAATAATGGGTTAAACCTAAAACCAATATAGCCTCCCCACTATGGTGGTGTAGGGTATAATTAAGAAAGTGCAATGCCATTTCCATAACAATTTTGACCAACTAAGTAAAATTGTTCATAGAACAATTTTTTATTCTTATATCTGACATGCTATTTTGTATGTTAATATCTATGTATAATAAACCTTTACATCTCATGTGTTACATTTAATAGAAACACAAAATGTCTTGTTTGTAAACAAAACTTAAAACAAATTGATTAAACTAATTACTCAAGATATTATTGTTACTACTACCTACATACTTACTTATGTATGTCTGTGTTCAATTTGGGCAAAAGTTTGCGTATAATATTTACAATTTTACATACAAGTAAATTGTGTAAATATTACAGTAACATGTTAATTTAAACGATATACTTACACATATACGTATGCTATAAAATACATATGTTATTGTATAAAAGTGACACAAGTCGAAAAATTTCATGTATGGCATTTTACAATCGTGTAATTTTCATCATATAATTCTTTTACGAAAATTACTAGGCCGATATTTAAAGCATCATATCTATCTACATATATTAACTTTAGAAATATTTTAAAATTTAAGTTTATGACTTGGATCACTATGATTAAAACTGGCACATATATATGTATGTTCATATTGCATGTTGTTATCCTTAAATCAAATAATTAGAGAATACGATAAATATTAAAGTAACATTTACTATTAAAATAATGGCAAAGTATCGATGATAGCAAAAAGCTACAATTTCTCAAAAGTACGGTAAATATCGTTACAATTCATTACAAGTAGGGTATGCATTCGAATAATGATCGTTCGAATAATTGAACAATATCTTATGAATAATTATACAAACAATTTTAAAATCACAATGCGATTACCTTTACGAAGAATAATCGAATAAAATTAATAAATACTTTTGTGTTAATTTATTGTTTATTTTTATAATTAAAAGTAATAATATTTCCGTTTCAATTTTATTGACAAAATAAAGTTTTAAGTAAATTGAACTCTATTTTTCGATGGTGAGATTTTTGAATTTCTGAAATCTAAAATCCATGTAGTGAAAAACTACAATAAGAAATTTTATTTACCATTTTTAACATAGAAACAGTTAAATGATGTTTTTCAATTACTAATATGAGTGGCAGCTCCTTATACTCTTACAAACCTATAAATGTAATACAGTTTACAATTATAAAAACAAATATTTGATATATAATAAAAATTAGCGAACAAGTTTGGAAATTGTAGAATCCACATATGGAAATATTGGCAACATCGAAATTATGTATGTGTATGTATCTCGCTATAATTTGCCCCTTCATTAAAGCTTAAAAGAAAGAATTGAAAGTGATTGCAAGCAAAATACCTATGGAATGAAAAAAAGAAAGAAACTTTTGGAAATATATACATATCAATTTATCGAATTGAAATAACTAGAATATACCTGAAAATACAATAAATAATAGAAAAGGAATCAGAAATAACCACTGTGGTTTTCATATACTTACTAGGTCTTAATTAAATCAGTCTCATTCTTATAACCTAACCTAAAATAGTGGTGAATGAGCTGTTGAAGAAAGTGATATTGTGGATAACATTGATGATGATAACATGGAAATAGACAAAAAACGTGACTTGGAAAATGTATGCCTGAAGTGATATTATTAAATATGGCTTTAGGCGATGAACGACTTTATGAAGGACTTATTTAAAAATTAAAAATTATTCAAATAATTTGATTAAAATCTTCTATTCGAAATTTTCGTTTTATTCGAACAAAAAGACCGAATGATTTGGATACCCTAGTTACAAATAAACCTTAACCGTAGACCGTAAACAAAAAATAAAGACGGGCGGACATCGTTTAATCGACTCCAATTTCAATGATTCTGAATGCTTTTATAAAAATGCTGGAAAATCGGTATAAGGATAACCGAATATAACACTCTTACTTGTTTTGTGATATCATTGTCCAATAAAGCCTTTCATTTATTTTAGTAAAATTAAAGTAATTATTGACATTAATTTTAATTTTCTAGCTGTACAACAAAAGTTTGCCTTTATTGATTTACTGCAAACAAAAAATTACAGTTTTTAGCTAAATATATTCTGAATATAAGTTTACCCCTTATTTTTCTTTGCCTACTGCTAACTTTGCAGCATCTGATTTAAAATATCATCACGACTTAACATGACTTTTACCAGTACTGATGACATAATCATGACTTTTCTTTAAAACACAAAAAATTTAAGTACTTAAACTAATTAAAATGTACTTTATTGTTGATGTTTTGTATAAACTTTAATAGTTCTTAATTCTAATTTTGTGAAATATATTTCTAGCTTCCTAATAAGCTGGCTAGAGCAATTAGCAAAATTCACCTTGAAACATTTAAAAATATAATATTTTTATAAATAACTCATAAAGTGTAACCTAAACCTTCATAAATACACTATGCCTTGCTTAACAAAATCATTATTCAGCAGGATATTAAATTGTTATATGAAACACAGAATATTTTCTTCTGGCACAAACTATTTTCTAGTATTACTACATTATGTAAAAATATTTGTTTTTGTTTGCGATTTTTTCCTTTGTCTAGTCTTATGTTTACAAAAACAAAATACTTTAACGCATCTAATGTTTCTCTCAGGAATTTCATTTAAAATAGTTGAACAGTTTTCTACTGAAAATAACTACAAGCGTTGTTTTTATGATAAATAATGGTATTTGTATATAAGAATTTCCATACAAATATGTATAATGATATGTTGTTGTTTAACATTTTGCTATTTTTATGTAAATGAAGTTAGAATTATGCTAATAAAAACTATAACGATATAGCAATAGTGAATTTATATTTTCGAGTTTGAAAAGAACATGAGTTAGAGTCAATTTTGTAGTGAAAATTTAAGAATAATGAAATAGTTCTGAAAATAGAAAACTACTATTTATAAAGTTTTTGTAAAAACAGTAAAATCTTTGCAGTCTGTGAAATATAAAATTTTTATACAAACAAGGTCCTCTATTGCCGGAATTCGAGCACATACAGTAGTGAGTACAAATATGTACATGAAAGTATTTTGCTTACTTGCTATTGCATAAAAGGAACTAATAAAGGCAATTAGAAAATGTGTTTTGACAGTTTGTTTTATGTTTAATATTTAATAAATTTATTTATCAATAAAACTAAATTCCTAAAGTTCTAAGCAAAAATATAAACAAAACTAAAACAACCCACTTGTTGGCAATTTTACACCAGAACATTAAGGGATGCTATTATTTATAATATTTAGTACAAAACCAGTTGTTTCGTAAAATACTTTCGACATGTCTTGGCATACTCTCCACCAATTCATTTTAAATGGGTTTAAGCTAATCGGCATTGTTCCGACTGTCTATTCTCGAATGACTATAAATAATCAATCGGATTATGGTCGTGACTTTTTGCTGTTTACCCGCTAAGCCATTCTTCCGCAAGTATGCTTTGGGTCACCATGCTGCTTATAGACGCCAAATGATCTACAAAATCGGGAAGATGAGTTTATATATTAAGCAAATAGCCTTATTTCTTCATTATATCTTCGATTCTTTGCAGAGGTCTGAGGTGCCACCATAAAAAGCAACCCCACATCATGATGTTTCTCGGCCTTCTTCAGTGTTTCATTTACATGTTATCATTTAATTTTATGGGCTGTTTGGTGCCAGCATTTTTTTACTGCTAAGAAGTACCCAAAATCGCGAAGGGCTCATCTTGCTGTCCATCGACTAACGGGTTTCTCTATTGCTATAGAAGCAGCTTTTGGTGATATCAAGAGACATGCGTCCATATACATTCAAAGTTTTTTTGTGACCTCTGATTTGTGGAGTGGGAATAATAGAACGCCTGTTTTGGGGTCTTATGAAAACTGATTAATCTACTTTAAGCTGGCTTAGCTATCACTCGCGTAGAACAACTACTTTTTGTCGTTGCGAGAATATTTTTAAATTTTTTTGAATTTAATTTGATTTGTGTTCAATAATTTGCAAAAAGTGTTTACCACATGCAAGTAAATTGATATGAAACAAATTTTTTTTTTCAAATTCATAAACAATACAATATAAAAAATTTCAAAAGACACAATTATGCAAAGTTTTATTGTACCTACTAATTTTTTTTTTGCGAAAATTATTATTTTTTATTTTCCATTTTTTAGCATTAAACCTAAAATAAATGACAGTCTAAAGAATTAAATATTCTCTATTAGTTTTATTTTTGTGCAATAAGAAGTGCACAACACACAAACATGTACATCTTTTTGCTCCTCACTGTGTATTTTTGAATTATCTGTATCTAGTTATTTGATTCAAAATTTTTCCAGGTCCATTATCGAGTTAAGTTTACCAAACTGCCACACAGTGGGGCCAAATGCATGAAAAGTGGCGATTAATTCATAGAAGTCGTAATTTAAAAAAAAATATTTTTTATTAATGGATATTTATAAATACATAAAAAACCAACATTTAAAAAAAAAACAGAGTGAAAAAACACATTTTTTAACCCTTTATGGGCCATTTTGTGTTCTGTAAAAAATCGTCTTTTTCACATTTTTTGCTGTAACTTTGGAACGGTGCGCTATAAATTATTCAATTAAATTGCAAATTAAAGCATGCTAAATGTACTTTAAGAAAAATAAGTATTATTTTTAAAACTAATAAGGAATAAATATTTTATATGTATTTCTATTAGAAAATTTTTAAATTAAAATCATACCTTTTTTCTCGAAATTTTAAAATGTTGCTCAAAAATGAAACATTTGAAAATCTAATTGTTTTTTTTATAAATAAAAAAATAACCATAAACACACTATTTAAAAAAAATTTAATTAAATTCGGTTATTCTATTTTTTTTTTCTTTTTGAAAACAACAATATTTTATTATAATCATTATTACCTTCAATGTTAGTATTTACTTCACATTCAATTTCATAATCATAAATTAATTCGTTACAATAATCTTAATCTTCATCTCCATCTTCATCTTCATCTCCATCTTCATCTCCATCTTCATCTCCATCTTCATCATTGCTATTTTGATTGCTGGGAAGTACAAGCAACTCCAATGCAGATTTTGGCATTAGCTCTTTTTTCTTTTTATTTATTTATTTATTTATTTTATTTATTTTATTGAATATCACATGCAACAAGAAATTAATCTTTTAAGTTACAGCACGTGATTTTATGACGATTACAATATAGATGTGCACAGTAAAATAGTAATTAAATAATTAAATTAAAATTAAAATATAATAATAATAAAAAGGAGAATAAAGAGAATACAAACAAAGATGTAACATTAAATATCTTTAAAATTAAAAGTTTGAAAATAACATTTTTTTAAATTGTAAAGCGTTGCTAATGACTTGTAATGGGTTTGGTAACGAGTTCCACAGTCGTATTGTATTGGTAAAGAACTTTTTAGAACTATTGTTCATGCTTGTTATAAACGGTTCTGAACTTAAGAGAAATCTATTAAAGATATCTTCCATTGTTTTTTCTCGACTGCATTTACGGGCAAAATTCTCCCTATAACTTTTAAAATCTTTATTTCTGGCTTCCTGAGACTCTTCGGTTAGCTGACCAATTGGCAATGGCGATAATGATATAATTTCAGGCCCATGAATAAAATATTTGTGAAGAGTAGGAGGCATATAGTACCATGGATATTTTTTCACAAATAGCCTGGCAGTGTTATTAGCGAAGTTTGTAAATTTTTCAATGTTGACCTCAATACCACTAGAAACTACAATTAATATTGTGTGTATATTTTTGATCAACTCTAAATCAATATTAGTAATTTCAGCAGATACTTCTGCATTCTTAAAAAAACGTCTTGCAGTATTCCCGTCATTAGAGTTACCAAAACCAGGTTTTGGTTGATCAATGATCAATCCCGTTCTCTTTTTAAATTCGCGTTGAATACGACTTTTAGTTTCAGCAATAATTTTTTTTTCTTCGTCACTTCTTGCCTGCCATTTTTGAATTGGAAGTTTATATGCCAAGTGAATAAGACATTCAAAAAATCTTATCCAGCCATGTAGGACAGACAAACCGAACTCCATGAAGTCTACGTTGGAATCTCTAGAAATCATTTGTTCAATATTGTTGAACTCCTTGCTGGTAGCGCCACATATGTAGCACTTTTGTGTGGACTTTGTGTCTGTAATCGCGTTACACACTTTACCGTCAATCATAACGAGAATTAGTTTGTGGTTCACTTTTATCTTTCTTTCTCCAACTGATATTACTGTATCGATAAGAGCATTTTTTTCTGTCTCCACTTTTTCTCTTTCTGTTTTAATACTGTTGACCGTTTCTTTCATAAATTCAATTTTTAATGGCCTGCAAAACCTAGTTGAAGACGGTCGAGGATTATGCCAAATGATTTTGTTTTTACAAACTAATTTTAATGGTACAATTGACGTAATAAATACAGAAGAATCAGATGCATTACTGTCATGAAAGGCTTGTTTGTAAGAACTATGCCCTGAACTTCCGTCAAAGCCACACTTAGTGTATAAAGTAATTTTTTCGATTTCTTCGTTGTCTAACGAATTTAAATCTGCATTTTTAACCGACAAAAGGCGTTCAGTGGTATGATCCAATATTCCTTGTAGGCTAACTTGCGCTGATGTTTCAGAAATTTTCATTTGTTCTCCCTTAGGGTAACATTTTTTCTTAGCTCTTTGGACCAATTTAACTGCTGTGGTGGTACCTGTTCTATACTTTTTCGGTATTTTTTGGCTTTTGTTGGAGATGATATTATTTCCTTAACAATTTTCGACTCATCTATTTTTCCAGCAGCTCTCAAGCTCATTTGTGTGGCGTAAGCCAAAACAGGCAAAGAAATTTGATCTCTTATGTCTTTACATTTCTTAACTTTTGTATTTTCTTTGCACTCTTCAAAAGAGAGATCATTGCGACCTCTTTTTTGTTGTGGTTCTGGTGGTGGACTGAATGAGATTGAGGCATCCAGCCAATTCTTATTATTTTTTACAAAAATTTCATTCTTTCTATGACATTTTTGCCACCAAATCTCATAGCTAGAGCAAAAATTATGAAACCTTGTCATAAAATCTACCATATCCGAAGAGTCGACACGTTTTATTACTTCCCATCTCAAAAGTTTAAATTTATCCTGAAGTGATTTAGGTTCTGCACTCCTCATAAAATTATGCAACTCATGACGAGGAATGAAAATTGTTTTGGGACATGTTCCTAAAATTAATAAGTTTTCTGTTCGTTTAAAATTTGCAAAAAGTAATTCCTTTAACCCTGTACCGAATAATTTACACTTTCACAACACTTTAAATATGTAACATCACATCACAAAACATTGACAGCTAAAACGATAAATAAACGTGTCAGTACCGAATCAATAATACCCTACGGATGGATAGAAATTCTTAAAAATGTATTATAATTATATTAGTAGATTGATATCACCAGCTTAAAACAAAATTTAAACTTTACTCGTATGATGCATGTATATGACCAACAGTTATTATGTAGGACTCAAATAAATGAAAATAATAAATAGGGATGGGAGCGTGACCTCCTTCAATTTTTCAAAATAGTGCACTTGTGCCATATACAATTTTCTAATAATTTAAAATTAACAAATGTTTAAGCAAAATTCATTGAAATATCATAAACACATGTAAAATAATTTAATTAGTTTTATTCATAGTAAATAAACCCAACATACGCAATCACGTGAGCATGCGTGAATTAAAGTTACTCACGCCCCCATCTCTAATTAACAACACATTTTTTTTAGCTACAATAACAACTACTATAACGAAAATAATGACAAAACAAAGAAAAAACAACTTGATGTTTTGTTTTGTTTTTTTTTCATATTTGTGGATTTTTAGCATCTTGAGTTATTTCACAAAAACAAGCATAACTCAAAAATCGCAAAAAATCGCAAAAAAATATTTTGGGGTTTATTAGTTGAGATCTGATATTATAACACTATATAGACGATTTTACGCAAGCTCACGAACAAAGTTGTTGAAACTCCATATATAAATCAAAAATAGCCCATTTTTGGGCTAATTTTATTTTATTAACATTTAATATTTTTAAAACATTTATTTAAACAAAAAAACATGTACTATATATATAACTACCTGAAGTTGACGGTTCCATTATAAAAATTTAAATTTTAGAAGTATTATTAGAAAAAATGATCAATTGAAATATCAAAATTTTCACTTTTTTCAATATGCACAAAAAAAATAACAATTATTCAACTTTAAGTGCTCACTTCAACTAAAGCAAACAACTTAAAAGTATAATTTTTGCAATTAGTGATGCAGAATTTTATCCACTTTCACCCGGTACCAAACACGATCATGAATTTTAAAGTTCATATTTTGATTTAATCGCCACTTTTCATTCATTTGGCCCCAATGTGCGCCACTCAAAATGGTTTATAAGTCAATGTGTCAAGGTTTTTAAAAAAAAATTATTAAATAACTAAAACTATAGCGATCAAATTGAATTTTTTCATTAACATGCCTTTGGGCGTATTATTTTTAAGAAATAACTTTGAACATAGTCAGATTTAAAATATTTGTATTTCTATTTAATGTTTTATAAGCGATTTTTTTATCACCATGGTATTTTTAAAGCAATTATAAACAGCATGTATTTCGCTACAAAAAAAATCTCGTTTGAGTTTTTCTATTTACTAAAAAACTTTACATTGTATTAAATAAATATAAAAATATTTATGCTGCAACAAAACACACATGTTTTTTCAGTTAGATAAATATTTTATTTAAAATCATTTTTTGCTTCTAAAACAATAGCTAACATAATAAAAAATATATAAAATAAACAATAATAAAAATTTGCTAAAAGTCAATGCAAAAAATAATAGTTTTATGAACATTTAGATTTATGAATAAAATTGTAGATGTCATCATTTCTGAACATTTTTCATTTTGTCAGTCCTGGTGAAAAGCGGTGAGCATGATGATGGTGTATATTTTTTTTGGCTGTTGTGTTAAGGTCATTTATCATTTTAGTAAAAACAAAATAAAAAACTTAATTTTAGAACAATCGAAATGTATAGTATTTTTTAAAAATAGTTGCTTGTCTCTAAATGATATGGTGTATTTATTAAGTTAAAAAAAAGTTAGTTTACTTAAAAAATTTTGCAAAACATAAAAATATAAATAATATAATGTTTTATTTGTAACACAGTCATTCTAAAAATATTTAAAAAACTTTGTATGTGATTTTTATACAAAATTTGTAAAAAAATATTTTTCATGTCTCTTCATCATTTAATCAAAGAACAAGCTTATTGTTTAAACATCAATTTAAAGATCTATACTTATGTATGTTCTCTTTGAAACTGCAAAACAATTATCTTGTATTTCTCTTTTTTAAGGTACTAAAGAAAAGGAAAGTTCATACTATATACATACATTTATAGAACCTTTAGCCATATTTAGCCGAAACACTATTGGCAACTAACAATTACGGATTTTTCTTTCATTTTTTCTGGTCGATAGACATGACAGAAGCAATAAATGCAAAAAATTTTTGTATGACTTTCATTTTCATCTTTTTGCGTTAGGTTTTTCATTAAGAAATTCGCAGAAATTAATTTGGCGATGCAACAATCTTTTGCAATTGTCAAGTGCAGGAGTGTAACAATAGTAATGACAAAAGAGAAAATTTAAGTTTTTTTTGATAAGTTGAAATAGATTTACGATGTCAGAATATGTTTATGTTTAATATTTAAACATCTATAGAGAAAAAACTATTTATCAATATATATACACTGTCGGATAAAATAAAATACGGTTTTGTAACATTCTTCATTCCTTTTTGTTATTTTTCTTCTACATGTATCATTGTCTATTTATCCACAGTCCCGTTATTTGAATTATTTACATAAACATTGACATTTTATAAAGTCTGATGTAAATATATTGAACATTATCCCAGTTTACCAATTTGGTTGCCGTGGCCAACATGGAACTGTTGAGCAAGTTAACCGTTTAACTGGAGAGATATAAAAAATCTTTTGAACTTAAGCAATATTGTTTGGCTATCTTTCTAGATGTCGCAGACCTTTGATAAAGTTTGGTATAAAGGTCTAATATATAAGATTAAATGCTTACTGCCTCCTACTACTCACAGATACCTAGATTCCTACCTATTTAATAGCTTATTTAGAGTTAAATACAGTCATTATGTGACAAGTGACTACGAAATCAGAGCTGGGGTTACACACCTGAGTGTTCTCGGATCAACATTTTACTTGATATACACCTTTGATTTGCCAACGAGTGAAAACTTAACCATTTAACCATTTCTACATTTATTTATTTATTTATTGTATAATTATCTCAGACGTGGTTAAAAAACTGGAGTATGTGTAAACGAATGGAAAAGTGGACATGTTACGTTTTCGCTTAGTAGAGAAAATTGTCCATCTGTTTCAATAAACAATGTGAAAATCCCACAGTTTAATCATGTCACATACCTTGGCGCATAGAATTCAAGAGGGTCCATATGATATTGAAATTTTCTAATCTGCACTGGCTTATTAACGACCAACCTAAGTTAAGCCCTGATTGTATTTGGACATATGGAATTAAATTATGGAGAACTGCAAGTAATACCAGTATTGATCTTATATAGAGGGCCCAATCGAAAATTCTTAGAACCTTGAAGGGAGCACCATGGTACATAAGGAATGAAAACATTCAAAGAGATTTAGAAGAACCATTGGTTAAAGACGAATTCAGAAAAATTCTTGAGAGATATATTTTTAAGTTGAAAAATAATCCGAACCCGCTTGCAGAAACAATGCTTCGTAGATCTGATTTATCATCCTACTAATATGGGGCCCATTTGTCCATTATGATGACTCTTTCAACTGAGAGCAAATAGTTTTTAACGTTTAGGTATAAGATTTAAATACTAATTGTAAGGCCTATGAAGTAAAGGCAGATTCAATTAATAAATAATAAAAAAGTTAAAAAAAGTATATTGAAGTGCACAAGAAATCTCCGCTACATTATAAAATGCGATTAAAACGTGATTTTTTTTTGTAAAAATTTGTGCTAAGTTTCTTAAAAAAATAAATTATAGAGAAGCACTTAGTTATTTAAATTAATAATACTTAAATATGCACAAAATAAGACTAGATCCAAGCCTTTTCAAAAAGAGGAATTTAACCGAAAAGTAAAAAATTGTTTGGTACTAGATCGTCAAAATGGGATGAAACAGAAAGCTTTGAGTTCTAAGTATAAGATATAGGAATCTGCGATAAAATATTAGATGAAATAGTAACTGAATTAAAAGTAAAACTATAATTTATAATTATTAGATAAAATTAAGAGCATTTAATTTTGTCCGACACTGTATATCATGCATGTTGATACATCGAACTGTTCGGACGTGTTACTTTTAGTGCGGCTGAATTTTCGGTGAAAAAATCGTAATAGGTGAAAAAGTATAAAAAGTTAAATTAAATAAAAAAGTGAAAAAAAAACTCGTAATAGGTGAAAAACTTTACAAAGTCAAATAATTGCACTAGGTGCAATAAAAATTAATAAATTGTAATAATTGATTTTTAATTATTGAAAACTAGAAAATTAAATACAGTGAGACAGTGAATGAGTAACAATTCTAACAGTGCGAGTGGGCCTCAGAGCCGAAATGCTTATTTCGTGTTGAGCTCGGCAAGTGTTAGTAATGAGAACATTAAAGATTCCGAATTTAATAAAAACTACTTAACTGTGAAACCAAAAATAAGCACAAATCTGAATTTAAGTGCAAGTGCACCAAACTTGAATAAATGTGTTGAACAGGGCACAAACTTAGCCCAAAGCATATTTAATTTAAATAGAAAAATCACTGAAGGACCGTCTTCTTCACGGTCCTCGTTATCAAATATTGGAGAGACGTCAACAGCTGCAAAAGGCACATTAATTCCTACAAATAAGGCCGCTCCTATTGTTGCTGTTGAAGAAAAACAAAAAACACAGGTAGGAATGGACCGTTATATAACAGTATCGAAGAGAGGCAGAAGCCCAAAATCTGCCGAAATTACACCAGCCAAGAGAAAAATGATGTCCCTAGCGCTATGAATAAGCCAGTAAAACCACCTCCAATATATTTAAGAGAAAAAAACTCAAACGAACTTATAAAAATATTAGTTTCATTAATTGGTGAAAATTCTTTTTATGTGACTCCAATTAAGCGTGGCAATATTAATGAAACAAAGATTCAGGTTAATAATGAAAACGACTATCGGAGAATAGTTTCGGAATTTGAAAAACGCAAAAAGAATTTTTACACGTATCAACTTAAAAGCGCAAAAGGTCTACAAGTCGTAATTAAGGGAATTGATTCTTTTGTTGATCCTGAGGAGATCAAGAGCAGTTTGGCCGACAAAGGCTTTAAAATCAAGGCCGTATCAAATATGAGAAACAGAGATAGGATCCCTCAACCATTATTTAGAGTGGAGTTAGAACCTGGTGATGTTAAGCTGAAGAAAAATGAAACACATCCGATATATGACTTGAAATTCATAATGCACCGAAGAGTTACAGTGGAAGAACCTCATAAGCGATCTGGCCCAGTACAGTGTTCGAACTGCCAAGAATATAGTCACACTAAATCTTATTGTAAGTTGCCTACTGTTTGTGTAGTTTGTGGGGATCTTCATGACACCTCAAAGTGCGATAAACCTAAGGATGATTCCAGGGTAAAAAGATGCAGCAATTGCGGTGGAAACCACACTGCCAACTACAGGGGTTGCCCTGTTTTTGAGGTCGTTAAACGCTCCTTGATCAACAAACCCGCTTCTACCCCTACCCAGACGACAAAAGTACCTATTACAATTATTCCCCCCGTAGCACAAGCATCCACTAGCCAATTTTCATATGCCAACGTGCTAAGATCTAACCAACCAACAGTGCAAAATGAATCACCAATAAATGATACAAACAGCCACAATTTTAGCCGTCTTGAAGGTATAATGGAGAATCTGGCGCAATCCATGAACCATTTCATGACAAGCATGACAAGTATGATGCAGGAGATGCAAAAAATGCAGTCCACGCTACTGCAGGCCATACTTAATAGACCATGAACTGTCTCAAAATATGTTTCTGGAACGCAAACGGCATACGCCAACACAAAAATGAACTTGAATATTTTCTTTTTAATAAGAAAATTGATGTAATGCTGATTTCCGAGACTCATATGACGTCGAGAAGCATTTTTAAAATAAGTGGTTATACATTCTACGACACCAAGGACCCCAGAGATAGATCATGTGGTGGCTCGGCAATATTGGTCAAATCGCGAATCAAACACCATTCATTGGGTGGTCTTTCAGAGTGTCAAGCAACAAACATCTGTATTGAGAACTTTTGTCAAAACCTCGTGATTTCGTCAGTTTACTGTCCGCCCAGATTTTCAATAACAAAAGATCAGTATAGAGATTTTTACAAATCACTAGGTAGCCGTTTCATAGCGGCTGGCGACTACAATGCTAAGCATACATTCTGGGGCTCACGACTCGTTAGCCCTAAAGGCCGTATCTTGTACGACTCCCTGTCTGAAATGGGACTGAATGTGATTTCAACTGGTCAACCAACTTATTGGCCAACTGACCAGCAAAAAATTCCTGACGTTATCGATTTCGGCGTGGCGAAAGGGGTATCCCCGGAACTCATTGAAGTCGAGGCTTCACTGGATCTTTCTTCAGATCACTCACCCGCTGTAATCACCATCAGAAGTCCTCAGCAAAGCGTAACTGATGCCTTACTTCTTGTCAAACGTCTGAATTGGTTAAAATACAAAAAATACATCAGCACTCACTGCACAGAGAAACTCCCGTTAAAAACTGCTGAAGACATCGATGCCTGTATAAAAAGTCTTAATGAACATGTCGAGAAAGCCGCAGAACATGCTTCTTCCACTTACCGCCCGAATAGGTACAACAGAGTTTTTTCTGCAGATGTTGAGCAACTATTGTCTGAAAAAAGGAGAGTCCGAAGAGAGTGGCAACAACACAGATCGCCCCAACTTAAAACTAGGTTGAGAGAATGTACCAAAAATCTTAGGATCTTGCTAGAAGCGCAAAAAGCAGAGTCTCTCAAACAACATCTGGAAGGTCTAGACGCAACTTCCCAGTCAAATTATTCATTATGGCGTGCAGTCCGAAATCTAAGAAAACCCGTAATCGCAAAACCTCCACTGCGTACTTTGAACGGATCTTGGGCACGAAATAACGAAGAAAAAGGCAACCTTTTCGTAAGTCATTTAAAAAATGTATTCACTCCCAATACGGATACTGACATTAGCGAACTACCGCCTGTTGTTGCCAGACCACCTGTACAAATAAGATTTCAATATCTGGAGGTTGTTGAGGCTATTGATAATTTAAATGTTAAAAAAGCACCTGGGTTTGATAAAATCAGCAATAAAATGATTTTTGAGCTGCCTCGCATTGCAAAAAGATTAATCCTTTTTCTTTTTAATGCCATCTTACGGCTTGAGTACTACCCTCCGGTTTGGAAAATTGCACTAGTAAAGATGATTCCTAAGCCGGGAAAAGATCCTTGCAAAGTTGAGTCGTATAGGCCAATAAGTCTATTACCAACTATGTCCAAATTATTCGAGAAATTGCTTATAACCAAGCTGACTCCGATTTTGAATGAAAACAACTGCATTCCCAATCACCAGTTTGGCTTCAGACGTCAACACAGTACAATAGAACAAACACAAAGATTGGTACAAGTCATAAGAAAAACCTTTGAGGAAAAGAGATACTGTTCGGCACTCTTTATTGACGTCTCTCAAGCTTTCGACAAAGTATGGCATGAAGGCCTGATATCTAAATTAAAGCAGAACTTGCCGGTGAATCTTCAACACCTACTATGGAAATACTTAATCGACCGTCAGTTTATGATTAAAGAAGGTGATTATTTAAGCCGTCCTCAACCTATAGGTGCTGGCGTCCCTCAAGGTAGTATCTTAGGACCAATTCTATACTTGCTGTACACAGCAGACATGCCAACAAACAATGAAATTCACACGTCAACATTTGCTGATGATACGGCATTTCTCAGTACTCACAAAGATCCAAAAGATGCCTCGATTCAATTACAGCACCACGTAACGCAAGTGGAGAAATGGGCAAGACAATGGGGAATAAAAATAAATGAACAGAAATGCACCCACGTAACATTTACTCTACGTAGGGAATCATGTCCCCCTATTCGTATTAATGACCATATAGTGCCTCAAAACTCACACGTGAAATATCTTGGTATTCATCTGGACCGTCGCCTCACATGGAAACCACATATAGATGCTAAGCTGACTCAAATGAAGCTGAAAGCAGCCCAAATTCATTGGCTCATCGGCAGAAACTCCGTCCTTCGGCTCGATTGTAAGCTTCTACTCTACAACTCAATCTTAAAGCCAATTTGGTGCTATGGTATCCAGTTATGGGGCACTGCCTCCAACTCCAATATTGAGAAAATTCAACGCCGTCAAAACAAAATTCTACGAATGATAACTACCGCTCCTTGGTATATTAAAAACAACAACATACACAACGATCTTGATGTTCCACTTGTCAAATGGGAAATAACTAAACACGTGGCCCTTTATTTGGGTAAGCTGGAAACTCATCCAAATCCTCTCGCTCGAGACATCTTACAACATCCCGGTCATAGCCGTTTGAGAAGGAGGGACACCACCGCTCTCAGATGAATAAATACAAGTTGCTCATTATATCCTATCGAATTTGAAAACTAGATTTTGTCTAGCATTGGCTGGACTTATCTTAATTAACTTTAGTTTTAGGATTTGAATACCTATTGTTAGTTCATTTAAAATGAAGATACAATAAGAATATGCAAAAAAAAAAAAAAAAAAAAAAAAAAAAAAAAAAAAAACTGTATATCTAATGTCATAGATAAAGTGTATTTTTTTATTATACTTGTGCTGTATTATTCCCTACAGCAGCATAGTGGGGAGAGTGTGTTAGTTTTGCACCTTCATGAAACGAAGTTTTTGGATGATAGGTCCATAATAGGCCATAGCTTCCACATAGTGCCCATCTCTGAAAAAGAACTGTTTTTGTGCATATATTGGGTGCGGGTATTATATGTTCGGGCTTGACTGGCTATACTTTCTTACTTGCTTTGTTCGGTTAGTGTCCAAAACATACAGATTTTATTTTATTAAATTTAATATTTACTTGTCAAAATTGTGGTTTCTTTTGGTAACATTTGGCTTTCTTTTTGGTAACAATGTGTGCATGTTTTTTTATATTCATCTATAACATCACTTACAGTTCTTCTGGGAAGTCTTTTGCAATCATTTAAGTTAAAAATTTCGGATTTTCAATGAATTTGTGCACGATTATCATACCCTACACCACCATAATGGGGAGCATATATTGAATTATTGCTGATGTTAGTAAGCCCCATCAATTTTAATTCAAAACCCATCTTAAATTATACTGATCGACTCGAAATCACTTCCTAAATCGGTTTAATGAAGTCAGTCCGTCCACGCAAACCTTGTGTGCAAAGTACAGGGGCCAAATTACCGCATTCGTGATCGAATGAGCTATCGTATCGGAAAATTATTTCGATATCGAAATTATGATAAAATATACTAAATTTTTTGCTCGATATCGAATGCCATAATCTCAAATAAGAAAATTACGATAAATTTTACTCGATATCGAATGCGGTAATTTGGCCCCAGGTCTAAATTTTTAAGATATTTCTATAAAATTTAGTACATCATATTGGATTCAAATTAGTTGAACTCGGTCAACCGAAATAGCTGTTTGTCGGTTATAAATATTTTGTTTATGGTTGGTATCCAAATCAATTTCAGCACAAATAAGTTGTACGTCTACAAATTTTAAGCAAATCGGTTGATAGTTGACCAAAGCTGCCATAAAATTACCACTTCTGAAAATTACTTTAAAGACAATCAGTCTCTAAAAAATTCAGCACAAATAAGTTACACATGTACAGGGTTGGCCTTGACTGAATGATTTGAACTCTATTGGCATATTGTAGCCGTTGTGGTGCATCCCTCGGCAATAATTCTTGGGCCAATTGAATTTTATATGGAAACATCTTCAGATCAGCTTTTAGAATACGTCGTAGCGATGTTCTGGAGATGTTCAATTGAGTATTAAATTAAAAATGCAAAAGTTATAAGCATTTCAAATCAGTCAGTCCAAGTTGGCCCACCCTGTATATACAGAAATCATGATATAAAATTGTTATAATGGTCGGTCCATAATTAAATAAAGCTTCCATATGATGCTCCCTTTGAAAATCAAATTAACATATGTAAATCTTTTATATCGTTTATATCGACATAAAATTAACACAACAAATATTATATGCACGAAAGTCATGGCACTAAATTTTTGGATGATCGGGCATAGCTTCAAAATAGCGTCCATTTCCAAAAAACTGGTCGGGTTTAACCGAATTATACATTCTCACTTGTTTTAATGATCAAGTGTGGTTGCTTTCCAAAATTCTAATATCGTGAACTAAAGAATTTCAAATGCATCTAAATAATTAGTAAAAATTTACGTGTATCAATTTATATAATAAGATTTTCTAAAATTATACATTTTTTATTACGTCCATAAAAATATTTTGTTTTCTTAAAAACACCATTTCAATCAACAACCTCATGGAAACATTTCTTCCAAGTGCTACGAAATCATCTTTTACATACTTGAGATATTATCAAATGATAAACCAAACTTACGACTAGCAGTTTCTTGTCATGACAAATGACAAAAAGTTGTAGCAAAATGCAATTTACTAGTAAGTGCACATGTTATATTTTTGTCATTATACTTAATTTACTATATTATATTTATATTAAAGGTAATTTATTGGTAGGAAAGTAGTAAATAAATAAGCTTGACTACTGACATTCACTTGTATTCTACAAAAGACTGTGCGGTAGCATCAAAGTATTTTGGAAAGGAATCTGTAATTTCTGGACATTTCGATTGACATAGAATTTCACACTTAATGCGAGCGTTTACACAATTTACCCCATAGTCTCCACAACGTCATACAAATGTCTTCGAGACGGTATTCCGTGAAAAATCAATAAATTCATAATGCAGAATACGGTTTTTAGAACTAGCTTTTTCACTAGCAATTTTATAAATGTCCACACTATTGCTATGGTTTAGTAATTTCCATTTACTGATTGATAGAATTTAACAAAACATTGCAAATATGATTCCTGAACTTATTTTGTCAACCATGGTACTTAAATAACACCAGAGCAGCACAGCATAAACAGCAGCAGTAACAACGTCAACAATAATAATCACATCATGTGTACATTTTACACGACAGGCTTCTAGTTTTGAGTGCCGTAAGAAAAATTCAAAATATTGCATACTGACGTTTTAACTATGTGTTTAAGTCTACATGAACGAATGCTTATGTATCTCTATAAGAGTTACTAAAATGTCTGCTACTATATGGTTTCCCAGCAGGAAATTTCAGGTCTATGCGAACTTTTGCCTTAGAGCATATTCAAGGAAAATTTACAACTAATCAAAAATTTCCAACAGAGTTTATGTTAAAGGTGTAGCTGAATTTTAAGTGAACATTAATGTTATATAACCACAAATTCTACTTAAACAATTACACTGTCGTATACACATTCACACAGCATACTTATACTTATAGACATTTCATACTCAAGTTATTTTGACATTTTGTGACGTACATACGGTTATGTGTGAATGACGATGTTGGAAAGAATAAGTATACGTTTGTATGCATCTAGTACATGTATGTTCATTTGTTGAACACGTTTGCATTATATATTCAAAATTTTAACAGCATCTACTTTAGGAGAATTTGTGTTACTGCTGCTACGATTAACACCATTTCATGTTATTCAACAAGAAATTGTCAGTATAATTGGCTTAGAGCATGATAACTTACAAAAAGGGTCAGACATGATGTGGCTGCTGTTGCTATTGCTGATGAAGCCATTCGAAACATGGTGGCCTGTCTGACATATTGAACAAATGAAATTTGCGAATATAAAAATTTAGTGTTTGTGTGTGTGTTTTTAAGATAAATGTTCTAATGGATTTTTATTGATTTCTTTGAAATAATATTTGAATAATGATGCACATTTACTTCAGACTATATTCAGATAAAAACTATTGCAGACAATTTTCACCGCAATCATTGAAAGTGCCTTAATAATATAAATAACAAGTACGAGTGACGAATGTTATATACCCACCACCAATATTCAATGTAAATTTTACCTAGATTATAAATTCTTATACTTAAAAGGCATAGAGAGCAAAATATGTATAGTCTGTCCAAAGCTTTTCATATATTATAATTAAAATTTATTTACTAATTCCACCTTTTTTTGTTTTTGTTTTTAGACATTGATATTAGCAAGTCATCTTTATTTAGATATTAAAACGGGGACCCTTCGACTCTACTTAAATGTTCGCACGTAGTGCACTACTACATAAACCAACTATATTTATTTAGCCTCTATCCGATATTCACAAAATCTATGAGCTATATTTTTATATATATTTATGTGGACAATTAATGACAATTATTCATTTAATAATGATGTCTTTTGTATGAGCTAATTACTTGTCTAATTATGATGAACGTGGCAACTGTTCCTATGAAAGATATTTCGAGATTTAACCTTTATGTCAACAGCTGAAAAATTATACTTACGTCAACAGCAAGCATACCCGGGTATGCAAGCACATTTTATATGGGAATTCACACATTTCTAAATATGTTTCTGTTTTATATGTTGTATTTGGATTTTGTTTGTGTTTTTCCCCTACTTTGAATTGTTTTTATTCATGCATATACTTAAATTTTGTCTTCGTCTTCATGTATGAATATTTACAATTAGGGACAAACACTTGTTAGTTGCTCAATTCTATGAACATGAAAATCCAACAAGGAATGAAAAAATGACCACATTTATGATCTGATTTGTCCAATTTTATTCAAACATCAGAATATAGTAGAAAACACTTCTAGTGAGGATATCATGAAATTTCAGATAGATATAATGGCCACTTTCAGAGATACAGAGTTTTTAAAATTCAAAACATACCCGGGTATGTAGCTGTTGACATAAAGGTTAAGTGATTTTTGGAATTATGGTCACATATTGATTGACCTTCACAAAATCTAATAGTATATTTTTTGCCTACATATTACTGATCTGTATGATATGTCGGTTCGATATTAATATTTATAAGATATTTATATAAGATGTTAGTGATCCCATATCCATTTATGGGCCGATCACCATAAATTTGTGTTAAAATTTGACTTTATAATAACTTGTAAGAGATTTATGAGAATTTACGTTATTTTTGGAAGTAAACTTTAATATATTGGTAGTGGAGATAAAAACAAAAAAAAATAATACTTGCAAAAAAATTAAAAAAAAAATGTTAATGATTGCTGTCATAATGTAGAACTATATTTGTGTAAGTGCTGGGACAGAACTGAAATTTCACATAGTCAGGGAAGTATTCGAGTCTAAGATTTGCGCAGAGGAGTGGCTCAGTCTTAAAATTGTCAGGATTTACTTTAAATTGTCAGGATTTACAATTGTTTGTGGTTTTTCTTATTTCATATATTCTTAAAGTTCTCGATTAGGTATATTACATCATAATTGCTTATGAAATTAAATTTCAATTTTTCTAAGTATCGGACTCAATTTATATCAAATTTTATTACAGAGCTACCTGTGAATTAATAAATTTGAATAAAAAGATTCAAATGTCCAGAAATGATAGATATAAGAAAACTGAGCAAAATATATTTCCAGCTAAAAAGATTTTAAATTTACATGTAGTACAAATCATAATATTAATATTTTTTATAAATAATTACCTAATTATTGCTTCCATACAGCTTCTAATACAGTAGGCAATTATTTATTTTACTGCATTTGTTATTACCATTTTGGTAGCTAAATATTGTTAGAAGCTGTTTGAAAACAGCTTGAAGTAGAAATCGATTAAACTTTAATCTAGTTTAATAAAAAACTGTAAAATCTTTATTTCTTTTAATAATTATTTGAAATCACTACAACGTATGGCATCTTCAATGTTACAAATCGCATTTTCTTATACTTTAAAGATTTTAAACAGTAACAGTATTTTTCATAAATTTGTCAATATTCATAAAACTTACAACAGGTTTATAAGAGGTTTGTAAAGCAAATTTTGTATGGAAATTTGAAGTTAAAGCTTACTCTTTACCTGTAAATCTTTACTAAATGCGTCATTGGTTTTTATCAAAATACTTGTTCCAAATTAATACTTTTCCTCTTTGCGTCCTTTAGCTGTGCCACTCAAATGTTTATATCAGTTTGTGTACAATAGACATAGTCACAAACAAGAATACAATAAAAGTCTATGTGAAACTTACAGAGTTTTAAAAATTACTGTCATGCTCATCAGTTTAAAAATTCTTTGTAAATTTGAACATGTTTTCCAACGAAGCGTCTGTCTACCTTTGCACATAGAAATGAAATCTATGTCATATGTATACATGCACGTATATTTACGTACCTTTTGCAAATCCAAACAAAAAAACTCAAACAAAGTTAAAAGTCAGAGAATATAGAAAATATAATCTGTGTTGAAATACTGTAACCTTTCATTTTGTGTGACAGAAAATAGTTCTGTTTTGATGGTTTTGTGTTTAAATTTAGACATTTCGTAGAATAGTGGAAAGAAACGGCATGGTGTCTAAAGTTAACATTAATATATGAAGCAATGGCTGACTGTAAGGGTTTTAAAAGATATTGACTTCTGTGTGATATTTTTTTTTTAATTTTCGGTGATATATTTTAAGTATGACGGAAAACCTTGCAAATATTAATTAAATAAATAAGTATAACATACATTTATTTTTTCACTGCACTTAAATACAATAATATCCGTTAATCCGTGATAACATATATACGAAATATATTAACTCTTTAAAGTAAGGAATAGAGAAATGTGTTGTAATGTCAATAACATAGGAACAAGAAATAGAAAAATTTCTCAAGATTAAAAATTATAAAACATATAATTTTGTAACCGCATGAAAACTAAATTAATACCGAGATATCCTTTTAAATAAGCTTTAATGGCTAAATAACTGTTTCCAATTTTGTGAGAAGTTTTTTTTTTTTTTGTTGTAAATAGTTATTCAATATAAGAAAATCCTGTAAAAGTAGAAGTAGTTATTATTATTTCGTAAAAGTATACAAACCATTAGGAAGTTACAAGTTATTTGAAAATAAAACTTCAAAAAAAATTTCAAAACTGGAGTTAATCAGTTTAGCCGATGAGGTATATTCATACATGTATAAGACATATTTTTTGTTTCAATATGTTTTACGTTCCCTTAAATATGCTACAGATACCAACCACATTGCAATTTTCCCAATTGAACTCTAAAATATCAATGGGAGACTTGCGGCACAGGCAATAGTAACCACAATGTCATTAAAAGAATGTGGTCTTTTTGTTAGCATTCTTTGTTATAAAAAATAAAATGAAAACAATGCAATGCAATTGCTTAAAACCTTTAAAGAAGTACATTCATACTTGCATTTACAAATGTCAACGCCTTAATGTAGGCAATACATTCGATGAATAGTAACAGAAAATTGCACACAACTCTACGTATACGTTATATGTATTGTTTCAACATTAAAATATAAATTTATTGCCTTTAAATGAAATGGAATTGGGTAAACAAACACGTACTCCGATATATGCTTAAGTATTGTAAAGTTATATGGTGTGCTCTTAAAATAAATAAATGTGAATTGTTTAACCCAATGAACAATGTAAACAGACTGTAAGTATATTGTATGCCTTTCAGAAATTATAAAGACTTGAAGTTTGTTTTTGTGGTTTTATACAAATTTTATAAAAATGTAAAGAGTCTTAGAAATAAACAGACTTTTTTAACTTAATGTACTTAGGATTAATTAGGATTATTATCAAGCAATCCAATATGTAGAGCTGTGCCCAATTATGAACTGAATTTTTTATCTTAAAATTATATAGTATTATATAAGATTACGTAAAAATTATGTGTTCATAATTGTGTGTCATTATTAGAAATTGTAAAAAAATTTTAAGTTTTTAGCAGTTTCTTACATATATGGTTTTGCAAGATATTGCATGATAATGATCGATGTACTCGGTTGTATATCAATTTTATGAAAACTGTACAACGTTATCTACAAGTACCATCCTGAAGTATTCCTTATAGATGAGCCTTAACATAGTTCCACCAAAAATAGTCTAAAGACTTTAAATCGCACGATTTAGGCAGCAAATTGACCGCCCCAAAAGTGAAATAAACTTTTCACTGAACTCGACTCTTTAATTGGAAGGTTGATTCGCGTGCTCACTCGAAAAAATTTTGCTTGTTTACGTATCCATTCAATCAGAAATTTGCTTCATCGCTGAAAAGAATTTTCCGATAAATAGTGTATATTTACTTTTTAAACCGAGCATAAATAATAATATTTAATAATCTGCAAGCGTTGTTCGTTTGCAAGTCGATTCATTTTATACGAAATTAGCTGAATTGCCAAACACACCTAAAAATCATCCTTTACTTTTCTTTGTGTTTGCTTCAACTCATAAGTGCTTTCTTTACATGCAACTGGCCTGGACTAGTCGTTCTGTGAATTTATGCTTTTAAAAACCTACATATATTATTGCCTAATAAATAAGTTCTAACACTAAAAATAAAATGGAAAAGTAGTAAATTTCTCACAAATCCTAGCAAATTCATTTGTATTATAGTCAAATTATGTTGGAGTTCTCCAAACACATAGAAAATGTTTTGATGGCTGAAAGAACTCGAAGACAGATTCTTTTAAAATATTTCGAAATACATGTGTTTCATACTTGTTCTAATAATTGAGGAGTAATGAACCAAGTATGATGTATAGCCAGTTTTTCTTCCACAAAAATTCACACAATTCAATCCACACTTAAAATGTTTTCAAACTAGACAATAAAGTAATTCCTTTTTAAATATATAATAATTACAGTGTTAGTAAAATAATTTTCAATAAAAACCTTTAAAGTTCAGCCAAATTCTATCTATATGAATGATATTAGCGTGATTACAAAACCAATTCACTGCAGGAATCATAATCAATGATATATTCATACTTGTAGGTTAAAACAGTCACTGATTTGTCTTTAAAAATTATTTATTATAAATTTGGAAAATGTTGCTTCGCACAATATTTTGGTTTATATTTTTTTAATTAAAATATGGCTTTTAAACTATATAAAACTTGCAGTTCGTACATATTGCTCGACTAATCAAATGTTGAATGCAGATTTACTTGCAACAGCCAGTACAAGCTTTACAAGTCTTTCTCTGCTTCATACCTAGCTGCGAGCACTTGTAGGAACTTCCTACTACTGGAGTACATCCTTTTATGTATTTTGTTTATAAAAGAGAAGTTGCAGTTTCAAAGTTTGGTATATAAAAAATTTGTATTGCAGATGATATTGAGGACTGTGAATTTATTTTTGTATTTTTAGACCGATGCTCAATATTTTCCTGACACAAACCAATACTTAGATATTTAAGGAATTCTCAACGATGATAACTAGACTGATGTTGCGTATTAAATTCCATATATATAATATAGGATGCTAGTGCTGCTATGTTAATAGCATTAAAAAATATTGACAACGGTCATCGACTTGTTCTCCGTTTGCACGTATTCACCTAAGAGTTTATCCATATTATCTGATCATACTTTAGGTTTATAATTTTATTATATTGTTATATCTGTTAGATACGCTTCAAGAATATATTTAGTGCGAAAATGCTTTTTCTCTTCTAAACTTTTATATAGATACCGAGGTACCTTGCAGCAGGGTTAAAATAAATTTTATTCAAAATTAATAAAATAAAAATGTATGCAATAATTTTTGTCGCAAATATCAAAGTTTTCACAAAAATTCTTTACAATCTCCCACAAAGTGTTAACAAATTCAAATATTAAACATTCCCCATACAACTTGCTTATTTATAACATTTTAACACAATTGCCTTTTGGGTAATAACTATTGGGATTTTGTAATAATTTTTAGTTAGATAAATGCAAAGAAATACCATGTAGGAGTAATAATTCTACTGGTCTATTTTATGAGTTTGCTACAAATAATTGGTAGGGTATCATTCTTCTTAAATTCTCTGCATTTTAAAAAATGTTTGGTTTTTCGTTCTATGCTTTCTGCAATTGCCACACAGACATTATGCTTCGTTTATAAGGAAAGCAATAGTGCAAATAGATTTATTTTTATTTTCTTTGGTTTATTTTACTATTTTACTAGTAGTATTTTTTTTTTTTTAATTCGAATGTTTTCGATAAAGTACGATGCAATTTGCTTAGAAATATATGGCTGAAAGAATTGTAATGCAAAATATGTACAGAAAATAATAATAAGAAATTCTCATTTGTTTAAAGTAGTCTTTGGGATAATAATATTAAAAATGTATGCCTAGTAGATAATGGTCTATAAATTCATTTGAACTTTAACATATTTCTGAATTTAAAATTTTCGAAAAATTAAATACAAATATTTTATATTTCGCTTTAAGTTTTAGTTAACAGCATAACCGATTTGCCACGCAGTACCCTCTGTATTAGTTAATTAAATTTGTTAATAAACTTAATCGGTTATTACACCACCATTAGTTCTTATCTAGTTTGTAATATCATACAGTAAGTATGTCTCACAGAATGCTCTAAGCGGTAATGCAAGTAATTAAATAAAGGATTCTTATTTCTTTGAAAGGGATGTACAATTACTCGTAGATGTAAAAAAAATAATACTGATTTTTTTTCTACTTGCTTTTATCTCCCCTGGAATATTTAATAAACTCATGTAGAAAACAATTTAAACTGGATTAAAAGCAATTTAAAAAACAAGCATAATCTTTGTTAAGTACAACCATACTTATGTTAAT